>OZ014550.1:76355365-77555365 GCA_963966155.1 Clivina fossor
CGACTGTAAATTGGTAATAAGAATAAAACAACTAGTCGGGCATCAGTCAATAGTTTGATTTTATTTTATTAAAATATGGTTGAATATTTCGACCTCACTGAGGCCATCATCAGGAACAATATTTATGACATTTGTACCATTACACTACACTTCATTGTAAGAACATTGTTTAAATGTCAAAAATTATATGAGTAACAATGTTCTTACGTACAATGAAGTGTAGTGTAATGGTACAATTGTCATAAATATTGTTCCTGATGATGGCCTCAGTGAGGTCGAAATATTCAACCATATTTTAATAAAATAAAATCAAACTATTGACTGATGCCCGACTAGTTGTTTTATTCTTATTATTAACTATACCTTTTTTTTTCTATGGGGATTATTAATCTCTATGGGGCTAGGAGAAATTATTTTATACTTTTTAGTCCGTGTTAAAAACGTTGTATATTAATTTTTTTTTATTTAAATAATTATTTTCTGCTTTTTAGTTTTGTTTAACTTTAACTTTAACCTAATTATTTACTTTAATTAATTATAATTTTGTTAATTATAATTAATTCAGTTAATTAATTAACTAATTTAATATTTTCAATATTATTAATTACTTAGTTAATTAGTTAATATGGTATTGTCATTCAGTTCTGAGCTATGTTTAAAGTTTCAAGTCCTTAGCTGATCGGGAAGTTTGTTTAAAATCTATTGCAAAATTTGTACCAAACAAACAGGCAAGAAAGCGAGTTAATAAAAACGTGTTAAAAAAAATAAATTAATTGCGTCTTTTTTCTATAGAATAGAATGCTCCAGCGAAAAGAAAATCTTATTAAAATTGATAACAATATTTTTATTAATTAAGATTGATTAATTACAACCAAGAACAACTGGTCTCCATATATATTTGTACCTTATATAATATGTAATATATTTTTTTTACTTATCGTCATATCACATATAGAAGGGAAGTACATATTGTAAATAACAAATTTAACATATCGAGATTTTTTACAGATTTTTTAGTAACACAAACTAACTTAAATAATGAAAAGATTGAATAAATAGCGGAATATTAAATTGAAAATAAAATTGAATACAGTACGCTACTGGAGAAATGTAATAAAAGATTATCGCATCGCATATTTTATAGACTTGGTACATTATTCCTTTAGGTGCAACATATTTATTAATTTGAAACGCTAACTTGTTGATGTATTATGCAGATTTTTTAATGACTTTTTCCGAAAATACTATACCATTTATTTTATCTATTTAGATGAGAATTTTAATTACGCGATTTGAAATAACACGATGCAAATTGAATGTAATAATATAGTTAATAATTATATATATGTATATACTATATATATATATATATATATATATATATATATATATATATTTATATATATATATATATATATATATATATATATATATATATATATAATTTCGCATTATCATCGCTGCATGCACCGTTCGTTCGTTGTACGGTATAGAGAAACTGAAGCGAGGCAGGCCAAAAGCAAAGTAAGGCAAGAGCTAAAGTCAAATAGCAACGGAACGGGACAGCGTTCCTATTCCATTCCGTTGCGATACGTGGTGACTGTGCGCACCGTTCCGATCTGCGCCATTCCATGTCGAGTCGACGGATCGTCGGATCGGATCGGATCGGATTGGATCGAGTGCTTAGTTTAGTTGTATTATAGTGTGTGTGTGTGCGTGTGTGTGTGTATGTGTGTGTATGGTGTGGCCTAGACTGGCCTGACCGTTCCGTGGTGTGTCGTGTCGTGTCGTGTCGTGTCGTGTCGTGTCGTGTGTATGTATCGTATATATTATGTTTGTGTGAATGTGTAGTGCGCGTTGCTGCCGCTCGGGCCGTTCTGCCGCTGCCGCTGCCGCTGTTACCGCTGGCCCTAGCTGCTGCTGCTAGTCGCCATGGTCGCCTCGCCATGTATTTTAGGGTGAATTCGTTTCAGTAGGCTCGAAGGTGTTGTGGTGTACGGAGTGTAGTGCAGTGCGGTGCGTGGCGCAGTTTGGTTGCAGTTGTACGGGACTTGGACTTTTATTTCGTTTGCTCGTTCATGATCATTTCGACAACTTGATTTCGATTTACGTGTTCAATCATATGCATTATTCTCTATCATTTCCATTATTTTGTTTCGTCTTTTATTGGGGGAACCACGCTGCACCGTGCCCACAAAACAAAACTCACTTAATTCGCATCGCGCGATCAAGACGAGAAGACTACGTTTACGTTTATTCAGTTCAATATCGGATCGGAAGTGATAATAATACCACCATCCCTATCCTATCCTATCCAATCCAATTCAATCCAATCCAATCGTTTTTATATACCACCGCGAATCAAAATATCAACATATATGCCAAGTGATTGTGTTCAATTTCAATTGTGATTTCGGTATTTATAATTATTGTAATGTAAACAAAAGGTGTGCAATCAATTCGAAATATAAATCAATGTAATTCAACGTAAACACATTGGTTGTTATTTTCTAATATTATTATTTTTAATATATAATGCGTGTTCAATTTATGATTAATCAAATAGTGGTGTTCATAATAATTTTAATTCAATCTGGACTTGTGGATAAGTTTAATTAATTTTGTTGGATATACCCATCTGTTCTATTCTGTTCTGTTCATTGACATGGATTTTGCCATGATTTTATCATGACAGCGTATTTGATGGTAAGTTTGCATTATTTCTTTTAAGTAAATCAAATCTCCTCCTAGGTTAGAACATGCAAAACAAATCAACAGTGTCTAATAGCGGAATAGTAAACGAACGAACGAACAGTTGAAAACAAAACATTGAATTCGATTGAAAAACACAGAGCAGAGCGAGCGCACGTTATATTCATTCGGAATAAATAGTATCTATCGAGCGCGCGCGCACATTGTCTTTCTATCCGTTTGGTTGTGCGTCGCGTCGTTCTCGTTCTCGTTCTCTTCCTCTTCCTCTTCCTCTTCCTCCTCCCCTACTCGCATTGTGTTGTTGCATCAACGACGCTGACGCTCTGTTCGATAATCACCCTCTGCTCCCGGAACCTACCGGCGCGGCGGCACCCACCCTCATCCCGCCTGCTCGTGATCGTGCTCGTCTCGGTGACAGAACGAAGCTCGCTTGCAAGCTCACTCGGACGCTTAACTTGAGCGCATACCGAACGACCACTTCGTTCGTCTCTTCATACAATATTTCTTCCCAAAAATTCAGATTAGTTACGTACGTACTACGATACGATATAGTAGTACTAATTAATAGTAATACAACTGTCATAATTACAAGTGTTTGGTGGTGTGATGTAACCTTTGACAGTACAACGCAACGCAACGCAGCACACAGCAGGCGGCGATAGTAAATTTGTGCTAGCAGTAGAACTACAGCTGTGTTATGATGATGAAATGTGCGTAGTCTTTTTCAATTCTATTCCATTCTAAACAACACAACAGATCACATTGTAAAACAAGCCAAATACGCGTGACTCGTTAATATCATCAATCAATCTATCGAAACAATTTGCAGTGCTTAATAAGTCGTTTTCCGATTCAGCCAGTCAGTCAATCAATGTTGGTAGTAGAATCCTGATCCGATCCGATCCGATCCGCCATGTTGCAAGTGTCATATTGCACGTTAACATAATACGAGAACCGCGTTGCCATATCGCCCATATCGGCACTGGAAGACCAAATTAATGACGTCACTATTTCCACATGTAGTATTTAAATGCCTGTGTTGATAGTACATATGGCCAGCACGGCATGTAATGTTTTGAACGTATAACGTACGTAGCGTAGTATAGCGCAGCGAAATACAATACAATGCAAACGCATCTTACAGTCCAACTCGACCATCAAATCGTCGACTCACTGCATGCAAGTGTGAATTATTTTGTATTCTACCTTGACTTGACGCGTGTTTACATTTATTTTATTGTGTATGGATGCTTTATATGCGTGTGAATGTGTTGTGTTTTGTATGTGTTTAACGCAGCAACGCAACCAATGATTGCGCATTGCGTGTGCCTTGCCCGTTTTATGCATCTCGCGACCTCGCAAATACTAAAACTAAACACATCGAATCATATGCTCTTCTAGTATTGTTTCACTCATTTCCGCTAACAGCTGATCGTCTAGTCTTGTCGTTTTCTTAATATATATTTATAATTTATATTTCAAAATTTCCTAAATTTATTTGAATATGATATTAGCTTGACCTAATTTCACTAATCTACTACATAAACAGTAAAATTTACACTGCACTGTTTGTCTAGTCCGGCTAATCAGTCTATTATAATGAAAATATGGATAGGTTTAATATTTCACAAAAAGTTTTATTCTTATTTAGGAAAACGTTTTGCAGCGAAATTCGATACGATATTAGGTATACACGACTTGATTTCTGCAGCAGGCTAGATAACAAAAGAAAATTACCGTTAGAACTAAGATTAATTATATTAGACAATGCCTTCATATCAACATGTTACCCGATATTGTTCACTCACAACATATCGAATTAGTAACTAGAAAATAAAATCTTTTCTTTATATTTTTTTAAAAACTTTGCAATGTTCTACCATTTATAATTATTTGGTTCTTTAATTATATATATATATATATATATATATATATATATATATATATATATATATATATATATATATATAAATATATATATTTTGCAAATTTGCACTGTAATGTGGAAATGTTAGCTTTAATTATTAATTAAAAGAAATCGTGACTCTCGATAACGAGAATATTGTATCGACTTAATGACCTTTGTTAACAACTATCATGTTGACGTATTGGTAGTAACTCTACAAGTTGTAGTGAATGCTTCCTGTATTCATTATAATCATCACATCGTATTTCCAAGAATTATACACAACACATTTTACACACTTGGCGATGTACTAAAATGTTCTTTGTTCGCAAATGTTGAAACCACAAAACATGCCATACCATGCCATGCTATATACATACGATAGTATATGGACATGGGACGGGACAGAAACAGACTTTAGACGAAATGATCTGTACATTGCAAGACAGACCCCCAGACCAGACCAGACCAGACCGTTCACACACGTGGCTCATTTTCTAGCCAGGTAGTCGCCGGAAGCAAAACTCGCATCTTCTTTTTCTGCTAGATCAGAAAACTTGTATTTCATCTGCTTTATTTTATTAAATTATAATTTTTTATTTTTCGTAATTTCAGTGCAATAGAAAGATGTAGAGAACTACGAAAGAATTACCCTGCCAATGTCATATTTGTGTATGTAAGCAAACAGATCGTTAAACTTACATAACAATGCAACTGCACCACTTTCCTTGTCCTATTTACGACATCAAGATTGAAAACGCCAGTCTCGCATGCACGATACAATACATACATAAGTACATATATACGGGGTGTTTAAAATGTCAGAGACTATAGTATTGACGAACAAAATTGGATACAATGACAGCGGCGCGGCGCAGCGCAGCGCAGCGATGAGTCTACGTGACGCTGGCAACGTAGCTACATCGTCTGCGGCTGTTTTTGGTTACAGGAGGTGCGGGGATAGGTGAATTCAGGGTTCGAATTAAGGGGACGTTACCCCCTACAGGGAGGGACGCTCGCGAAACATTTGGCGTAACCCTCGCAGCCAGCGACTGGCAAACGAGCTAGACAAAAAGACCCGGAGTTCCGTTGTATAAAAATATATACGTATACATCGCTACCTCACTTCAAAGCCTCGACGTCACTGAATCTATTCAATCAATAAGGACGTCATGCATTATATGTTGCTAGGTTAAATAGTTTTTTGTTTTTTCAATTAATTATTTTTTTTAAAGAATTTTGTTTAATTATTTAACAAATTTGTCAAAAGTTACAATAAACTATTTTTTAAATAGGAATTTCCTTAAAAAGAAAAGGTGATTTATTAGCTCTGTAACAGACTTTGGAAGATGAAAGTTAATGCTATTTTAAGAAAAAATATAAACGTAGGGCCGATTTATCTTAATTAAGGAGTTGTAAATCTTTAAACATAGTAATGATGAACCACAAAAATAAAATTGACTGTGGCAAATACAAAAGTTGTTTTTGTCATGCTTTGCAAAGTTTTTTTTATCGGAATTCTGGATCAAAAATCTATGCATTTACGACTGAAGAGTATGCAGATATATTTTTTATGTGTTTTGTAACGTTGGCTGTGATAATAACACGATGCAGTTACTCATAAAAGAAATGAATCAAATATCATACAAAATCGTTAATTCGTCAATGAGACATACAAAGGTGGACGTTTTGAACGTTTTCTTATAACTTTTAAACTCAAATTTGTGTGTTATGTTAAGTTTTTTAAATTAAAAATTAAACTGTGTCAATTCTTTAAATCCTTATTACCTTAATGAAGATGAATCGGACCTATGTTCATTTGACATTTTTTTTTTTTTTTTTTTCTTAAAATAGCGTCATCTTTTATCTCTCAAAGTTTGTTACAGAGCTAATATATTATCCTGTATAATAATAAATTATTAAAAAATTAGTTTTTCAACTCATGTACATTAGGAAATGTTCGATATATGAACTTATAATAAAAAGAAATTATTATAACTACATAAGGCATCATCTACAATACATCATCTTTAACAAAAATCGATATTGTTTTATTATTTTTTAATTAATTATGTATCTTTAAATATGCTCCTAATTTATACAATATATTCTCAATCCAAATGATTTAAATTATTATTATGTTCTATTTATTTACTGTACTTATATTTTATTTGTTTCATTTTTCCTGAAGAAGATGTACGTAGAGTGCGTTTTGTACGTCGATTATTAATAAATATTAATACAGAATTACAACCTAAAGCCGTTTTATTTTAATATAATGAATTCTGGAAGATTTTTACTATATTATTTTTATAGTTCGGATATTTTTTATAATGTTTTACGTACTAATTAGTAATGTATCCCATCAGGATACATATACGTATCTCTGAATATGAAATAATATAACAGACACAGAACAGAAAATTATATATATATATATATATATATATATATATATATATATATATATTATTCATACATAATGTACCCTATATGAAGAACATTTTGTCGAAAAGAAACACAGAAAAATGATTAGAAAATTCTTAGCTTGTATTGTGGCTCTTTAAAGGAGAACAATCATTTTGTACTTGAGTATATCCACTGCGCTGATAGGAAAATTATAAACAGTTTCAACTTTGTGATACTTCTCCGGGCATAAAATAATTTATTTGTAATTGTAACCTATAATCGGTGTGTTTATTTACTTTTTTATTGTACAAATAAAAAAAAATCATATCTGAGTTCAGGGTTACATAACTGCGCGAACTTTAATGAAAATATTTCTCGTTCGGATGTTAACCTTGGATTATTTGAGTTTTTTATTTTGCACTTTCTTTTCATGAATTTAACCGAAAATTTGATAGCAAAACAATTCACTAATCATTTACGGTAGCGAATGTTAAAGTTTAATTGTTTTTATGTGTTTGTAGAGTTTGCTATGCTATGTATAAATGAATAATAGTACTTATATGCAAATACTCATGCTGACATAATGTAGAAAGTATTGCAGAAAATGTTGTGTTGTATCAGCTGATTATAGCTGAGATTTTAATATGTGCGGTGTTGCCAAATGTCATTTAAAAAAACGATGAAGTATTATGGCGTCATCACGCGTTTTTATCGTAGGCGTTTAGCCTAGGTTTATTTTTAACTCCTCCATATTTTAAATTGAGAATACTATAAAAACAGTTGTTCGACTAAACAATTCAATTTTAATGGGTTGTTAACCTAAAAACACTATTTCCGGAAAATTATCTATTTAAATTTGTTTTTTTACATTTTGCAAGCACCTTACTTAATTGTACTAAATACACTAATCGTAGAACAATTTTGTAAAGTTTGGATATCAAATGTGTCTTTTAGAATACCTAGTAAAACTTAGGTGCATTAATTTTCCAGATGGAATCCATTAAACAAATATAAAGATATATAATAATTAAGTAAATATATCATGCTATTACTATTTTTTACAATTTATTTTAAAATTAACATGCTTTAAGTGAAAGTTCTGTATTATTTTGTTAAAATTTAATGTTTCTATTCATTAGATATGAATTATCATCAGGAAAATAAATATTAATAACAAATAAACAAACGTAACTTATCTAAATCTGCTATTAATATTATATTGGTTCTTGCAATTACCTTAAAATCATCAAATTTTCTAAAGCATGTTGTACCATAGCCAATTTATCAGGATGTTTCAGATGTAGGATCTTTTATGTTCTAACAATCTTGAAAAATTCGCCATCCTATAATATGCTTAGAATTTCTACATGATATAAAAACACAATAATATTAATAGCGGATTTATTAGAGAAGAAACAGAAATCATCTAAGAAAAAGATATCATCAATCAGTGTGAACTGTGAAAGCCCTGAATTAAATCAAATCTAGCATCCTTTGATTAATAATTTATAATAACATTTTGTTACCTAATAGTTACTTGTTTCTAGGCTAAGTTTCTTTATTTGTATATTACTTTTTTTTGTAATTAATTTATTTTTGCTTTAAGCTTATCATAAATTAATATTGCATTACCATATTACCTATGTAGAAAGAGGTTATTGTGTTACTAGTACAATAATAATATTATTATACAGCAGTTAGATTTATATACCACTGGTGGCAGCACCAAACATAACTACAATGTCAAGTGTATTTAATATATCAAGTTAATTGATAATTGCATTATTTATTTTCGCTTGAATTTTAATTTGATTATTGAAAATGTACGAAGATGTGGAAGAAATGCAATGTGCACCGTCAGATTTGTCAGAAACTGCATATTCGACCAAAGAAACACGGCCAAGTGTATTTAATTGGTCAACTCCGATAGTTATATTAAAAATTATTCAGTCAAGTTAAGTTGATTAACAAATTGCATTGATTATTTTCGTTTAAATTTGAATTTGATTATATTTGTGAAGAAATGCAATGTGTACCGCCAAATTTGTCAGAAACTGTATTTTCAACCAAACAAAGATTAATTCCCACAAATATACAATATATATATACTATTTTACAACTGTTAGTGAGGTTAAGGTATTTATTTTTAGTTTAGTTTCGTTTAGTACGCAGATTACTTACTTATTGTCAGCTGGGAGTGAGGAAAAATTGTATTATTTATTATATGGCACTAAGTTTGGAACCAAACAACTCTAAAGAATACTGCAAAAAAAAGATAGGTACAAAAACGATGAATTGAGAATTCATTGTATTTAAAAAAAAAAAAAAACTGAAGAACTGCCACTAACAAATTTCTCTTGTTTATTGCTGCAGTTAAAATTTTATTGCTGACTTGTTTTATGGTTTTACATCCGCAATTTCGAAACAGCAAAATACGTTTAAATATATAGAGCCTTACATATTTGGTACCAAAAATCTGGGCACTGCTTATTGAAGTTTACAGCTAGGGTAGACAATAAATAAAGTTGTACACTTGCTGTATGCACGCACAGACAGTATTGCCCGGACTTGAAAATCATTCAGGTTTTTTTTATTACGTATAAGGGCCAAGAACTACTGGAAAGTCTATTGTACTCATATGCAGCTGCTTGTTTCAAGGCCAAGCTATAAAATTTCATTTCGGGCACTGTTCTGTTCTGTTGTGTTGTCGTTGTACACACTTTTTTTGTATTGAAGTTTAATAGGTAAATTAAATTTATTTATTCAAGGTGGCGGTTTATATTTCCAAGAAGAGTTCTTGAAACAAAATTGGGCTTTGTCCTATTTATCAAACTTACTTACTTACTTTAATTCTTTAATTACTATTTTCAAAATGAAAATTATGTTAGTTTAATTATCTCGAGCTTGGTGGTCTAAAATTAGTAACGGGTAATTAAGTAGCGATAATACAAAAATTAGTCTTCATATTAAAAACTTGTTCCGTTCAAAATATAGGTTGTTGACTTTATTAAAAGTTTCGTCTTAATTAAAAATTTAGTAAGAACATTATTACCTCTTAATTCATGAATTTTAAATAATAATTATTATAAAAAATATTTAAATTATTTCTTTGTTGAGCGTATATTGCAGATCTGGACAAATACCTAAGTAGGTATCGAACGAGGGGGAAACCACTTGTACAATCTGGTGTACAAATTAATTAAAATCTTTGTAAAATCTTCTAAAATTTCTTGAAAACTTCGTAAAAATTCTTTCAAATCATGGTAAAATCAATTAACCATTTTCTTAAAATCATGAAAATTCTCTACAATCTTAGAAATTTCGTATAAAATCTGTAAAAATTAACGAAAAATCACTACAATCTGAACAATCATGCTTAAAATTTGTACAATCTGGTGTACAAAATTTGAGGAAGTGATTTCTCCCTCTGTATTAAATTTATTTATTTATATTCATCAGATTCCATCATACAATATAAATATTGTATTATTTATTTATATTGTTAAAGATTGTGGTCAATAAATAAAATTTCAACTGCACAGATATATATGTGTTTCCACTGCAGAATTTAGAAGTTTTACTGTATATTTTGTATCCAACTGCACGTTTACAATAAGGTGATATTTTATAGTTCGAATGAAATATACAAAAAATATTTAATATATTTATTTTTATGTTCAAAAAATATCCAATATTATTAATTATTAATAAGAAAATTTTTGTTTTGTATGATTTAACCATTACATTATTTACTTATCCATCTTAAATCATAGATAATATTAATCAAATTTTAAATAATCTACACAAATGAATGTTATATAAATTAATAAATAATTATGTTTTATTAGTTATATTAGTAATATAAGAACAAGGGAAGGAATAATTTAGGGAGAATACATTTTTGAAATTAAACTCATTATTCATACATAGCTCTAAATTCAAATTGATTGTGAATAAATGATAGATTTAATATAATGTATTTTTATTGGTAAATAAATAATGATTTTGTTTAAAAATCTAAAAAGTATAAAATTAAATAATTAAAAAAAAATAGAAAGTATTTTTAATGTAGATATTGGTATTTATATTATTTTTCTTTAATACTTTAATTTGATGTATATAGAAAAAAAGAGTTATAAGTTACGTAGCTACTATTTTTTATTATTTTTTGTTGTATAATAAAGTAAAATCAATTTTTCTTACTTACAATAAATTAACAACTGCAATAAAAGAAATTTGTTAAATTAATGAATCAATTATGTCGTATTCTGTTTAAATCTAAATATCTATATAGACAGTTAAAAATGTGTTACAGAAATATTAGATTATTAAATTACGTAAATAAGTGATGGAGGATTTGGGTTTTTGTATGTATTTATTTCGATATATTGAGATGAATAATAAACGAGTGTTTTGTTTACTTGGGAGTTAAAAGGAATTCGAAATGAAGTTGTTGATGAAATAAGCGAGTTCATCGCTCGCTCGCTCGCGCATAGGATGTATGACATGCCCTGAGTGGTAGTGCAAGTGCATAAATCGAGAGAGGTTGAGAATTGAGACGAGCCGTAAACCGCGAGCTGCGATCCGCGAGCCGCATCTATTGGGGCAAGACTCACTCACGATTGGTCAATACGGACTACGGACAACGGACAACAACAATAACAACGGAGCCCGAACCCGAACGCTAGCGGCAGCTAAAGTTCAACTGTGCACGCACAACATTCACTGCGATCGCGACCCATTAGATGTATCCTAGGTACTCCGAGCTGTGCTGTGTCCGTTGCTTCCATGTGCCTGTGTTGCGTTGTGTGTGCACCATGTCGTACATTGACCCCGTTGTTGCACATACGCACGCGCACGCGTACTCTGTCATCCGTCCCTGTAATCTGTTTCTCCTCCCTTCGCCTCTTCTTTCCCACTAGATATACTATCCACTCACGAACAAGAACCATTTCTTTGGCTGATCGCGTACCGGCACTTGCTGCTTTCCTTACTTTACTACACACCACTTCTCGTCTTCAAATTCGTCTTCAGTTTTCAAGGTTGTCATTTCACTTTGTATATACTTCAATCTTGTTCTTTAATTTGATAGTTACCTTTCGTTTATAACTAAAAGTGTTTATTTACATTATTATTGGAGATGCACCGAATCTTCAGTTTTGGTTCGGTATTCGGTTAATTGGGTGTATTTTTATTATTTTCATTTTTTGAATGAAAAAACACTTTTATCAATGAGTAATGTTTTGATTGTGATCATATATGTCAAAAGAAGGAGTGTTTCTATTGCAACATATTTACACAGAAATGACTTCACTTATGTATAAATGAATCGGTATAGACAAATTTGTAATAACCCAAATATTTAAAGTTTAAATTAGATTATTTGAAAAGTTTACAATGTAATTTTAGCATAAGCTTTCCATACTATTAAAACTATGGATAGCATATAGAAATTTAAAAGGATAGATCTATATTTTTTTGAAATGAATGAATGAAAATCAATACAAATTTTAAACTAGTTTCTAGTACATATTTCTTATTGTTCCTCTCCGAACTTTAAATTTTAAATGCACAAATATATCTTTTACTTAGGAAGGAAACTATTAATGTTTTCCTTTTTAGAAATTTCTTCTGTAATATCTAAACAAGGGAATGTGCGAATATTGCTCTTAATTTTAACAGGAAACATTTAATTAGATATTTTAGGATATTCCAAGGAATTAAGTTTTTAGTTCAGGGGAAAAAAGTTATCTATATGTATATCATTTTCCTTCCTCCGTTTAATCTGTAAAGAATTTAAATTAGAACTACACTACATTCGTTGTGTAGCCAGATCAAAAATTCGTAAATGTTCTTTAAGAGACCAAGTCAAATTGTGCATGCGTTTATATTAAGTTTGTTGCAATACCTTGTGAAATATATTATATTTGATATGATTTTTCATTTAATTTATTATTAATAGATAAATAAAAACAGGCAATCACTGAAGTTACTTTATACAAAACGTCATCAGTTATTCGTATAATAGAAATGCGTGCATAGTTCAGTTATTGTATAATAATAAGAGATGGAACATAACTTTGTTATCGTAAAATTGAATCAGGAATTCATGACGTAAGTACACTGAATGCCTATTTTTACTATAATATAAATATTACTATAATACAAGTTTTTGATTTATTAAATATAATATTTTAAAATTTGTCACGTCATATAAATATTGATCACGGAAGTGAGAATTTAAAGGGAGAGAGAGGGAAAGTCCAGTGCAAAAGAGAAATTTAGATGTTTCTAACCAAAACTAGTTAACAATCTTCTGAAATAATATATGTATTATCATTTTTAGATGAACGAAATTAGTAATTTTGTTTTTAAAACTCATGTAAATATTTAAGTAATTTATCAGGAAAAAAACGTCAACGCAATAGTATTTTAATTTCAAACACTCAATGGGTCAATAATTTGTAGTAAAAATTTACTCTGTCATTATTAATATATGTATAATACAAACATTTCACTTTTATTTGTAACATATTTGTACTATATTTATATAGTTGTCAAGTTATCAGTAAGTGTCACAATTCCGATAATATGTAAAAATTTATCGTATTTCCACTATTAGGCTACGAAAAAACATTTACAACTGAAACTTTGTAGTAACATAGTTGTACCAATAACTTTGTTTTTGTTATACCTTTGTGAATTTTTGTTTCAAAATCTTTATCAGTTTCAGCAATTCTTAAACAGAACTTGGGACTATAAAATATTATTGTGGTAGTTTAGTCGAAGCATATTAAAGGATCTCTTTTAGGTTATAGTAATTTTAGTTTAAAATCAAGAGGAAAACCACTTTCTCAAATTTTGTACACCAAATTGTACAAATTTTAATTGTGATTATTGAAGATGTAGTGAATTTTCGATGAGTACGGATTTTGTACGAAATTTTTATGGTTCGAGGAATTTTACACGAGATTTGACATGACTTGAAGCAAATTTTTCATTGATTTCACCATGATTTGAAAGGAGTTTACTAGTATTCGGAGGAGTTTTAATTAATTTATACACCAGATTGTACAATTGATTTCTCCCTCGTTTCAAATATAAAAATATAAAAAGTGAAACCTCATTCAGATTGTCGGTTTAGTTTTAGTTTTACGCACAAGCGCAAGAATTCGACCAATGCAAACTCGACACTCTTTTAGTTTTAATGCCAAGGGTTTGGATTAGTTAAAATTCTTGTGCTTGTGCGTAAAATTAAAACGACAGTCTGAATAAGGCTTTACTGAGAATTTTTATTCGACATAAATTTTTAAAATTTATATATTACTTAAATATTTATTTAAAAGTTTCACATTCTTCTACTTATATATTCTGAAATGAAATATAAGTTTACTTGAGATTCATATATAAGTTTTTTAAACTTTTTTTGATAAGCTTTTTGTAAAAAAAAAAATAATACACCCATTTTTTTATGTTGCGAGTATTTTACTTTGATCTTGTATGTTTGAAAGTTTTTAACATCTTATATATCAAAGACGTTAGTATCATGAAAGTTTCATATTATTTCAAGTGTCATCATTAAATTTTTATCATAATTCTTTATACCAATTCATATGAAAGATGATGCTACAAATGTAACCTATCTTTGTTGAAATGACGTCAATAACATTCGGTAAAGAGAATATCTAATTTCAGAGTAAATTAATAACACATCAGGTAACAAAAACATTCATGCAATTCTTCGATGATTAATATATTCGATTCAATTAAAGAATGTACAACCTATAAAGTTGAAGATTAGTTTTTGATTAGTAATTTTCTAGTGTATGAGTAATTTTCTATAATATTTAAACATGACTAGCATCAGGTGTATAGGGAACTGATTGTGTCACTGTTTTTCTCTCGCGGTTCACAAATACCGTTGTTATTTCGAGAGTAAATCTAGTTTATCTGTGGTGGTCGTATTCGTATTGTTATGTTCCTAACAGAAAATATGCTTTGGTTGGTACTCTGTGAGCTGTAGCGTGACAAACAGTGCTACAAGGTGACTGAACCCAAACCTAATGTACATGCCAAAGAATATTATTTCTGTAAGTAATGACCGTTTTCTACGTATTTTCTGCAATTAATTCTGTTGACAGTATTATAAACTCTTATTTTGTTACAATTATATTATAGGAAAAGTAATAATTGTTATTTATTACCAATACTTTTTCTATTTCAGTTCTTTTTATCTCTAGCTTTTAAATAACTTAAAAGGAATCTTCCATATTCTTCAAATAACTTTCCTATTTTATCGTATAAAAAAAAAATAAGATACATTCTTGATAATTGAAAGAAATACGTTCTTATATAGATAATAGTAATTCAACATTTTCTGAAATACTGAAAAAAAAACTAGTTGGACAGCTGATTATTTGATTATTATCTTATTTTACAATAATATTTTATTATTTTATTTCACTATAAATATTTTCTGTATTTTTTAAATGAAAATTTATAATATAATTTCAATTTGGTTTATTCTTTATTTCTTATTAATTATTACGGAATATAATAATTTTATTAGATCAACATCATTGAAATCTTGGGAATTTCTAATTATATAACTTGATTGTAGTTGATTTTATTGTATTGTGGGTCGAAAATGTTATTTTTTATCGAAAATAATACTCAAATCGTCACGATATAAAAGCGGGGTTTAACATAGTTTTGTTATAGTTAAAAATGATCTCTGTTTTTATTTGCGTGAATATAACAAAATTTGACACTTATTAACATTTCATTGCAGTTTATTTCGAATATCTATATCAATAATTATTTTGAAGTGCAAGCACTCTGTAATTGTGTCTAGAAATCTAAATATTTTTAGATCATCATCAAATACTAACGCGTATCATTGCATACATTATTTACAAATATCGAAAACAGTAGGTGAACCAAATTAGATCCTTGAGGATCTCGGAAGTGACATAAAGGAGCGCGAGTTGTAATCACTGTAAGATAGGAAATAGCTTATTAAGTAAAAATAAAAATCAAAAATTTGATCAAAAGCTTTTTGTATGTCTGTCAGGAACTTCCGATACATATTGCGAGAAAACTGATAAATTGGTAACCATTGAACGCTTCTCCATAAAACTGTGCTGTTTATTACACTGTAAAAAAATCTGTAATTTTATTTTACTATAAATATTCTGTATTTCTACCTCAAAATTCTGTAATTCTTACATAATTTATAATAATTACATAAAGTAAGTAAAAATTACCTAATAAGTATGTAAAATTGCTTTCTTTTTGCAAATTGCATCACATACTTAATGTAGAATTACATATTGTTGATATAACTTCATAAATTATGTAATATTACAGCTTGCATATTAATATGTGTAATAATTGTAAAATCCATCCTTTATGTAAATTTCCAAATGAATGTAATTATACTAACAATAATATTATAAAACTAAAATAAATTTTATCTATTTATGGAAAATTTCTAACAACAAATTTACTGAAGTTCGGTGAATTTACTAAACGAGACTTTTTTAAAAAAACTGTAATATAACATACATACGTACTTTTCCATCCCGTTGATAATATCATATTACATAATATTTGCAATAGTTCTGATATTTTTAAACAATTATTACATAAAATAACAGCAGTTGACTAATTATACCTAGAAATACTGGGCATCATGGTGTCTCATGGTTTGTAGGTAAAATTACATATATTTTTTTAGAGTGCAGATTTTATGGGTCGCAGCATGTATCAGCTTACTCGCGCGATTAACTTGGTATATGCTACGACTCTATATACATATTTAACCGCATTGTAAAAGTTAGTCTGTAATATTATTTGGAATAATTTCGAGAAATAACATGGAATAGACATCTTTCTATAAAATACTCTCGCAGTTTTCCACAATACTGGAAAGTCACATGTTTTTATTATTAAAGTCAATATATGTTGCAATGGAGTACTTAATGCAAGAATGCAATCTTTAGTTATAAATGCTGGTACCAGCTGTTGTTTTATTTTCAAACTCAGTTATTTTCAATAAAACATTGTTTGAGTATAAACAATTTAATTTTTATTTTGTTAATTTATAAAAAGTACATCAAAGGCATCACGTTCTGGATTGCGGATTATCTATATTTTATAGATGACAGAAGAATTCTTTTATAAGGAAATCGCCCGAACAACAGAGAAGACTGTAGCGCAAATTGCAAAAAGCTACATTGATAAGCGATTGTTGTACCTACAAGTTCTCTTCGATATTTGAAAGATTATATTGAATAGATTTTATTGTTATGTATCCAAAGTTGACGATTCGTTTGATGGAAATAGGTCAGGTATTTTTACGTGACAAAACAAACACAATGCATATAATACATGTATACTTTCGCCCACTCTGTTATATTCGATTCTGCTATTCCTACACGTATTGTTGCACTATACGTACGAGTACAAACGGCTTCGGTTTTGGTGTACTATATTAGTTTCGTAATTCATTCATATTCATATTTCTCATAGGATGACACATCATTTAAATCATCTAATGGAAGTTTTTGTTGAGTACTTGTATTTACTATTTATGTAAAATTGTACTAGAGATTTTATTTTCAAATGTAAACAAACATACCTACTATGATGTGTGTTATTTTGAATAAGAAATAGTTTAAACTCCGTAAGGTTATATAATATTTTATATATTGTTTTGTTAGATTAAAATTTGATTTGTTAAAAGGAAATAAACTAATCTAAGTGTATTGATACAAATTTTTACAAATTGAATGCGGCAGATATAGTAAGTATTTTTAAAACTCGTTGACTTTATTTGATTGTGCATTAATATTGCAAATTATTTTTTATTCTTAAAGTTATTTTTTGTAAGATTTCACGAAACACCGAAGATGGAAAACTCTTGCCATACCTATACCGTTATTTTAATTAGACATTAAATAAAAGAAATATTATTTGGTAATATTATGTATTTATACAAAAAGATCATTTTAGACGGTAATTTATTTGTTAATAATTTATGAATAAATGTTTGAAATAAATTATGAATATATATTTGGAATTGATATTTTCACTAAATATTTACGACTGATTTGTGAGGATATACGCATTTTATGTTATCTACCACTGCTACCAACGGATAGCTGGCAATGCAAAGCAGTTGCGGCTATTTGCTCTCAGTTGTTAGCAGTGGTGATGACATGAATGCGCATATCTTCACAAATCTGTACCAAATATTTAGTGAAAATAAACCAATCCCAATTCTTTATTTATGATTTATTTTAAATAGTTTTTCTAATTTTCTAATTTTTTTTGTGGATTCTACTTTATTTTCAGCATTGTAGAGTATATGATATGTAAACATAAAAGACAATAGTTTGAAGTTCAAACTATTATTAGTCATAATTTTTATTTGATTCAAATCAGAAAATAGATTTTTTTTAAAATTATCATTTTTACACATAAGTATGCAACTCTGGTTTGAACAAACAAATAATAAATATTTTCGATAAAAATACAGGACATAATACCTAATTTAATATGCATATTACTCATTTGTTAGTTAAATTATACTCAGATTATATTAAGTGTACGCCGCTTAATATGATCTCATTGAGATTGATAACATTAACTGATTGATAAATAATACACATAAAGATATAAACGCAAATCTACTTGTTTACGTCCTACTCGTTGTTCGCGAAAGTGATACAATACCAGAATATAATAATCCTGTTTCCAATAAGCGGCATACATTGAAGAATATTAAATTCTGTGCATTCAAAGAAAATAGTTTGTCAGAAGTCTCAATGTTAGAAATAAATCTTTTCTTACTTAATTTAACAAGCAATTTCCAAGTGTAAAAATAGCATAAAAGCGACAATATTCATATGAAACCGGATATTTCAAAACACTACTCTATTTTCGTAACGTGCAGAGTTGCATTTTCAAATTTAGAATAAGACAAGATGAATTAAACTAGCGTACATCAGATATTTTTTTTCGTTTATTTATAGTTACGGTTCGTCAACCTTTTTCGTTACATGAGTTGCGTTTTAGACTGTCGTTCCAGACGATTATACAAAAAAAAGATACGAGCATGTGAAAAACCCCATAAAGCGTTTTTTGTTTTCTCTAATAAAACGACTTTTTGTCATGCGTTCACTGATAGTAGCGTAAATTGTGCGGTTACAACTTCCAAGAAAATTCGTTTTTTTTTTTCTTTTTTTAGTTATCATCATTCATTATTATTGCAATGGGTGATAGAAATACATTTTTTTTATTAATATTATTAAAAATATTCAGTTATAAATCATTACTTTTATTTTAGAATAATTTACAATCAAAGTTAAAAGGAAAATTTAATAAAGTAATCTAATTTATGTTGTAATTAAAAATATTTATTGCTTTGTTAATATTGAACTTCTGGGTAAAAATAATTTAATTGATTTATTACAATTTTTTCTATAGTTCGTTTGAAAGTAACATGGAGTAATAAATCATTTTTGGTAAAATAATTGTTATTTTATTTTCCAATGCCGCTTCAAAAAAATTGTGACCAATTTTAAATTTCAATACAATGACGATAAATAGAAATATTTTGCTTTAATCTTATAAAATACGACATCATAGACGTACTCTTGGGTTTTTGCTGTTGGAATTTATATATTGAATGATGATTAATTCCACGTATATAATAATAATACGATTTAGAAATAATAATTTAATAAATATTCATATCAAAAATATTTTAAACACTTGTTTATAATAATATACAAAGTTTATTGTCGAAATAATATATACGACTTTTTCGTCAATTCTAAAGTTTAACTTATGACCTAAAAATATTTTTCAGTAATTCTAAGAGTTTTATAATTTAGATTCAGCCCTCTAAATAAATTTTACCATCGTTAAAATCACATTACTTTATATTATTAATATTATTATTAAAATTATATATAACAGGTTTATGTAACTTGAAAACCGTTCTATTAATTCAATGTTTATTATAAATTGTTATTAATAATTGTTTGTTGAGAAAACTAAATAGTCTGCTAATTATTTAATTGGTTTTAAGAGTCTTTAAAATCAATCTAGTTCAATAATATGTATCGTACAATATAGTAATTCACTGGGTGTTTTTTTTTTTCATCTTGACAGTTTTATTACTCATAACATCGTGTTTGAAATCTACAGTTTTATTTTTAATTAATTTTATTCTAATATTAATTACTTAATTTTGTCATGACAAAATGTAAATATCATAACGTTGGTTATTTTATTCAGCATTTTTTTTACGCATTTTCTTTTTTCATTCAATTAACGAGAAATTAATTTATCTTCAAAAAAAGGTACATCTGTTACACTTTAATCAAAATCAAAAAGATTTTTTAATTAAGTATGTCAAAATTTTACCCGATCCATTGGGGAAATCCCACACACAATGAAACGATTTTTTTTATACTTTTGGTTTATTTAAAACAAAAAATTGACAATTTTTATTTTTAATTTTTTATAAAGATTCGTAATCAGTTCTTTGTACACAAAACATGACTGAGTACTTTGAATATTGTTTATTTTTTTTTTTTTCTAATTTAAAATTGATTGTATTTCAACTTCATCAAAATAACCATAAAATTTCCAAAGTTGAAAAAAAAAATAGAATTTTTTAGTCATTGGTGACATATTAAAACGAAAATTATTTGTGTTTTTTTTTTGTTTTTGATCATTATTTTATTGCCTGAAAATTGACTTTGAAATCGACTTATACTAAATGGATTTTAAGATTTAATCGTTTTCATTATTTTATGGTTAATTTCATATAGTAACAGTAAAACTATATCTAGCATATAAAGAAAAATAATTTTGATACGTTATAAAAAAATAAGTTAAAAAAAATTATTTCCA
Organism: Clivina fossor; assembly: GCA_963966155.1. Taxonomy (NCBI): domain Eukaryota; kingdom Metazoa; phylum Arthropoda; class Insecta; order Coleoptera; family Carabidae; genus Clivina; species Clivina fossor. The sequence goes on from OZ014550.1 coordinate 76,376,322, forward strand.
AATCCGCCATGATAGTAACAACATAATTTTGCTATTTTGTCAGTAGATAATGATTTTGTAATAAACACTTCCTAATTTTTAGTTTCGCCCACCGTTTTTTATTCTTCGTTTTTCCTGTTGCTTCCTGTACCGATATTCCTCTTTTCTTTATTATTTGTCCTAGCTTGCTGTTTCAATCTTTTTTTGGTCTGTCTCTGTTTTTTTTTATCTGGATTCTAGCTTTCCATATCCTCTTCACAGGCCTGTCCTCCTTCAGACTTACCAAATGGCTCTATCAACTTAGTTATTTTTCTTCTATAAATTGTAGAACTGATTTGGTTTTTAATTCTTCTTTTATGTTGTCATTCTTGATTCTATCTCTTCTTGTAATTCCTATATTTCATTCACATGCCTGAATGTTAGTTTTTGCATTTTTCTAGTCAATGAATTGCATCCGCATGTTATAGTATGATATGTATATTGTGTTATAAACTGTTACAAATATAGGTAAAAATCTATATGTTAGCTTTGTTTATAGAATCGTTGGAAACGATCATGAGCATGCGTAGTTTGAGTTAAATATTCACAGAGTTCCAAATTTTCAATCCTGACTATTAGTTTATTGTTCATAGAAATTTTCTGACTGATTTCAAACCAGTTTGAAACTACCAGAATAATTTCCAACACTCGCCATTTAAAATTAAATTAGGCATTTCTTATGGTAAAAAGTGGCGAATATTATGTTTGCGCACATTAAACTGTAGCTAAGCATATCCCCTAACCGCTGGATAAATAGATTTTACTGCAGGAATGGGGAAGTTTAGCGTATTTTTTTTATTTCTTTATTTGGTTGGACCTGGCTTAAAAAGTGATGTTTAATTTATCATTTTTCTCGAAGATGCCCAGATTTCCTAAAAAATGCAAAAACATGTCGTGATGACGTCAGTAATGCCATCGCAAAACTTATGTCAATTTCTGAAACAGACGCACATGTATTGCCATGGTTACCGACACAAGCTATTGGCTGGGCGTAACCGAATCAACAAAATTCAACATTTACTACGACATACGTTTTCAAAATTATGTCTCACCAACTCTTCTGCGCTTGCGCACAATAGGCTTGTGACGTCAGTAATGCTCTTACAAAAATTGTTAATAACAAATAAATGAAACAATTATCAAAAATTTTAATGACAGTTTCTGTTATTATTTTATATATATATTTGAGAAAAAATAATTTTACACGCAACTTCAATCACGCTAAACTTCCCCATTCTGTACGAGAGGTATTTTCATTTGATTTTGACATTTTTCAGAAAACGAAATTCAATATTTCAGCGGAATATAAAATATATAATGTTCTAAATTATTCAATCTAAATAAATTTTTATTCAATTAAATATATAATATATATAATATATATATATATATATATATATATATATATATATATATATATATATATATATATATATATATCAGAGTATATCAAATATAAGCATGAAATAATTATTAAACTGAAAATGAAAAAACACATATCACCTGATATTGTTTCATTACAACCATTAATTCTCACTTATATATATATATATATATATATATATATATATATATATATATATATATATATATATATATATATATACAGTGCGATATTTTTATCTCTGAACATATGAACTAAACTACATACAAATTCCCTATGTTCAATTTAAAAAAAAACACATTAGACGCATGGAGACATTCCTGACAGTTATGCAACCAATCATACGTAATATGATGTTTATTTGAATAAAAAATAAATTATTTAACAGAATATGGTCATTTATTGCAAATTGCTGAACACTTAAATTTATAAATAATAATAATAATAAATAATACTATACATTTTTAAACAGATTTCTTGAAATAATGCGAATAGTTTAATGCTTTCTAAATATTTTGTTGAAAGTAATTCATTTTTTTTTTCAAATAACTGTCACATTATGTAAGATTGGTTGCATAACTATCAGGGATGTCTCCATGCGTCTGATGTGTTTTTTTAAAAATTGAACATAGGAAATTTACATGTAATTCAGTTCATATGTTCAGAGATAAAAATATCGCACTGTATACTAGCGTTCCCGTCGCGCGTTGCTGCGAAACTGCGCAAAAATTCAGTATTTGAAAGATAACTTTCTTGTCGCGCATTGCTGCGCAACTGCAGCTTTCCCGTTGTGCGTTGCTGCGCAACTACGCTGTCATTTGACATTTGCAGTAGCATTAAACATAATTTTTCAAATTTTTGAGAACCAAGATGAAATCGTAGAAAGATGAAACTTGCCTAATCTCAAATAGGGAATGAACCAATTAAAATGACATCACTCCCATCAAAATCGGTTCTGGGGTTTAGGAGGAGATGCTGCAGAAACATACATACATACATACATACAAACATTAGTCAATTAGAGAGATGAATTAATATGTATTAACACGCGTTTTTCAAAAATTTCAATTGTGTGGAGGAACCTGTTACTTTCGTAAGAAAAAGAAAAAATTATTACGAAAACTGTGTAAGAAGTGAGATACAGCTTATTGCAAGAGAGACAGGAGAACGCTCCCATCCCTACTCCGTGCTGTTTACGGGGTGAGAAGTGACACCGGTAGACTCCTGGCGGGGATAGTTGATCAAGTGATAATGGGGTTCCGTTTTGCCAAACTCCTTCGCTTGGGAGCAGCATAATAGCAATTTTCGTCGAGCGCAATTTTTCAAATACATTTTAAAAGTAAACATTAAAAAGATATTATAAATTTGTTTGAAAGTTATTTAGGAAAAAAAAATTATAATACAGTAATACTGTACATTTATAATATTTAAAATACTTACATTTATAATACAGTAATACTGTACCTTTGTTATGATCCAACATTTATAATATTTATGAAAAATTAATTATATATTTGAAAAATTTTTTTTTCGTAAATAACTTTTAAGCCAATTTATTATATCTTTTTAATCTTTACTTTTAAAATGTATTTGAAAAATTGCGCTCGACGAAAATTGCTATTATGCTGCTCCCAAGCGAAGGAGTTTGGCAAAACGGAACCCCATTAACACTTGATCAACTATCAGTTATCGATCGGGGTTAAAAAATATAAAATGCTATTAAAAAGTAGGGGTTGGTGGTAGGAGGGTAAAAATTTAGGACTAAATGTATTTTTTAATGGCACACCACAAAAAAATAACCAAAAAAAAATTTGTCCAAAAAATGAAAAAAATTTTTTTAGGGTGAGCCACCCTTAACACTTAGGGTATAAAAATTAGTTATGAACCTATTCTCATACCTACTGAATATACATATAAAATTTCATCAAAATCGGTCAAGCCTTTTCGGAGGAGTATAAATACGAAAACTGTGACACAGGAATTTTATATATTAGATATATATATATAATTTAAAATTGTAGTTGTCAGACGAAGCAAATACCGTTTCCAGTGGAAGTTATAATTTATTATATCAATCTTCATATATGATTTATTAAAAAAAAAATACTAATTTCTTATATTTTATAATTTTATATTATTAGAGAAAACAATAGATCTACAAGTTAGTTATAAATATATAGTTTTATTTAAAAACTATTAGCAATAAATTTGTTTCGTTAAATTTTGCAATAAAACGAATCAAATATTGGTTGCATTGTTAAATGGTTTTGATTTGTGTACAAATTATATATTTTCAGTACTGGAATCGATACAAATTGTGCATTTTACAAAGCTAGTATGAAATACTACAGAAATTAGAAAATTAAATCTAAAATAGGGTCATCCAGCAAAAATTAAAATCAGTATTTTTCAATGTAAATTGAAACTTTATCCTAAATAAAATGATAAGTATTTTTTAAAATGTTTGTATTTGATTATATTAAAGTTAAAAACTAAATCCATTGAAATCGTAATTATAACGTGACGTCAGATGACCAATGATTCATTACAATTGGCTGGTGATAGCGCAGGTGCAGGTGCAGCTGAAGGCTGAGAAATACTGATATGTCAAAATATGAAGAACAGAAAAAAAACAAGTTATTCGATTTTATTTGGTGTTATTCAATCATTTTAGTATAAAACAATAAATTTCATTCAAATTTTAAAAATATTAATGATATACATATATACATATAAACTCAACAAAATTTATAAAAGTCAGATTGATATTTCTAAACGTACTGACGTTTGACATATTTTAACTTCCATACTATCACTTTTTCTATATTATATCAATTCCTATATTCATATCTAGTTCATTAGTCGTAATTTAATCCAGGAAAGACCTGATCTTATTTGTTGGTGTAAGTTTTGAGCATGTCAATATTGATTTTAGCAACTTTAACATTTTTTTTTTCCTCTCTGTATTTGCTTACTTTATTCAAAAATTACGAATACAAATCTCTTATTTTTAACTCTAATTTAACAAATAAAAAACCCAAATTTACACGGGATGTGCCCATTTTAATATCCATATACAGTTCGTTAGTCGTATAGCATCAATAAATATTTGTGAACAAATTGTGATTGTATACAGTACGATTTAAAATACATAATATTATGCAGAGGGTCAGAAAAAGAATGTATTTTATTTCTTGTATAAATCATAAGCTGGATAGAGGAAATAAAATTTTATACAAATTTTCTATTTCCCGGAAAACGGTATTTTCAACAGCCTGACCCCATTTTCAAATTGAATGTAGAGAATATGTGTTAAAAATAGATGGAAAAATGTCATTGACGCATACGCTGATATTTTTGTTATGTTTGTTTATTAAAACACGATTACACATAATTTTAAATTTAGATAAATGTGTTAATGTTTACATTTGCAACCAGCTAGCTATATAACATGTATAATTAGTACAATGAATCATTGTTTATTTTATCAGCTAGTTTTTTAAAAATAATTTTTACATGTAACGAGTAAAGTGTCATTATTAAATATTGTTTTTATTATTAATGGAGTTTTAGACCTTTTTCAACTATATATATCGGTTATATTTTTAGATTACTTACAAATATGAATTACATTTTAAAGTTTAATTATAAAACAAATTATTTTCATACATTTACAATAATTATGTATTTGATAAATTTTTTATTTGATATTTTTAATGAATTATTATAATTATTTTTACTGTTATTATCACTAATGTTATGTAAAAAATAATGATGCCGGAACGTAATAATTGTTATCCAATTAAATATTGAGTCTAGTGATGCATATGAAACGAGACGAAGCGAGAAATGTAAAATATCGATCTCGTCTCGTTTTCACATCTCGATCTCACTTTCGTTCTCGCATATTTTTTTGTGTCTTGTCATGTTCTCATGCGATAGTCTCTCTCTCTCTCTCTCTCTCTCTCTCTCTCTCTCTCTCTCTCTCTCTCTCTATAAAATCACAATTAACCTACACGAATCAATAAGTTTGTACCTGTCGTACTGTCGCGTTGTCCGTTTGTTTATATTTACAATTCTAAAACTTTAACATAACTCTCGCGAGATTTCTCGCAGTTATTATAATCAATCTCGTCTCGCATTTTAAATTACAATCTCGCTCTCGTATAATGCTCGCTTCGCGGTGCATCACTAATTCAATGTTATCGTTAGTGTTAAAATGTTCACCAAACAAGAAAAATAAATCTGCTTTCATAAAACGCTACAATGATGAGTATTTGAAATATAGTTTTATACTTTGGCCGAATTCTACGTAAGACAATGTACGTCCAATGTACGTAATATGTAAGGAAGCCAGTTGGAAGGAAATGTTGCGATATTTAAAATCAAGACATCCCAAACTAGAACAGAAACCAGTGGAATATTTTGAACAACAAGAACAAGAATTTAATCTTCAAAAAACAAATCACAATTAAAATATTTGTATTTAGTTGTACTACGTATAGCCAAATCAAAAAGTAGTATATAATTGTAGGTAGTTATACATACCATCTTATGCAAATATAGAGAAAATAAACTATGATCTTATTTTCATAATAAAGGAGCAGGAGTGAGCAACGCATTCCGTTCCTAAAACAACTACCGGAATATCATTCCGGACCAATCCGGCTCTATGACACCATTATCTCTTACACTATCTTATCACAAAAGGATGCATGCATATTACCTATCTATATTTGATTGTATAGCGAGTCACTTAATATGCCGCAATTTGTAAAAGTTATCTATTAGTTTACTTTGATTTTTAAGACTAACGTTTGCAAACATTACGAAGAAACAGTAAGATCGGCTTACAAGAAAAAATCTGTCTGATAATTTTCGTAACTGTATAAGCATTTTGATTTTCATAACACTTATTTGACCAACTCTTGAATATAGACTTTTATGCCGCTATTCTGGTTCTTAAATTTAGCTTAAATCTTTAAATTTAAACAACTTTAAGAAGTAAATTTCAATTCTAATCACTACTTAAATACTTTAAGTGTAAAATTCCTTTAAATTTAAATTGCCATCGGAGGTGCTTTAGCTGCTAAATTTGAGGATAGACTCGTTAAGTTGACAGAATTAGTTTGTAAAATATTTGCATAAAGAATGAATAATATAGAAATGTTTGTATGTAATATTGCATTTATTTATATTCAAGACAATTGTTATATAAAGCTATAAGGAATTGATATAGTAAAAATAGCCATTCAGTGAATTTACGTCATGAATTCCTGATTCAATTTTACAATAACAAAGTTATGTTCCATCTTTTATTATTGGATGAGGCTATTTATACATACGGTATGTATACGCAATTGACTATTAATACATACTTAAAAAAAAAAAAAAACTTAAACCAACCTACTAACCTAGTACATACCGTATGTATAAATAGCCACTTTCTTTATTATTATACAATAACTGAACTATGCACGCATTTATATTACACAAATAACTGATAACGTTTTATATAAAGTAACTTCATTAAAAAAAAAACAGTTTTTACAAAAATGTATTAAAAAATTTATTATACCATTTAAAATAAGATAGTTGTATTTAATATTTTAAGAACCACTGATTGAAAAAAATATTTATTATATGATTTCAGTTTGAACATAATTTAGAGCATATTGTTTAATTAACCGATGCTTCAAATAGAAAAAGTAGCAATAGTGACTCGGTTATATTTTATATATATATATATATATATATATATATATATATATATATATATATATATATATATATATATTTCATTGTATCCTGTATCATTTAGGCTTCTTGTTTGTTAGATATCGTCAGTTTAAAGTTTCTGTATATAGTAAAAATATGGAACAAATAAGAATTTATTTTTTCGAAACTATTCAAATTATAACATCCACGATTATTGCAATAGATAGAAAACAAACAAATATTGCCAAAATTAGCAATAACTCAATTTGACCAAAAATAACGTATGGCACGAACAAGAAATCGACTGACGATATGTTACAAATACGAGTATTATTTTAAAATTTTGAAAAATCCAAAAATTGTCTTTCACAAATATTTAGGATCAGGAGCGATATTTGTATATTTACTTTAATTTTATTAAAGCTATGTCCTAATACAAGGAATTAGAATATGTGTAACTTCTAATTCTTTATTTAAAAAAAAACGGCAGGTATATACATACATACACGATCACGCCATGTACCCAAAAGAATGTGACACAAACTCTTTCCATTATCCCGAAATCAGTTTCCTCCAAACATCTCTGTCCATACAAGCAACTTTAGCTTCATCCACATTCATAATTCCTCTTTCATAGCACGCTCTTCTGTTCCTACTACTTGGAAACTTCCGCCCTCGCAAACCACTCTCAATCATACCACTCCAACAACTCATCAGTTCATTAAGCATTCGCTCAAGATGTCCGAACCATCTTATGTGAACTGTATAATCTTAATTCTAGCTATTCTAGTTTTTTTCTTAAATTATTGACGTAATGTTAGTACATAGTCGTGAGTATCTGATAAGAGAGAAGATTTTAAAATAACAAAAATGGTCTATAAATCAGTGTTCGTAGAAAACGTGATGTGATACCTATCAGATAATATAAATTATATAATAGACAAAGTACAGTACTAGGGCATGCCGAGCATTATTTCTTTGATATATTACGTAAATAATCGAACAATGTAGAAGATTTTTAACGGAAGCAGATGGTATATATACACGAGCATACGACGAAGGCTATTGACAGACAAACAACATTTTAAAACATTCTCAGCGCAAGCAGACTGTATACAGGTGTCCCATATTATTCTATTCTACATACATAGAATAAGTTTTCAGCTGTATACCTGTTGGGTACAGCACGTACATATACCTACCTGTCCCTACTCACGTACGCATTAAGCCCTTAACCTGGTATTACGGGCCTTTTCGGTTCGTGTAAATAATGGGAAAGAAAGTTGAAAATCTTTTGTGCCTGCCATGGCATATGGCTCCATCAGTCAGCAGATGTCTCTTACTTTAGTTTTTTCCGAATGTTATTTTTCTTTAATATTGATCATACCTAAATATGTATGGCGTTTTTTCTTTTTCTTTTTTTTATTGTTCAATATGTAAACACTTGTAATTAATATTCAAGTGGAACATTGAAATTACATTACTCTAAAGTCACGTAGTAGAATATTATAGTAGTTCTCATAATCTTCAATATAGAGGGACACTGTATTTATTTTTTGAACTGGTCAAATTACAACTGATAATTGCTTATATTTTTTAAATAAATTATAGTGACTATAATATCTTTATTATTGTAGTAGATGGTTCTTTATATGAAGTAATTGTATAAATTTGTTTTTCTTTTAAAAATCTTGCTTTGTACATTATTTGAAAAATTTACATATGTTTATTTTTATTTTTAATTTAAATACTAATACATTTACATAAATGCAGCTTATGCTTGTAAAACAGACACACACACACACACACACACACACACACATATATATATATATATATATATATATATATATATATATATATATATATATATATATATATTGCTTATATAGATAAATAGAGAAGAAAAAAACATGCATTACGTATATATAGTGCGTCAAAAAATCGCATTAAAATATATAACAGGCATAGATAACTTTGAAAAAAAATGAATCACTGTAAAGGCACTGAGTTAAATAAAATTTGGCTTCCATTAATTAAAAATCTATAAACTGTATGATTAATAATTACTTATTTGTTACCTAGTAACTTTGCTATAATATCATTAGTGAATTTTATCCCGATGAAGACGAGCGTTCGTCGAAACCTAGTTTTGATTAAATAATTAAACAGAATTTTAGCCGAAAACAGTTTTTATTTTAATACAATTAGTTCTGAAAAATATTTGACTATGTTAAAATTTCAAAATATTGAAAATACCATATAGCATTCGCGCAGTAAAATTTATTTGTTTATCGGTTAGGGAGTACGTTTATCTACAGTTTAGTGTGCGCCAACTTAATATTTGCGAAATTCTATTAAATGGAATGTTTAATAACAATTTTAATTTCAAGCATTAGCGTTATTTATACTAATATTCAATAATTAACATATTTCTGCAAACTACAAAACGCAGACGAAGGTTGAAACATTATAGAACATTAATGTTTATAAAATTGGAAATATAATATAACTTTTGTAGAGTTTGTCATAATTTATGAATAAAATTATTTTGAATTATTTTCAAAATAGATAGTTTTTCTAAATTATTTATTTTTGCGCTGTATTTTCAAAAAATGTCAGATTATTTCTGAGAACTTGATACTAATCGTAAGATATATCGGTAAATTATTGAAATATTCACATTTAAAAACAAAATTTATTTTGAATTACACTGTAAAATATTTATTTAATTTTACTTGTGATTTATGTAATTTTTTACCTGTTTTGTGAATATAATTTTTCATAAAAAATGTAATATTACATAAATTTTAGATATATTTTTTACAGTGTATTTTATCTGTAATCTTCAGATTTAACTATATTTTGCCATTCAGTACCTATAATTTTTAGCTAAATGTGCATTTTTTTTTACATGTATTAGGGGAATGGCCTGGCCACCCTAAGGTATTCGAAATATATAGCATTAGATTTGACGAATTTTTACTTATACGTATATTGATGAACATATTGTATAAATTTGGAAAAAGACTATCGAATACTGAACATATCGAAAAAAAGACTGCATTTTCGATATCCTTTTTCTAAATTTAAATAACAGCCGATCAGTAACTGAAACAATATTGTATAAATATGGTAAAAATATTCTAAAATAGCCGAGTTAGGAGACCAGTACTTTATATTTTGTTATCAAAATTGATTTTCCCTACAGACGTAATAACATGAGAATATATTTTAAAGTAGACACTAGACAGTATCAGTAATATTAAATTTAAAACAATAGTAATATTTAAATTCTGTATCATTTGTTATTGTTTTTTTGTTTATATTTAGTAAATAACAGTTAAAATTGGTGGAAAATAAATAATTTTCGAACTCAGATTTAAGGATAAAATTCAAATGACAGTCACAATCTGATATTAATAATAATAGCGATAATACTATTGCATGGTACTATGACGTAGGTATATATGAAATCATAGTGCAAGAGTTAGACAATTTAGCTCGATGCATTTGAAAAAGTGAATGTTGCACCATTGCAGTGCAGCAAGATCGAATTAGGTACAAGGATAAAAGCGATGCAGTAATGCAGTTGCTGGGCGCTGCGCTGTACAATATCATTCTTTCTCTTTGCAACTACAAGATCTCAACGCGAACAAATCCAAAACTAACAAAGAATATTGTTACTTAGCCAGCCGCAGCCAGCCGATATGCACTCATATATTTTATGCTTCTTTTTTAGTATTGTTGTTCTAACCCGTTTTACAATCGTCATTTTTTGATTTTTTTTTGACGTAATTATTTTGACATTTATGGCTGCTTACCTTTAACAGATTATTCGTAAATATGTAAATTTTTGTAAAATATTCGACACCAAACTGCATTTTGTCTTCGACGCAGATTACGACAGTGCTCGACTTGATTGTTTCCTACATACTCAAATTTTCAAATAATGAGAATTCTGAAGAGATTTATAGCATTACATAATATTTTGTATTTTCTATTCCACTTACTAGAAACAGACAAAACAATTCGTAACACTTACCGAACTCTTCAGAATTCTACCATATTCTGAAATGAAAACGGTGATTATGGTTATGCTAAGGAAGAGGGGGAAACCACTACCACTTCTTCAAATTACGTACACCAGATTATATAAATATTAAGTATGATTGTTGAGATTGTACTAATTTTTCGTTGATTTTAAAGAATTTTACTAAAATTTTAATTAATTTGTGCAAGTGGTTTCTCCCTCCCTTGACTAAAGAAATATTATAGATTAAAGATCTGTTTGTTTTAATTAGATTATGTGTTTATGTAGATAACCATAGTTTCATTTTAAAATAGAGCTTAAATGTTTTTCAGTAAATATAATTTTTAATTTAATAGAAAAAGACCGTGATAAATTAGTATAGACAACGTTGAATTATTAAAAACCAGCATGAAAATAAGAAATTTTTATCTCAGGGGACAGTTGTGTTCCAGTTATGTTATCATTGTAATAGACTAAAGTTATTTCGTACCTAATTTAAGTATTAATAATGCACAAAAATAAATTTGAATAATTTATTTTTGTCTACACGTAACAAAATTAAATAAGTTATTTAGGGTTACCAACCCCTTTGGAATCTCCGGAAATTTTATTTATTTTCCAGTCTCGTTTGCATATACTGGGCCTCGATTTTATAACTATAATTTCTACAAGATTTCAAAATCTACTAGAATTTCGTTTTCCCCCTCCATTTCTTTAGATGTCATGGAGAATTTTGTTCACTAAAGCGATTCTGTAAATTCTATAAGAAATTTCAAATTTCGTGCGCGAAAATGTTAAAGCTGTTTGTTTTTGCGTAATTGTGTATTGCAGTTCATTTATTTTGAGTATTGTTTGTGTTGGTGTCTTTGATATAAGAAAATGGAAAAGTAACTATTATTCAATTTATTATAAATATATCGAAGTTATAAAATGAAGTAAAAAATATATTTTATTTTATTTTGGGTATTATATCTGTATACTTAAACAGAGTTTGGTTAATGATATACTTGTAGCTAACTTATATAAATAGAGATTACGTTTCTTAAAAATGTTTAAGATTTTTAGGAGAAAATGCGTAAAATTGAATTCGAATCTATATTATTCATCTATATTTATAGATATAAATTGATTTAATTATGTTACTTTTATTTATGCACGTAGCAAAGTACAAGAAAACATACGACAGACGAAATTTTATACAATCCGGACTTCTTTTTCTATTGCGGCAATTATTTAAAAATCACAATAAAACATGAGCCATACCATAAATTCTTTTAATAAATATCAATAATTTAATCAAAAAAACAAATAATATACATCTAAAAATAAATTACATAGCTATTTAATTATTTATAATAATTATGAAATATTCTAACCACACTTATTACGAAAATACAAAACGTCAAACTAGTAAACATATAGAAATTCAAGGTCACGAATTCTACTGCCTCTGAGCAGTAGATTTCAAAATCCACACCTCGACAAGAGTGGGGGAAAACTGAATTCTTATAGATTTGAAAATCTTGTAGAATTTAACTTATAAAATCGAGGCCCAGATCAAGAGACTTGGTTTTCCTGTATTAATTTTTTATCTAATACAAAAACATAATTTTGCGTTTATTTTAACAGAATGTTTAATGTAATGGTGTAAATGTTCATTACAAATAATACAAAATTATAATATAAAATACATAATATTTTAAATACATATAATTTATTTTATTGAGAGAATAGATATTGGATATAAATATGAATTCAGTATTTAGTATTTGTATTATTTTAAGTATTAGTAGGTTTTTGACATTTCTTGTACACTGTAAAAAATTGATGTAAATTTACATATTCTATAAATTTATTTTTATAGAAAAAATTTAATATTACGTCAATTATTATATTAAAAATTACAAAATGCTGCTATTTTACTGTTAATAGTTATGTAAAATTACATAAATGTATATTACAGTTTGTACAGTATAATAATAATAATAATAATAATAATAATAATAATAATATACTTTATTTGTTTTAAAAATATACATTTTATACAAAGGAATGAATAATATAAGTTAGTCACAAAATATATATTTACTTTTGAAAATTGAGTGTGTATAATTTAAGAGTAGTTAATGACATTAAAAGATCTGGAGAACTGGAAACCTGGTTGGAATTTAAATCAATTAGATATTTTCGTATTTTAAAAAATTATCAAATAAAAATTTTCAATATTTAGTTATTCGTTTAGAATAAAAGCTCGTATTTTTAGCGCATTGAGAGTGTAGTTATAAATATTATTTAATTTAGTTATTGAGTCTATGTTTAGTAACGTTTTTTCTATTTCGACGTGGTGCATTGCATGCCTGCTATGTACATAGACGTGAATAAATTGATTTCTAATTTCATTGAATATTGGGCAGTCTCTTAAAGTCTTTATTCGGTGAGAAGTAAATTACTGCCACAATTATATCTTCTGTTTTTGTTTTTATATTTAAAAATATCCAGTTATTACCTCTATATCACTAAAAATTTTATTAACGCATATAGCTAAGCCTCCGCTGGCTCTTCCTTTAGATTTATCTTTAATCGCGAGACTGAATTATATGATAATTTTTTAAAACTTTATTTAATGTTTCATTTGTTTTATTCCAGATCCAGGTTTCACTAAAACATAAAATATCACTTTTAACTATATATTCTAATTTTATGTTATCTAATTTATATAAATTATTTGATCCTTGCATATTCCAGAAAAAAATATTATTTATTGAATTAAAATTACTTAACTTATCCTTTGCTGTGTCGGTGTTCAGTTTTTTGAACTGGAAGCTGGACTTCCTGAATTGACTTTGGATCGAAGAAATTTTTCTATTGATGTGGGACCCTGTTGTTTTGCGGTGTTCTCTTTTGTACAGTATAATACCATAATATAATGCTCTGTATGTCATTTATTTGCTAATCATTTTGGCAGAAATTTGACGACAGGATTTTTCACATAAATGATTTTTACTTTTTGACAACTTCTGTTTATATATATATATATATATACAAAATTTATTATTTCAAGAATTTATTTCAGTATCAAAATTTTATAAAATATGTAAATAATTTTCTCTCAATTTCAACAATTCTGTGAATTCTTAGAGCAAGGCTATTAAAAAAAAAAGGACAATTTGAAGAAATTAATGGAAAAACAATTTATTGCATTCTTTTGTAATTCCTTCAAGTTAAGAAGTTAAGTTATACTAAGATATTGATATTTTGAATCTTACTATACTAATATAAAAAATAGAAATAATCTTTTGTCATTTTAAAATACTGTAAATAAATAGTTGAAATTTGCAACGGCATTTCATATATACGAATCTGTGGAATGTAAGATAATATATTGTTTTTGTTACATAGACTTGTAAGCAAAAAAAAAAATCGAATGCTAGAAATTCTTGGTCAGTGCCCACTCAAGCCAATATTTCTCTTACTATAGTTTATAAAAGTAACGAATAACACTGTACGGAATATGTAATAAGTTATTTTTGTATTCGTGTCTGATTACCGAAGAATTTAGGTTATGATAAATAATAAAAAGATATTTCAGCTGTTCTCTATGTTCTGCATATATATATATAATTACATTTCTGTCTAATTTATTTAATTATTCGGTGAAATCTTTTATTCTATTCGTGGAGTGTTCAAAATAACCAGTTTTTATGCATTTAGTACACTGTAAAAAATGAATGTAAATTTTACTATATTTATTAAAGTAATTTTATATTTTTTTTGGTAAATTTACAATAATTTATAAAAATTATAACATAAAATATGGTAAAATTACTATGATTATCAATGTAAATTTACATTTATTTTTTACAGTGTACATTTTACTAATATACATTTAACTCTTTCGCTACGAGAATAAAGTATTTTTATAAATATTATTTTTACTCGTTGAAGACCACAGCAAAAGAGTTAATATTTCTTTCCCGTTTGAGTATATACAATGCAGTTTTGGTGCCTATGTTGATGTATGGTAGTGAATGTCGGATTTGGTTGCAAAAGCATAAACGGAAAATGACTGCTGTGGAAATGAGATTTTTACGTGGGGTATGTGGTGTAAATAGGAGAGATCGGGTACGAAATACGATTAGTGTATGATGAGTGTGAAATTGAAAAAAATGTTGTAGCGAAAGTTGGTGTTAGTCCGTTAAGATGGTTCGGACATGTTGAGCGAATGTCTAATGAACGTTTGGTTAAAATGATTTATTTGAATAATTTTGATGGTATACGTTTGCGTGGTCGTCCGATGAGTAGTTGGAGTGGTATGATTGAGAGTGTTTTGCGTGAGCGAAAGTTTCCAAGTTGTAGGAATAAAAGAGCATATATGAGAGGAATTATGAATGTGGATGAAGCGAAAGTTGCTTGTTTGGATAGGAATATTTGGAGGCGACTGATTTCGGAATGATGAAAAGAGTTTGTGCCACACCCTTTTGGGTACATGGCGTGATTGTGTATGTATGTATGTATGTATATTATTTCTTAAAAATATTTCAGTTTTTTTTTACATAAAAATATTGATTGGCACTACAAGTCTGGTTTTAATTTCAGATTCAATTAACACACCGTCATAAGACCTAGATAAAATTAAACTAAAACACCTAAAAACTGAGCCTGCAGTATCAGCTTGTGTGTTACATTTTTATATGTGATAACAATATATTAGAAAATTTGGAATAAATAATTTCAATTAATTTTTTATTCATAAAAGAAAAAAAGAAAATTACGTACGTCATTTTATTTATTATATTCCTTATTCACTCACAGTGACATTGAAATTTTTCAAAAAATTTAAACAAAATTTATAAAAAATAAAACTGAAAATAATAATTGAAAAATATTTCAATTTTCTTTAAACCCTGGAAATGTCTATATAAATTTCGTAATATACCTACGATTTTAATTTAGGTTAATAATTTACAATTTATGAACATAGCAAATACACTCTGCAATCTGTGTGTTTATAATTACAGTTTTTGGTCAACTTTCATTATTTACTGCGTTCGCCTGAGGCATACTGCCCAGCAGTGCCCCATACTAAAAGCTTCTTCAAAAAACGACTCAACTATTTATAAAAACTCCCATCAAAATCTATTTCGCGAACAGAGTTTTTGGTCAATTTTCATCATTTATAGCGTTCACCTGCTCACGTTGCATTGTCCCATACTAAAAATCTTTCTCAAAAAACGACTTAATTATTAATAAAACTCATCAAAATCGGTTCCGTGGATTTCAAGTTATAAGCGAACAAAGTTTTTGGTCAATTTTTATCGTTTACAACAGTGTTAATGACAGTTGGATTCTCATACGTAAATTCTATTTTAAAATAGCTCGAAAGCAAAAACTGAGAATTGTCAAATCAGGGTTACTGACTAACTAATAATTATCATCGCTTTTCAAAATTAATTTGTTAGGAAACACATCTGTTAAGATGTCTAAATTATAATATGAAAAAAGGTTTCAATCTTGTTAGATCAATGCATAAAACTTGTATTAACATGTCTTAACTTTGTATTTATTTTCCTGATTGTGATTCATATTTATTGATTAATTATAATGTTATTAAATTCCCTATCAGGTTCGTTATTGTTTTTTAACAATGACGCGTTTCGACATTTCAGTCATCTTCAGATCTTGGTTCGTGTTGTGGCTCGAGTGAACTCACACACGGACACGGACCAAGATCTGAAGATGACTGAAAAGTCGAAACGCGTCATTGTTAAAAAACAATAACGAACCTGATAGGGAATTTAATAACATTATAATTAATCATAACGCAGGTTCAGGACCCAAGAACAAAAGTTTATCTTTTGACATTAATATTCATATTTATTGAATCGAAACGTCGAATTTTAATAAAAATAATATAGAACTTTATCCTGAAGTCTTATAAATTTCTCTTAACTTTAGTACAAAATGTTTGAGATATGTATATAATTCCTAGTACAATTTCAAAATGAGGTGATATTTATTGGCTTTTCAGAAAATCTTTGGCCGCTATTCCCACCCCCACCTCTTTTGTTTATGAAAAAGTGATTTTATTTTTTGCTTTAAAATAAATTTTTACTTGTACCTCTCATTAAATATGAATAATCTTTCTATTTTCAAATTCAAATAAACTAATTAAAATTGCCTAATAAGCAATTTTAAATAAACGTCAAAAGTAATTTTATCAAAAATCACTTTTAAAAGTGAGGCTTTTGATTTTTCTCTTCAAAGATGTCCTATGCTCACAAGTCAATATTTTATAATTTCAGAAAATGGGACAAATTCTAAATTCTACATCGTGGAAATACAGATTTGGATGACAGAATTACTTGCAAATATACAAATTTTGTACATTATTTTGTAATAAATCTTCATGGCTGGTACTACAAGCTCGGTTTTAACTAATATCGGTTTTAAAACAAGGCAACTGTCATAAGACCACGACTAAACAAATAAACCAAAACACTAAAAAACCGACATTATATTGTAGTACCAGCCTATGTCGCTATATATTAGGATTAGGGTTTCCCAAACTATGTTCCGCAGAACACTGACTGGTTTTCCGCGAAGAGTTAATAGGTGTTCCGCGAACACCTGCGACATACGTTCGCATAGAGCAGCGACGAATTTCGAACAGTAATCTAAACTAATGATTTTTTTAAGACAAACAGTTTTACAAACTGTTATGGCCGATTTTATTTAATTAATGCCTGACCTTGTGGTAGTTTTTGTTTTACGACAGAAACGCCGGCCAGCGGATTCGAACCACCGAATTTAGTATTATATTCGGTAATATCTAACGCTTAAATACCGCGCTGACAATTAATTTTAATTACGCCTTTTTTAAAACGTAAAATGTTATATATTAACCTCCGTATTCTGAAATATTTTCTTTAAAAAATGGCGGTTTGTTAGAATATAAATCCTTGGATTCCGTAAGAAATCTTTCTATGTATATTGCAACGAAATTTCTTACGCTATCCAAGAATTTACATTTTAACGAACCGTTATTTTTAACGTAAATGTTTCAGCATACGGGCATAATTGTATTAAATTTTATTTAAAATTTATAAAAATATTATTATTTATAATAAACATTGAAAATAATATTTATTTGTAATGAATCAGAATGAAATATAATTTTGTATTCGAAACTTCCTGAATAGATAACAATATAATAATATATTACGAAAAATTTATATTTAAAATAGTTGAAAGTACGCTTATAATTTGTCATTCGTACATAGTACGAGTCATATAAGACTTATCTTCTAGTACGTCATGCGCAGAAGAAAAAAAAAATGAAATGAATACACACAGAGCTCCAGTTACGAATAGAAATATTTATGACCGTGTGGAAAATATGATTAGAGGAGAGGGGCCAGGGGAATGTTATATTGTCGTAATCGCTTTTTATTAGTAATCTGAACCGAACATTTTACTATGATAAAGTTGTGCAAAATATCGAGTAGTATAGTGACCTACAGCAGCTGGCTGGCTAGCTAGCTAGCTAGTACATACAATAATTGTACTTTAACTACACAGCCACACAAATTCGAATTTTATGAGGATTATTAGTAAAAAGATATTCAAAAATATTCTCTATGTTAATTCAAGGCTGGTACTATTTGGTTAGCTCGTGTCTTTTGCGTAAAATATATTTATTTTTTATATTGTTTTTTATTGATCTTTTTTCTCAACATCTGCTCGGCTGACCTAGTTTTCAATTTTTTATTTCTACAAGGCAGATAAAATTTAAAATGTACCATTTATTTAATATTTATGTTTTATTTACTTATTTTCTCTTAATGTAGCCAATACAAAGAAAATATTGTTATGAAACTCATATTTAATATATATTTATAAATTTTTGATAAAGAATTCATTTTTATTTCTTTTTATTTGTATTTTAAAATCTTGAAATTTTTACTAATGTAATACATAAATTTATGTTCATGTTTTACATTATAAGAAATATTTTTCTTTTAAATTTTAAAAATTTGTATATATATATATATATCTTTATTTGAAAAATGAAGTGTTCATCACACAACAGATTTATTTAGAACAACAACAATTCAATCGTAAAAAATATTCATTTATAATTTATATTTTATTTCTTATGAAAATATTTGTATAATTTATAATGTCGCATTAGCTAATTTCAGTTTGTCAATATTTTAGAAATCAAGTAGGTATAACAATATATTATTTTAAATTTTTTAGGTTAAATAGTAATTTTGTAATTTCATATAAAAAGATTATTTATGTTATTCGATTAGGAGTCTTATTTTATTTATTTTATGTGCAAATCAATCAAGGATATTTCTTTATTATTTTCATTTCGAATATGTTAAATACGTTACGTTCAATTGTATTTATTTAGCGATACATACTCATATAATAATAACATTAAGGGCCAAACCACGCAATAATCGGTAAATATAGAAAATAAATACAGTTAGGTGACATATTTATAGCGAATAAATATTGATTGCTTGCTTGCTTGCTTGCTGTACGTGCCTGGTACGAGAATATTTGCAATTGCAACTCTATTTGGCTCGACGAAGGCCGATGCACTAATGCACATATACACACGCACACAGGGGCAAGGGAAGGTGGAGGGAGTCTAGCAAAAACTAAAGCCTCCAAATCGATATTGCAATTAATGAACTCAACAGCTGAAGAATTACTGTACAGTGTACATTGAGTACGAGGCGAGGGGAGAAATCATTTTCTCAAATTTTCTACAACAGATTGTTAAAAGACCCTACCCCTACACGATCAATAATACTTTTAATATCTAAAAAAATATTGACCTTATTATTGTGAAGAATATTCAAATATTTTGATCATTATTGGCAGTACTGTCAGTATTACTTATCAAAAAATTCTGACAATATTACCCATGTAGCTTTATATTAGGATCATTCAGTAAAAATTAAAGGGAAATATATAAATGCACGTGAATTAAAATTGAATTAAAACTTGGTTAGTTTGGATACTATCCACTATAAATTAGATACTTTGCACTTGGTACAACCTAAATTTTAATTTGAATAATTTGCACTATAAATTTGAATAATTTGCACTATAAACGCTACGAAACCCTATCATCTGCGCCACTGTTGGCTTAGAGTCTGTTGGCTTAGGGTAGGTTAGGTTTAGATTGTTTAGTTATATTATTATTCAATATAGGCGCTTATCTCATCGGCGCAAATGATAGGTATCAACTGGCGTAAATGATTGACAGCCCCCAAAGTGGAAAGTATCCGTTTTTATAATAGAAAGTATCCGATTTATAGTGATAATATTTTTTTTTGTGCATTTAGTTTTTTCAAAGTTAAAATATTGTTTTTAAAGTTGAATAAATTTAATTATAATGGAATTATTTTTTTTTGTGCAATATATTTGTTTATAGTGCAAATTGTTTTTATCAAAGTGAATATGATCTAAATTAAAGTGAATAAATATTCTAAATTATAGTGCAGTTAATTCCAACCCAAAATTAAAATCGATATTTTTTAATATAAATCGAAAATTTATGCTAAATAAAATCACACGTATTTTTTTAAATGTTTGTAATGATTATCAATAATCAATAAATTAAAATTGAAAGTAAACCCATTCAAATTTTAACGTCAGATAACCATTGATTATATAGTTGGCTGAAGATAACGCAACCGAAGCTGAGGACTGAGAAATACCGATAATAAAATGTTAAAATATAAAGAACAGAAATAAACAATTTATTCGATTTTATTTGATGTTAACAATAATTTTCATTCATATTTTAAGTATATTAAATGTTATATATATATATACTGTTCATATCTACTCATATAACGTCAACAAAATTTATAAATGTCAGATTGACATTGCTAAACGTATTGAAGTTTGATACATTTTCACTTTCATAATACCATCTTATTCTATATTATACCAATTCCTACATCCATATCTAGTTTGTTAGTCATAACTTAATCAAGGAAAGACCTAATTTAATCTTTGGTGTAAGTTTGTAACGTCACAATATGAATTTTGGCAACTTTAATTTTTTTTATCTCTATTTGCTCACTTTATTCAAATATAAAAATACGAGTTTCTTATTTTTAATTATAGTTTAACATAGAAAAAACCCAAATTTACTGAAATTTACGCCATCATAGGATTGTAGAACTATATTTTATATTATTTTTAAGAATTTTTTTAAATGATTTATCATTATATGAAATTAAATAAATGTACAATAAAAAATACTCTATTACTCTATTTTCTTAAAGTGTAGATAATTTTTTTTTTACATGCAGCAAGTTTTGATGCTTTATTGAATCTTTTTTACCTTTTGCTTTATTTTCAATATTTTCTTCAAAAATCATTTATATTAAGTGACTATTGCCTTTAGGGACTGTACTTTTACCATGATTTTAATCAGTTTGTACAACAGATTATAAAGTGATTTCTCCTCCAGGTTCAACACTTATACAGAACATTTTTCTAAAATTCTTAATCAAAAAAGTTGAGACTTTAGAAGGTTTATGAAAATGACTGGTAGCAAAACAAATGGATGTAAACAGTGTTTCATGGTGAACATGTTTTCAAGCACTGTATATTGGTTCCTTTATTGTCATACTTACACGAGCCACTAGTGGATATCAAGAATTACCCCCAATGCTGAAGCATATTTTCGATAAAAATAGTAGTTCGTTAAAATGAAAATTCTTGGATTCCGTAAGAAATCTTTCTCTGTATATTGCAACGAAATTTCTTACGAGATCCAAGAATTTTCATTTTAACGAATCATTATATTTAACGAAAATGTTTTAGCATACGGGGGTTAGAATAGAATCAAATTTTATTTAGCTTTTGGCTAATTAATTACATTGTAATACATATTAAAAAATTTATAAAAATTACAGGAAATTTACAAATGTAGCATAATATTTACAATATTGATGACATATATAATTTATCAAATTATTTACTTAATTATTAACTTTATTGAAGTAATTTTTTTTAAATTTCAAACTTAAAATTTTTGAATCTTTAATTCGTAACAGATTTCACATCTGGGAAAAAACTGCGGGTTATATAAATCAATAAGTGTCTGTTTATTATAACAAATTTCAATTTAATCATTTAAATATAGATTCGGGGGTATTAATTTTTCAACAACCCTCATGTTTACTTTCTTCAAATAATATTTAATCAGAATTTTTTTAATTGAAATTATTATTTGAAAATTGTCTTGTATAATTATTTTATTTTCTTAATTAGTGTTCAAGTTGACATAAAATTATGATAAGATGTAAAATATTAAAAATTTAAATAGTGTCGACTTATACGTCATCAGTTGATCAGCTGACAATTTCTATCTGATTATTTTGCGTTTCATTTATTAACTTGGGCATTATAAATTTGTTTATAATTTAAAATTAATTGTGTTGAAGTTTTAATCTTATTTTATGTGATTTTAAATCAATTTATTTTAACATTATATGTAGGTATATAAAAAGTCTATTAATTTGATATTAGTCCCATTCGATTCGCACATTTGTGTGTCTCCTGTTTACTGCTGCGTTAATGTTTGTTATTTTATTCGCTTCGCAGTTATACATGTTATGTAAATGGTAAACCGTTGCATCATTTACGACGGCGTTTTGCAGTGAAACGCAAGAGAGTTAATCGAACAAATCTATTATTGGACTATAATATTGATATTCTGTGCATTTATTGTAAATCCATAAAATTAGACAAAATCGCATCGTTTTTGAAGCTCAGTTCATTATTACCCAAGTTTCTTTAATAAAAGACTTGATAAAATTTAGTTTTTGATGAAATTATATTAAAGATTACGGAAATGAAGAATATTTTATTTCTTCCAAAAATTTATTTCTCTCAGAAAAAAGTAATAGGTTTTTTAAAAATCATTACTGTAATTCAGCGGCGTAGCGAGGGGGGTGGGGGGAAGGGAATTGTGATTTAAACACATTTTTGTTCTTATTCAATGTTCCAATCTTTCGTGTAATAAATAAAATTGTATATTTGTAAATAATTTTATTGTTTTATGATTGTATAACTTGATTTACTATATTATATTATTGTTTTTGTTTTCTTACGTTATTATATAACTTTCTAAATTTTTCTTAATTTATAAGATTTCTAAATTTGTTTACATCTAAGTATAGGGGTGATTTATTTGGTATGATTTTATTCATTTTTTTATATCTATTTATAAAAAATAAATATACACAGAATTCTTATATAAGAATTTTATTTATTATTAAAATATTTCAAAATTTTATTTGAATATCTATTAACATTAGATTTTAGACATATTCCAGTGGATCCATACTATTTCTTATACTCTATAAAATATATGAAACACTTACAATTTCATTTGTATCAATAATGGTTTGTTTATATATCAATTTATTTCTGTGTTCACTTTCTTTTGGTTTTTCCATATAATAATAAATGTACTTATATAACTGTTACGTAAATATTCTAATTAACAAGATTAGAAGTATATGGGTAAACCCATATATAGACCACTTTGACATTTCTCGGAAAGTTATAATTTATGTGGGCACCAGGAAAAACTTTTCTGAAAATTTGATCAAAATCGAATAAATAATGTAGCCACAATAAATTTTTAAAAAAATTTGTGATTTTTTTTCTCAATAAGTTGGCAACACTGTATTTTATTAAAATTGTATAATTTATTTAGGCACTAGGAGAATCTTTTATGAAAATTTGATTAAAATCGGTTAAATAAAGTGGTTATAATGAATTTTTTTTAATTTTAGTAATTTTTTCTCGGAAAGTTGGCAACACTGTATTTTGTTAAAATTACATAAATTATATGAATACTAGGAGAATCTTTTTTGAAAATTTGAGTAAAATCGGTTAAATAACATGGCCATAATAAATTTTTAAAAACTTTAGTAATTTTTTTTTCGGAAAGTTGGCAACACTGGATATTATTAAAATTATATAATTAATGGGAGCATAAGGGAAATCTTTTCTGAAAATTTGATTAAAATCGGATAAATAACGTAGCCAATATGAATTTTTAAAAATTTTAGTAATTTTTTTCTCGGAAAGTTGGCATCACTGGAAAAAAATAAAACCACATACCATCTTGGATGCTAGACAAATTTATCCTAAAAATTTCATTAAAATCGGTTGAACCGTCTAGCAGGAGTTGCGATCACAAAATTTTGACTTACGACCGAGCGAGCGAGCGAGCTGACGAGTCTATTCCTTGCAGTCAAAGTGGTAAAAATAGACAAATAAATATAAATTTGTTGAATTGAAATCGCCAACTAACCTGTAGATTTCTAAGTCATTATGTTAATTAAATTGAAATCATTGTATTAGTAATATATTCAAAACGAATTCGCTGTAAATGATTTTGTTTATAGCGATGTAAATTAAATGTAAAAACTAGCATCTGCTGCAGCACGTGGCAGCCGTCAGGCGCAGGCCGTCACACACACACACACAGAAAGGAAAATGTGTGGTTAGGTTTTGTGCGGGTAGTACTCGTACTACAAACAGTACCCTTAATAGTATCCGATCCACACTCCTCCAATCATCAAGTGTAGTAGTAAACCGCTGCGCCGGCTATTCTGTTCCGTTCCTACGGCTGATAATCAACTGCAGGTGTTTGAAAATTAACACGCTATAAGCTAGTTTTTTTATGAGCGGAAACATGCTATGTATGCTCTGTTACCTTAACACATTACATGTTAGTTTAACATCTAAAGGGCTGTAATTTTTCTTTATTATTACAATTTACTTTGCTTTCTTATCATAAGATTTTATTCATTTTTCACCTACAAACCTCGTTTAGGGTTTAATTTATGGGAATAAAACCAAGTTTATTGGGACATTATTTTCAATTGTTTTTACCACGCTCATATTAGCTCACTCTGTTGTCACGGTCAAATCTTGTAACCAATTTTTAGACCACTTCCTATCATCTGATCTCACTGAAATTTTGCATGTATAATATATAAAAAAAACTTTTTAAAAACCACGCTTATATTTAAATGCACTAAAAAGAGGAAAATATTTTTTTTTCCTGGTTATCCAAAAATTTTAGAAAGAAATAAAAGCGTGGAGCGCCAGGAAACTGTATTTCGCAATGATGATTAAGCGCTTCACGCTTTTATTTCTTTCTAAAAATTTTGGGTAATCAGGAAAAAATTTATTTTCCTCTTTTTAGTGCATTTAAATATAAGCGTAAAAAGTTTTTTTTATATACTTATTTTATTATAATCTTAATAGACTCTTTTTTCGAATTTTGAAAACTCATATAAAATTAATTAACGACCTAAAACAAAAATATTTATAACAAAAATAACATTTTTAGACCTATTAATATCAATCTGACCGAAACACGTATTCAAAACGGTGCTGAGTGCGCGCCATTTATGCGTGACGTCACTAACCAGATCGCGAACGTAACGACATGGAGAATATTATGCTATTGCATATCAAATTGTAGCTAAATCGCAGCCTAAACGATGCGCGATGAGATTTTCATGCAGAATTGCTCTGGAAAAGATATTTTCATCATTTTGATATATCAATTTGATACATTTTTAATATGACAGCGAGATTAATTTTTTTCATAGCTATCTATGTTTATTTATATATAGGTATTTAATTTTTAAATACGCGATTTACACTTATTACTACTTTGACTGCAAGGAAAAGTAGTATAGCGTTTGGTACGGTGTCTGTAACATTTTCAAAAAAAAAAAAAAATTGTATAGAAATCCTTCATATAGCCTGTAGATGACGAATCTGAACTTAGTTTATGTGGGTGTATGGATGTGCGTCGTCAGCTCGCTCGGTCGTAAGTCAAAATTTTGTGGCCGCAACTCCTCCTAGACGGTTCAACCGATTTTAATGAAATTTTCAGGATAAATTTGTCTAGTGCCCAAGATGGTCATGTGGTTTTGTTTTTTTCCAGTGATGCCAACTTTCCGAGAAAAAAATTACTAAAGTTTTTAAAAATTCATATTGGCTACGTTATTTATCCGATTTTGATCAAATTTTCAGAAAAGATTTCTTTAATGCTCCCATTAATTACATAATTTTATTAATATTCAGTGTTGCCAACTTTCCGAGAAAAAAATTACTAAAGTTTTAAAATTTTTATTATGGTCATGTTATTCAACCGATTTTACTCAAATTTTCACAAAAGATTCTCCTAGTATTCATATAATTTATGTAATTTTAACAAAATACAGTGTTGCCAACTTTCGGAGAAAAAAATTAGTAAAATTTTTAAAAATTTATTATGACCATTTTATTTAACCGATTTTAATCAAATTTTCATAAAAAGGTTTTCCTAGTGTCTAAATAAATTATGCAATTTTAACAAAATACAGTGTTGCCAACTTATCGAGAAAAAAATCACAAAATTTAAAAAAAATTTAATGTGGCTACATTATTTATTCGATTTTGATCAAATTTTTAGAAAAGTATCTCCTAGTGCCCACATAAATTATAATTTTATTAAAATACAGTGTTGCCAATTGTCCGAGAAATGTCAAAGTAGTCTATATATGGGTTTACCCATATACTTCTAATCTTGTTATAGTATAAATACAAGTAAATCTTTCTCTCTATCTCTATATATATATATATATACAGGGTGTTCGTTCGCTTGGTTGATATAGGGCAATAACATGGGATTTCGATAATATGCAGAATACTTCTTTCTGAAGTAAAATTCGGAGAAATACCTGGAATACTTTTCGATAGGGAATAAAAAGTTATATAATCTGGTTTTAGTTTTAGTTTGCTAGCATGTGTCGTTTGGGCGCTAAAATTTTTTTAAAATGTTTTTTAGAATTTTCAATAATTTTTCCTGCCAAATCAGTATGAGTTAGAGAAAAAAGTTACTTAGCTATTATGTAGCTAATTTTTTTCTCTATTTTACTGAACTTTTTCAGAATTTTTTTGAACAAGTTTTGAAAAAAGTTATATTTGAAAAAAATTTGAAATATAACTTTTTTCAAAATTTGCTCAAAAAAATCTGAAAAAATTTAGTAAAATAGAGAAAAAAATTAGCTACATAATAGCTAAGTAACTTTTTTCTCTAACTCATACTGATTTAGCAGGAAAAATTATTGAAAATTCTAGAAAACATTTTAAAAAAATTCTAGCGCCCAAACGGCACATGCTAGCAAACTAAAACTAATACCAAATTATATAACTTTTTATTCCCTATCGAAAAGTATTCCAGGTATTTCTCCGAATTTTACTTCAGAAAGAAGTATTCTGCATATTATCGAAATTCCATGTTATTGCCCTATATCAACCAAGCGAACGAACACCCTGTATATATATATATATATATATATATATATATATATATATATATATATATATATATAATCTCTGTATTATTTCACTGAGTTGTAGTGTACGAGAGAGACAAAATTATATATGAATACAAAAAAATCAAAGTCTACTTATACAATCTGGGTAATGACGTCACGCGGGCACTTGGCCAATCCCAAACCGTTTCAGTTACGTGGTCAAAATTCAAATATTTTGGCCATTTCAATCGATTATTTTGATGAAACCAAACAGTTTAAAATTCATGTTTTTGCACATTTGATGTTTATATTACGCAGGCAACATATTTAATAACAAAAAAAAGACTTTATTTTTTTTAGAAAAAGTCTATTCATCTGAACTTTTACGTGTTTCAAGAATAAAACTGTTTTGATTTTTATCATAAAATTTTTTTATTGATTTATTATACGATATTTACATTATTATTAAAGCTTTTCTTTACAAGTCACTAAGTCAGACGATAACGCAAAGTTAGTCTCTTTCTTCTTGTTCTGTGTTGGGACTGATAAAGTATTGTTTATTATCTAGATGAGATAATAGATATCAGAAAAAAAATTATTTAGATAATAAATAATTGGTATTAGTTAAAAAAAAAAAATTTCAAGATATATGCACCTATTATTAGTGTTAACAAATGAAATCATAGAAATTGGTTATCGATATTTTGAAAAGGATTTCATGTAAATGCTATTCAAATAATACTAGTTTAGCAGTTTTAAAATTTCATAAAATTTAATTGAATCTCAGCTCAGGTGCATTAAATTATTATGAATTAAGCAGACCTGCTCGTATCCATATGGGCCTGCATGGTGGATATTTGTGATGTTTTTTGTATAGTCCAAACTACTTCGAAAATTTCCTAAAAAGAGTGTGTTGGCTAAAAGTTTTCTTGGTAACCATCGCCAATATATATTTAAAAACAAAAATATGTATTACGAAACAGATAATAACTGTTACAATTGAAATTATATATTGAAATTGTATTTAGTATATTTACAACTTTTATTCGTTTAAATCGAGAACTATATTTTATAGGAAATATATTAGTATTTTCATTGATAAAATGATAACGTAAATATGGAAAGAGTTCGCATATTGTTATTCGAATCGTTTAAGAAATTTTGATAGTTCGGAAAACAACTGTAGGAAATGATTATTGTATAGTATACACACTCGGTTGATAATTTGAACTAAATTTTTAACTTTTTCAATGATTATTAATTTATTTTTCAAGTAAATTATAAAGCAGGCCTTACACAGTCAATCAGGAATGACAATTTGACTGAAAAATCAGACTGTCATTTCCGATTTTATTCACGAAGCCCCTACACTTATCTTAACTTTGACACTTGTCTTGATGTTACATCTTCAATCGGAATGTCAATCTTCGGTCAGAATGTCATTTCGAATGATCGTGTAAGGCCCGCTTAAAGACTTTTAAAACTATTTCGCTTGGTTGATATAGGGCAATAACATGGGATTTCGATAATATGCAGAATACTACTTTCTGAAGTAAAATTCGAAGAAATACTTAGAATACTTTTCGATAAGGAATAAAAAGTTATATAATTTGGTTTTAGTTTTAATTTGCTAGCATGTACCGTTTGGGCGCTAGAATTTTTTTTAAATGTTTTTTAGACTTTTCAATAATTTTTCCTGCTAAATCAATATGAGTTAGAGAAAAAAGTTACTTAGCTATTATGTAGCTAATTTTTTTCTCAATTTTCCTGATTTTTTTCAGATTTTTTTGAGCAAATTTTGAAGAAAGTCTTATTTCGAAAAAAATACAAACAATTAAAAATTGAATTTTTGAAAATCATATTTTCATACTAAACGATGCATCCTAGATTAATGGTTTCTACACTCAATTATAGTACTCATTATTCCGCATTTTTCCATATCATGCTTATTTCCCTACACATCATAGTTTTTGAGAAAAAAATAAAAACCAAAAAATCAAAAAAAAAAATCTAGTGCCCGAACGGCACATGCAAGCAAATTAAAACTAAAACTAGATTATAGAACTTTTGAAGCCCTATCGAAAAGTATTCTAAGTATTTTTACGAATTTTACTCGAGAAAGTAGTACATCGCAAATTATCGAAATTGCATGTTAAACGCCCATACGAACTCAACGAACGAACACCCGGTATATATATATATATATATATATATATATATATATATATTTTAATTAGTATATCGTTTTTAGTAATAAAGTACCAAAAAATATGTACAATAAGTTTCATGTGTCATTCAAAAAACTAGATATAGAATTGTTCAGACAGGGTGGTAGTCTATTTTCTTCAACTAATGCCCGATTTCTTCACTATTTATTTAAACTTCGATTTTCTAAACTCCGATTAAAATTAACCGGCCAATAAACATTTGTCGGATTTCTTCACTCACATGCAGGGTTAACTAATCTACGGTTCGAAACTCCAGAAAATACATTTGGCGCCGTCGCAAATCAAATTGCAGCTAATGTCATACGGATTGTAAGCATATTATTAACTTTATAAATATCAAACAACTTATTACATTGACTATTATTTAGATATTTGATATACAATATTATTTTTATCTTATGACATATATGTATACTAATTAATATAATTAAGGAAAAAAAAGTTCCTTATTTATTTTTCTGTAGTATTTATGAAAATGTATGATTTTCATAAATTTTTACAATTTACATTACATAAATAATAAATATTTGACTAAATATAAAGGATCATTAACTACTATAGGTCCTGTGATACGCTTGAACAAAAAATTATTTTTTTCTATATTAATAAATAAAGTTAAAACAATTTGTCAACACATATTACATAATAATATTCATTTATTTATTAATTTGAATTTTATTATAAATATCATTTAATATATTTTACATATTTAATAATAATAAAATTAATATATATTGAAAAAAATATATATTTAAATATCTTATTTAAAATCAATGCAAAACACGAAATGTCAAAAGACGCGTAAGGTTATGAAAGATATGAATAGTTATAGTTCCATCAGCCATCACTGCTAAATATTGGCGCTGGTGTAGATAAACCACGTTTAAACCGCCAATGTTCGTCGGTTAACTATAATCGACGAATAACATCTAGCTGGAGTTTCGTGAGTGCGAAGAAAACCGATTTCAAGGTTTAAACTACGTTTAACTTTAGTCGTGGTTTAACCGAATGTGAAGAAATCGGGCATAAATCGTCTAAAATCTTACTTCATAAAACTCACATTGGACTTCACCCCGACTTCTTTCATGAAAAATTCTATACCTACACTGTAAAAAAATTATGTAATTTTACATGTTTTATAATTGTAATGTTAATTATCACAGTAAAATTACAAAAAAAAAAATTTTTTTACTGTTAAAACCTATGTGCAAATTACATAAATTTAAGATTATATTTTTTACAGTATTTTTTCTAATTTTTATGAAAATAATTCGAAAGATTCGCTATAACTGTTATAAGATCAGGATTAAATATTTACTAATAATTTTAATGTATTTTATACAAATTCGAAATAATTTTATTCGTTTGCTCCGAAAACAAGGTCTAAATATCGAAAGTCATTTTAAGAAGAATACTATTAGTAAATCAGATAAAATGATTTTAAGTATCTTATAGTAATTGGTTAGATTAAGTACCTACCAGGTGTGTAAGCTAGCAGTACACCTGTCTGCCAATTATATTTTTTCTGATGTAGTTTTAAGACATCTGCACCTCCATACTTAGTTTATTCAGCTGTAAACAATATTTGAAACAAATATGTCGTATATCATTTAATCGAATTTTAATATATTATAATTATTATGGAGGTATACATTTATAACCAAGTAAAATATTTTTCAGAATACATTATATTAAAATAAAAACTGTTTTACGATTAGATTCTGTTTATAGTTATATTATAACAAACTACGTTTCGAAGAAACTGTACGCTCGTCTTTATCAGGTCAAAATTTATTAATGACATTAAAGTAAATAACAGTACGTAGCAACAAGTTACTAGGTAACATATAAGTAACTAGATCATAAAATATTATAGATTTTTAATTAATGGAAGCCAAATTTTATTTAACTCAGTGCCTTCATTGTGATTCATGTTTATAAAATAATTAACAGAATCTAATCGTATACATTTATATATACAGGGTGATTTATTAGTAATTGGAAATATTTTAACTGGAGAATCCTGGACTCAGAATATGAAGATTTAACGCAAATCACATAGATAAAATGTGGCTCCTTACTGAGCTACAGGGTGTTTTATTTAAAAATTTAAAAACGATTTTTGCCCAGTACTTTAAAACTATTTGACATATCCTAATCATACTTGGCAGGAAGTGTAGGTACCGTACACCATACTAAATTATGTTAAATAAAAGTTTTTGGCTACTGCCAGTGGTGTACAACAGGGGCAAGTGAGAGGTTGATCCTTCCTAAATTCTACGCCACTGGCGGAATTGTCATTATAGCACAATTTTTTGAGTCTCCAATACTTTCTGTGTAAAAAACATACTCTTCCTTCGTAACGATAAGGTCACTATTTTTCGAGATATTTAAAGTTAAACATAAGCTGCACCCTTGGGATTTTTTCAAAATTTGCTCAAAAAAATCTGAAAAAATTTAGTAAAATAGAGAAAAAAATTAGCTACATAATAATTAAGTAACTTTTTTCTCTAACTCATTCTGGTTTCTCAGGAAAAATTATTGAATATAAAAAATTAAAATGCAAAAATTATTAATTTTCAATAATTTTTTCTGCCAAATTTTTTTTTTGAGCAAATTTTGAAAAAATCCCAAGGGTGCAGCTTATGTTTAACTTTAAATATCTCGAAAAATAGTGACCTTATCGTTACGAAGGAAGAGTATGTTTTTTACACAGAAAGTATTGGAGACTCAAAAAATTGTGCTATAATGACAATTCCGCCAGTGGCGTAGAATTTAGGAAGGATCAACCTCTCACTTGCCCCTGTTGTACACCACTGGCAGTAGCCAAAAACTTTTATTTAACATAATTTAGTATGGTGTACGGTACCTACACTTCCTGCCAAGTATGATTAGGATATGTCAAATAGTTTTAAAGTACTGGGCAAAAATCGTTTTTAAATTTTTAAATAAAACACCCTGTAGCTCAGTAAGGAGCCACATTTTATCTATGTGATTTGCGTTAAATCTTCATATTCTGAGTCCAGGATTCTCCAGTTAAAATATTTCCAATTACTAATAAATCACCCTGTATACAGGGTGATTCAGGACTAGTGTAACAAACTTTAACAGCTTATTCCTGAGGTCATTTTGAGCCAAAAATGTCATATGAACATAGGTCCTATTCCTTCTAGTTACCGAAATACAAGAGATTGAAGTTCTTATAAATAACACGAAATTTTCTAATTTTTGTAATCAAGATACTTTCGGAAAACAAGAGTTTTATTGAAAAGTCATACCTTATTTGTTTTAATTAAAAATTGTTATACTTTTGATTGTATTTTTGCTTCATAATGGATGGTTATAGTACTGCTAAATATGCAGATATGATTTTTATTTATGGATTATGTAATGTAATGACAAATAAAGTATGACTTTTTAATAAAACTCTTGTTTTCCGAAAGTATCTTGATTATAAAAATTTGAAAATTTCGTGTTATTTATAGAACTTCAACCTCTTGTATTTTGGTAACTAGAAGGAATAGGACCTATGTTCATATGACAATTTTGGCTCAAAATGACCTCAGGAATAAGCTGTTAAAGTTTGTTACACTAGTCCTGAATCACCCTGTATATATGGTTTTTCTAAATTATTTTATATTCGGTTAGAGTATTCTAAGGAAAAAATCTGGTAGTAATTTTAAAAAAAATTTCACTTACATAGCTTTTACTTCTTGTTTTTTTAACACAATTTTGTTTTTTGATAACCATATTGGCTTGGCTGTTACTGTTATTACAATCTCGATTTTTGGGGTGTTTTAGTTCATTTGTTTAGTTCTGATTTTATGACAGTTACGTTGTTTCAAAACCGATATCAATTAAAACTGATTTTTAAAACCGAGCACGTAATACGGGCCATTATATAAGACTTCCTGGATTTTTTTTGTAATACAACATACAATGTAATGTAATGCAATAAATAGATAAAAATTTGCTCTTTTCGAAAATAAAAATACAAGAAATAGGGGTCATTTGAAAAAACAAATTTGGTTGCCATAGCAGCGAAAACAAAAACAAAATATAAGCAAAACAATAATGTCAAGTCAAGACAATGCAATAGAAAAAACCAAAATATTTTTATTTAAATATTTTTTTGTAGAACAACTAATGAAAAAAGATATAGACATTATTCGTTACTTTATTTACACCTTGCATCTTGTCACCTTTAGGATTGAGTAAAAAAATTCACAAATTCAATTTTTATGTATACCTACCTACAAAAAAAATGTAAATTAAATAATTAATGTGTTATCTTTGTCTAGTAAAGAAAATTCTTCTATTACTAAAAACAAAATAAAATATCTTGTAATGCTACAGGTCTTACAAATGTGAACTGAACAGACCTATCAATTTAAGTGTATTGATATAATTATTTGCATTCAAGCTTTGCCCCTTTTTAGAAATTTTTCTGTGAATATTTGAAAAAATTGGATCCGAATATCCGGATCCAAAAAGATTAGGATATCCGAATATCCAATTCTCGGATAATTTGTTATCCGGATCCGATATCCGAATCTAATCTATAATTGGGAGATGTAGGGTGTTTCACATAAAAAATCAAATTTGTTTCAACATCTCGTAGATAGAATAAAATAGCACTTGTATTTTCTAGTTATTCTGTCTTGTAACCTCTATAACTCTATTATGCAGAGAGAGATAATAATGATGTCGATTAAGTCGTCGCTATGGAAACTTGCTACTCCAGATCTGAGATCTGTATCTGAAATTTAGATCCGAATAATCCGGATAATTTTGAAACCGGATCCAAAACTATTCGGATTTGGTTTCCAACGCTAATATATATATATATATATATATATATATATAATCATTATTAAACATTGTGGTTTTGAATGATTCTATGTTAACGATGAAATATAAAAATTAAGTTTGAAAAACAGAAACTAATATTGAAGTGTAAATAAAACTTATTAGAATAAAATGCAAGTAAAAACTTAACATGTTAAATAATTTTAAATAATAATTTATACAAAGTAAACATATGACAATTCTTTAATTTTATTTAAATCTCAAGGTCGGTGCTTTAAATTTTACCAGAAAACTTTCTCCTGACCTTGTGCTCTTTCACTAGTTCACGATTTAAAATGTAACTTCTCCAAATATCACGTTTTACTTCTAATCGATTTTTCGTTTTATCATAATAATTTAAGGTTGATGGCAAGAATTATTCTATATGATTCCTTTCTATATTCATTCATTTTAATTTTTACTTATTTATGCAAGTTTTATCAATAAATTTTTCTTTTAATTAGGGGCTTTTAGACATTTTTTTTTTTTTTAATTATTTTACTTTAGACTATGTCCTAGAAAATTTACGGAAGATTGTAAACGTTATATAATTTTGTAATGAATCATATTGATTTCGTTATAAAACCAGTTGTTTTGTATAATAAGTGAGTGAAATATGGACAACATCTAAAATCTTGAGAAACCATATGGACCATATGGTGCTGCAATAAAGGAAGAAAAGAGTTGGAAAATTCAAATAAACAGTGATTTAGAAGAACTGTTTGACGAACCAGTAATAGCTGAAAAGTTTAACGATTAAAAGACAGATAAATTATCGAAAACTATAGAATTTAATCAATCCACTAGTAAACAGAAGTAAAGAAAGGAAATTAAAAATAGGAAATCTTAAAAGAGGACGGAACTGGTTTTAAATCGTAAAAAGTAGTAACCGCAATATGAAGTTATAATAAAAATTGTTGTAATAATTTGGTGAATATATTTCAATTAGAATTGAATCAATTTATTCCAGTATTACACTAGTCTTGAATTGTACTATGTACATATGTTTGTTATCAATTTGGAATTTGTTATACATATATCTTGTATCGAAAGAATTTCATATTAAAATGACATAATATAATAGCTTACGTTCTGCCAACGTTACCATTATGAATATCGCAAATTAGTGTGGTGAATGTCCTTGAGTAACGTATTTAATGTTATTGCTACACAAGTACATTACAAATATGAGTCATATCATTTTTGCTATATACTCGGAATTGCATAATTCCGATTTTTTATTTGGAGTTCCTAAAATGATGATGATTTTTACTTCCTCATGAGTCAAACGAAAAAAATATTGCTCATTTTCCTGAGTAATGATTGTAATTTATTGTAGCTTGGGTTTTTTATATGTTAACTTAGGTAGGGACTTATAGTGTTTTTCAACTAAATTTTCACCGTGAAAAATGCAGTATTCCAACAAACATTACTCATTTTACACGCTTAACTTACTGATATTGTCTGTTTGTTATGTATCGATTAGTTTTATCAGAAAAATTAAAAGTGACATTTGCTTATCTTATGTACTATATCTGTATTCAAAACCAGGTAATTACTATATTTTAATTTATATCATTTCTGAATTTCTAACATATTAAAAAGTATGTGAATAGCTCTGAAGTAAATCATTATGGAAAAAAATGTTGGTAAAATTTTTAATTGTTCAATGAATTTTTGGCAGGTCATTGACCATTTGACCTAATAGACAAAATCTTACTAGCGTGTCGTTCTTGAGAGTCAAGGTTATTGCCATTCCAATTCCTAGTCAAATATTAGATAATGAAATATGCATACAATTCAGCTCTAAAAAAGAAATATAATATGACTTTTAAGTCATAATAAAAATTAAACATTTAATAATAAAATATATTGAGTAATTTTTTTTTATATTTGGTTTTTTATTACACCTGATATTTTCAAATATGAACAAGCTCCCAAAAGTATTTCATCAATAAATTTGAAATAAATATCAGAACGCTTTTTAACTAAAAGCGCTTTTCTATACAAGACTGTGACTACAGGCTACTCATATAATTATATTTCATTTAGTAATAACCGAATTAAATTAAATGCATTATAAATTAAATTTAAATATAAGTAGAGCATGCAGAGTACTTGATATTCGCTAAGATTATATCATATACGAAATTAATACCTCCCACCAAGTGACAAAACTAGTTAATTAATAATATAACGCATGTTCTGTGTTATTTCAATTCGAATTGAGGCCAAAGTTATTTAAAACAGATCGAAATATATTTCGAAATGTTTATAGAAACATTTAGTTGATTTGACGACAATAATTAATATGTATTAACTATTTGCTTTGATGTGTGTGTTTGTGTGTGTGTGCGCAGGGCTACAAAAGCGTTCCAGCAACTTCTCTATGTGGCTCCGAGTTTTCAACGTGCCAATGAAGTGCACTTGCGTCTAGGATTGATGTTTAAAGTGACATCGGAAATAGAATCAGCCCTTAAACATTTACAACTAGCACTTGTTGATAACAGTCCCTGCTCTGTGTCAAAGAATACAAGTAAGTTTCAAAATCATTGCAAAAAAAAGATAGGATACAGCCGCGCCGATTAGAATCGTACGATAAGATATGCTCTAGCTAGATAATTCGATTATTATTGAATGGATGTATGTTTGAAATTTTTAATTTTTCTTTTCAGTTAAATTTCATATTGCACATCTATATGAAGCACAAGGTCGCGTAAAAACAGCTAAAGAAAAGTATGAAGTTCTTATAAGAGACAAGAATTTAGAGCCATCGTTAAAAGCAGATGTTTACCGCCAGTTAGGTAAGTTGATAGTAAATTTTTATTTAATTTACTGATTACATGAATTACACGTGAAATTTGATTTTGGCAGGTTGGCTTTACCACTGCCACGATATATTAGGGGACAAGAATCAACGTATCGCATCAGCCATTCATTGCTTACAGAAAGCTATCGAAGCAGATCCTTATTCAGGACAGACTTTATATCTTTTAGGACGTTGCTATGCCAGTATTGGCAAAGTACATGACGCCTTTATCGCCTACAGAAATTCCGTGGAGAAATCCGAAGGAAATGCAGACACCTGGTGCTCAATAGGGTAACTTATACATTTAAAATAGATCTTCATAAAAATAGATTAGAAATGTTTTTTTTTTTTTTTAATTTTCAAAATTTAGTAATATTTATTATATAATTTTTCTTCATTTCCGATTTGCATAACTTTGAATTGATTGAATTTATTCTACTCTTGCGTTTTATAAGAAAAATGAAATTAGTACTTCAAGTATTTTTCTAATGCATTCAGTATCGAATTCAACAAACCCTTCATGAATAAATGAAATTAGTAATTTTATAGAAAAAATTGAAGAGTTGATGGTTTTTCCAGTGTACTTTACCAACAACAAAATCAGCCTATGGACGCATTGCAAGCATATATATGCGCAGTACAATTAGATAAATGCCATTCAGCTGCTTGGGCTAATTTAGGTATTTTGTACGAAAGTTGTAATCAAGCTAGAGACGCGTATGCTTGCTATGCAAATTCGAATAGGGGATTGCAAGAAGCACCCGTCGAGCCTTATGTCACTTCGAAAGTAGTTGGCTCTTGCAGACAGACTTTACCTCCTATGGGTATGAACCCAAATTTAACCCAACGTATCAACTTTCTGCAAAGTAATCTCTCCAACGCACCAATGCCGAGCGTTACAAGCACGTAAGTTTATTTAGCTTTTATTTTATTTTGATTTTTGTTTATATTAAATTTGTTAAAAAAATTTACGTAGAATTATCATCACTTGATTAATGTTTAAAATATAATATTAATTGATGACGTGGTTGGCACTTGGTGAAACATTTTGAAATATAAGTATAAATAAATAACACTTGGTATAAGTTTCACAATGTTTATTGAATACTACGGTGACCGTTTCGACCTTTCGGTCATCTTCAGGTATACACAAATTATACAAGTAACTTATGCTATATATATATATATATATATATATATATATATATATATATATATATATATATATATATACCGGGTGACCCATTTTAATTAATCCACTGGAATATCTCGAGAAATATGTGTCGAACAAAAAAATGTTCCGAATAAAAGTTGGATGGTTTAGAGGGGGCCATCTGATCCTGTCACATTTTTTCACCCCCACCCCCCTAGGGGGCGGGGGAGGGGGGCATGTTTGATATCTTAAATGGGAACCCCTATTTTTTATTACAGATTCGGATTCTAAATAAAAAACTATGAAGATTTTATTGGAAAATTTTTTTTTAAATCATAATAGGTGGCGCTGTAATCGAAAAAAATAAATCAATTAAGCCGAAAAAATTAAGTTTTCGGGGTACCATGAGTCTTTGTCTTTGCGCCATCTATGAATAATAAACAAATAAGATGTAATTTTTTTCATATTTTTGTTGCACACAAAGACTCATGGTACCCCGAAAACTTAATTTTTTCAGCTTAATTGATTTATTTTTTGCGATTACAGCGCCACCTATTTTAATTTAAAAAAAAAATTTTCCAATAAAATCTTCATAGTTTTTTATTTAGAATCCGAGTTCGACACATATTTCTCGAGATATTCCAGTGGATTAATTAAAATGGGTCACCCGGTATATATATATATATATATATATATATATATATATATATATATACTATTATTTAATATTAAGGAGGGGTGAGGTGGTCACTTCTACTTGTTCATTTACAATATTTTTCTTTGAATTAACTGCTTTACGGATTTCTAAATTTTCTAGTAAATTTAATTTGTAACCTTTGTTGGCACGATGTAAAATTTTGAATTCACCATTAAAACTGTGGTTCGTTTCGCAAATATGGGTGGAAAAACCCGTGTTGTATTTGTGATTTTCTATTGCTTTTGTGTGTTCTTTTATTCTGTGTTTAAAACTTCTTCCACTTTGTCCAATGTAGATTGCATTACAGTTGTTACATTTAATTTCATAAACACCTGACATGTTGTTTTTGTCAATTTTGTCTTTATTGTTCACTAAAAGTTTATGTAGGTTTAATTTATTTACAGTTACTGTGTTAATATTATGTTTCTTAAAATATGGAGTAATTTTGTTAGTGTATAACGGTACGTAATTGAAACATACCCATGAATCAGGTTTTTGTTTTTTGACTTTGCAATAAATTTTATTATTAATAAATGTTTTGTTTTTGTTTTTGATAATATTATCTACAACTTTAGGGTTGTAGCCATTGTTTCCTGCAATTGTGTAAATGGTTTGAAGTTCGCTGTTATATTATATCAAGCTTACAAGTTTTGGCTCAGTCTAGAAAACAAAAAATGCTATACTCGATGAGACAACTTAGCATTACATCAAAAAGTCATACATACAAAAATCACTCAACGGTTACATCCTATAGAATTTGACATAATAGATCAAGAAATACGCTCAGAAGTACAAGAAGAAGTCTACAAATCATACAGAACACAAAAGAAAAAATTAAAACAATTAATAAAATCCATCAAGGTAACCACAACCATAAACTCAGCTCCACAATCACATAATAAACCTAAGTTCTATCAAAGAGTAGAAAATTTAACAACTGTAGTTTTTAGTTCCAAAGAAACTAACCTTCTGGAAAAAGGACTAAAATATTCACCATTTTCCTGTCCAAAATACCACCACCTAGATGAGTTGGCCATCAGTTCAGAAATAGCAGCAAATAAAATTAACGATCCGGAGGAACAACATTTCACCAAGTACAACATAGCCAACAAACTTAAATTTTTACCAAATGACATCAACAACAAGAACATAGCCCATAACGAAGAATGGAAAACAATAAAAGATTTAAGAGAAAAAATAGACAAGGAAAATCTAATAATTTGCAAAGCTGACAAAGGAAATACCATCACCATTATGAATAAAAGTGAATATGTGGAAAAAACGTTATCAGTGATTAGTGATAGTGAATGTGTCGAACTTAAGAAAGATCCAACGGACGGATTCCAAATAGAAGTCTCCAAACTGTTAAATGAGTGCACAAATGTTTTTAGTAATACAGATAAATATTTTCTTAAATGCATGAACCCGCAACCACCACAATTATACACTTTACCGAAGTTACACAAAAAAGACTGTCCAATGAGACCTATTGTTTCATACAAGAATGCCCCAGCTTATAAAGTATGCAAAAAACTAAACAACATTCTTCCCGATTTATTAAACTTCCAATCACCATACTCGATCAAAAATTCACTTGAATTCACTGAAAAAATCAATGAGATATATGTACCTGTAAATTGCAAATTTGTGTCATTCGACGTTAAAAGCTTATTTACTTCCATACCTACTGATGAATTAAGAATTATAATAGAAAACTTACTGAAAAATAGTACCTTACAAGACCAAACAGCCTCCGAATTACTTTCTGTTATAGATTTATGTCTAAACCAAAATTATTTTAAATTTAACAATAAATTCTATAAACAAACATCCGGTCTACCTATGGGTTCGCCGTTATCACCGTTATTTGCAGAAATCTATATGAGCGATTTCGAACAGAAACTTTTTAATAAACAACATAGTTACAATAGCTCTATAAAATTCTGGAGAAGATATGTAGATGACATTTTTTGTATATGGACAGGCTCAGATAGACAGCTTAATAATTTTCTAAAGCACTTAAATAGTATCAAAAAAAATATTCAATTTACAATAGAAATGGAGAAAAATAAGTCATTAGATTTCTTAGATTTATCAATAAACCACATCAATAATCAACAAGTAGAATTTAAAATATTTCGAAAACCGACATACACAGACACAATAATACCCAACAACTATAACCAATCCCAATCCATCAAGATGTCCGCTTTTCACAGTATGATTCATAGACTACTAACCATCCCTTTGAATACGTTTCAATATAACAGCGAACTCCAAACCATTTACACAATTGCAGAAAACAATGGCTACAACCCTAAAGTTGTAGATAATATTATCAAAAACAAAAACAAAACATTTATTAATAATAAAATTTATTGCAAAGTCAAAAAACAAAAACCTGATTCATGGGTATGTTTCAATTACGTACCGTTATACACTAACAAAATTACTCCATATTTTAAGAAACATAATATTAACACAGTAACTGTAAATAAATTAAACCTACATAAACTTTTAGTGAACAATAAAGACAAAATTGACAAAAACAACATGTCAGGTGTTTATGAAATTAAATGTAACAACTGTAATGCAATCTACATTGGACAAAGTGGAAGAAGTTTTAAACACAGAATAAAAGAACACACAAAAGCAATAGAAAATCACAAATACAACACGGGTTTTTCCACCCATATTTGCGAAACGAACCACAGTTTTAATGGTGAATTCAAAATTTTACATCGTGCCAACAAAGGTTACAAATTAAATTTACTAGAAAATTTAGAAATCCGTAAAGCAGTTAATTCAAAGAAAAATATTGTAAATGAACAAGTAGAAGTGACCACCTCACCCCTCCTTAATATTAAATAATAGTATATATATAGCATAAGTTACTTGTATAATTTGTGTATACCTGAAGATGACCGAAAGGTCGAAACGGTCACTGTAGTATTCAATAAAAATTGTGAAACTTATACCAAGTGTTATTTATTTATACTTATAGTTTAAAATATGATTATAAGTACTTAGTTCTCATTAAAATATAATTTTTAAGGAATTTTAATAGCTTATTTAATGTTACATGTATATAAATTGCAAAAATTTGCAACGAAAAATTGATCTGAATTATTTTACATAACAAACTTGAAAATGTTTTTTTTTTTTATAGGAGAAGACAATTATTGTCTATCGAGGAAGCGTGGAACCTTCCTATATCTGCTGAAATGTCCTCGAGACAACAACAGCAGAATAATTCTCAACAAACACGAACGCATGGACAAGCGTTTCAGCAAAAATCATATCAGGTACAGCAATCATCCAAATTTGCATCAATATCTAAAACGAATCCAAATTTAAATAATGAATTATCATCGACAACAACATTAACAAATCCAGCTT
The DNA here is from genome assembly GCA_963966155.1 of Clivina fossor. NCBI lineage: Eukaryota > Metazoa > Arthropoda > Insecta > Coleoptera > Carabidae > Clivina > Clivina fossor. The sequence continues at coordinate 76,418,985 of OZ014550.1, forward strand.
TAAATAAATGCTTATCATCGACATCAACATTAACACCGCTGCAATCTATCCTTAAAAACCATAACACAGAAGAAATAAAAAAAAAACCTTTTAGAGTTCGCTTCAAAGAAATAATCATCAACTTTATATCTTGATTGATGTTATTTATATTTTTCCTAAAATAATAATTTTGGAATTTGCTTGATATTGTACTGAAAATCCAAATTTAAATTATTTTTTTTTATAATTATTGACGTTTTTTTTTTAACCAAATTCATAATAGGTCCATCCAGTAAATTTGGGTTTTTTAGAATGTCAAAATTAAAATGAAAGAAACATGTACTGTATTTTTTATTTTTGAATAAAATGAGCAAATACAAAGAAAAAAGTTTTAAAGTTGCTAAAATTCATATTTTCACGTCACACGCCCAAACCTACACCAAAAATTAAATCTAAGATGACCATGCGTCCCAAATTTTAACCCTTTGTCACGAATTTTTAGAGATATAGTTCGGGACATCTGTCCCGAATTATAGAAAATATCTTCCAATAAGTAAATTTAAATGCACCGCTTTCTCCGATCGGACGCACCGTGAATCTCTAACTCGGTTATTCATTGAAAATTATATTCATATTAGTCACATATATGGTAGTAAGTAAGCAAATAAGTTACACAATTATTGTTCAACGCGTCAGCACAAATACATCCAATGTGATCCTATTTATGTTTGTGCTGAAGTTTTCGTCTATTCTTGCGGTATACGATTTCATGACAGTAACACAATAGGTTAGAATTTAGAGGTTAAATTTATTTACAAAAATTGAAATTTTTAAAACTAACAAATGTCAGTCATATTTTTGATTTATTATATTTGAACAAAAAAATCAAGTTGACCCCCTAAACTTAGTTGTCCGTCTCGAATTTTGAACTGAAAAATTTAGTCACCTTAATTAAATCAGGTCGATCAGGTCTAATGAACTAGATATGGTTATAGAAAATTGCTATAATATAGAAAGAGTTTGTAGTGGTAGTATGAAAGTTAAATCGTATCATACTTCAAGTACATTTAGAAATGTCAATCTGACGTTTATAAATTTTGTTAAGGTTATATGATTAGATATATGAACAGCATATATAATATAATATTCTTAAATTATGAATATAAATCATTATTTCTTACTAAAATGATTGAATAACACCAAATAAAATCGAATAAATTGTTTATTTCTATTCTTCATATTTTGACATTTCAACCTGCCGATCGCACCCCTTATTTTGACATCAAATATAAACATTTCAAAATATACGTACAATTTTATTTAGTATAAAGTTTCAATTTACATTAAAAAATACTAATTTTAATTTTTACTGAATGACCTTATTGGTAATTTGCAATATTTTTTTACATTTTTGTGTTTTTGTACAATGTAATATTTATTTTATTATTTTATCATCGTATGTTATTTATTTATTAAAAATAAATTCCAATAAATATTACATATATATATTTTGTTGTTTTTTATTATTTCATTTGGTAAATCGAATATATCAACATATAGAAAGATGATTATAATTTTTTCCATAAAGTAATAAATAATATATCTTTTTTAGTACTATTTTTTAATGAATACATATTAACGTTTTTTTTTTTACTAACAAAAATAAAAAACATAATTTTAATATTTATTATTTAATAAAAGGGTGGACCACAAGGACCGCCGCCACCTTACCCTTCCCCTGGTGGACCAGTAAAACGATTTAAGGGCGATATTATCGATCAAAAATCCGCAAATCAAATTCAACAAATCCAGCAGCAGCAACAACAGCCCTCATTTTATTTGACACAGCCTCAGCTTCAACTATTGCAATACTTACAACAAAATTCCGCAAATCTGACACTTGCACAACAAAATATGCTTCATCAACTGCAAAATCAGTATCGATTGATGCAGCAGCATCAACAGCAGTTGAGACAGCAACGTGCAACTGGTGTTCCACCTACTCAACAACGTACAGGCCCTGTACCGTATAATTCCACAGTCGCCGGCATTCAAACACAATCTGGTCAACAAGTTAAACATCCACCTGGAAGTGTCATTAAAGGTGGATTTCCTATTAATGCAAATACTGCGGTAAGATTGTTTTTATTTGTATTTTATCACATTCATTTGTAAATAGACTATTATGATCAAAAGCTTATTACGTGATGTGATGTCAAAATTAAAATAAAGTTTGACAGTAAGCTATTTTACTTTATACGACGAATGAAATATGTATACATTTTACTATAACTGATACAGTAACCAACATGAACAAAAATAAGATGATTAACATCTGTCAATCAATAATAAATTTGAAACCGAAATCAAAAATATATTTCTTTGATGACAAATATATATACAGGTGCGGCAAAAGTCTGGAAACAGTCGAATAACTCTAGGAATACACGTACCATTGACAAACAAAAAAATTACGTGTTTCATGTTTTCAAAAAAGCTATTCAATGATACCAAATTTGATCTCCCTCCACCAACTCCAGGGGGTGGGGCGGAGGGTCAATTTTGTAAAATTAAATAGAAACACCCAATTTTGATTGCAGGTTCGAATTCTACACCCCAAATTATGTAGGTTTTGCCTTAAACTTTTTTTTAGTTTGTATAATAGATGGCGCTCCACATGGTGCACATAGGATAATGCCAATGTCGACGGTATAACAGAAGTTACATGTGCTCTCAGAACAGAATGAAAGCGATTGCAAAGAGACAAATTGGAGTCACCTTCTTAGATTCCGTATGTTTATGATTTTGTTTTATTTCTCTCACCTTCTGCGTAGGGTTGGCGGGTGTGGAACGGTTTTTCATTAATCTTAAAAAGTTAAAAACAAATTTAACATGCCTGACTTTATTTTTAGATATCGAGATTAAAATTCCACAAAATTTGCGATAACAGCGCCATTTATCACGAACTAAAGAAAAAGTTTAAGACAAAACCTACATAATTCGGAGTGTAGAATCCGAATCTACAATCAAAATTGGATGTTCCTATTTAATATTACAAAATTGGGCTCCGCCCCACCCCTGGGGTTGGAAGAGGAAGATCAAATTTGATATCATTGAATGGCTTTTTTGAAAACATAAAATTACCTCATAGTGGAACCTTTCTCGAGAAACAATTCAGCTATAACTTCCATTAAAAATCTCCCAATTTTGGATTTTTTATCATTGTGGTAGTAATACACAGTTTTGTGTCAAATTTCAACTTTATAACTTACTTCCAAGTTGCATTTTAAACCGGGACAAACATACATGCATATATACATATTTATATTGTGCTTTATATGTATAGATAATATAAATATTAGAATAATAAAAGTTTTAGATTTAATAAATTTAATATTTTGAAGCCTAGCCAGAACTGGTTAACCAGATAATTTATAAAGACGGCTATAATAACCAAACTTGTCAGTTACCATGTGGTAACCGAAATGCTACAAGTCCCTGAAGAAAAGTTACCATGCTGTATTTGGTTCATTTCCGAATATATTTTTAGTTCAACGTAAAGTTATTTTTGAATGCTTCATTTTTTTATGCTGGTATTAAAATATGTTGTTTAACTTTGATTGGAATTTTTTTTAATCGTGGTACCAATTTTACATTTATTTTTAATTATAGAAAATGACACAATATTATAATAAAAAATTAATATATATATATATATATATATATATATATATATATATATATATATATATATATATATATATATATATATATTATTAGTTTCGTGGGATTTTCAGTCAAAAATAAAAACAACTCAATTCAAAGTGCAAGCTTTCGGAAAAAATTTATTTCCTTCATCAGGCAAATGGCAGAGTTAAAATTATAAAAATAAATACATGACATAAATATATGACAAGTGCATAGAAATAATAAAAATAATAAAATGCTATGGTTACATATTAAGGTGAATATAAACAGATATGCCTTGGAAACAACCCAACAACAACAAAAATAAACATAAAAATGATAAACCAATGTATAAGTCTGTACTTTAGGTAATACCCGTTGGCGTTATATTATTTAATGAAATTAAGTAATCATATATTATACTTAAATTATGTATATCAGAACGCTTATTAATACACTTGCTTTGTTTTTTGATATAAATCATTTCTAATAATGATCTTTTCAAATCATTTGATTCAGTGCACAAAACAGAAACATTTTTAAAATCAAATCTATGATCATTATTATGTGCATGGATAGACAAAGCAGTTGCATTCGGTTTTAAACGACAATCAGACTTATGTTGTGTGATTCGATCTTGTAACCAACGTTTTGTATTACCAATATATATAGCTTCACAATCGTTACATGGAATATTATATATAACATTTGATTTTCTGTGTAACGGAATATTGTCTTTTAATTTGCTAAAAATTGTTCTTAGAGGAACAATGTTTTTCTTAATAATTCTCATATTATCTGACTTCAAAGTGTTTATCAAATTATTGGTTATTTTAGATATATTAGGCAAAACAAAAATCTTAACATTAGATGTTGGTGAATCAACAATGCCAGATGTTACTTGATTGGTAATAGTGTTATCATAAGATACTGTCCAAAACAGCTTACGAAGAAGTTTGATAGGATAACCATTATTGATCATAATAGTGAATAATTTTTGAAGATTATCTTCTTTAAAATCATCATGTGATAAACGTAAAGCCCTATTTTTTAATCCTAATATTGTATTAATTTTAGTATGGTATTGATGATAAGAATCATAATGAATATAACGGGACGACGCAATTGGTTTAATATACCAGGAAGTTTTAATACAATTATTAGTGCTACGTTTAAGTAATACATCAAGAAAAGGTATTGCATTGTTCGTTTCTTCTTCATAAGTGAAATTTAAATGTTCATTAAAATTGTTTAACACATTTATTGAATCTAATATATCTTCTTTTTTAATGGAACATATAATATCGTCCACATATTTTTTAATAAAAAATGGTTTAATTTTAAATTTTGGTAGACACTTGTCCAATAAAAAATCCATAACCAATTGAGCAAATATAGGACTAGTTGTTCCTCCCATGGGTGCTCCAAAAGTTTGCATATATAATTTGTTATTATAAGTAATAACATTAGTATTAAAAACAAAATCAACCAGTTCAATAAACATATTAAAAGATATGTCAGTAAACAACTGTATATGATTCCAATAATGTTCCAATACTTTATGTATCAATGACAATGATATGTTGCCAAATAAATTTTCTACATCAAAACTAACCAATATAAAGTCATCTGGTAACTGCTTATTTTGTATGAAATCAACAAAATCAAAAGAATCCCTGATGTAATAATCATTGTCCTTATTATATGATTTTGTTAGAATGTTTTTAATAAACAATGCGATGTTGCTATTTGGAGTGTTTATGCAACTAACTATAGGTCTCATTTTTAAATTAGAATTATGGTCAAAAATGAGACCTATAGTTAGTTGCATAAACACTCCAAATAGCAACATCGCATTGTTTATTAAAAACATTCTAACAAAATCATATAATAAGGACAATGATTATTACATCAGGGATTCTTTTGATTTTGTTGATTTCATACAAAATAAGCAGTTACCAGATGACTTTATATTGGTTAGTTTTGATGTAGAAAATTTATTTGGCAACATATCATTGTCATTGATACATAAAGTATTGGAACATTATTGGAATCATATACAGTTGTTTACTGACATATCTTTTAATATGTTTATTGAACTGGTTGATTTTGTTTTTAATACTAATGTTATTACTTATAATAACAAATTATATATGCAAACTTTTGGAGCACCCATGGGAGGAACAACTAGTCCTATATTTGCTCAATTGGTTATGGATTTTTTATTGGACAAGTGTCTACCAAAATTTAAAATTAAACCATTTTTTATTAAAAAATATGTGGACGATATTATATGTTCCATTAAAAAAGAAGATATATTAGATTCAATAAATGTGTTAAACAATTTTAATGAACATTTAAATTTCACTTATGAAGAAGAAACGAACAATGCAATACCTTTTCTTGATGTATTACTTAAACGTAGCACTAATAATTGTATTAAAACTTCCTGGTATATTAAACCAATTGCGTCGTCCCGTTATATTCATTATGATTCTTATCATCAATACCATACTAAAATTAATACAATATTAGGATTAAAAAATAGGGCTTTACGTTTATCACATGATGATTTTAAAGAAGATAATCTTCAAAAATTATTCACTATTATGATCAATAATGGTTATCCTATCAAACTTCTTCGTAAGCTGATTTGGACAGTATCTTATGATAACACTATTACCAATCAAGTAACATCTGGCATTGTTGATTCACCAACATCTAATGTTAAGATTTTTGTTTTGCCTAATATATCTAAAATAACCAATAATTTGATAAACACTTTGAAGTCAGATAATATGAGAATTATTAAGAAAAACATTGTTCCTCTAAGAACAATTTTTAGCAAATTAAAAGACAATATTCCGTTACACAGAAAATCAAATGTTATATATAATATTCCATGTAACGATTGTGAAGCTATATATATTGGTAATACAAAACGTTGGTTACAAGATCGAATCACACAACATAAGTCTGATTGTCGTTTAAAACCGAATGCAACTGCTTTGTCTATCCATGCACATAATAATGATCATAGATTTGATTTTAAAAATGTTTCTGTTTTGTGCACTGAATCAAATGATTTGAAAAGATCATTATTAGAAATGATTTATATCAAAAAACAAAGCAAGTGTATTAATAAGCGTTCTGATATACATAATTTAAGTATAATATATGATTACTTAATTTCATTAAATAATATAACGCCAACGGGTATTACCTAAAGTACAGACTTATACATTGGTTTATCATTTTTATGTTTATTTTTGTTGTTGTTGGGTTGTTTCCAAGGCATATCTGTTTATATTCACCTTAATATGTAACCATAGCATTTTATTATTTTTATTATTTCTATGCACTTGTCATATATTTATGTCATGTATTTATTTTTATAATTTTAACTCTGCCATTTGCCTGATGAAGGAAATAAATTTTTTCCGAAAGCTTGCACTTTGAATTGAGTTGTTTTTATTTTTGACTGAAAATCCCACGAAACTAATAATATAAATATTTACAGTCACTAAAACTAATTTATATATATATATATATATATATATATATATATATTATTTATTTATTTTTCTCGATAGATTCGAAGTGGTGTTCCATTACCAGAATCTGGAACAAATCTTCCAACAGCTAATAATATAGATAAAACGCATATGAATTCTAAAACCATAGAAGGAAAATTAGTGCAACCCAATTTAGTTCCTCCAGTACCTGCTTGTCAAAGGGACATGACTTTACCATTGGCACCAAACAGTTCAGAAATGTTGGGATCTAGTGATTTAGATGTAAGCGAAGAGGATTTGAAAGATTTATTATCCCAACGAGATCTTGCAACAACGTTAGCAGAAAATCTTTTAAAGCATTTCGGTTCGGAAGATATAGATGTAAAAGAGGAAACGTTAGGTAGTGAGTATATTTATTTAACTTTATAAAAACGAAAAAAATAATGATAATCTACGTATCTAAAATATTGTTATAGATAATGCCACATTAAGTTCTGGTCCATTTTCTCCTTCAAACATGGAACAAAGTACTACAACGCAAACTCAAATATCACAAGAAGATATCAAACCAAAGACAGAATCAAATGACCCTGGTCAAGTTCTTGTCATCAAATCGGAATCTTCGTGGGAATTTGAAAATTTACATAATGAAAATCATAAAGAACATAAAGAAGTTGAATGGGACATAGACATGGATGCTAAAGCCGTTTTAGAAGCTTGCAAGTACGTAATAAAATGTTTCTACAAATTCCATCATTTTTATCAGTGATGTCTAGTTGATTTTTTTATTAACTCTCTCTCTAATGGCATATTCAGACACGTAGCGTGAATACAAAATTTATTTGTTTAATACAACATAGTTACTGTAACTGACTGTTCCAAAAATTCGATATTGTATGTGCAATTAATAATTCAATAATAATTTTAATATTATTATTATAAAAAGGATCTTTATGGTACTGAAAAAATATATGAGATATAATTTCTTATGTATAATTTTATATATCTATAAATTTCGAACCTATGGAAAATAGAGAAAAATTATTTTTTTTCCAAAAAATGATGAAAAATATTTATTTTTGTACAAAGTAAAAGTTCAAAAAAAATGTAAAATTTTCATATAAGATTTATATTTATATAAATACTATTAAAAAAACAATTTTACTATTTAAAGATCGTTTTTACAGATTTTACATATGAATTTTTTCTCATACCCAAAATCACACTCAAATCACTGCCATACACGGCAAATCTGCAAACCAATTTTGTCAGTAATAAAATCTGATTACACGTATCAATGATATAAATATTTTAGCTCTATTTTATTATTTTATATATGATAAAGATAAATATTGACAATTGTAAAATTACTGCAGGTTTTAGTATTTCGAAAAATTAAGTTGATTTTATGCCAAGGTGATGTTGGCTAAGACAAGACGAACATAGGTAGCTAATTTTACATTGAAAGCACGAAGCTATCTGTTTTGTTGATGCTACAGAGTGAGATATTTTATGTATATAGTTGAAGTTTTTTTTTTTTAGACACGTAGGTGCAAATTACAATGCAAAAATATACAATTAATAAATACGAAAATTATTTGATCAAAGGAGATTTTGAAAGTGATGTTGAAAGTGTACGTTTGCGTGGAAATATAATATAAATGTATTGGTATGATTGAAAATATTTTGCAAAAACAAATGTTTCCAAATGGTATGGAATAAATGAAAATGTAACTGTATGAGAGGTACCATAAACGTAAATAAGACAAAAAGTTGCTTTTCAGAATAAGATTGCTTGGCGTAAATTGATTTCAGTTTGAATGAGAAGAGTGTGTGTGTGTGTGTTACATCCTTATGGATATATGTTGTAATTACAGTATTACATGTACACCGCTTAATGTGATCACAATAGGGCTCGGGATTTTGATAACAATAACCGACATAACTCTTTATTGACTAAAAATAAATAAACATCAAATTTCTCTGCATGTATATACCACGTGTTTTTATGAACAAAAAAAAACAGTTAATAACCAGCTCACAGACTGTTAATTTACAAGAGAGAGAAGCTAAACAAGGTTATTTTGTTTGTAAATGAAAAGAAAAATTTGATAACATAAACCGAAATGTTTTTTCTACGTCGTCGTATACAACTGGCGCGGCGTCCGCTCTGTACCGAAGTGATATCAAACCCGAATAACAATTCCGTTCGTAATTCCAATAAGATGCGTGCACTGTATAAGGATTTGTACAAAATTATTTACTTTTCTCGTCTCTTTATAAAAAAACTTTTTCTTATATTGATATGTAATAAATATATGTTGCCTCGTAAATTTCTGCATAAATTTATAGACAAACGTGTAATAAATATTGAAAAAACAACAACAGTTTCATTGTTTTGATTTATTTTTATGGCCTTAGTAATACATATAGACATGTTCTGTCTCCCCTATTTAATATTGTCTTTGTAATAAAACCGTAGTCTGACTGATTAACCGTTGATCGAGGAAGGTGAAGGGCTTAGGCGATAAGGCAAGAAATAATACACGCTACCTAATACGAAATAAAGGCAACGTCCAGAACGTCAGAGTTTGGGAGGAGGGATGCCGAACAGCAATGTATACAAAATATTAAAAACTACGCAAATATATATATATATATATATATATATATATATATATATATATATATATATATATATATATATATATATTACCAATATTTGTTAGTAACAATTTAATTAAATACAAAATGTTATTGTCAATAATTAAAAACTTTTTGCTATTTTTATTTGACCAAATATGTGAAATTATTTTTATTTTTTTTACACTCCTTACATAATATGATATTTATAAATGAAAGTGTAATGAGTTTATTGTTATATAAATATTAATTTCAACAAAATATGACATATTCTTCTATTTTTTTACAAATATTAAAATAACATACAAAAGCACAATATTATAAAATATATCAAAACACAGGTGTTAAATAATTATCTATAATTTTTTACTTTAATTATGAAAAATATATAAAAACAAATTCTACTAATTTTTAAATTAAAATAAATGTTTTATATTTTTATTTCTTATGTATTACATAACTAACGAAAATTTATTACGAAAATAAATGATTTAAACATTTTGGTCCGTATTCTCGTCTTACTTTTTTGTGAAAAAGTGCTTTTATTATTAATTTCAAATCATCTTTTTGCTTTTATATTTCATGAAATTTAAATAGTTTTTCTGTTTTTGATAACTGTCATTATAATAATTAATATTATAAAATTTAAATAAAAGTATTTTAAAATGCTAACACCTAATAAATATTTTTAAGTAAACGTCAGAAGTACTTTTGGAAAAAACCACTTTTATAAATGAGGTAAGAATACGGGCTTTTAATTTTTGCGTCATTCTTTCCCAGATAAATATGATTACAAAAATAATATTGTGTGAATCGAAATCTACCTTGCCTTATTTTGTCTGTGTCCTGTCATTGTTTCAATTTACACTGTCTGGGTGTCAGCCCTTAAGTTAAATTAAATAACTATTTTTTGTTTGTTTTAACATTATGAATACGATTAATATTATGTATGTTTATTTATTTAAAAATGCATTCTGCAGTTAAAATTTTATTAGTTAATTAGATTTAAAGTTATCGACGAAGTTAAATGAAATACAAATTCGGAGTTGACTCAGAAGCGAAGGATTTTTTTTTATTATTCCATATCCTTTATTTTTATTTCATTTCTTTTTAATTTATACAATAATTTGTGTGTTATTACTTGTATTTTTCAAACGAGTATAATTTTTAACAATTTTTATGTATTTTATTTATATCATAGATTTTTTGTTACAGAGGTGAAGGAATAAAAGGAGAAATAAGCAATTCAATTTTATCTGATAGAGGTCCACCACCAAGTCCACCTGAAGCTCCAACGACAAAGTTAAATCATCAACAATTATTACCGCCTACACCTTCTGTTTATTTAGATAATAAAAAGCATGCATTTAGTCCGCAATTACAAGAATTTTGTCTCAAACATCCAATTGCTGTCATACGTGGATTAGCATCTGCTTTGAAGCTAGGTATAATTATAATAAATATAATAAATTATAATAAATGAAAACAATGAAAATGTTTTATGTATTATTTTAGATTTGGGTTTATTTTCCACAAAAACTTTGGTAGAAGCAAATCCTGATCATAGCGTTGAAGTGCGTACGCAGATTCAACAACCTTCAGACGAGAACTGGGATCCACAATCGGGTAAAAAAGTTTGGGCATGTATATCACACAGATCCCATACGACAATTGCCCGATATGCTCAATATCAGGCGTCTAGTTTTAAAGATAGCTTGAAGGTATTATATTTATTATTTGTACATATTAGCTATGTATATTGTATTTCATTGATATTTTTCTATGTAGGAAGAAAGAGATAAAGCATCAGGAACAAGTTATAATTTATCTGATTCAGATTCCAAAGACTCTACAGGTAATTTTGTTCGTCGCAAAAATAAGAACTCATCGAATAATTCTAGTGTACAAAATGTGAAAGGTTACACTCCACCAAAGATGTTAAAGTAAGTATTTTGTTTTCAAATAATTTAACTAAATCTATAATTACTTATATTGTTTTTTTTTCTAATAGATTTGGAACAAATGTAGACTTATCTGATGAACGAAAATGGCGACCGCAATTACAGGAACTGATGAAGCTACCAGCATTTGCTAGAGTTGTTTCAGCTGGCAATATGTTATCTCATGTGGGACATGTTATTTTAGGAATGAATACTGTGCAGCTGTACATGAAGGTAATTTTATTAACATAAATTTTATATTAAGTTAATAAATACGAGAATGTATATGATAAATATTCGATAAGTTATAATTTCCATATTATATTTCACTTTTATGTATGAATATTAAATATTTCATTTCTCATTAAGGTTCCGGGGAGTCGAACACCAGGCCACCAAGAAAATAACAACTTCTGCTCAATAAACATAAACATTGGTCCAGGTGATTGCGAATGGTTTGCTGTTCCTGATGCATATTGGGGTGCTATTTGCAATCTTTGCGAAAAGAACAATATAAATTACTTACATGGTAGTTGGTGGCCAGTCTTAGAAGATTTATACAATGCCAATATTCCTGTGTACCGATTTCTACAGCGTCCGGGAGATCTCGTTTGGGTGAACGCCGGTTGTGTTCACTGGGTCCAAGCTATCGGTTGGTGTAACAATATTGCATGGAACGTAGGACCTCTAACAGCTAGACAATATCAACTTGCAATCGAACGATATGAATGGAATAAACTGCAAAGTTTCAAATCTATTGTTCCGATGTTGCATTTGTCGTGGAATTTAGCGCGGAATATAAAAGTTTCCGATCCAAAATTATTTGCTCTTGTTAAGTAAGTTTTTTTTTTTATTATTATTTATTTTCTCTATAATTTTTATTTACGTTTTTTTTTCTTTCAATTTTTTTAGGAAGTGCTTATTGCGAACGTTAAGACAATGTTCAATGATTTTGGAATTTGTCAAACATAAAGGCGTCGAAGTTAAATTTCATGGCCGAGGCAAAAATGAAGCTTCACATTACTGTGGACAGTGTGAAGTATGAATATTTTTTTAAAAAGATAAACTATATACACCTATCTCAAATTCAGTTTATGACTTGAAACTTGCATGAGATAGATAGATATACTCATTTTTTAAAAAATCTTTATTCTATTTTTAACATTTCATTTCATTAAAACAATGTTTTGCTGTTTTTTGCAGATTGAAGTATTCAATATTTTGTTCATTCGAGAACAAGAGAAACGTCACGTTGTTCATTGTATAGACTGCGCACGTAAGCAATCTCCCAATCTAGAAGGTTTTGTCTGTTTGGAAGAATACAGTATGGAAGAATTGTGTGAAGTGTTCGATAGTTTTATTTTGCATCCGGTTATAACTGCAGTCGTCGATCCGTATCGCATGTCTTCTAGCACAGTTTGAAATCTTAAAAACTCTCTTGAAGTTTCTGTACGAATGTAAATGATGCAAATATTTCAGTAACTAGCTTCATCTCATCATGTTATAAAATCGAATTAAAGCGCGACTTATACCGCTTATGTAAGTATGCCGATTTCAATATTTTGACGTCGCAAAATGTATTTTTGTAAATTAAGATAAATCAGACGTTATCTTGTATAGTTATTTTTTATCATCTTGTGTACATTCGGATTAAATGTTTACATTTTAAATCGTCATTGTCCAATTAAATAAGTAAGTGAAACGTAGCATTAATTTAATTATATACGTGTTTGGAATGAGCTAGTTTACTGGAAATCGTAAATTATTGTATATAAAAATAGTAACACCACAGGCTAAATATATATATATATATATATATATATATATATATATATATATATATATATATATATATATATATATATATATGAAACGTATTCGATCTCATAGTAATAATATTATCTAGCCACATTTGTAAATAATTTCATAATACAATTATTGTAAGTTGATGTGTATAAACAAATATTTACAGATGCACTGCTAATACTTAGACTGTTAATTTAGGGGATATATATATATATATATATATATATATATATATATATATATATATATATATATATATATATATATATATAATATTGTGGTGATTGTCGATTGTCGATTCATACACAATTCAATTTGTTGTTTTGTAATTGTATCATTCGATCTAACTTGCTTAAATTGTCTTTCAATTGTAATATTCTTGTCTGGATTCAAGTTTTTCGAACTCATTTATTTATTACAATCTATATTTTAAATTAATTTTTAGTTCCGTGTAATGAATTCTTACAGTAAAAACAAATAAAAATTTTAATTAAATAAATTAAATATAAATTTAAATATACGTATATAATGTAATAGAGCTGCCATTTATAACTGCCATACTTTTGCAATATTTTTGTTGAAAGAAAGACTACGGTAACGATAAACACATTTGGCGCCTGTGCTGTTCGACGAAAAAAAAGCTCAGTTAAGTGCCTCGCCGTAAAATGAAAAATACTTTGCCTAATAATAAAAATAAATATCGAAAATGAATAGAGCGCTTGAGTTAGAAAGTTGAAGAGACATTTTTGTTCAAGTTAGATCGGGAATGACAAATTATGCTCACAGAACATAACAACAAATATTTTAGTATTATGAACGATAAATATTGTGGTGAATAAGCCACTACTATAGCAGCACTGCCACTAGAATTAAATGATACGGAAAACAGATCTTGCGATCAGTTTTAATATTGGATAACTTAAACGACGATCTGGTTTAGCTTCTGGTCGAAATTCATTTAAACGATATTGTTTTGTCGATTTTGAACTTGAGCTATTTCGATCTTTGTTTTTGTTATTCGACGTGAATCTGGATTATGTTTCTTGATTTTTAAATTAATCCACTTTGTCATGAGTTTTAACTTATTTACAAGGATTAGTTGTTTAAATGTTAATTATGAATATTTTTTTTAAATCAATGTGATATACGAAAACGCAGTGGGTTAATTAATTTTATATATTAATTTAAATAAATTTGTCATTTTATGTAAAAAAAAATAGCACTATAACATTTTGTTTTCATTTGTAACGAGTGAAATAGTGGCCGGAGTGAAATATGAATAATTTGTAAATAGTTGATTTATTATTGATTAGAAACACTATTTATTTTTTATGTATTTAATTGTGTGTTTTATATTTAATTGAATAGTTAAACTTTTAAAATGTAAACACTGAATTGTTTTTTATCTTATCAAGTGACTAATTGGAAATGTTACTGTGTTACTTCGGTCACTATTTGTGAATATGAATTATGTGCAGATTTTAAAGTTTTAAAATATCGTTTTTAACTGTCGGCATCGAATGATGAAAAACCTGAATCGCTAATTAGCGACTAGTACAATTCTTAACTACTTGCAATAATTTGGTAATTGTAGTATTTTAATTATTAAAAGCGATGATATATTTAAATAGTATAATTATTGTAAATTCAAGAATTCTAATCTCTATTACACAGATCAAAATTCAAGAAATTGTAAGTTAATCGATTTTAGAATAAGCGCGTCTTCTGTTAAATTGTGTTCATTGTTTTAATTAAATTCGATATAACTTATATAATAAATAATGATAATGATATAATTATAATAAATAAAACTAATAGACTCAATTTTCAAAAATAATTTTGAGGATATGAAGTTAAATAATAATAATGTTTAGTTAATGTGTATCGAGCATAAGATGAATAATTCGGTCCAAATTTTTGAATGTTAATATAAATAAATAAATTAATCGATTGTCACAGGCACGATCATTAATTGTACACATTCATCAAGATGTCACTAGTTTTCCAATCTGTTTAAACACTGCCAAATATGTGATAATAAAACCGAGGTAGATTTCACACTGCCAATCCTGTCTATCTGTCGTCTACCTATCCTAATCAATTCTATTATTCGAAATTCGTAACTTTTTCTTTTCCAATTTCTTCACCTAGTTCCATTTCCATGGTTTCACCAAACAAATTCTCTTCCGATCCATTTCTGGTCAGATCAGGTAGCCCGGTAAATAGAACGAGATATAATTATGTACCTATGTCAAAAATTCAACAGCAAAATTAATGTACAGTGCCTTCTTTAAATTCTGTCTAGTGTAAGAGACTTGTTTGAAAAAGTAATATATTTTGCAATCATGACCAATTCTAAGATGTATGTACTAAAAAATACCATTTTTACATGGATGATGATGCTATTATGCTGTGTAACATGTAAATAAATAACAAAAATGTATGTACAAAAAGAATAATTGCTTTAGCTCAGTTATTTTCTGAGTAGCTAGATTTGCTCCACCAAATACACAAATATATAAAATGAAGAAACAAATTAGTGTTTTCATGTATTTTATATTTCATTCAATCTACGAAGTCTGAATTACTTTTATGTAACGTAATTATAATGAATTCATTTACAGTAAAGTGAGTTGTATTTATAAAATAAATAATAGTGTATTCGATATTTTGCTTTATCATTTTTTTTCTTTTATTTTTGTCAGACCCGTCATTTTTTTAATTCAATATAATAACTTACGATCATAGGACTTTAACTTATAAAATCCATAGGTACTTTTGTAATTTCTTGCTTCCCTAATTATTTTAGACAAAAAAAAAATTGAAAAATATAAGTTTTAGCGTATAAAATTATACATATAAATCAATAAATTTGCATACCTTGTAACGGTAGAAATTGACTATAAAAAATATAGAAAATTACCTCCAAAATAACCATAACCATGTAATTAATACAAAAAAATGAAGTACCTACGAGTTTACATGTTATACCGGTTTCACACTATATAACTTTGGTTCATAAAACTTTGTTCGATGAAAAACATATTTTTTTAAATTTTTCTATTACGAATATTTTACTGTAAAATGAGTTAAAAATTGTTCAAATATAACAATGTAAAATGAGTAATACACTCATTTGATACCGAAATAACGGCGTTTCTATTTTCGTAAAACTTTCAGTCCAATTTTAGGGTACCTATTAAAGTCCTATAATCGAGAGTCGCGGACACCACTGTAGATAAGTAATATAAAAATAAATTATCTTTATTTCAAGATAATGATAATTGTAAATATTTATATGAAATTTCAAAGGCCGTTGCATGATGATTTACAGAAATTAATCTGATACAGAGGTGAGTCAAAAGTTTGGAAACAGCTAATTATCTCGAGAACTATTTATTGTTAATACAAGATTTCAAGATAATTAAAATCATTTGCACTAAGAGAGATAACCATATACCGTGAGAAAAACACAATTAGATTTCAATATAATGGCCTGTATATTTCTTATGATACATGTATACTATTTGTAAAATGATCAACATATGAATTGTCGATGCAAATTTTTTCAAAAATACCGTTAAAACTATAATTTTAAAAATTATAGTAATAAATAAATTGCCTCCATGTAAAGCAAAATTTAAATAAAAATAATACAAAAGTTAAATGTAATAGTTCATCAACAGCATATTGTAGTATTATGTTCGATTTCCACTATAAATTTTTTTTAAAAATTGAAGTAAAATTAATGTTATCATCCTAATTTTTTTTTTGAACTTATGTGTAAAATAAGTGTTTGTATGGCTGAGTAATTTTTATTTATGCCATGATAATATTTGATTTACTGCAAAAAGTTAATTACTAAATTAATACTGTTTGAAACATGTTTACTTTGCTAATCGCTAGATGGTCATACTGTAAATGATACTGTAATCAAACTAAAATGAACTTTATTGACAACTGTCACATCAAATTCTAAACAGTTTTATTTAAATCTGTGTTGTAATACACTCACGTATTGCATTGTGATAAAACAGAATTATGCACTATGTAATCAATTTAAAATCAGAGATTTTTGCAAAATAAGTAGATATTTTAACCATTCCACAATAACTGTAAGACGTTCTATAAGAAATATGCAGGCCTATATACTGAAATGTAATTATGATGCCCACAAAAATATTCGCGGCAATTGTAAATTATGATTTCATTTATTATTATAACTCATAAACTACGTATTGCTGGACATATGTTTATATGAACATTTTATTTGTTTAGTTGTGAGGAACTTATTTGCAAAGTTTGTACAAATATTTTGGAATCACCCTGTAAATATATAATATATACACCTCCACTAAGTACACAATAAGTACACCTTCTTTTTATTTTTACACTTTAAAAAATACCGTCGTTCATGCGGAATATTTTCAATATTTACAAAAATTGTATAAACTCCGTAAACGACGGCATTTAGATAAATAAAAGGTTATGTTGTACGTGACAAGTCGCTGGTTGGTTAATTCGTTATCTCTTTTTCACTTATGCTTTACATTTATTACTATCTTTTTCTGCTAACCAAATATGAAATGACCGGTAATATGTCGGTCACAGAAAATGCATCTGGAAAGAAGGCGTATATGCGTATAGTGGAGGTGTGTCTAACCTAATTTCCACCCTTAATTTTCTATTTTTACTACTTTGACTGCAAGGAAATTATTATAATATTATTAAAATACAGTGTTGCCAACTTTCCGAGAAATGTCAAAGTAGTCTATATATGGGTTTATCCATATACTTCTAATCTTGTTATAAATTTATTTTACTACAAATATTATATTAATATTGTATTATAACTATTTAATTTTGATGCGAACAATTAATATTATATACGACGTCATAATTAACCCCACCACGTATTTCGCTTTATGACGTGTGATTTGTAAAATGTTGACATACATACCATGCTTATAGCTTAGATCATATAGTAGATCATATAGTCTGAAGCTTAATGATCTAAGGCTTATAGATAGATAATAGTACCAGTACCAGTACCAGCAAAACAAATTTAACGTGAGTGTAGTAGTTGTAGTTTTAAGTCATTGGAGCTAAGGTCAATACTTTTCACAGTCCAGGGTCCAATATTATTTCAGAGCACACTACAATTTTATAAAATAAGTCAGTTCGAAAAAGGTGCAACAATGCTTCGTGTGGTGAATTTTTTGATTTTACAAACTCCTAAGTCTTCCAATACTTATTCAAAAGTACGGTAAGTAATTACGAATAATAATAACAAATAGCTGACATTTGTATTCTATGTTTATTTTTACATTTGTTGTACTATGAACTTTTGTCTGTTACAAAACAAATTGCATTAATTTCAAATACGAAATAATGATGAGCAATTCAATAAAGAAGTCAAATGTGTTATTTTCAGATATTTAAGGCATTCAGCAGCATGTTACAATGCAGACAAATCAAAAAATGTACCCGCCGAAAATCATTCATTTGTAATGAATATATTTCGTGGACAAATCGAGGATAAACAAACGTTTCCTTATCCAAATGTATTAACAGGAGAACAACGCGAAACTCTACAAATGTTAATTGATCCAACATCCAAATTTTTCGCGGTATAAAAATTTAAAATTTTTGTTAATAAACCTTACTGAAATCTTACATTCGTTTTTAACGCAGGAAGTAAATGATCCAGCGAAAAATGATGATAATGCTGCTGTTGATGAAACCGTTTTAAAAGGCTTATGGGAATTGGGTGCTTTTGGTTTACAAGTACCACAAGATTTAGGTGGTTTAGGACTCATTAATACTCAGTACGCTCGACTAGTCGAAATTGTTGGCGCTAATGATCTTGGCGTTGGTATTACTTTGGGTGCTCATCAATCCATTGGATTTAAGGTGTTTTTCTTAAAAACTTGTTATTTATTGTTATTGTATCGTATTGTGTTATTTGTTGCTGTAGGGCATTTTATTAGTCGGTACTCCTGAACAAAAAAAGAAATATCTTCCTCGTGTAACAGGAGGAGAATTTGCCGCATTTTGTTTAACTGAACCGTCTTCGGGATCTGATGCTGGCTCAATCAAGTAGATTAATCTATACTTATGTATTCAGAATAATATAAATATTAATTTTCTAATCATTTTTAAAGGAGTCGAGCTGTTTTATCACCAGATGGGAAACATTATATTCTAAATGGATCGAAAATTTGGATTAGTAATGGTGGTTTAGCTGAAGTAATGACAGTATTTGCTCAAACACCTATAAATGATCCGAAAACAGGAAAAACTGTCGATAAAGTTACAGCTTTTATTGTAGAACGATCATTTGGAGGCGTTACAAGTGGTCCTCCAGAAAAGAAAATGGGTATTAAAGCATCTAATACATCTGAGGTAACTTAAAATATATAAACTTATTAACACATTACTAATATTATTATTGTTTATCTAATCATATATATATATATGTGTGTATATATATATATATATATATATATATATATATATATATATATATATAACAGTATAATTTGTTGTAAAAAAAATTGTATATTTATGCTTTATAATCACTGATTGACGTCATCTGTACAAAGTTCAATTATAAACTATTTTTTACTTTCACTTGTTATTTTGAAGGCGCGTGAAAATATTGAAATTATATTAAATTTATATTTTTAAATGCCCTTTTGTTATTGTCACCGATATTTTAATAATATAAATAATTAATAAATTAGTACATTATTATTAACTTAGACACTTCATATGATAATTTCAGAACACATAAATGATTAAAATAATCTCGGAAAATTAATTTAGTACTGATAAAAGTTGTTTATTGGATTTTTGAAACAAGAAAGTGCTTTTAGGTATATTTATAATTTTAATAATGATAATAAATTACACGCTCATTAAGTGATACTAATTGTGTAATAATTTGATTCGCATTCTTAAAATTAAGTAGATGTATTACAGATAAAAAAAATTCATTATAATGACGGAAAAAAATACTCCTATTTTTTTAGGTATACTACGAAGATGTAAAAATTCCCATTGAAAATGTCCTAGGGGGAGTAGGCAATGGTTTCAAAGTAGCTATGAACATTTTGAATAACGGCCGTTTTGGTATGGCTGCGGCGTTGTCTGGCACAATGCGGGCATGTATAAAACAAGCTGTAGAACACGCTACCACCAGAACTCAATTTGGTCAACGTATTGATTCATACGGAACCATTCAAGAGAAACTTGCACGTATGTCCATGCTGCATTACGTCACTGAATCAATGGCTTACATGATTTCTGGTATAATGGACCAAGGAGCAGATCATTATCACCTCGAAGCTGCTATTTCCAAAGTGCGTATCATTTGCTTAATATCTCATTAAATTACAAAAATAAAATATTTTTCATGTTTGAAATTTAATTAGTTTCACGTTTTTAGGAATCAAATACTTTCACATAATATATTAAAAATATGTTTCATTAATAATTTTCTAATTTCTAATAAACGGATTACATAAGTGTTATTAATACAATTTATGTTAGGTATTTAACAGAATAAATTAAATTTAATTGTCGTTAATTAACGACAAATATTATAGGATTTCATAAAGTACTAAAATAATAATCATCTTACATAAGATAGTAAACATTTTAATAAATTCTGGAAGTTTTGTGTTAACCTTGAGTTAATTGTAACATTATTATTTTTTTTACATAATAGAGTTACAGGAATATTATTTTTTGTTATTTGTCATAAATATCTATAAACTGGAGTATTATTACTTAAACTGAAGTAGATTATTATAATTTTTTAAAAATGTAATGGATACTGATATAGATCTATTATACGAAGAGAAACAGAAAAAAAATTTCTCAAAACTAATTATATGTATATATTTTAACTTTAAATATCATGGTAATTAACAAATTGCTATAGTCTATAATAAATTCGAATAACCATATTTCAAAAATTATATATACATAACAGTTTATTAAAAATTTGTAGAATATTATAAGCGGTAATAATTCAAAATAATTTAAAAAAATAATTTCGGTGTTATCATCTTTTGAATTTTAAGACCTTATTATATAAAATAATTAATAGTGTGTTCGAAAGACCGATAGTAGCACATAATTTACTAATAAATTTGATTAGTAAATTATTTGCCGTGTAAAACAGGCGTACATTATGAAAGTCATCAGATGATAACAATCGCGACCGACTTAGTATGAGCTATATTGACAACTGTTACATTAAATTCTATTTAAATATGTGCAGAATTACTCAATAGCATAAATTATAGAAAGTAACATTTTTATAATTTCATAGTTATTGTAAGATGTAAGTAACTATGTAGACCTATATACTAAAATCGAATTGTGTTGATCACAAAAAATTCACCGCTTTCGCTTATTTCCATATTCAGATCTTCTATTAAAGCACTTATTTTAAATTATTTATTTAAAAAGTCTTAGACCTTGACGTTTTATTTATATTTTACGTACAATGTTAAATATAATAAAAAGTATTTATAATAAAAAAAGAAATGTATATTTAATATGTACGTAATAAAATTAAATATTAATTTGTAAATTACGACTGCTTTTAACTGAAAGTGTTCTAAAAAGGTGATATATAGTAGAGAAATTGAAAACAAAATATTTTGTAGGTATTCGCTTCAGAATCGGCCTGGTACGTATGCGACGAAGCAATTCAAATTTTGGGTGGGATGGGCTTCATGAAACACACTGGATTAGAAAGAGTGCTAAGAGATCTTAGAATATTCAGAATTTTTGAGGGTACTAATGATATCTTAAGACTGTTTGTAGCTTTAACTGGTAAGATATTTTATAAAAATGATGATGATGATGATTTAATTATTATAAATTTTTGTCGGGCAGGTATTCAGTATGCTGGTTCTCATTTGAAAGAACTACAACAAGCATTCAAAAATCCTACCGCACATTTAGGCCTTATCTTTGAGGAAGTTTCAAAACGAGCTGTGAGAAAAGTTGGCCTTGGTTCACCGCCCTCTATGTCACATCTGGTTCATAATGATCTTGTTCCATCCGCTACTCAAGCCGCCAAGGTAGTTGCAATTTATTTTTAATAAATATAGCCGTATTAACCACTCATTAATTTTGCGTGCTGATTTTCGTTCCACGTTGTACATTTTCAAAGATTTATATAGCTGAACAATTCTTGAATTCTTTTCGAAATGTGTATTTTATAAATTTTGCATATTGAATCGAAATTGACTAATAGAAAGTATCGTTTAACTTTCGATTTTTTAATAACGTTCCGGTTACAGTCGATTCCGATTCGAAACACTGGTTTCAATGTCAATAATATAATTCTAAATTAATAAATAATAAATGAAATTGAGTGTAAAAAGAATTTTACTGTAACATATATACTTATATTAATATGGAATGTATTTCTTTAATATTGTTTTTAATATTTCAGTGTATCGATGCTTTCGGACAAACAGTTGAAGCAGCTTTAATTAAATACGGAAAAAGCATTGTAAACGAACAATTTGTATTAAATAGATTCGCAAATTCAGCAATTGATATTTTTGCCATGACTACAGTTTTGTCGAGAGCTACACGATCTATGAAAGAAAAATCACCTAGTGCCAATCAAGAAAGGATTTTAACTCAAGCATGGTGTTTCGAGGTAAAATGTTGTCTATTTTGAATTTAATAAATAATAAATTTCATATTTCAAAAATATATACACAAATGAAATCTTTCAAAAATTCTGTAATTATTGCGTAAAAAATGATTGATTACACTTTAAAATTACAGAATTTTTTGAAAATTGCAATAAAATGAAGGTGTTTATATATTATTACATTTATAAAAACAATTTTTAGGCTTCCGATCGTGTTATGCAAAATTTGAAGGCAATCGGAAGTGGAAAATCTCTGGACAATTTTTCAAAACTAGGTACAGTAGCGAAGAGTGTATGCGAAAATGGCGGAGTTGTGCAGCAAAATCCATTAAATCTGTAAAATATATTTTATTCCCACATATTTATTTATATTTTTCAAAAAAAAAAATATTCTTTTAAGTTATATAAAAAAAAAACAAACAAGAACTACGTATCAAATTATATACATATAAAATAATTTTAAACTTGAATTTTTTAATTTAACAAAGTAAAGAATCTTTCAGAACTCATATTCAAATAAAAATTCTTTAGGTTTTACTTCTGTACAATTTGAATTAAATTTCGATATACTGCACGTATATCATCACTAGGAAAATAATTACAAATGACATAAATAATAAACAAAGTAACTAGGTAACAAATTATACAAAACTAAAACCTAAAGCATTTTTATTTTTTTTAATTTAATATAAAGTTTAATAATATTATTTTATTTGTTTAGTAAATAATATTTATACAATTACCTAATAATGTAAAATAATTAAATGATAAATAAATGTTACAATATTTTGTTTTTTTCTGTCTTTAACATAACCCCATTTTATATATTTACCTATTTATATTTAAATTGAATTAAAATGCATGAATAGAATGGAATTTCGAATAATAAAGCAGGTCGGTGAAATTTTTTTTAATGAGTTTTTACTCAACATTGCATTACCGTTATACCAACTATAGATCAGGAATAGTATATTTTATTAGCAACATATATCTGGAAGTACGCTGAGAATAGTTACTGAATATGTATTACATAATATTACCCAGACATTGTCTTATTACTTTTTCCGTGTTCAAAATGTTATTTTGAAACTATCATTAGTTAGCATAATATAATCGAATGAAAAACGATCTATTTATCAAGTTGAAAAATAGAATATGTTAATAGGCAGGGGCGTAGCAAGACCTTTGTGGGCCGGTGTGCCACTGGGATTAAGGGGCCCCTCCTTATTCCTTGTATTGTTTAAAATTTTAATCTTCTTTTGGCTCATTTTAAGTTCTAAATGTCATTTTAATTTTTTAAATTTATGTCTGTTTGTGCCTTATTCGAAAAAAATTTTCAAATAAAAGTTGTTTTATTGTTATGATAATCAAAATTAAATTTATATAATAAATGTATTTAATCCTATGAATGGTATTAATGAAAATAAGGCCCCATTGGGCACTTTGGCTCGTGGGCCCCTCTTGCTCATGGGCCCGTGTGCATCACACTCCTTGCACCCCCGGTTGCTACGCCCCTGTTAATAGGTATATCGCCATAATGCTAAAGAAAAATTTTAATTTTGATTACTTTGTTAATTTTGAAATAATAACACTGTTGTTTTTTTTAATAAAATATGTACAATAATATTATTCTGCTCTGATTCATTATTCTTATTGTTATAGTTTTTATTCTCATTTTCAAAAATCTAATCGATTGTTCTTATATAAAATTAACATAAGACTCAATAAGCAGGTTCTCAAATTTTCAAGTCTGGGCTCTTTATTGTATTTTTTATTTTCATCTTCTATAACCTACTGATTTTCTGTATTATTTTTGTCTATTTCTTCCATATTTTCTATTTCTGAAGTATAATTATTGTCTTTAAATGGAAAATTTGTTAAAAACTTACTTATTGAGTCCACTAGTTTCTTGTTTTCTTCTAACAATATCTTTTTGTCGATATTAATAATCCGATAACTTCGTTCTTTTCGATGGCATAATAATATCTAAAAACAGTTCTGTATAAGGGAAGTAGGTTAGATTAGTTATGAAATTATTATAATAATTATTAATTATGTTGTTGAATATTTTCTTTTAATATTTTGTTCGGAATTTATTTATCAATATCAAATTCTTTATTATATATGTATATAAAAGTGATTTTTGTTAAAATTACTTTTGACGTTTACTTAAAATTACTTAATAAGCAATTTTAATTAGTTTATTTGAATTCATAATATTAGATATACGAAAATAATTATATCAAAAATAGAAATACTATTCATATTTGATAAGAGCATTGATTAAAAAATTAAATACTTCTTTAATCAATGATAAGAGGTAGAAAAAAAATGTATTTGATGTAAAATATAAAAGCACATTTTCATGAACAAAAGAGGTGGGAATACGGGCCATTATTTATATAATTATTTGCAATTATTTCATATAATTAAATAGTAATTGATATTAGTTTTATATTTGTGAATTAAGTTATATTTAAATAAAATTTGATAAAGAAATATATATTTGTTTTATATAATTATTTATTTCATTTTGAACGGAAAATTTAGCAATTATAATAATACATGTCATATGCTCTAAGAGCAAGTAACTGGAGTGCGTATTTAGGTACCATTGTATTTAGGATGAGGCTATTTATACATGCGGTATGTATACGCAATTGGCTATTTATACATACTGAAAAAAAACCTAAACCAACCTACTAATCTAACCTACCCTAAATAGTCAATTTTTGTTTTCAGTATGCATAAATAGCCAATTGCGTATACATACCGTATGTATAAATAGCCACTTTCTCTTTATGCTCTTGCTCTAGACAGTAAGGTAGGTAACAATGCTCTAAGTAAGAAATGTAAACTACTGTAATCTACATATCTCAATAACGTATATATTATTAATGACATTTACATTATAAATGATTTTTATTATATTTTATGGAACTTGTATTCATTCTTTCTTCCATGCTCACGTCAGCATGTTGAATATAATAATGTATCCTATATGATCTTAATTAAAATTTCCTTACACGAAAACCTTTACAAAAACTAAATATTTTTCATTATTATACAATAAAACAATTGAATAAACAACTATGTAAAATCTACAAAGAATAATGGTCCGTATCCATACCTACTTTTAAATAAATTTTGGCATTTGTTCTCTATTAAATATAAACTATTTTTATAAATTAAATACATTATATATATACAGTGTGTATATCCTATAGGAAAAAAAATTTAATATGAGTTTTAGGAAAAAAACTTATTCTTTATAAAAAAATTTGCTTGTATCGAAACCCCTTATATTCAAAGAAAAATCCAGTAATCACTTAAGATAAGATCAGAAACTTGATATTATGTCGAGTTGTTGATTTTAAATATGACTAGTCCGAATGTTACATCAGTATCGTGTGAAAAATGTTAAAATGAAAAATATTTGTCATACAGGAGACTTACTTTTAATTATTATTATTATTATTATTAATTTGTCGAAATATAATTTAAAAAAAAAATATGTTTACATTTTTTTTTCAAGGGTAACACGATACTGATATTTAATATTTAAAATATTTAAAATCAACAACTCGACATAATATCAAGTTTTTGCTCTTATCTTAAGTGATTACTGGATTTTTCTTTGACTATAAGTGGTTTTGATAGAAGCAATTTTTTTTATAAAGAATAAGTTTTTCTCTTAAAACTCATATTAAATTTTTTTTTCCTATAAGAAACCTCATCACTTTACACACTGTATATATATATACCGAGTGTCCAAAAAGAATGGAAACTATTAAATATCTCGAGAACGACACATCGAATTACAAAGTTACAAAACACGTGTTTATTTTTGAAAATCTATTCAGACATGATATGCAAAAACCACCCACACCTCCCCTGGAGGGTGGGACTGTGGCAAGTTTTAGAACTTAAATGGAAACACCCACTTTTTACTGCACTGTTGCATTCTCCATAAAAAAAACTGTTTCTGAATTTACAAATTGAGTACTTTAATTCAATAATAATTGTGAAAAAACAAAAAATATTGAAAAATAAAAGAAAAATTTTATTTTTCCCATTTTATTTAATTAAATCTGTATGAACGAAACAAATTATTATATTGCATTATTATTATAGTTGTGTGTATATTTATATACTAAAAGAAATTAATTACATTTTTAATGTAAAATTTCATTTAAAAATAATTAAAAAATTATATTATTATATTCCTTATATTGTATATCATACATTCGCCCCTATTTTTAAAATTGTTTCCATAGAAACATGATTTATTTACATTTCTAAAATTGTATTATTCTAGATTATATGATTACATCATGTATAGTACGAATTTGAAGAAATTATTAATACAGTATGATCCACCTGGTAATAAATAATATTATATTATTTTATATGTATTAATAAATTTGTTTTAATAGGTATTGGTTTTGTGTACACTGAAAAAGATAAAGAAATAATTAAACATATCGAATTCCCAAAACTCGATGAAAAGTAAACAATATAGTACAATATATACATTATAATAATAATAATAATAATAATTTAAATATACACAGTGTTTCAGGTTTAACTGGTCAAATTAAAAATTAGATTTAGAACCTCAAAACAAGTACAAGTCTTCTAGGCATTCTTTTAAAAATTCTTCAGTTTAAGAGTTATGATAATTTAAAGTTACTGAAATTTATAACATTTATAGTTTTTACATTTACGAAATCATAGAACAATAAAATAATTTAAATCATTGTGCTTACGTAAATTTTTTTTAAAAATAATCATATTCTACGAAATCAGCTAAAAATATTGTTGACAAACATTGAAATTATGGCAACTGTATTAGTAGCTGGTCAATAGTGATCTCGTGTAATTTATTCATATGCACTTATTACTTTTTTCTTAATAAATTTACGTTGTTTGTTGATTCTTCGTAAACTGTCTGACTGCTTGTATGCATTCCAAACAAATAAATTTATATATCGCGATATCGGACGGGCGAAGCGTGCGGGTACAGCCCGATTAATCTATTTGTACGAATAATGTTCTTGTAACAATAAGTGCGGATGGACTTATATAAAAATGTGCAGAGAAACCGTCATATTGGAACCACATATTTATCTTTATGTGTAATGGTACATCTACCAATAATTAATAAAAACTATCATTAGTTAAAAATTCAAAAATTGTTTCAGAATTTAATCGATTCAGCAAAAAGTGTGGACCAATTAATAAATTATCAATTACTATTATAACTTAAAACGAAGAAAATATTAGTATTACTTACTAGTTTTCTCATATTTTGATATTTGCATTAAATAATATACCATTAGTTTGAGTAACTTCAAATTACCATAACTCTTAAACGAAGGATTTCCGTGCATATGTCCAGAAGAAATACTTACTTACATGTTTGGAGCCCCTAAATCTATATTTTCAATTTGGCCGGTTAAAGTTGAAACATTCTGTATATATAAATTAATTATTTACTTTTTATATTTTAGTACAAATATAGATGAATTAATGAATAAAATAGTTGACCAAGATCCAATTAATAATTTAAAAAATAAAAATATCATTCATCTTGCAATTTTAAAATTGAAAAATAAATTATTTCACAAAAATAATTTTCAAATTAGTGCCAATTTTGTACTAAATCATTATCTACCTATTACAAATATAGCAATTGATAACATTACTGAAAGGTTTATTATTAATTTATAAAATACAAAAACAAAGTAATAAATCATTCGTTTTTCTATTTTACAGATTTATTACGGGAAGTTATGATAGAACTGCTCGTATTTGGGACATAAAAAGTGGTAAATTAATTCAAAATCTAGAAGGACATAAAAATGTTGTCTATAGTGTACTTTTTAACAAAACTGGGTACTTATAATAATTTCAAATGATACAAATTTATTCAAAAATATATGAAATATAATATTTCAGTAGTGAAATACTAACTGGATCGTTTGACAAAAGCGCAAAAATTTGGGACGTTAAAACCGGTAAAGCAAAACAAACATATTGGGGTCATACAGATGAAGTGGTTTCTGCTCAGTTTTTAAAACATGATGACACAATTGTAACATCTTCGACTGATTGCACAATTAGGTTATTTGATACAGACACTGGACAAGAAATTCAAACGTGTACAGGTCACACAGGAAATGTTATTTCTGTTCAGATTGACAGTAAAGCTTCGTTTATCGCATCAGCATCCTTCGACAAAACTATTCGAATTTGGGATCCTCGTACTGCCGTGTAAAATTCATTTTCATTGTACTATTTCCCTACTAAACTTTATATTAAAAACTAATACAAAAATTGGATGTTTATATAATTCTTTTAACTTTTAAGAAAATTACTATAAATCTTTTATTATTTAAGAAGATATTATAAATAGTGCCATAGAGATTAACAAACTTTATAGAGATGAATATCATGTTTATTTAGTAATATTAGTTCTTTTATATAAAATTTAAATATTTTATAAAACGATTATTTTTTCGGCACATACTAGAGTGCCTTCCGTTAATGTAATACTTAAGGTTTTTGTTAGAAATTTGAACATATTAAAATACAATTGAAAAAGGCTAACATAATTTTTAAAAAAATATTCGTACAATGTCACAATTAAAATCACATCAACATTTTCAATAATCGAAGATAAATACTTTGAAATTAAAATTATACACATATATCAAGTTTGTAAAATAACATTGGTGACTATATACTAATTTATTTTAATAAGCATACTGTACCAAAACTAGTCATTCGCAAAATACTTAAATTTTAACTAGAAAAAAAAAATAATAATTTTACTGAATAAACATCGTATTTATTTAGAGAAATGGTTAAAAAGATACTATTATTTTTTTAAATTTTTAAATATGTTACAAAATTTATTTCATATTTTTGTAGATGTATGCACGTTTTTAGAGGACATAATAATGCAATTAGTTGTTGCAAAATTAATTCTGGAGGAACTTTATTAATTTCCGGATCATTTGATGGAAAAGTTATTGTATGGGATTTGCGGAAAATGAAAAGTTACAAATCGTTTCCAGATACAACTTATGAAAATTCAAAAGTAAATTAAATTTGATACATATAAAAACATATAACCTATCTATAATAACATTTTCCTTAAACACCTAATTAACCATATTATTATATCAATTAAAAATGGTTCAAATATTTCTATTTATATAAAATATAACAAAATATGGAAGACATTTTTAAAGAATATATGCAATTATATGTTTTTAGTGAAACAAATTTGGGATAAAATTTTGCGAAACTAACATTTAACTTCAATCTATTTCAGATAATTGATGTTGACATAAAAGGAAAATTTGTAAGTGTTGGTACAGAAAAGGGCTCCGCTTGGATTTGGAATATTAATAGTGAAAATAACAGATGCCTTCTGCAAGGACATTCTAAATTAATATCAAAAATATGTTTCAATCCAACAAATACAGATGAGATAATTACCTGTTCACAAGATGGCACAATTCGTATTTGGAACATAGAATCACTTAACGTCCCATATTTATCTACTTGCAAAGAAATTTTACAACACAATGTATCATTAAATTCATGTGTTGTCAGTCAATGCGGTAAACATATATTAAGTGCATGTACTAATAACATATGCAAACTATGGTTTCGGAAATAAAACTACATTATAACTACCAAGGAACTTCCGTAACCTTTAATTTAAATAATTTATACAAAAAATATTACCGTATTCAACATTTCTTAATTATTTAAATAAACATTACTAATATTAAATATTATTTAAAAATTACTTATTATTCGAAACTAATTATAGATTCAAAATAAATCTACGATTTATTTATTTCGATTATATGTATTTGAGAGAGTACATATTTATTAATTTTTTGTTTCAAATTTATTTTCTAATAATTAATTATTTTAATTACAATATATATTAAAGGAAAAATTGATAAGCACAGTATTCTTTATATACATATATATTCAAAAAACAAATCAATGCATATTTGTAATATCTTTAACAAAAAAAATTACAAAAATTGTAACCTGACAACCAGCTTATTTTTTTTATAATTATTAACAATTCATCATATAAATATTACATAATATTTTAGAATATTTTTTTTTAGATTTACATGGTTTTTTTATGCTACTGAAATTTCTCTTAAAAATAATTTTATATCTTTAGTAATTAATTCACTTATTAAAATAAATTTTTCGAATATAAATGTGAGACTTATTTAGCAGATAATACAATTACTGAGTGATGTAAACTTATAGCTACGATTACAATTATTTTTAACAAAAATGTTAAAAATATATCTTTCATTATTTACAAATTCATCAAGACTTATTTTTATTTACAAAGCAATCCTTAGATTATAGCATCGAGCACTTTATGTTCCATACAAAGACAAATATTAGAAATATAAAAATACCTTTCGTATTTTTCAATTAAATACACTCATTTTGCATACATATTTATAAATTTTATCCTTGTATCTATTACATTTCACATGAATTTCTTGGTACACATTTCTTTTAGATATTCAATACTGAAGGCCTACGAATGCAAACTAATGAATAATATTTTTTATGTTATCAATTTTATATTGAATTGTTTTTAAAAAGCTAACTTATTATTTTACTTTCAATTAAAATACAGAACATTAAGATTATAACACGTTTGTTTCAATTTAATACAATTTTGGAATATTTTTTAATTTTATTTATGTGCGGGCAACAGGAGCGTTATGTTATAACCGAGTTCAACTGTATAATCAATCAAAATGAACTTAATATTAGTAAAATTACAAACTACGCTAATCTTTTTTATATTCAATAGTACAGCGCTCAAATTTAAACCATTTTTAATAAAATAGCACAATTCAAATTTATATCTAAATTCTGTGCTGAATTAAACTAAACACTACTAAATAGAAAAAAGTGTGCGCTGATATCTGAGAACTTTTATATTTTTGCATTGTATATTATATACACATGTCAGTCATTTTGCCATTTTTTTTCTTTTAATAAATTTAAAATATTTTTGCCGTTTACCTATTTTAAAAAGATACATATATAATCCTATTATAATTCATTAATCATATTTTTAATTCGAACTTACACACAAACAAATAATTATTTATTTAATTTACGCTAAAATAGCAAATCCATTATTTGGACCCATAAAAACATTATTTAATATATATATATATACATACATTAAAATTCGATTATAACTTAATCATCAACTTAGTAAATTAAAAAAAAATTGAATAATTACTGACAAGTATTTCAAGTTAAATCACATAATCATTTCAGCAACAAATTCACTTGTTTATTGATGAAAAATACTAATTTGTTTCTGAATATATTACGCAATTTTAGCACGTAAGTATCAGTACGCTTTCAATTATTTTTATTGTTATATTAAAATTTGTTACATTTTACACGTATATTTAAAATTTTACCTAAACAATATACTAATTATAGTCCAAAAACCAATCATGGCCTTATCACACTAGCTTCAATATCTCTGACTGATCATGCATTATCCCCGACTTGGTATCACATCTCTGACTTTTTCTAGTGTGATACAGTCAGAGATATTAAGTCATAGGAAATAAATCTCGATTCAATTTCTCTGACTAATTTTCGCTGACTTGCAACTGCGCAGGCTCACTTTTACAAGACTGCCATCACAAATTTAAATTTGTCACTATTATTATTAGGTTATGCTTAGTTTTCGCAAACGTCAAATACATAATGGAGAATTTAGAAAGTAGAATTATCCAAAAAGTTAAATGTAGCAACAGACAGATTTATTTTATCATAATTCAAGTTAATACGTAAATTTTTATTTATTTCTAAAAAAAAACATTATGAAGGGTTGCCAACTGTAAATGATCATTTTTACTAAAAAATCGTAGATAAATTTGTCAGTGTGCTACCGAGTCAAAGATATGAAGTTTGTCAGCGAAACTGAGTCACACATAATCACAGTAATGTGATAAGGCCTTGAAGGCCTAAACTAAAAGAGAGTCAAGCTAATTAGCTTCCAAACTATTTCCATTCTTAATTCTTAAAGTATTTTATTTGACTAAGCTTGTAAAATCGGATTCACGTGCATATATGTCGCACAGCAATTGAAGAGATATATGAAATACGATACATACAATATATATATATATATATATATATATATATATATATATATATATATATATATATATATATATATATATATATATATCTACGTGAAACAAGATCATAATTCAGAGTGACAACTCCCTTATGTTAACTAAAAATCATCTTTTTAATTTATTGAAAATTGTGGTAAAATAAGAACTAGAATAATTATTGTCAAATTTATTCATTCATAAATAAAAAAATTTCTTATAAAAAAAATCTTACAACAGATCTACCCTTCAAAATAAGTCTTTGTTTTATTACATTAATAAAACAAAATTAAAAATATTTAAAAATACATTAAATTTCTTTAAAATGTTTAAAAACTATTAGTTTTTTTTTAATTTTTTTCGTTTTTATTTTCACAGCTCATATTAAAAGTAAGAGTTTAAAAATAAGTTTAATAAAACATTTCTCTAATTTTGTGTTAATTATGAAAATATTGTTTTAAAAATCCAAATATTCAAGATTCTATTATATCTTCAACAATAAAATTATTATAAAAATAATATACATATAATCTAACAAACAAATGAAACAATAACAAATATACAAAAAGGAGTTGCCATGC
Source organism: Clivina fossor (assembly GCA_963966155.1). Classification (NCBI taxonomy): domain Eukaryota; kingdom Metazoa; phylum Arthropoda; class Insecta; order Coleoptera; family Carabidae; genus Clivina; species Clivina fossor. The sequence goes on from OZ014550.1 coordinate 76,453,038, forward strand.
ACTAAACATGTTTTATGTAAATTATCAAATCAACAGAAAAAAGAAAACAAATTCATATGTCAAATATAATAGTACGATATTATATTTAAAAATAAATAAAGTAACTAGAGTTATAGTGCATTCGGAGTTATAGTGTAACACGTTAACTTTCTTAATACAGAATTTTATCGAAACTCAATAGAGTGTAATAATACTTGTACAGAAATGTAATTGGTATAATAATAGAAAATTTAAATGTATTTTATGTAATTAATAGAAACCTTATTTGTAAATATTACACAATGAAATGAAAAGCGATCGTTGGAAAAATTGTATTAGAAATGTTAGTGAGATTGAAAAACAATATTTACCATATAATATTGAAAATGAATTTATAATTAATGTAGACACACTAGTGACTCACTAATTGGAGACACTGAATTTGACGAATAAAAAATATGTGTAGATTAATTATTATTACTTTTGAATTGGAAATAAATATTTAAAAATATGTTTTTTCCTGTAATATTTTATCTACATATATATAATTTAAATAAATATTTTATATTACAAGTATTGGCATATTTTTGTAACATAATGTGCTGTTATAAATAAATATGTTTAAATACATTTTTGTATTTTGTTCCTTTAAATTTAAGTAATAATTTTATATTAAAAATATTAGGGTATTTCTGTAACATAATGTGTTGCTATAAATAAAAATGTTTAAATATATATATATATATATATATATATATATATATATATATATATACATTAATATGTATATAAGTATATAATTTAAAACAAATTTAAATAAAATTATATCAAAAATATGAATATATTTTTGTAACATAATGTTACTGCTATAAATAAAAATACATATATACATAAATCCCTGATTCTTTACAATTTGTCTGTTTACATAGACTTGGGATAATCCGATGTTAACAGCATGCTGAGAGCATCACACTATATCTCTGAACGTACTATACGCATAATGTATATTTACCTCTTGCAACGTAGCATTAAATTCTATATTTGTGTAATTACGAACACAATCTATATATGTCCGCGAAATTAGCAAAATGCATAAAATTAGATGTATTGGTCTCTAGTACAGCAAATTTGATTTATTTACACATCACTTTCTTTCGTTATTTTTCATTATCATATGAACAGTCATTTTGAATTGGTACGCTTTGTCAATGAAGTTGTTGTCGCAGGAACAGGAAACAATGGTTCTTTTTTAACAACAATTGGTGTATTTATTTGATCTCCATCAACTTGAGTTAAATTCAATGTTTCAGTATCATTATTTTCATCGATCACTGTATCCGATGTATCTTCAAATAAATTGTCAAAGTCTAACGCGAAAGGCTGATTATTGTACGTCATTATTTTTGAACCAGACATCATCGGATCTAAAAATAAATAAATAATATATTCCATTAGATTATCAGATATTAATTGAAATTTGAAAAGAACTACATTCTTTCATTTTAAACAATTGAACAGAGCATCGAACACAAGCGTAGCAATGAAAGTGTCAAATAATCGATGCACATGTTCAGTGCAGTTTTAAAAGTTTACTGAAACATTTTTCGCTACATAATAATTTTTACAACAAAGCATTTATATGCATTTCAAAATAAAATCGTGACCTATTTGAAAGCAACCGACGATTAAAATAAAGAAAAAAATAATCGATGTATATTCTATAAATATGTAAAGCACTGTCGTTGCCAATTGTTGATAACTAAAAATGCATTGTAAATAAATTTTTTGCAAGTTTTAAGTCACAAACAAATAAAAAAATACAAATAAAATTGAAATATTGTTTTATTTCTTTATTGCAGCACTGCATACAAAATAAAGTTTCATAATTTGCTAATAGATCTTTTTCCAAAGATACTTTATCTGTTCAGATAAAATTCGCAAAAACATTGATTTATTATTCAAGAATTCGCGCGCATTGGATAAAGTTCTATTAAATACAAAATTATAGTGTACATAAATTGATCTCAATATTTTCATATGTAAATATTTACAAAAATTTTGTTAGTAAAATCGGTTTGATAAAGCCTCATTGAAACGAGACGGCCGTTGTAACAATTCAATAGCATAGTCGTAAGCATAAGAATACGCATGCGCGGTTATTACAAATAATGTTACGTTTACGATTCGACCAGGGTAAGACTAAGATGTTAGAAATGACAACAAAAGATTATTATAAACAATATTTATATTACTATTATTTATATATACACGAATTATTGTATTTATTTACTATTAATGTACACAATATGTACAGTGCGATATTTTTATCTCTGAACATATGAACTGAACTACATACAAATTTCCTATGTTCAATTTAAAAAAAAACACATCAAACGCACGGAGACATCCCTGATAGTTATGCAACCAATCTTACATAATGTGACAGTTATTTGAAAAAAATGAATTACTTTCAACAAAATATTTAGAAAGCATTAAACTATTCGCATTATTTCAAGAAATCTGTTTAAAAATGTATAATACAAAAGAAGAAAGATTAGAAATTATGCATTGGTATTTTTTTAAGTGTTCAGCAATTTACAATAAATGACCATATTCTGTTAAATATTTCATTTTTTATTCAAATAAACATCATATTACGTAAGATTGGTTGCATAACTGTCAGGGATGTCTGAATCCGTTTGACGTGTTTTTTTTTAAATTGAACATAGGAAATTTGTATGCAGTTCAGTTCATATGTTCAGAGATAAAAATATCGCACTGTATGTATTAATTTAAACGTCTTACTGTAAATTTTGACCGACCGAGACCGAACTTAGTAAAACGACTGTTCAAGAACGCGTTCTCTACACAACTGTCGTTCGTCATTTTATAAACAAAAACGCTTCCATCGCCACCTAAACAGTTCTCATTTTTTTCAACATTTGCCGAACATAGATAACCACCAAAAATGTTATGTGTACTTTCCGTAACAATATGAAATAGCCGTAGAAATCGGCCCAATTAAAGTTGAGTACAAAGAGATAGACAATAGTGCATATATATCTGTTCTTTAAAAACGTCAAATTCATTACAGTATTTAAATGGCGACTTTAGAAGACAGACAAAGTTAATGCAATAATATTTAATAGCCGTGTATTGGACTGACAAGAAAAACTAATTCAATCTCTAGTATTCGCTTGTTTTTCGACGCGCTATCAACGACCATTATCAAATATTTGAACAAATGATTAGTAAATTAAATATTACAAACCCATTCCAGCGCCTTACCATAGCTACTATCAGCATTCTCAGTCGATTCCTCGTTGGTGTCGGAAGTTGTAATAGGTGGCACATCTAATGGGAAGTCCTCATCAGGATTGAACAGCTGCAAAGGTACGGCATCAAAACGAATATTAGATTGATTCGCTTCATTCTATTAGCAACAGAAAAGTATAGAATACACTTTTAATTAACTTTAGCGTACTACTTACCCCTAATAACGCGTTAGCATCCAGCTGGTAACCGTCAAATAGCATCTCCTTGATGGTATCAAGTTCACCTTGTGTTGTCTCCAAATGACTATCGAAGTCGTCACTGAAATTAACATAACTTTATATTCATTATCTAGATTCACTTTTAGTGATGTTGAACGAGTAATATTTCGTTACCACTTCATAATTCGCACTAATCGCATTTAATTGCAAATAGAACTTACTTCTTATTACGGTAGAGATAAATTACTACAATTATCCAACAAAATACTTTAATATAATTTCTTTATATGATTGCTATTACCCTGTAACCGATTTTGGATGTTTGCATAATATAATAGTATTTAGTTTTCTTTTTCTTTTTCGATGTATTTTTTTAAGAATTTCTAAAGAATTTTATATACAATGTAAAATAAATAAAAATTAAAATTAATTTGTGTTAATTTTGAGAATACCAACCGGATTTATTCGAAATTAGAAGTTATAACCTTGAAACACAACATAGTGTAAAATTCCAATATAACATGCTTGTTTCACTTATGATTGTTGTTTCTGGGTATATTTAAAAACTAAAGGCCGATTGAATAGAACGTTGTTAAATATATGTCAGTTTAATAACGTGATTTAGATGTGAAATGATCAATCTAATCAAATATCAACAACGTTCCATATAAGTGGCCCTAAAAGGAGCCAGTTGTACAAACACAGCTATTACTTGCTACGATTATTTAACATATGGTTACTAAACAAATATTTTTAATAGAAGATTGTACAACTAATTTAAAAATAGATTTGAAATATGTACTCACGGTGAATTAAATTTGATGGAATTTAACTGATTTAAATCAGAATTTCTGGTAGCGATCGTCATATCTTGTTCGTCAGTAGTAGGTAAATTTTCATCTTTATCCTCATCCGGAATGTCTAAATTCGTGCCCAATTTAATATTATTAGTAATGATATCAACCGAATCTTTCTCATCTAATTTGTTGTCGGATTTACCATCGATACCTAGATTATCATCACATTTTAACGTATCTAAATCGATGTACTCTTGTAAATCGTCGTCTTTAATAGAAAAATCCGTACTGTTTGTATCATTATTTAATTGGGAATCACTGAGCAGACCCAAAACTTCACTATCTTCATTAGTTTCGACGGCGGCGGCAGCAGCAGCCAATTCACCAGCCTCTAATTCCTGATCCGGTATAAGAAGCATTTCTGAATTCAAATTGTCGTCCTGCGAATTATCCGTGTCTTCGATAATCGGTATATCGAGTAATACATTCGAGGAATCGATGAGAGGATCAGCCGATGACGGGGGACTGTCCACTTTCACAGAATTCAATGCGGCGGGTTCATCTATTTCAGCAGTTGCTGGACCTTCGTTTAGCAATAGTGAATCGGTCAGTGCCGATTCTTGGTCCAGTTCATGAATTGTAGGCCCATCAGACGATGTATCTGTTTTAGAAGTTTTTCCATATCGAGAATCATTAATCATAAGTGGATATCTTCGTTTTACTCCAAGACCACCCAAACCGCTTCTTGAGGGTTGTACAATTGTTACAAGGAAATGTATAAGCTATAAAATGATTACATAACTATTACTAACAATTACCAATCAAATTATTCAATATATTTTTGTATTAATAGCATAGCGTTCATTAAAGCAAGGGAAGCACTATTATTTCTTTTACTCTAATGTTCTTGTATATTAAATTTTTATTATATTTTTTTTTTCTTATTAACATTTTAAGTTTTAGTAAATAGAGTAAGTATTTGAATGAATCATCAGTAAGCATTTTTATAATTTAATATGTTTTAACATAATGCATCCATTAAACACAGATCTTTTTTTTAATATTATTTGTTATTAGAATATAATATAAATATGTATTACTATTATAACTTAGTTATGACAATTTTCAAGTAAAAAAATTCATCATTCTGTTTGATTGCTAAATTTCTACGCCGTTGCTGGGATTCGAACCCAGATCTCTTGCGTGCATGGCAAGTGCGCTAACCATCTACGCCACAACGGCTTTTTTCAAAATATATTATTAATTGTTACAAAAATTGTCATTTTATACACTTTTTCACATACATATACAATTTGATACTTATACAATTTTCTTTGTATACGCAAAAATGCGTTTTCAGTCTTAATATAGTCTTAATTATCACTTTAATTAGTTATTATGTATATTAACTATAACATTAAATATAATCTATTTAAGATAAATTAAGTTTTTATCACAAGTGACACATTCGTATAATGCTTTTTTTCTTATATATATATAGTAAACTTAATCATTCATAAATTATATATATATATATATATATATATATATATATATATATATATATATATATATATATATATAAACTATAAAAAATGACTACACATTTTCAGAAATCTATAAATACATACATGTCCTACTTTTATACTTTATAAAATGATTCAAGTTGTTATTATTAACATTCATATAATACATGTCATATAAATATTGACATTTCATATAAATATTGAACTATTATTAAATAACAGAAAGAATTCTTTTTTAAAATAAGTTTACATAGAGCGCACCGCACAGCACAGCACAGCATAGGTTGAAAGCTGAATTTAATATTTATCATGCATATATCGTGAAATAACTAAAGTTACCTTATTAACTATTTGCTGTTGTTTCATATGTTTTTGACGTAAAAGTGCAAGTTCTCTCCATAATGCAGCATTTTCTTGTTTCATAGCAGCTAGCTGATTATCAACAGATTCTTGTCGACCACGTAAATGTTTCACATCCACTAGGACTTTCGTAATTTGATCCATACTGTTGACCTTATTATCTTCAGTGGCAGTTGCAGTTTTACTTGACGTTATCTAAAAACAATCATTATTAATTTTTAATTAGCAACCATTATTATAACCATCTATCTATTTAATAAACAACTTACCTTCCGTTTTATGTGTTTCATTAAATTTGGTTGGTCTTGTTGGAAAAAAGGATGAAAGAATTTAATTTCATCCTTATCACAATCTAATCCACCATTTTCAGCTGATATTTTATGGAAACCATCTGAAAACAATCTCAAATTATTATATATTACACTAAAAAAACTTTGTATTATACTTACACATATTTAATTGCCTAATAAAACTTGACATATTATTGTGTTTGTAATATGTAGGAAGTAAATTGTACCAAAATTGAGCCTGATTCTGTATAACAAAGCTGTGTCCATCCTATAAAATAAAACAAGTCACTATTAAATCATCTTTCATGAAAAAGAACAGTGCAATTCTAAATATGCAAGAAATACAATTAAAAATTTTATATATATATATATATATACATTAAAGTAAATATTTTTATATGTAATTATTTCGCATTTACTTTGTCCTTTTTTGGAATTTTGAAAAACTTGAAACAATTTACACCTGCAAATTTCGTATAGAAAATGTGTACATCGTCATATATTAAAAATTTGTAAGTTTAAAACAAAAATCTGTTTTTCACGTAAATTATGAAAAAGAACTACTTTAATATTTTTAGTGAAATAATTATTAGACGCAAATAAAATTATTGAAATAACATACCGGACCCCAGCATATTAGATGATCAGTATCCGGATCGTTTACCATCCTCCATAGCTTCGACAAAAAGGCTGGTATATTTGTACCAATGTTTGTTGCCGTTGGTCGCATTTTTGATATTTTGTAAATATCACAATTCACAAGTTATTGTGTATTATACACTTAATTTCACAATTTTGCACGCTGAAAAACAAATCAGACATAAATGGCTGTTCTGTTTTCTATTCAATGACGTTAAATGCGTCTGCGCAATGCAGTGCTTATCAATCACATTTTGTTTTTACCATCGTGTAAAGACTAGAGACTTTCAATCATTTTGAAACTTGATTCCAATTTTTATTTATAAAATAATTTTAAAATTTCCAAAACAATATAGAAATGGATAAGCTTAATTTTTTTGAATTTAAATTGAATTATAGATAAATGATAATTATTTTCAAAGAACAAAACATAAACTAAAATATTTTACGTATTTTAACTGTAAATCACATTTTAATGTATACATATATTTTTTGCTAAAACCATAATAATTTAATTCATTGTGGCAAAAACATTACAATCATAAATAATTTTTACAATTTATATTCTGAAAATTTAATACACTACTGTATATAAAACATATTTAAAAAGAAGACGAACGACAATTAACTAACTTTTCATACAGTTTATCATTAAATGAGTTCATGATAATATTTTTTTTTAATTTTATTTAAATAAATTATTGATAGCAATCGTCAGTAGAGTTTCAGAATACTGTAACAATGGTGTGTGGTGATAACCTCCCGTCCAAATTATGTGCATTGATATTGAATGGAAATCCAACAGGTATTAAAAATATTTCAAAATAACAGATATTTTAATTTTAAATCACTGTAGTAATAATTTTCCTTTAATTACAATTTAAATAATATTAAAGTTGAATTTTTAAGATATTGATTTTCTTTTCACAATCTCAATTCAGAAAATATTTTTTAAATTTAGATGCTATTTCAAATATAGTATCACTCAAATTGTAAATACAACATAAATTTTCTGATTGAAATAGATTTTATCAGTTTTGAGTGAGAGTAAAATATAAAAATACTTACTGAACATATCAAATGTCATATTGTAGTAATAATAATGCAAGTACGCTTGCGCGTGTTGACAGTTGAATATTATATATTGGAGGGAAATTCGAAATTATTTTAATTACTATACTTGTCTAAACTTTCAACAATGAATTTGAATCTTCAGCTGAAGCAACAGAATGGCGATTATTAGGTCAGGAACAAGATGGTTCTTTACTTTTTTCATGGATTGAAACTTCAAATAATGTAAATAAATGCACAAAAATTGGAATTTATAAATATTCCTCAAATGTTTTGAAAACCTTGTATACTTTTGCAAATGTTCGAAATATAATTCAAGCATCAGTAAATTCTGCACAAACACTTTTGGGATTCGTTACTAAAGACTTAGAAGATAGATTAAACAGTGAAGATGATACAGAAAATATGTTAATATATAGAGTATATATTATTCGTCTAGATAATGAAACTATATACGATTTTAAGCTGGAAAGATCAAAGCAAATTATGATACAATTTTTATACAGAAAACAATCTGTACTTAATGATAAACAACCAGCTGAAAAATTATTGTTACTTATTCATCAAGAATGTAAATAAATATTATACTCAAATTGTGATTGAATTAAAATTAATTTTGAAAGTTACTCATTTGAAAAACCAATTGTAGGTGCATTACTCTATCAAATCAATTTAAAGAAAGTTAAAGAATTAGCAGAAATTAACGATGATTGTCTAATAAGCGAATCATTAGTGAGATCTTTTGTTTGGGCTCAATGGGACTGTTCCCATCAAGTTCTCTATTATATACATTATCGTAAACCAATTCGATGTTTAGTTGAAGGAGAAGAATACGATGTAAACGAAAGTTCTAAATCTTCCCCAACTCTTTCTGGATTACAATTTCATGATGACTTACCCCATGAAACTGTGGTAAGTATTCATGGAAAACGTAATGCCATAATGAAGAATTGAATCATCACCATAATTAATTAACTTTCATTTAATAATTGATAAACTTAAAATTTTATTATTTACGTATTTACTACATACTAATATAATGAATATATACTTATTTGTTACATATTTTATTTCTTACAATTCAGTAATCAAAAATTTTTTTCAAAGTAATAATATACTTATTGAATATATGTACTTATATACTTGTTAAGAAATTTTTCACCATTCTTTTACATATATAAATATAAATCGTAAAAATGATTTCTAGAATATTTAAATATAAAATTGAAATTTCTAGTTAAATATTCCAATAAATCTTCAACATATGTTGACTACACAATCAGCGCAATCAACGGTACCGATTACTTATGAGGATGATCCTGTACCTTTGCGAATACACAATTCAACCCTAGATTTACAAGTAGTGTCAAATTCTGATGGCATCGTTTGTATTTGCCATCATTATTTGTATCAACCAGTAAAATATCAAACTGATTCGATGAGTGGTGTTGGAGATTTAGATACAACTGTTCATTTTGCGTATTCTGTTACTATTTTACATCATAGTTGTGTTATACATTGTGTTATTCCAGGCATTTCTTTGGAAGAAGCGAAAAAAATTTGCCCAACTTTTATGTTGTACGGAGGTACGTATAACAACACAAATTTGAATGTAAAGAAATTCTTAAAAGACGATATTATAATTTTATAATATAAGATGAAAGAAACGTGCAAATCTCTCTCTCTAAAATTTTGTTCAGACAGAAACATGTACTGTACACATTTACAATTTCAGATCATCACATGTTAATTTTTACCCCGGGATTATTTACACATTTACTAGATATAGGTATAAGTCATGAACCTTGTTGCCATATAGTTACTTCACCTGTAGTGCAAACCATTGATAATATAGATTTACGTTTAGTTCCTTTATGTTCTGGAAACAATTTGACTATAAACTTAAATACATTAGATATAATTGCAATGAATGTAACTACTAGTCAGTTGGCAGATACATTTAAGAGTGATACTAATTTGGATAATAAAATATCTATTATACATTATCTAATTGTACATCGAAGCGATATTGACACGGTCGGAGAGGTAATCATATTATATGAAACATTATTATTAAAATGAAAACGTTAGCATCATTTGAAAAACATTTTCAATAAACTAAAATATTTTGATGCTATCTTTTTCTTATTTCAAATACTTAATTAAAATAATAAAGTTAAAACATTTCAAGTTGAAAATGAAATTTCAGTTATTATCTACTTTTAACGAAAAACCTTTATCTTTGGGATTGACACAATTACTACGAGAATTTTTAATCGGAAGTTCGTATGCTTCCGTGCAAAGAAATCTTCCTTCCGATGCTAGTCAATTAGTAAATTTACTGTCAGTTACAACATTGTTACCCGGACGAGATACAGAAGTACAAACAAATAAATATTGTGTACGACTATCGCAGGATATATTATGGAACACTGCAATGATGTTATTATCTCCCCAACAAAGAATAGTCCCATATCGTGTAGATTTATGGACTAGATTATGGGAAAATTTAATGCAAACAGCCAAAACTAAGGCTAAATTTAAACCTAGTCAAGTTGCCGAAAAACTTATAGTTTCTCTTATGTGTTATCAGGTAAGTTCGTTCACTTCATTATTGGGAAATATTAACATTTTCAATATTTGAATGTTTTTTTCGTAAATCATAAATTTGTTCTATATAAAATGTGTATATTTATTTTTTTAATATTAGAACCGAAAAATCTTTAAACAAATTTTGATATAATTAACACATCTCACGGAAATAATTATAGTTTAGAAATTATAAATTTTCATTTTAAGATTTTTGAAGAATCTATTTTACAGTAGTTTTCATATTTTAAACTTTAAGAAATGAAAACATTTTCAGATTTTCACTAGTGATTTAATAAATTTAGGATCTATTATATTTACTTTAGAATATTGTATATATTTATTAATAACATTAAAACGTGATTTCAATGGAATGCTTTTTGAAAATAATTGTTTAGATGGTAAAAAGGTGTTTAAAAAGTATGGAATTTAACTTGAAAACTTTGAGTTTTATTTTTATTCACTAATAATATAAATATGTACAAATATCACGTACATACAATAAGTTTATGTCTCAATCCCATTCACATAGCACTGTTGCTCTGGTGTACTCGTACTTGAGTTGTGTTCACTAGCAAATGCTTCGATGAAATAACTGCGCAGTTTGTGATCGCGCTGTGTATATACGCTGCGCAAAGTTTCCACAATGTTCGAGTAAAAGTCGGGAATTGAAAGCGAGGTTAATGTACTGGGTGGGGTGAGCGACGTACATGCATTTTAGCATGTACACGTACACAATCAAAATAACGGTCATAAATGCCCTATATTGTTTGTTTACTATTTTTAATTATTGTTTACAAACAAACATACTTTAACTTTCTAATATTTGCAATATATTTTCCCAAATTTCAATGTTTTTATTGAATAACAAGTAAAAAACAACACGACAATTCTTAAAACGAACATATTTTTCAATTTTTAAAATGGTATTTGTTATTGACATACTAACATACATCTAATGTTTGTAAACAAATATGGAAGTATGATTCCGGATATTTTTAAAAATAATTATATAAAGGTACTCGTACCAAAATAATAATGAGAAACATATCTATTAAAATACAAAATACTCTTATATTCAATTTATACGAGTAGAATAAACACTTCCATAATTTATTATATAAAATTATAATTATAACAAATTTAACATAATTTGTTATGAAATAATGCAGAACATAATCAAATTTAGTTATTAATATATATTATTAATATGCTTTTATGAGTAAAAAATTAAGATTATTAAAATTATTAAAATATTTTTCTATTCAACATATAGCTTAAAACATCTTTATGATTTATATTATTACGTTTGTAAATAATCAGGGATTATTTAAAAAATGAAATATAATATTCATTATGTAGCATATTATTAAAAGTAATAAAAACTTAAATTGATTTATATTGATTGTAATGAATTATACAGAATGATGACCGTGACTCTTGAACATAGGACTTTAACATGTAAAATCATACTTTTGTGAATTCCTAGTTTTTAGGCAAAGAAAACTTTAAATTTAAGTTTTAGAGTATAAAATTCTGTATCGAAATCAATATACAAAATTAAGTTTTCATATTATACAACTGTAGAAATTAGTTATGAAAAATAAGCAAATGTTTGTCGTTTTATCTGTCAAAATTAACAAATTTGTAAATATTTACGTATTATTTATTATTAAATAAATTACATCAATAAAAATAAAATATCTTTTTATTTTGTAAAAATAAAAATAAAATAAATAAAACGACAAACATAATATGTTTATTTTGCAATATCAATTTCACGGCTATAGTTATCTTTAGTTAACTAATTTCTACCGTTGTAAAACATGAAAACTTAATTTTGTTTATTGATTTAGGATGCAGAATTTTATGCTCTAAAGCTTTTTTCATAAAAACCAGAAATTCACAAAGTATGATTTTACCTGTAAAGTGTTATATTCGAGAGTTATGGTCATCATCCTGTATACCCAGGGCCGGATTATGGCCTAGACAAAAAAGACAAATGTCTAGGGCCCGCAAACAAAGGGCCCGGTCTGCAGTCGGTCAAATTTCATTTTTATGTATTTTTACGCAATAAAGTCCTATTATTTTTGCCCGGAGAAAAAAAATGTCTAGGGCCCCACAAAAGGTTAATCCGGCCCTGTGTATACCTATATATTTGATTTCTAGCCAGAAACACTGTCTCGGTCAAGTACACCATTATCACCCGGAGGAGTTTTAGGTAGTTCTGCAGATCTTTCTGCAATAACTGCACAAAATAGTAGAAAAAGTCAAATGGATGCATTGCCATTTTATGAATTTGAGAGTTGCACAGCTAGCAAACAGGAGCACATAATATCCGTGGTAATTAGGAAACAATAATTTTAACGTTTTCGGATAAAACTATCATTTTATTGTATATAAATATTTCAGAATTTGCGAGAAATAAGTATGCATTTGTTAAAACATAGTCTTGGAAATAATACTTTAAGTCGTCTTCAATGGCAATCTCAAACTCCAATGCACGTTCATGCAGTGGCGACACGTTATGTTTCAGCACAACTTGAACAATCGAAATTTTTATGTCAACTATTATGCCGAATTGCCAATGTAGATGCACGACATGAACATGAAAAAGGATTTGTTTTAATGTAATACTCTTTTATACTGATAACATTTGTAATTTGCAATGATAAATTTCCATTTTTCAGCGATCATTTACAAAATGATAAGCGTTATTTATTATTTACTTTATTAGAACGATATTATCTGGCTGTAGAATCAATTGCTTTCCCGTTGCCACAAGGATTTACATCATTTTTCACGTTTTTAGGATATCGGACATTAAAATTTAACACGTTCTTGCAATATGTACATCGCAATGTTTTTGAATTGCAAGTTGATGTTATGAAAGTCATTATGGCAGGTAATTAATAAAATAATACAAACAACATTCTAAAATTTTCATTTATGATTGATTACTGATCTTAGGGATCTGATACGATTATTGATCCTATAAAGTCCTGAAAGAAATTAAGAGAGAATTTTTACATATTTTAACCAACATTTTCACCGATGTTTTATATCGGCATAAAACCGATAAAATGTTCATATCAAAAAACCCTCTACTAGTTTCATTCATGATCTTTTATTATCAATAAATAATTAATTATATTCTAAAAATTGTCATTACTTTAGATACAAATGATTCTAAACAAGGAGTTCTGCAAAAATTGAAATTACTTTCGTTATTACCACGTTCCCGTGCTAAACGTCTTTTAAACGCATGGGGACATCCAGTGAGTTTGATGTTAAGAGCCAGAGAACATGCTCTAAATATTTTGTCAGGAGTAGAAGGATCGCAACCACGATCAAGAGGTCTTCAACGCACACGCACAAATCAATTTGGTAAGTATTATAAAGTGAGGCGCACTTGAATATTAAAATCTTTCTTTCCATATACTTATTTCGTTTCATTTTTGTAATCAAGTATTCGATTTCTTTTAAACAAGTTTATCGTTCATAATACTACTTACTATAATATTATTTGAATTTGAAATTGAAAAACAAATTTTTAAAGAAAATCCAAATAAGTTAATTTTCAATTACTTTTTTACATTTTAATAACGATGAACAATTTGAAAATAATTGCGTGGTGTAAAATTAAAACATTTCTTAGTTTCAAAAACATTTTTGTTTTATTAGTTCTATTTTGTAACTTTGAATATAAAATATAAACATGATACATACAGGATTAGCAGCATTCCCATCAGCTGATCGATTGTCACCACTGGATACATTTTTAGATTTATTAACAGCAAAAGCTAGTTTAACAGAATTAGACTTTGGACTTCTAGTTGAAGCTACAGTAACTTCAACAGAGGATTTTTTTTGAATTATTTATTTATTACAAAACAATCTGTTTAAAACTATTACATATACTTATGTATTTATTATACTGTTTTTTTAACATTGATATAGTTAGTTAAACAAGTATGTAGGTAACTGAATCTTTGTCTCAGTGATAGAAAAATGTGCAATATTAGTTAAATTTACAAATTGTAATCAGGATTTATGTAATTGAATGTGATATCGTTCCTATATACCATATACCAAAGAGTATTAATAAATAATAGTCCGGTAAAATGTCACAATTTTTTTATTTATCAAGAAAACTCTTTCCAACCTGAAAAAAAAATGACAGAATAAATGTAGATTTGCTACTTGGAATGTAAGAGGTAAAATGGAAAAGAGAATGAATTGATGGATTTGATGCGTGTCTACAACATAGATGTGTTATGTGTAAGTGAAAATAAAAGGAAAGGTTTTTGTGAGGAAGAGATAAATGACATTTTTTTTTGTTTGTGGTCGGGCATCAGTGTACTAGTGTGTCAAGGTGTTGGTGTACTTGTAAGCGAAAGAATGAAACCGTTTGTATGATGGATGTAAAGCTGCTTTACGAGTTGATGATGGTTGTTTAAGTGGTTTCGTATAGATGTTGGTGTGGAACAGGGCTGTGTAATATCTAGTGAACGTTTGGTTAAAAGAATATATGTGAATGATTTTGAAGGTGTGCGTTTGCCAGCGGATGTCCGATGAGTAGACGAAGTGGCGAGTGTGTTACGTGAGCAAAAGTTTCCAAGTAGCAGAAAAAGAAGAGCATGTATTTCTAGGTATCATGAAAGTGTATGAAGCTAGAGTTGGTACTTATGTTTGTGTTTGTGGAAAGAGTTTGTGCCAAAACCCTTTTGGGTACATGGCGTGACTGTGTATGTATGAATATAAATGCAATTTAATTATAAAATGGATTATATGTAACCCAATGCGCTCTAGTTTGTTGTTTTTCCGATTTATGTGAAGTAAAAAGTGATTTGTATACATCAGTTACTTTTGGATCTTTTGCGACACTATAATCTGTTTTAATTTTTTTAATATCAGGATCTACTAGAAGATTAGTTGAACTACTACTTGATCGTTTCGTTCCATTATTTGTAACTGTTGGATTTGTGTTTTGCGATGTTGAAGGTATTTCTCCATTTTTTGCGTTACTTTCAGTTTTCAGCTTTTCATCATTTACAGCTTTTTTTGATTTTTTCTGCAATTTTTGTAAAGCTTGACGTTCTTCCATATTCTTTTTCATTAACTCTAGATCTTGTTCATTTCCGTTTAACACTATAACATCCGTTGCCGTATAAGGTTTTTGACACTAAAATTTGAAATAAATTATCATATTTTGGTAGGATTTAAATTACTACATATTACATACGTTATGACAGATACTTGTAGAAACTTCTTTTATAGCTCTCTCAGACATAACACATCCACAAGACCAGAGACATATAAATCGGAATTTTCCTGACATCTCAAGACCAGCAACTGGGCAAATAAATGGAGCTGCACGATTATCAATCATTCCTTCAGATTTCTCAGCATTGGAAATATATTCGGGATTAGCAGTTAAATTTAAATCTTTAATATCCTAAATTTAAAAAAAATTAATTGTTATATTTCATAAATTGTTTTAACACTGTACCTTCAAACTTTTAACATGCTTAGCGCATGGAGGTAACAATGAACGATTCAAAAGTCCTTCAATAATAGCACTCTTATTGTATAAACGACCTAATCCACAAGTAACTACCGGCGACTGCAAAATTTCTTGGCTTATAACGCAACATCTCCATTGAAATGATAATTCAGCTTGTTTATCTTTCTATAAAAGAAATAATTTTTACAATACTTTTATATTTTTCAAATAGTTAATTACTTACTGTTTCTGGTTTTTTCTTAACTTTGACTAATTCATCACGTTTTGGAATTGTACCACCATCACATCCCATTTTAAAATAATATTTCTGCAAAATTTGTATTCATACAAAATTGTAAATAATACAAATTGACAATTGTCAAACAAGATGGTAGGTCATTAATTGCGTCCCTAAAACTAAGGAAAGTCACTAGCGTCACTAGATTGATAAAGCACCAGAACAAAATGGCGATTGATTTCGTGGTATAACTCCTGAATAGATGACACAGATATTGCTGTATTCACGTTAGTTGAAAAACCAGTGACTCTCAAAATGTGTGACAAGACAAAATGTGATTTTAGATGTGTTTTAACGGTCTTTAAAAAAAAACTCCTACCTGCAACCTACCCTAACCTAACGGACTTCTTAACATAACATAACATAAGAAACAATCACACTTCTTAACATGATATAAGTCTTAACGGACGAAATTGATAAAATTACTAATGAAACATTTTGAGGTTCACTGGTTTGTAGACACTAGGCATGTGCATTCCAATGTTTACGCATACACAAATCTGATTTTTTTTTCAGTATTTGTGAACACAGCAACATCTGTGTCATCTATTCTGGAGATCAGCCGATTTCGTTTTGTAAAATAATGAAATATTTATTTAATATTTTTGAAAACAAATTAATGAATCTGTCATATTATTCTGTCGGCTGATCTGAACAATAGTCCTCCCAGATGTTGCTGTATTCACAAATATTGAAAAAACCAGATTTGCGCATGCGTGAACATCGAAATGCGCATGCCTGGTGTGTATAAACCAGTGAACCTCAAAATGTTTTATTAGTAATTTTATCAATTTCGTCCGTTAAGACTTATGTTATGTTAAGAAGTCCGTTAGGTTAGGTTAGGGTAGGTTAGGTAGGTAGGAGTTGTTTTTTAAAGACCGTTAAAACACATTTAAAATCACATTTTGTCTTGTGACACATTTTGAGAGTCACTGGTTTTTCAACTAACGTGAATACAGCAACATCTGGGAGGACTATTGTACATTTACACCACTGAAATATAGTAATAACTGGAATGTGCACTGCCTATGTGTTCTAGTAGCGCCAATGCGAGCCGAGAGATATTATAGGAGATACGGGGATCTCTATCACTGTCTTACACTTCTGCGCATTTGAAATTCAAATGCGATTTCTTGCGGTAAAAATGCGACAATCTTATGTTGTTGGATATTAAATTGTAGCTAAATGCATCGGCTAAACGATACGTAATGAGATTTTATTGGGGAAGTCCTCTATAAAAGATATTTTTATCATTTTTGATATATTAATTTGACATTTGACAGTGAGATTCTTTTTTTTCATAGCTATCTAAGTTATCATGTAGTAGCAATGCTATACGACTATACGACAAAGACGCGAATCCCCGTATATTGCTATCTCTCTCGGCTCGCATTTGAGCGGCCAGTGCGCGTTCCAGTTATTACTATATTTCAGTGATTTACACCATTCTGTCTGTTATACAATTAATTATATTGTAATTAGAATGAATTATAAATTCACGGCCTTGAGAAGCCACAAAATGGTTACCGAATTGCGCTACTTTATCAATCTAATGACTAAAGTGTTACCATAGACATCTGTCGACAGATACCGAAAACAAAAATGTAGCGCTAAAAATTTTTAATAAATGGTGAAACATTCAATATTTTTAATACATAATTATATTAAAATTTTAAAAAATAAAAATTAGAATTTATTTAAATTTTTGATTAAAAATTTTTTAAATTATTAATCATGGAAAAACTGATTTAATTTTTTTTAAATTCTTATCATAATTTAAATATTTTGATATGATCAATAAAAAATGATTTTTAGATATTTAATATATGACTAATATTATCTTATCTCTAATTTTGATAGAAATACAAACTTGAAAACGTAAGTTCAAATGTCGAAAACAATGAAAGTTATTTGGGTGTTGTACTCAATTTGTATTATTTTTGTAAAAACTGAAATATCTTGTCCAGTAGGATGTAAATGTGACATGTTTAATAATTTACGAAGGATATGTTGTGTTGAACAAAAATTGGTGTCTGTAGAAGCAGATATTCCTGAGCAAACACAATATTTAGATCTTTCAAATAATATAATTTCAGTATTATCAAATCATATTTTTATGGTTAGTCATAACAAATAGTTTTTTTTTTTATTAAATGTTCATAAATCATTATTTATAAGTAATTGTAGGAATTAAAATTGGAAGGATTAGTTGTATTAAACATCTCCAATAATCTACTTAGTACAGTTACTTTCCAGGCGCTTAATGGATTAGAAAAACTAAAAGAAATAGATTTTAGTAATAATGTGCTACATTCAATTCCACAAGAACTGATTGAAAATAATGCAAATGTTAAAAAGCTTTATTTATCTGGAAATAAATTTACTACTATGATACCCGGACCAGTTTTACTATCTACATCATTACAAGTATGTTTATTTAATAAATTAGACCATTAATATCATTTTTGTATTCATAAATATATTTATATATATATATATATATATATTTTACAGGCACTTGATATAAGCAGTTGTCTTATATCGCATCTTTATTCCGAAAATTTTTCAAAACTACCATCAATTACTTCATTGGATTTAAGCAATAACTTATTAATTAAAATTGATACTAAAGTTATTACACCTATGTCAGAATTAAAAATACTGAAATTGAATAATAACAAATGGAAATGCAATTCTGATTCGGAACTAATAAATTTGTATAATTTTTTAAGAAAAAATCACATAGTTTTTCAAGATCATTGTGAAAAATTTCAACGTTTCCAAAGTATAGTGGCCGATGAACCAGTGATTGATGAAATTGATGAACCAGATAACAATTTCGTAAATTGGAAATACGATTGTACAAAAGACTGTTTAAAAACTAGAAATGAAACAAATGATGTCGAGGATTGTTCAAATGTCTTATACACTAATTACATAACACTTATCATAAAAATATCTTTAATCATTGTATTTATAATAGGTATTTTGTTCGGTATATGCATTTCACAATTATACGTAAAATATACATCAAAAATATCTAGAAATACGGCGGCACGTAAATCAAGACACAGACTAAGGCACGAGGAATATTTGTTACGTAATATTGATGATTGCTATGGCATTGGTTTATCAACTCCTGTTCTGGGAAGACATACACGTCAACCCATTCAACGTACTTCTTAATGCTAAATAAAATAGTATTGTCTGTCTAACGTTATCATCATCTTAAATACATAATATTCATATAATGTTTGTACATATGTAAATAAATCAATATAATCAAATACAACAGCTAGGTTATTATGATAATTAAGACTAGATGAGAAAAATCATGAATAATTGGAATGAATAGATGAATGGTCGGTTGGTTGGTTGGTCAGTTCTTCCTTCGTTCAATTTAGATTTGTTTGGGTAAGTAGTTCTTGAACATTAATATATTCAGTATCAGCGGCAAATATGTGCAACAGTTCCTGGAATGTAGCTCGTTCATTAGCGTGATAAGCCCAACATCGTTGCATAGTTGCATAAATATGATCCGGACAACGTTCTGGTTGCTCTAGTCGTTCGCCTCGTTCGATTGCTTGGATCACTTCAGCGCCCTTCCGATCACCATAAGGTTGTTCGCCGTACGAAAACATTTCCCAGAGTGTCACACCGAAACTCCACACATCGCTCGAATGCGAGAAAGTGCCATAGTTAAACGATTCGGGAGCGTACCAGCGTAATGGCCACTTACCACCACGCATTGCACGATAATATTCATGATCAGTTGCCAATGCACGAGATAGTCCAAAATCACTAATTTTCGCCTGATGTCGAGATGCTAGCAATATATTTCGTGCAGCTAAATCACGATGTACAAATCGTTGTTCTTCCAAATAGGTCATACCGCAGGCGATTTGTGCTGCCCAGACTTTTAGCTCATAGTCGGAACTGACTTGGTCCGGATGATCTAAAAGAAAAGCTAACATCGAACCTAATGACACTAATTCTTGAACCATACGCAACGTTCCTGCCGTTCCCGCCGGTCCGGTTCCTGTTCCAGGAGGTCCCGCACAAACTCCAATTAATCGTACAATGCAATGATGATTTAGTTTCATCATAACGCAAGCTTCGGTTAAAAATGCATCTCGATTTGTTTCCGAATGCTCTTTATGTAAAGTTTTAACAGCAACTTGTCGTCCGCGATAAATACCTTGATATACTGAACCGAATTCACCTTCACCTAATACTTCGCCCATTTCTAAATGATCGGAATCGATGTACATATCTTGAGTATTTTTATCGATTTTAACAACGACGGTGACACCGTTACCGTCGCCGTCACCATCACCGTTACTGCTACTATTATGCATCATACTATGATGATTTGCATCAATATTCATATCGGAATTTGCATTTACATCCACCACCACAGCCACATTATTTTCAACAGCAGCAGTATTATTGTTGTTGTTGTTGTTGTTTAGTTTAGCTAAAATTCGGTTACGTTTCGGTTGTCTAGGTATTGTTGAAAATGTAGGCACTGGTGGCTTTGGTCTAGGCCGTACAGGATATTTCAACGTAGTAGGTAATCCATCAGCCATTATACTATAATACTCAATTACATGTTCCAGCGATTCCAGATAGGGTCCATCGTCAATAAATAAATATTTTCCTTCTTTACGTATCAGAAAATGAAATATCTGCTGATCATGTAACATAGTTAAAGCATAGCAACCACCGTTTCTATCACTAAAACGAACTAAGAATGTACCGTCTTGATTTGGTGTGGCCGTCGCCGTCGTTTGTTGTTGTATTTCAGTAACGGCTTCATTTCGGCCCAAAGTACCATGATACCAAAGTGACTTGTGAGTCTTGGGCGTGGGACTCTGATAACGTTCAAGTAAATCGGCACACTCGTGATGACCAGCAGCACGAGCTAATTGAATTGGTACCTTATTATCGACGGTACGTGGCTGTACGGGTGCGTTCAATGACAGCAATACTTTAACAACTTGTATGTGACCTCGACTTGCTGCCTCGTGCAATGGCACCCAACCTGTTGTTGTATTCCTAGCTTGCACATTGCCACCACCAACTTGAACCAATAATCTGACCGTGCTTGGTAAATTACTCTGACATGCATACTAAACAGACAGAGTAAGAACAACAACAACAAACAAATACATAAATAAATAATTAATTAATTAAAAAGAAAAAAAATCTGCTTTATAAGATTGACGGGGGCAGTGAACAACTTACATGTAAAGGAGTGTATCCTGCTGTATCTCTACAATTAACGTTAGCACCATTGTCAATAAGTTTCTTCAAAATATCGTCTTTACCCATGCAACATGCCAAATGTACCGCTGTCTGACCATCTTGATTTTTCGCTTCTAATCTATAACCACATTTGACCAATTCCGATACTACTATATAATTGCCTTCCTTTGTGGCTCGATGGAGTAAATTGGTTCGACCATGCCGGCGTGAATTATGAGGTGGTGGTTCGGATTTACATGGTTTTGTTAATTTTGATATTAGACCATGAGCTGATTCTTGATAGTACTCAATTAATGAATCTAATCCATGACTAGTGGTATGTTCATCTTAAACAAATACATATACATACATCAATTAAATCATATTTCACGAATTCAGTACAAAATAGTTATGAACAAGTTACCTATTGAAAAAAAAGCATCTTCACCGTGTTTACGAATTTGATAATGAACAACTTGTCCTTCATATAAAACTGACAAAACAAAATCACCACTTGATGTATTACTGTCACGAACTAAAAATGATCCATCTTCACCTTCCTCTATATCAACAAAATGTATACTTATTATAAATATATTTATTATTCATGTAAATAATATAAACTTACGTTCCAATAATATTTGTTCTGCAACATCCCGTGAAATTTTACTATGATACCAGCATATATCATCTTCTCGACTCATTTTTTAATTTATTTGTTATTTAGTCACATATATAACGTGATTTAATAACTATTGTTACAATTTTTGTAAAATATATCACTAAATGCACTGATATCACATTTACTTAATATAATTTTGTACTTAATTAGCAACTACATGTCACTAAATTTAAATCTATCTTAAAAATAAAAGTTGTTAATTCTTTATTTACTACATAGATGAAAAAACATGAATTTAGGCACAAGATAAAATTAACAAAAACTCGAATAAAAGTTACTATGAAGCAGTACGAATTCGGACCTCTAGCAATACAAGTAGGAACTAATATTAAAAAAAAAACCATTAATGCATTTTAATATATCAATATTCTTTATTAAACAATTTATTTAAGACATCACTTTGCATGACATAACGATATAAATTTAATATTATATAAGATTATAAAAACATGTATATTAAAAAAAAAATATATTTCATTAATTTGATCTGTTTAACACATTCATTAGTTTGTGTTAGAAATTACAAATTTATAATACTTACTTGAAGGTATTTAAATGTAGTGAAATAAGTTTTATTGGATATACAAGGAAATAATATATTAACAACACAATAAAATTCAACCTTTCTCCATTTGTTATAAAACATAATGTACACTTTCCAAATAAAAATTTCTTTACTAGAAAAAAAATACAAAAAAAAAATAAAATGTAAATATTAAATTTAAAATGTAAACTTAAGTTTAAGTGCACTGAAACAATATAGCTAACGACTAGTGCTATTAACAATGGACAGGTTGATCAGAGAGGATTTACGCATAATACAAAATTACTAATAGAAAAGAATAGAAAAAAAAAATAAAAATAAACAAAATTATTGTTTCATTTGAGCAACGAAATCATTGCACTAAGATATTTAGAATAATTTGTATTAGTTAAACAATACAGATTATTAAAAAAAAAAAAAGGAGAGAGATAGAGAGAAAACAAAGGTATATAGAGAGATTTGAACGCGTCGCACACACGAAACCAATATTAAATTTATACGATGATACACTTCACTTACGCATTTTAAGTACTTTACTTGTACCAGTAGCAAATTGTGTATAGCATGTAAAAGGAATGTAAAATAGAAATGCAAAAATGCATAACTATATAAGAGAATTAATTAATTATATATAATAAAATTACTTTTATATACACATATACGTATAGGTATGTAATGTATATGCTGCAGATGTTCTAATATGTATATGTAATATAAAAGTAAAAAGTATATTATGTTTAGATTAAATTGTTTTATATATATATATATATATATATATATATATATATATATATATATATATATATATATATATATGGATGGAAATTATGGCTGTAAATAGATGCGGTATGTAGCACGATTTTTATTAAATAAAAGGAAACGAGACCGTGGCTAAATGCAAACGTTCACACACATGTTGAATCATTTGTGGTTAATATTAAAATAATAAATACAGTAATAATAAATTTGTTTATAAGTAACATGGAGATTTAACATTATTACCAGAAAGACGTACGTCGCTTACTTTACAAAACGGTACAATGACCAGTGACAATGCGCCTACTCTAGCTACGTTTCAGGAAATCACACATCTGCATACATATCATATCTTTACTTATCTACCTATAACCTGTTTTGTTTATTATGCATATTTTGTTATTTATTTTATTTTATACAAAGTGGCTGCCCGTGTACGCAAGGCAATTCACATGACCATTGCAATTACAATTCGATGAGAATTTCGCGAATTGCAATTGCATTGCAGTTTGTTTGCATTCGTATCCGTTTCCGCTTCCGCTCGACTCTTTCATTCCTACGTTCGTTCGTTCGTTCGTTCGCTCGCTCGTTCACTCAAGACTGCATCACATACATTATATAGTATACAATACAGTGTGTTTGTTTGTTGTACAGCACAGTACTTAGTACAGAATAATTATTGTGTAATGTAAATTGCAACTAGACATTCTATCATTACACTACGAGTGGAAGTTTTATCTACAAGACGATTGTTTTTGCTTCTTATTTTCACCATCAATCGATCATCATCAATAATATATATATTTATTTATATTATAGTCGCGTATTTACTTGGATTCAGTTAATGAATTTCTCTTCATTTAGTTTAGTTTTATTTATTTATTTTTTTTGTTTTTGTTTAATTTTATCCATATTTTACCATCATCATCATCATCATCATCATCATCATCATTCTCATCTCCAATAGAGTGGAGCAACAACATGAGCGAGCATGTTCAATATTCAATTGAGTTTCATTTCATTACCACCCACGTCTAAAATGTATGTATTGTATGTAGTAGCAGTCACACACGGCAACTAACGTAAATATGTATTCAAATATCATATCCACACTATATATTAGTAATATTCTACAAGTGTTATTATATCCATATAACATGGAAATGTAATAATCATCAGTCCACTTTTACATTTCACCAGTCACTAGTCAATATTTAGTTACAATAAAATAGTGTTTTTTCTTTTCTTTCTTAAAATGTATTTTATATAATTGCAATTCGCTGCAATATCAGCAAATTCAACTGGCGTATATCTGTCTCTTGCATCATTCCATCAACCAATTAGCACACAAAGTTATATAAACAGAAAAAAAAAAAAACTCGCAATCATTATCGTAAACGTAATCATTTGTAATAGTACCATCTAATAATAAAGATTTCGATCTATTTAATTCGAATATTCGAATGCGTTCGTTTCATTATGTTTAGCATAGCATTTATATGTATGTATGTACTTATCTGACACATCAATCTAAGATCATGAGTGTTTTTGTTTCACTTACTGATATACACCACACACACACACACATTCCATATACAATGATATATATATATATATATATATATATATATATATATATATATATATATATATATATATATGTATGCTTCACATAATAGCCAGTATATGAGTATATCAGTAATTACAATCGTAGTAGTAGTAATAATAATAATAATAATAATAATAATAATAATAATAATAATAATAATAATAAGGACAATGATTATTATTATCGATAAATTCAGTATCTCAACAAGCAGCACAAAATGAATACATTTGATTCACTTGATTCACAGTACGTGTTTAGTAGTATATCACTTAGTACAATGAAAAAAAAACATTGTACTACAAACAGAACAGAACAGTACGATACGGTACAGTACAATACGGTAACAGTACACAGTATCCATATAATAGTGTGTGTGTGTGTGTGTGTGTGTGTGTCGTCCAATCATAAAATTTATAGCAACACGAGACGAGAATGACACCACAACTATGTATTCACTGAAGCAGAATTGGTTTCATTGGTCCGCGATATGTGAAATAATACACGGGAGATGACAAAGGCAACTTGCTGATCGAGTATTTGGCTCATGACAAGCTGCAGCAGCCGCTGTTCCTGTTGCATGAAGAGCGGTCGATTGTCGGGATGTTTGGCGAGATGTAGAAGTGTACCAGCTGCACGTCGTAGCATATCCAAGCTGGTACCCATCGAATCCGGATTCTCCCGTAACGCACCAATACCGTGTTGATTGGCAACGCCCAGCGCACTCTGTTCGGCTTGTTCAATGAATGCAACCAGAAGGGAGACGCACGGGCTTTGTGTTGCAACAACGCGAGCCATAGCACTATCGGCCGCCGCCAGATAATGCAATAGGTTCACAGAGAATTCACGCAACACCTGATCTTCACTACGACATAAGTGTTTTGTGAGTACGGCGCACAGACGTTCGAGACGCGAGAATGGCGGCGTTGCAATCACCAGATCAACATTCGCGTCCGTTACACATAATTTACATAATGCCTCTAAGGCGAGACGTTGGGGCGATAATAATGATGTCGGTCCCACACTAGGAAACGAATCTTGGCCATGTGCTGACGGACACACCGCCCAATGTAGTAAGCCGTCCAGCACTGGTCGTGCTACGTCTTCATCGTACGGACTCAAGTCCATATGGCCCGATATATTCGCAGCCGACACTAATACATTCTCACGTATATGCACTAGGAAATCCCACCACCATTCCATCTCACTTTGTAAACTACTACATGAGTCAACAAAGTCAGCATCTTCCTCACGGTCATAGTTTCTCGTTTTCGGCGTGCGCACTGGATGCTCATGATACAGTAACAATAATTTACCAAGCAGACTTAAGAATACGGCACTCTTGGCAAATTCAGTCTCGTTACCGGGAATGAATGTCAAATTTCGTAAAATGTTCGAAATGCACACACAACGTTTTGCGATTGAATCCTGACTGTCTGTAATTAAGCACAAACTTGCCTCGTCTCTTGTGTAGCATTCATCTTCGTAATCAGACATGCGACGGCGTTTCAAAGTGCCAGCGTCATCTCTGATATCGAACTTACTAACATCGTTGTTTGCATTCGCAATTGCCGACGCCGCCGCCGCCGTTGTTGTTGTTGCAGATGACGAGGACTCTTCATTACTGTGGTGACTATTATTACTATTGCCACTACCGCTACCGCTAGCGCCGCTGCCGTTTGTTATATCTTCTTCGCTGTCAACGACTTCAGTCTTTATCTTACTTTTAGATGATGATCCATTCTGATTTGTTTTAGGGCTCAGATCTATATCTTCGGTCACAGTTTCATTGATTTTGATACGATTGTTTTCAGTCTTAACTTTCTCTTTTAGTTCCTGCGTCAACAACACGTTCACTTCCGATGGATCCTTTTTTATACGAGATATCACATCACTTAATGTTTTTGTCCGTTTCTTTTTGTCGTTCCTCAACGTCGTATCTATCACATTCACAGACTCACTACCTGGTTCCTTTTTAAACGCGAACTTTTGATCAGATGATGACGACGTCGTATACTTTGATTCCGACTTATCGTCGTCGTCGTCGTCGTCGTCATCGTTGTCGTCGTCCTCAACTTCGTCATCATCGTCGTCACATCTACCGCCGCCGCTACCACTACCGCCACCACGATCATCAACACCACCACCACCACCACCAGCAGCACTATTACCACTACCGTCGTCGCCGTCGCCATCACCACCTTCGCCACTGCCATCGCCGCTATTTCGATTGTTGTTATTGTTGTTGTTGTCATCTTCAATTAATTTACAAAACAGTATGTTGTTAAATTCGGATTGGAAGCAAGGCAAAATATATTTGGTAGGCGTCGGTTCGATACTAGCTAAATGCCATGAATCGAATGCATCGGCCGACGTTCTACGTACGTCATGTGTATCACCATTCACATCCCATGTTTTATGGTTGTCACGCACAAAGATATCGTCGCTTCGATCTACCAATTTCACCATTTTTTCTTTGCGCGATACTTGCGTATAGCTAGGTGTATTTGTGAGCAATATCGTTTTACTATTATCCGAATCGAGTGCGTCGAACGTGTCTTGATCAACAGCGCCCAAATCAACGACGTTATTTGGCTGCTGCGAATGATTATTTTCTAATTCATACCATTCACGATCAGGCTCGTTTAGCACATTGAAATCGAACATATCCGATAGACTCTTGCGGAAATGTTCTAATAATAAATCGAGTAAACCGGGCCAGTTCGATAGTCCGAAATATGATACAGTTGAATCGTCGAACAATAATACGTTTAATACATCCAGAGCATAGGTCGTTTCGGATAGGAGACCCGAACGTAAACACATCATAATACGCCATGGATCTACCGTGCCCAAATCCGTTCGACAGATACGTTTTCGTCGATATAGTACAGGTAATGTGGCTTCGACACTATCAGGTGGGAAAGAAATCTCGCGTTTCGGTAGCGGCTGTTGTGGATAGGTAGTGCCAGTGCTGGTGCTATTGCCAGTACCCGGTGCCGTACCGAGACCACCGGGACCACCAGCGCCGCCACCACTAACAGCACCACCCTGTTGTTGCCCTTTCATACCGCCGCCATGCGGTGGTGGTCCGCCAAGCATACTGAACGACTTGCCATCGGAACGGAACGATGTACGTGGTCCACCAACTAAAGGCGGTCGTAACGGTGAACTTTGCCCGATACCGGGCGTCGACATTGGTGACCACTGTTGGCTCTGTTGTACGGGTACTGGTACAGGAACTGGATTAACACCAACACCAACACCAGTTGATTGATAACCAACTTGAGTGCCACTTGTTGGATATCTGTGCTCCCATTGATTGTTTACAGGTTGATTATTGTGAGGTGGACCGGCTGATCGTTGTTGATTTACTTGATTCCATTGTTGCGGCGATGCAGGACCCGAATTTGGTGATTGAAACTGATTGCGATACTGGTTACTATTTGTCCAACCTGTACAGATTAATAACACAAAAATAATATAGAAATCAACCAGCTTGCCTGCATTTATAGAAAAAAATTGTTCGTTCAAATTACCATATAGTTGAGGTCTTTGTTGACCATATGATGTATAGGACTGTTGTTCTTTCGCAAAGTCAGGATGTCTTCTCGGCTGTGTAGCGGGCGGCGGCATTGTCTTATTCGGTGGTCCATTCGGATAAATTTGACCTGGTGAGCCTGATACAGGTGGTGGAGCTTGTTGATGCGGCGATGAATACGCTTGATCCGATCGATAATATTCTTGTTGAGTAGGATAAGGAGCGGCAGGTGGTTGAGATGTAGGTGATCCCGATGGGGGTGCTCCTGGTGGACCATATGCAGGCCTTGGACCATAATTGCCTACCTGGCCCGAATTCATTCCATATCGATTATATGGATCTTGATTTGTAATAGTACCACTGCTTGTATTAGCATTAGTATTGTTTCCAGTACTACTAGCACTAGCACTAGCACCGCCGCTCACTTGTGGTACTGATGGCGTACTTGTTGTCATACTATTTGAACTTTGTGTAAACGTTCTGAAATAAGTGAATCAAGCATATAAATATTGTGTAATGCGTTGCATTGCATTATATATATATATGCAATCAAATCAAATCAAATCAAATTCAATCAAATCAATCATACATACCTATCACCATCTGGACCACCATATGACGGATACATGGGTCTATTTGCTGGAGGATAACCAGCATTAGCTGAGTAATTTTGATACTGGTCTGGAGAAGTACCAGAACCTGAACCTGGGTACTGGCTGTATCCAGATTGATTTCCATAATTTTGTTGCATACCTGAATAGAAATCATATATACGTAAACTAAATACATAAAGAAATGTATCTATATAGAAATGTATGCACACACAACATACACACGCACACACACGCGCTTACCTACAAACACATGCACATACACACAAAGAACACTCATTAATACATATAAACACGAAACACTCACTTACAAACATATCCGAACAAACACAAACAAAATTCAAATGAATTAGCAATGAAATAAAAAAAAACAAATCAATAAATTCCAAATATGATGATTAATTTTTACTTGTTAGTAAACAGTAAGAAATAAAAAAAAAGCAAGAAAAAAGAAATAATAAAATGAAAGAAAGAAAAAGATAGAAAAAGAAAAAAAGAAGAAAAAACGAAAGTGGCGTGAAAATGAAATGTGTTGGGACGTGCATACCTTGCGGCGGTCGCGGAGGGCCGGTTTGTCCGTAGGGCGGGTGAGGCCCCGGGGTGTACTGAGTGCCAACAGGAGGTCGTGGAGGCAGGCCGGGTGATACGTCGTCGAACGGGTTCGACACATTTATATTATCAGCGGCACCAGCAGCACCAGCAGCTGGACTCGGGCCCCCTGCTGCCGCGCCCCCGTGGTGGTTCGTCACACCCGCACCCGCACCTGATGCACACCAGACCACACACATTCACAAACAACTGATCACTAATCACAGATCACATCCATTCACTGCATACACTATTCTATGCTCTTATGCGCTATTCTAATATGTAGCCTACTTAGAGTATAACTAGGCTTGTTCGTTCCCCACTACGTACATTCGTTTTCATTAAAATAATTTGCTGCTAAGGCAGGCAAATAGAACTTTAAGGTTAATCTGTCCTATTTTTGAATGACACATACGTAGTAGTAGCAAATCGAAGAAACCTATTTCTTTGAAAATGTATTTTTATCATATACTAAATTGTACTAAAAAATGAACACGCAATTTATTTATTTTTACCAAGCTAATCAACAAACAAAAAAAATAAGGTGGTAATTTGTAATCTCTATCTGCCAAGTGTTCATATTGCACAATTTTGATTGATACAATGTGTGTGTGTGTGTGAATAGATACACACCTGCATGAGGTGATGGTGCATTTGTTTGCGACGAAGGTCGTTGCATTGGTGGTGAATTATAGTCACCGGTAGAAGCAGATCCAGGTGGTCCAGGTGGAGGCGGAGGATAACCATAATTCGTGTAACCATCCATTGAGGCGCCACTAGATCCTGGCGCCGGAAACGAATCCTGTGAATTGGATGAACCAGGCGATGGGACCGAGGCTGCTTTCGCACCTTTCTTTTTCGATGATGCCTCGACTTGATTGATTATAGGTTGCGGATCAATGCCACCTCGATCAAATTGACATTCATACGCCAATAAGTTCTTCGTATAATGCTTCCGTAACGTATAGGCAGCACTGGATGATGCACCAATGCCAAGCATGCCTGCTATGTCTTTCCACGTTTTATTCTTCGTCACCTGTACATCAATACACATAAATCTGTTTATATACAAACAGAACAAACGTACGTGAATCAATCATCATTAAAGTAAAGTTATTGGACAAAAATTAATATATAACTCTAATCAAATGTATTTATTTATTTACTTATTATTATTATGATTATTATTGTTTATAATAATAATAATAACAGTAATGACTGACTAATGATTGACTATATGTTTATATAAATTATATAAATATATAAATAAAAATGAATTGAAATGTCTAAGGCTTGGGGTAAAGGTTCTAAATCAACTACAATGGAACTACACTGCACCTTGCATACCTCCATGAATCCCCCCCTCTCCTTGACATACACGTACAACCGAAAAAGATCTAGTGGATTCTTGGAGATGGTCGGACATGTCGTTATCGGCGTCCGTCTTTCTTCCATGAATGCTAGCAACTTGTCAAGCCACACGCGCCGCTCGGGACTATCGTCCATTTCGTACAGTTTACTCAGACTATCAGTTTTCTGTAATACACACACACACGCATGCCACTACTACTGTTCATCACTTCGGTAAATATTATGCTCTAAATGTTGTTTGCCGAGAATACTTAGCTAACTTGATTCGATTTGTTTTGCTTATGTATTTAGGTACTAGCAACATTTTGCTTAACTTGATTCATTCAACAAATTCAATTCAATAGAACTAGGTATGTATATTCAACTATACTTGTCGCTTAGTATTCGCAGTAACACTCATTATAAAATAATATAGAAAAATACATGCGTTAATTATTGTAACATACAACTCGATTTGGGACAACAAAATATGATACAGAAAATTGTACGCATTATTTTTTAAAGTTTATTGCCCAAGATCCTAGCTGTCATTTGATTCGTTATCATGCATAAATAAATATACGTAAATAAAAAATAGAACGGCTACTGATAATGCAAAGAAAAAGAAAAAAGAGAATACAAAGAATAAGAAAGAAAAGAAATCAATCAAAAACTCAATAAATTCCAAGTTAGTGGAAGAGAAATTAAGAATGATCGTTGCCAGTGAAAACTGTTAGTAGAAAAAATATAAAGCAAAAATAAAAACAACAGAACATTACACATGATCAAGTACAAGATATCAACCTTAGATCTGTACGTGTCCGGTGGAGCAACATGACTGTTAAACACCTGTAAACAAACACGGAAACAACAATGTCAAAATACCCGTGGTGTCTTTCTATCATATATTATTGTAGTAGTAGTAGTACTCATATTCAATTCAATTCAATTCAATTTATTTATCTAAATGTCTGTCATATGTATCTACAGTTTTATTAGCCATTTCTTTCAAGATGCCTACCTGCCTGCCTGTGTGTCACCATTCGATAATTATATAATAAATATAGTTTACATTTTTATTGTAAAATTTCAATAACTACACCTAAATTATTTATTATTTATTTAAATTTAGATATGTATGATTTATGTCTGATGAAGTAATACGTGTTTGTGTTGTGTTGCACAAATTTTTTCAAATATAAAGCATAGAACACCAAATTCAAATTTCAATAGCATATTCAGAGTGTTATAGATGTAGAAGAATTGAAAAAGAATGCTCATTCACTCAAATTCATATTTTCATTTCGATATACATAAAATTTAAATTTTATTATTTTTCTATTTTATTAATTGTAATAATTTTTCGTTATGGAATTAATTAAAATTCAATATTTCATTAACAATCAAAATACACTATGATTATAAAAATTACATATAACCACAATTGCTGATTGGTATAATTTCCAACCAAAATTAAAATGTATCTATATTAAAAAAATCAATGAAAAATTATGAATATTAACCATAGAGTAAAAAAGAATATACTAGTAAAACAGAAAAAGAATAATGTTGAAACATTCAAGTTTTTATTTCAAAATAATAGAACTTATTAAGTTAATTGTAAATTGCAAATCATGCAAAGAAAACAAGATACGAAATTTAGTTTTAGGTTCTAGCCAAAAAAAGAGAAAAAAATAATATAATATATAAATATATATCATGCTGTATATAACTTTATTATAAAAGAAAGTGAAATAGGAATATCGAATATTCGTAAAATATTTTCAGGTTATGTGTGCTTATTTCAATAGATTTACAAAACTAATTTTGATTGGTGACAAAATCTGTTTGAAAATTTTCGTTAAATATATGATAATATGTATATAATTTGTTTGAAGATAATTTCTAATCATTTGAAAGTTATAAATAAAAAAATAAATAATTTTTGTTGTTGTAGGTACGTAAGTAAATTGAATGTAACTGCATCATCAATCAACTATACATTTAGTAAAATATGAGTATAAAATTGAAACGAAATATAGTAAATAAATACTAGCGAAGAACGTTGTAAAAAGAGCGAAATCAAACTTACCGGACTGGCTGGTGTTCGAGGCCAACTCGGGCTACTCATGTCATATTCCTCGTGAATTGAATTCATACTAGCCGCACCGGGCGAAGGCACTGTACTCTGGGGCGTTGCGGGATGGCTATAATGTCCACCACTGCTTAAATCATTCTTACGTGATTTGGGTGTAGTACACTGTGGATCTTCGCCGGATGCTGAAATTCATAAACGAGTGTGAACGAATGAATGATCAGTGAGTGAGTGAGAGAGAGAATGAGCCGTAATGAGTTATAATAATAATAATAATAATATTAATAATAACATACCTGCCGATGCATTCGACAAAGTCGACTGTTGTGAACCCTCGTCAAGCGTTGTGCCATCAGGTCCAGTGGTGACAACGGATGTGACTGAACCGCCTGTAACGGACGTGACATGTGTTACCATGCTACCAGCTGCCGTGGTCGTGATTCCATTATCGAGCATATCAGCAGAGTTTGAACTAGCATCCGCCGCATGCATATTAATAACATTGACGGATGGCACCGAGCCCATCATTTGTGGCGAAGGTTGTTGTTGTTGTTGCTGCGCTTGTCCAGCCGGACTTGGTCCCGCTGTAGAGGTTGTACCAACACCAGAACCTAAAGGGCCCATAGCTTGTCCTGCGTGTCCTGGTCCCGGACCTGGACCCGTACCACTCGTCGTACCTGTTGCTGTTGCCGAACCGCTAGAAACAATGTGCGAATTTGGAGTTGAACTTGGTGGCGGCATAGGAGCTTCGTGCAAATGTTGTTGCTGATGCGGATGATGGGGATGCTGCTGCTGCTGCTGATGAGCATGATGCGGATGAGGATGCGAATGTTGTTGTTGTTGTTGATGGGACGGATGCGGCGGATGGGGATGGGGATGGGGATGAGAATGTAGATGTGGTGGTTGAGGAGGATGCGGCTGAGAATGTGGATGTGGTTGAGGAGGATGTGGATGTGGCGAATGCGGATGTGGATGCGGCGAATGCGGATGAGAATGATGACTATTTGATAACATTGGATTTGTATTGGTTGTGACAGTGTTTAATGCTGACGAAGACACGGACACTGACGACACGGATGATGCTGATACAGACGAGGAAGGTGGTGGTGGTGCCATATTGGGTGGTGGGCCCATGTTCGCGCCACTAGATGGTGACGCGGACGAAGGGGGACCCATTCCTGTATGCTGATGGATACCAGAGGTAGGCGGTCCCATTGATAGACCGCTGTGCTGATGCACTGGTGGACCCATGCCCGGTACAGGCAGCACATTTGACACATACCCTTGCGGCGGACCAGGACTTGGCGGCATGCCCGCTGCTGAGTTGCTAAATGACATTTTCTGTTGTAAATGTTGCTTTAAATACTGGGGTGGACGTGGACCAGACATGTTAGCCGATGTCTGCGATGTTCCAGTGGTCACAGCACCAGCAGATTGCTGCTGCTGCTGCTGCTGCTGCTGCTGTTGTTGCTGCTGTTGTTGTTGTTGCTGTTGTTGTTGTTGTGACGGAATAGGTCCAGTCTTCGAAATGCCTAAATGATTGCCACCGGGACTAGTAGACATAACAGGTGGACCGGACACTTGGCTAACAGGTGGCGCCCAAGTCTGCTGATAACCGGCGAATTGTGAATGAGGCACATGATTCGGGATCGGCCTTCCTGGATACTGAGCGGATGATGGTCCTGTAATTGGACCTGGTGCAACAACTGGTCCTGGACCGGGTCCTGGTCCGGAGCCAGGTCCGGTTACGACGCCAACACCTGGCGGCCCATATCCCTGGTTCGGGCCATATTGTTGTGTTCGCGGTGAGTAAGTGGACGTAACCGGTTGCGAATACTGTTGACCGTACATTGACATTTGTTGCGTTGAAGTCGCAACACCAACTCCGACACCAACACCACCTGTTGGTACCATTGTTGGGTGACCAGTCATTTTATAACCATGCATGTGCGTATGCGAATGCACTGGAGGGCCTAAATGTTGTTGATAGCTGGCCTGCGCATTCATTGGCGAATGACTCATACGAGTTGGACCACTACCGTCCGATTGACTACTAGACGGACGCGGTGGCATCGGAATGTTTTGCTGACCTAAAATTCATTACATTACATTACGTTACATACAATCAGCATTATTTTCAAATATGAATGAAGAATGAAATTAAAGAAATTAATTTACTAACCAACTGCGGGTGACAGCGATCGAGAACCTGTTGAACCTGTCGGAGAAGGAGTTGGCCTCATGCCCTGTGAATTTGGAGTGCCCGGCGCCGGGCCTCCAGAACTATCATTGCTATTTTGGCCTGTTAAATCCTATAAGTATATCATAACAACAATATTAGCTACAAAAATTAAAATTTCATACTTATTTTCTCTATCTCTCTCTCTCTCTCTCTCATGCATATGATTTGCGATGTTTCAAAAAAACAATGGCACGGACAAATTAAATTTTTCACGTTGCCAATGTAGTCAAATCAAATAACCCCATATTATATCATCGGCAACAGAACACATTTTCGACATATTCAGGGGAAAGGCAAATAAATAAATAAAAAAAAAAACAAAAAAAAAACAAATACTATAATGCATGATTCATATTAGAAACAAAAATCAAATAAAATAAATGAGTAAATGTGACCTTGATATTATCAAATATTCAAATCAAAACAAATTTATATCGCATAAATCAAAATAAACAATATTTTGAATATTTGTTGGATGTCTTTAAAAAAAAAACATTTTTGAAAAAGTCCATCTCAATAGGTATGTCGAATGACTGACAGACAGACAGACAGACAACACAACAACTTACCCCTGCATCTGGTGCATGTGCGTTAGGCGTCGTTGGTTGTGCTGGCCGATTTGGAAATGATTGCGACTGTAAACAAATTATTCAACATCAAACATAATATGTACAAAAATATTCCAGTTACATATTACGTTTACTACAATACAATTCAATTCTTATTTACTATTAGAAATGCATAATCCTTCCTGCGTATGAAAAATGCTCAAAATGTCAAAAACAAAATGAAAATAAAGAAAAAAAGAAAAAAAAAGTGAAAATGGTAAAGTAAAGAAAAATAGTACATTTACGTTTGTTAGTTATTAGCATATAAAGGATAAAGTTATCATTGGGGAAAGAGAGAGGACGAATATTATGTTCGCGCTCGGTCGCTGATCGATCAGTACACTGGCGAACGTAGGCCAGTGATGCGCACGCGTACACTAAAATTGTGTTAACGTTCGCTTTACCAACATTCACAATACATGTGACAAACAACCACGTGTAAACGATGAGAGAGAATCTATGCATCGCGACGAGACGCGCCACGCCGACCTGACAACCGACACACGACACTTAACCAAAACCAAATTCAAGCCAAAATTACAGTCGCTTTCAATTCAATATCATTAACATTTTTTTATTATTCGTTTTTTTTCCCAATCAAATTTTAGTGAATGCTTACAATAATGCCTTAACTTTCAATATAAACAAGCACATTTTATTCACTAAATCAAGATATTATTCAATCGAATTAATTTTTACGTAGATAGTAATCAAAATCTACACGTTTATTTATTTATGTTATAATCTGAGAAAAAAAATACAATTTATTGATGACAAAAATAATGGCGATTATATAGTCAATCATGCAAAAAAAAATAAATAAAAACAATAGATATAATCAAGTGATCTTATTTTGCATGCAAAATTTTAGAGTGACCACTTTTACATAAATCTAATCCAGAGACCGCAAGATTCATTGTAAAGCAAAACAAAGTTAAAATTTTCAGAGATTTATTACTTTAAGGTCTAAAAGCATTGTAAATGACGTAGCATTTAAAAAATTAATTATTCAACACAAAACGCAATTGAAATACAATAAATTTATGAAATGATTATCAAAAAATTCGACCACAATTCGTACACTTTATGCTTAAAAATATAAACATAAATTTTACAAATTACATATACATATATATATATATATATATATATATATATATATATATATATATATATATATATATATATATATTAAAAATAAATTAATAAGAAAAAAAAACAAATAATTGAAAGATAAAGACTTATATTTTAAGTCAGGAAAATTATATGTAAACAGGGTCTGAAAAATGACAAGTTCAAGAACAATACAATACAAGATCACCCCTAAACACACAAATAAAAATAGTCTTCACACAAATGAGAATATTTTACCTGTGTTTGCGATGGTTGTTGGCTTGGAGCAGGCGGTACAGGAGTCTGTTGCGGACTAGGCGGCATACTCGAGCCTGATCCAGAGCCAGAACCGGAACCAGGTCCAGGCCCCGGTCCAGGACCAGGCGAATGGCCACCGGGCTGCGGAGATTGGCGACTGCCCGGCGGCAGAACCGCGCCACCTGACTGGCTCGGACTTGAAGGCGGGTGCTGCGTGGACGGTGCAGCATTCCAGCCCTGACGAGAAGATTGTTGCGCCTGTTGAGCCTGAACCTGAGCTTGCTGGTGGTCACCAGGCCCGTAATTTGATGGATTCGGTGGTGGAGGACCAGCGTTATACAACTACATAACAAAATCATACAAATTCTCAAAATCACATATTTATATCAAGTTAAGTTTAAGATAGATATTTTTACACCCTTTTGTTTTTTTACGAGATTAACAGTGACAAAATATATCATATTTGTATTGCTGCTGCCAATAAATTAGATGTACTATTTATTATCTTAGAAACCAATCATATTATTATCTTAGAAACCAATCATAATTTGATACAGCTCAAAATTGGCAAAAAAAAACCATTATTTACTTAATAAAAATGCATTTTATTCATAAGACAAACAAATACGAGATGTGTTATTTTTTTTTATCATAAATTGATTGTGAATTCA
Source organism: Clivina fossor (assembly GCA_963966155.1). Lineage (NCBI taxonomy): Eukaryota > Metazoa > Arthropoda > Insecta > Coleoptera > Carabidae > Clivina > Clivina fossor. The sequence goes on from OZ014550.1 coordinate 76,491,499, forward strand.
ATTGAACTTTAATTATATTATTGTTCAAGAAACCAAGTATTACAGGGCTTATACACTTCTTAACAACATAAATAAAAAATCCATTTAATTTGTATATATATATATATATATACTTATATAAAATAACTGTCAAGTATTTGTTAGACATTAATCATAAATTGTCACTTAGTCACCATAGAAACAACAGCAATTTATTATTTTTAAATAAAAATATAGTAAATAATCTGCAACAAAAGTTTTATTTCCAATGTTGATATGCAAATTAGATGTACAGTTCAAGTTCAATAAAAATAAACCTATTTTCAACTTAAAGTATTAACACCATAATTTTGAACAATTACAAAAACAGAAAGTACATATACATATATATATATATATATAAAAATCTTTAATGAATAAACAATATTATTTCGTTATTCAAAAAAAATATAAATACCTCTGAAGTAGAAATAAAAACTTTGTATGAACAAGATATAGTTCTGCTCTTTTTCAATGTATTGCTCGTATAAATAGTATTCATTTCTAAAAAATTTAAATAGGTTCAATAATTTTTGCTTTTATACTATAACATAGTTGTCCTTTTTTATTAAAAACGAAAAAAAAAAAGGGAATGATACGAAAAGTAATATAAATATTTGCAACAATTACTTACAATATCGTAACTAGTGTGTTGTTTAAACATAAAAAGTTATAATAACCTACTTGTACAATTTGGTTACATGTAATTAAATCATTCTCCAATAACAACAATATATAATAAATTTGCTTTTACCTAAATATATCGAATTTCCAAATAGTTATTTTTCTATATTTAATATTTTAAGATAGTTTTTTCGTAAATATATACAATAATTACTTATATATACATATATGTATATCCGCCATCTTGATTTTTGGAACTTGTTGTTTACATTTTTGTATATCAAGGAATTTACTTTTATATAACAATGTAAATATAATAACAATAACGAAATGTCAATTCATATGTAGAAACAAAGTAAAACGATTTCTATATTAGTAAATTATTAATGTAATATTATTATTATGGATTTAATTTTTTTTAAATGATACAATCAAAGCCCCTTACATAAATATTTTACATTTACTGAACTTTTAAAAAAAAAAAATATTTCATTTGTTCTAATGTATTTGATCTGTTTCATTATTTATTCTTTATATACAAAGTATAAAAATATGAATTAGAAAGTAGTTGCTTGTAATGTAAATTGTTAAAATTGAAATAATTCGACTTTGTAAAATTTCGCATAGAAATTGACATTTAATGAGCACGTGGTGTAAATAATTATAAAGTTAATATAAATCGAAACTTTTTAAAAATAAAAAAACTACTTTTTATGTCTGTACCTACACTTTTGTATTTTTTTTTTGTCTTAATTATGAGAAAAGAAAAAAAAAACTAGTTAAAATAAATTACCGTCGTTTGCGCTCGATATCCAGCAGCAGCAGCAACGGAACTAGGGCTATAAGAAGGTAATGGTTTCTGCGAGGGCCAATTCTGTCCATATGGAGACGGTGCTTGGTCAGCATGTCCATAGCTATTCTGATAACGATGATTGGAACTCTGCAGTAGTTGATTGAGTGTAGGCGTGGGACCAGTAGGTTGCGAAATACTTTGTCCCGACATAAATCGTTGTTGCTGCTGAGGGAAAGCACCCGGTCCCGGTCCACCAACTCCAGCGCCTGGTCCAACACCAACACCCGAAGCAAGGGAACCGGGCGATCCAGATCCACTAGCTGCTGCAGCAGCGGCGGCGGCGGCTGCTGCTGCAGCTGCGGATACGGGTGTCGTACGAGGTCCAATCATAGGTTGCTTAGCGCCAACAAATCCGTGTCTGATGGCCTGTGGGTTAAATTGTCCGAATGCTTGTAATCCGCCAAGTGCGGCGGCATCACTAGCTACGCCCGGCCCAGACACTGGCCCTGGCCCTCCACCACCAGGACCCGTTCCCGGTCCTGTAATCGGCATTGAACCTGCTGATGGACTCGATGCACCATGCTGTTGTTCACTAACCGGATTATAAACACTTCGTGTACCAGCACCAGCACCAAATGGAAAGCCATAACCGTGCGCATGTATCGTGTTTCCATCGTTAGCACTTGGGCTTTCAGTGACTGGCGGGTACGCATTCACATCACTTGCTTGATTTAACTCTGTTTCCAATCCAGAAGCACTACTTAGAACTTGATCGGGTGCGGGGCACGCACCTGGCACACTCTCCTGTCGGTATTGACTCATTTCTACGCCGACGTTCTTATTGCCGGTAGCTTTAGTTTTTCCAACTACAACACTGTTACTATGAATACTGTTTTTCTCAGTTCCATTCTGTAACAATGTGTTCCGTAGATTCAGATGCTGATCCGGCTGTATCTTTTCACTATTATTCACGTCATTTTGTTGCTTTTCAGCTTGCGTCGCAGCCATGTTAAACGAAACGGCTACAATCTAGCAGAGGCAATCGTTGCCAACACCCCGCCGCACCAATCACACACCAATGTTCCACATTTTCTCTACATTTCCAACACAAACACATAATAAATCAACAAGCTGTACAATCACTTAGTTAAATCTGTAAATTTTAACATCACAATAGCTTCAGATAGTATAATATCATGAACACATCTGACACTCAACTTCGTTCCGCATATCTGCTCCAATAACGCGAAAGGAGGTTATGGGAAATGTGAATGTATTACTACGCCCGCATATTTGTTTGACAAATAATATTTTATTTTCAAACTAAATGTTATAAATTTATAATATAAATTAATTTGCCGATATTTTTTTATTAAAATCACTACTAAAATAATTTATAAATAACATATTTATTTTAATATCGCAGTACTCTTTTTCGTAGCGTATTTTTGCGATGCGTTTACATGATGGCGCTGCTTGATTAAAGACTCTTATTTTTGAATGATACTTGTAATTTTATTAAATTTACAAAAAAATATTTATTTCAAAATTTATTTACTATCATGTTTCTATTGATAAAATTATTATACATTATTTGCTATATTGTTAAAGTTAATATGTGTACATATCATTCAGCATTACTTGTGTTTATAATTAGGACACAAAAAATAAAAGAAAATATTTGTTAATATTTTTATTCAATAGTTAATTATTCAAAAAACAATATACATATATATATATAAAAACAAGTTTTAATAATCATTAAAAATTTAGAATAGTAAAATTAATACAATGAAGTTATGTTTTATATCATAATAAAAACTTCACTGTATTTTACACGTTACAAATTACATGTTGTACATTATATAAGTTATTTATCAGGAAGCACCAAATTCCCGCATCCATTTTTCATATTTGACTAAATCCTGTTTTGATACACTTTTATTACACTTAGATAGAGCTTCATTAAAATCTCGGGCAGTAACTGGAAGATCTAAATCTTCTTTAGCTAGTTTCTTAATTTCATCTGGTTTAAGACCTTGTATTCTTCTTCTCATACACATCATAGATGCATCTCTATAATAAATTCACATTTATTTAGTATTCATAAAATTATACTAATCAATTATATAATATTACGAACCGGCAAACATTTGTTATATCTGCTCCAGAATAACCGTCAAGTTGTTTAGCAATTTTCGTTAAATTTACATCTGAATCTAATTTTACTTCTCGTAAATTAATTTTCAGTAGCGCTTCTCTGCCTTCTAATGTTGGTAATGGTATATAAATTCTTTTTTCTAATCGTCGTCGCAAAGCTTCATCAATATCCCATGGAAAATTTGTTGCTGCCAACACCATAACAACTTTACCCGGTTCATCTGCATTTGGTGTAACTCCATCCATTTGTACCAAAAGTTCCGACTTAACACGTCTAGATGCTTCATGTTCGGATTCCGAACCACGTTTCGAACAAAGTGAATCAATTTCATCGATAAATATTGTACTAGGTGCATAAAACCTTGCCTGTATATAATAAATAAACATCTAAATATAGAATTAAATAATTTTACAATTTGTACAACTAAATTTTTTAATAAAAATATCAGTTAATTTCATTTTTAAGTTTAACTGTGTATATTAAAATAAGATTATATCAACAATCAAATCAAATTGAATTAAAATTAAGCATGCTTTGTCTCAAAATTACTTTAAAGTAAATAGCACTATAAAAAGGAGTACATAAGTACCTAACGTTTTTACAACCAACGAATGTCAACGTCACACACCCAGTCAGAAGGTCGAAGAAAATGTAAATAGTCCAAAGTAGTTTTGAGACAAAGATTTAACATCATCATCATTCATCATACCATTTCAAATAGTAGTCTAACTAATTTTTCCGATTCACCGCGATATTTGGATGTTAAAGTAGATGTCGAAACACTGAAAAACGTTGTTCCGCATTCAGTGGCAACTGCTTTCGCTAACATCGTTTTGCCAGTACCAGGAGGACCAACCATTAATACTCCTTTCCAAGGTCGTCTGATTCCTTTAAAAAATTCCGGCATCCACATTGGTAAAACAACAGCTTCCTCTAACAATTGTTTTGCTTCTTGTAAATCAGCTATATCATCCCAATGAACATTTGGATGTTTCTGAACAATATCTCTTTCTGTAAATAAATATCGGCTTAATCAAATTTCAATTTCAATCGATTCACTAAAATCTAACATATATGTACCTACCTAACATATCAGCTAAATCCCTGTCAGGTCCATAACATTCAAATTTTTTTTCCTCTTCATCAGAACCCTTTTCGTCTTTTTGTCTTGGTGATTGTCTAGCAGATGAAGATTCATTATGTTTGTCTCTTTTTGATGAATCTGGTCTATCACGATCATCTCTTTTTACTTTATTTAATGAATTTATCGCAGAATTGCGACTAGATTCTAATTTTCTATTTCCAGATGATACATTCTTAGTAATGCTTTGTCGTTTCGTATCCGTTTTTTTCTGTCCATTGCGATTATATAGTCTATTCATTCTACAAAATAAATAAAAGTTATCCTATTGATAATTAATTAATTGATAATTATATAGGTAATAGGCGATATTGTTTGAAAAGAAATAATGGTAAGATAAATGCTGCTAGTATTTTTTAAAGAAATAAGTGGTGAATGCCCAAGAAATGATTGAAAATAAACTATTTTTGTCCTAATCGGTAAATATAAATTTTATATATATATATATATATAAACAAACCTGTGATCAGCAGTATGAGGGGAGGGCCATTTATCTCCTCCTTTATCAACTAAATTTGGTGGCCATAAATCTGGATCTTCACTATTATTCCAATCATTTGTATCCTTATTTAAAATTGGTAAATCAACATCCAATGCTTTTTGATAGTTTAATGGTCTTTCAAAATTCATTCCTATAGTCTGTAATGTAGTACTAAGTCCTTTAAGTAAATCGTATTCTTCTTTTACATTATGTACCATCTAAAACATAATATTTACATATTGCACCAGACTTCCTAAACTTACCTACTAATTGTTATTCTCACTTTTTGATATTTCGTTTTTCGTGTGGGTGTCAGTGTACCTATTTGACGATTTATAACACTCATGGCTCCTTCATAATAAACTGCGGCTTCATTATAATTACCAACAACTGCTAATTCTCTTGCTACTTTAATATCATTGCAGAATTCCTTTAATGCTACATTAACTGCCATTTCTGGAGAATTTAATAAAGCTAAAAGTAATAATTTAATTTTAATTTACGTTTAAAATTAAAACATCTGATATTTAAAATCTAAGTAAGTTGGTTAAATATATTAGAAATAATTGTAAAATAGTAGAATATACATTTATTTTTACTAAAAAATGTTAATTCCATGTAAATTATATCACTGTAAAATTTTCTTATTTTTTTTAATATTTATTCCATGTTAATGAGTTTAAACTTTTTTTTGATATAAGTCAGTAAGTTACAAATATATTTGAAAAATAAATTATCTCTTTTAAGTAGTAATATTAACGACAAGATAAAATATACACAATTTTTTTATTTTTGTTTAATTATCAAATATAGTCTAAAGTATAGAAAAAGTAAACCTAAGAAATCTCCTTATCCCATCTGAACTGCATTTTACACACCTATGGAAATTTCGAAGATGTCAAATATTACATATATATGAAATATTCACATTGTAAAAAAAATAAGAAAAGTTACTATATCATTTGACAGATCAACTACAAAATGAATATTATAAATGTCAATTTTACCTTTTTAAGTTAAATAACATTACAATGAATTTGACACAATTGACATAATAATCGTGTAGTTTATATTTTCATAACAGATAGCGCACCCAGTTCATTCAATAAAATAAGCGGAAAAATTGAAAAAAAAAAATACCAACAATAAAAACAATATTAATTAAAAATCTTTTTCAGATTATTTGTTAAAACCTAAATTAAATTTGCGTTTAAAAAAATTTCCATTTTATAATTATTAAGTAACATATTCTTTAATATAAATAAATAAAAAAAAAATTACATATCAATTTAAATATATATTTCTTTCAATTTTTTAATCATAAAAGTTACATCAGTATCTTTAAAACCAAAATATTATAATTATAATGTACAGAATATCACAAATAAGAATAAAAATATATAAAAGTAAATTATTATACATTTAAACAATTTTTAAAATTGATTTGTTTTAACATACTTTGATAAGTGATAAAAAATTCAGAAATTTTCTAAATACATTTTATGTACATGTATAAAATAAAAAGATATTGTAACACATTAAAGAAATATACTTTCAGGTAGTTACTAAATTACAATTCGAATTAGTTTTAGTTTTTTTTTTTTGTTTTTATACGATCGTCGATTATTCCAATATGGATAACTGCAGTAACAATTAACAATAAAAAAGAAAAACAATAATTTTAAAAGAATTTTTGTTGTTTATATACAAACTGTTCATGTAAAATATAATTTTTCCAACTATGAAAATAAAATGGTTTAGCTGAAAGAAAAACTATAGTAGTATAGAGTTGTCTACTAGTTTGGATGTTCATGTAGACTGGAATATGTTCTTCGAATGTAATGATAATCACGAATAAAAGAAGTAGGTAGGTAAACAAAAGTTAAATAAAGAAATATTGAAATTACAAGATCTAAATTCTGTTTTGAAACAAAGTAAATATATACTGAAAATAAACGAGAAACGAATATCATTTAGTAGATATTTGAATTATCGCGCATATATCTACATTACCTACCTATATTATATTACTAAAATCGTGAAGGTACCTTTTACAGTTTATTATCTAACAGGTAAAGTATATTATATAAAGTAGGTATTATTTTGCCGTCATTAAATTCATCGTCATAATAAATAACTGAATTTTCTATTTCGATAAAAATATAAGAATATCGCATTAAATGAATCCGCATGTAAACTCCACAATATTCACTATTATTTACAATAGTTATATAATCATAAAGTCGGCTTTACATTTACGAGTAACTCTTAGAAAAAGTACTAAATTCGTATACAAAATCATAAATGTAAATATGCACACTCGTAACGCGTATATGAGCAAATACAATGGAAAGTAGTACTCGTTTACGAGTATTCATATACGACAACTCGTAAACGTAAAGTCAGCTTTAATTGCTGTAGCAGGGTTGGATATATATATATATATATATATATATATATATATATATATATATATATAATTACATTATACATTCCATACAACATACATTTTATAAAGAAATTATGTAAATAACAAAAATGTTTCCGAATTTCGCATTCATTATAACGATACAGCACGTCCATATACATGCCTAACTAACTAGGCAGCTAGTATAAAATTACACTCGAGTACAATATATATATATATATATATATATATATATATATATATATATATATATATATATATATATATATATATATATATGTATATATATATATATATATATATATACGCATACATGCATATATATATATATATATATATATATATATACGCATACATGCATATATATATATATATATATATATATATATATATATATATACACGCATACATGCGTATATATACTAAGATAGAATACGTCATTGCACTGTAAATGATAGAGAAATCAATTTACATACATGTCGAATTTGATAGAAACGTAAAATAGACATTCATATTTAATATTTCAGTCATGATTTTTTTCAAAATATTATTTCACGTAATATATAATAAGTACGAATCTACAAAATGATTCAAATGAAAAAAATTAATCAAATATATATATATATATATATATATATATATATATATATATATATATATACAAAGTGATTCATAATTAGTGAATCAAATTGAAATTGTGGATTCCTCATGTCAAAAGAAGACCAAAATGTCTATACGAACATATATACCTAACCAAACGGTTACCGAGAAACAGGCTGTTGCTTGTTGCAAAAGCGAAATAATTGTTTCCAATATTATTAATAATAACAAAATATATTATTAAGTTAGCCATGAGTTCAGCAATACAAAATGTGCATTAAATCTAACAGATATTCATTTGTAGTATTGCAGTTATGTGTAATTCCTCGAGATTATGATGATTCACTGATACGTCGTCGCTGTAATGCCTGTATTCGTGCTAATGGACAATTTGTAGAGCTGATTTACTGTGTGACTGATATTAAAAATAATAATGTAATATTTACACTTATTGAACACTGCTACACCTAATATGTTTTGTTATTATTAATAATATTGGAATCAATTATTTGGTTTTTGCAACAAGCAACAGCCTGTATCTCGGTAACCGTTTGGTTAAGTACATATGTTCGTATATACATTTTGTCTTCATTTGACATGAGGAATCCACCATTTCAATTTGTTTCACTAATTATGAATATCACCCTGTATATATATTCAGTATTTAAATTAAAATGTTCAGTAACTTGAATATACGAAATCGATACAATAAAAAAAACTCCCTTTTTCTAGTAAATAAAGATGAAAAATATGAAATATTTGTACATACCCAATTTCTTTACAAAACAAAAAAGGTCCAAGCATAGCTGGTTTTCACAGCAAAAAAACGGAAAATTATTTCACTAATTTTTGTATTTAAAAGTGAAATTAATTATATGCAAAGATTTATAACAGAAATTAGATGTATGTTCATATAAATTTTATCTTATTTGTCTATTGAACGTTCCATATCACTGTAATCATGGTCACAAATACTTAAATACATATATGTATGCATAAGAAGACATATACGTACTCGTATATAAAGAATCGTAATAACTGTAATCGACGCTAAATATTCAAAATATAATCTCATAAAAAAAATCACCTTGTTTCACAAAAATGAGTATTACATAAAAGAAAATACGTATACACAAATATATAGATAAAAATTTGAAAATTATTATAAAATGAAGAAAATAACAAATTAAAATTAACAACATCCAAAATAATCTTATTGTTACGATTCTTTTTATTAATTATGACCATTATATATATATATATATATATATATATATATATATATATATATATATGTATATATATATATATATATATATATATATATATATATATATATATGTATATATATATATATATATATGTATATATTTTACAATTTGTAGTACATATTTAATTTCGTAATAATAAAAGATTTCTATCAACATATTTTCATTTGAAATCAACAATAAGTTTGTAATAATAATGTTTATTTCTCTATACATAAAATTCGAAATAAATAAATAATAAATACATAACGAATAACGAAATAATGTAAAAGTAAAAAATAATGATTCGATTGTTCGTGTTTATTAACATAAAAAGCTTAAAACTATAAAAATCGTGGATTTCCACTGTAATACGTATTCGAATCAGAGTGTCGATGCAATGAATAAGTTGGCGGTCCTGGTCCCGGACCAGGTCCATGTCCTGCCAGATACCTATGATATCCGACACCCACACCAACTCCCATACCGGCATGAGCTAACTGTGCCGAATGAATTGTATTGGCATTGGCAGTAGATTGTTGGGTGGTAAGTGTAGTAGCCGGACCATGGCCATGACCATGACCATGGCCAGCATGCACATGACTACTACTCGTCGTTCGATTCTGCTGCGAGGTGTGGGCGTGCGTGTGTGCGTGCTGCGATGTATGCGGCGGCGGCGCCACCAAATGCGTATGCGACGACGACGAGACATGCGAATGGGAATGCGAATGGCTGCTGCTATGAGTCGCGTGCGATGCGACAGGCGAACTATGTAAATGAGCAGCACCATCACCCAGATCCAGTTCCATTTCTTGTTCGTGCAAGGCCAATTGGCCAATGCTGGCTGTAGCCATTGCTACGTCAGGCATTATATCGGATAAGTGGCCGTCGCTACATGAACTACTCTCTGGTTCACCACCGACTACTCCTCCTCCTCCTCCAAAACGATATGATGGCTGCTGTTGCTCAGCTGCTGTGTTATTGCTATTGCTGCCACCGCCACCAATATGGCCGTTGCTTCCACCACCACCACCTTCGGTTACTAGAGCTGGTAATTCGTGACGTTGACCGTATTGTGATGGGGGACCGCCTGCTGCTGACATAGGATCCGAACTAGACATCATCGATGCACCACCACCACAATGACGAGGGAATGTAAAATTGTGACCATAACAAATAGGCAAACTAGCTATTGTACTGCCGCCGCCGCCACTGATTTTACTCGGTGACGGATGTATTATAATATCGGAGGAATTATTACCGCTACCGTTACCGCTAACACTACCACCGATGGTACTGTTGCCATTACTACCGCCGTTGTTGCCATTACCACCGCTGACACCACTACTTGTATTCGTATTGTTTACGGAATTGTTACCGTTACCGGCACTGTCATCAACATTGGTCGTCGTATGACCAATGACAGGTTCATCGAGACAATAACACGCCGAATTTTCAAGCACATCAGCAACTGCATCGGGCAGATTAAATTCACGTACGACACGCAATCGAATCTGTCGGCTGATTTCGTGACGCGACGATAATTGCAACGCAATGGCACGCTGGCAACTTGGTGATTGACGTAGTTTCTGTTCACGTTTCAGCATTGCTGTCATGGTAGCAGCATCGGGCACAGGTAAAACGGCCGCTAACACGTCCACTCCACTAGCACCTGGCGCACGTGGTTTCTCTTCCACCATGTACAACGTGTCCGGAATATCTTGAATATAACGCGCACGACGTATTCGCAGCATTTCAACATCTTGTACTAGTTGGTCCTCCAGAAGTAACTTTACTTCTTCGTAGTAAGGCATAAACAAACGAGGTCTCACGAAAAGACCATTGTTTTTATTGCCGCGAATCCAAGCATTTACGCGAAGATTCTCACGATCGTCGCCGATCATATGACTGGGTGGTGTACTCACCAGACCACGTCGAATCGCTTGATTTAGAACTTCCGAATTAACGGGTAGCACGTGATCCATACGTACTAACGGCAGTAGATCTGATAAAATTTCCCGTAATTCTACATCGCTTAAATCACGTTTCTTCACACCTTTTCGAGACACTGAATGTGCCGTATGATTCAACAGATTCGGTTCTAGAAAATATCAATTCAAATCAAATCAAGTCTAAGTAAAATTGAAATATAGAGAATAAATAATTTTTTATACATACCTCTGTCTTCCATACGACGTATAAGCTCATGTTCGCCCCACTTTAAAACTGCGGTGAGTACTTCTAACTCACTAGCCTAAATCAAAAGAAAAGAAAAGAAAAAGAAAAAAATCAATTAGAATATTATTATTATTATACAGTAAGTACAACAACAGTCAGTAAAAGTTAGGTAACGTACTTGTAAAAAATTGCTTTGAAGCACTTCTATAAGGTGCGCTTTATCAAGTTGATGTAATACAGATGACTGAGAAACGGGCTGAAATTCCTCGCGAAGAAAATGAAGTGCTTGCCGATGTACCCAAGCAGAGCCGTGTGGCTGACAAGCCCAATGCAATACGGTAGCTAATGAATCGAGTGTAAGCCATTCAAGAATGAGATCTTCACAACCTTGTGCTAATATATCTAGTTCGAGAAAGCGGCCAATTTGGTATAGCTCCATTGCTTCCTCAAGCGGACTGGGTCGAACGCGGCCAGTGTGTGTCAACTGTTGTACTTCACCAAGACTACCCGAGCCCGTTCCACAACCATTGCCACGCATGATTAACGATAAATCGACCGTATCCAAGTAAACTGCGTGCAACAGTACCCGTGCATATCGTTTGGGTATAACACATTCATCTAAGACGATTCTCGTTGGTATGTGTAATGCTCGTTCGGTGTGCTCTTCGCCTGTTCGTGTGCGTCGCTGAATCAGGTTCCTAAAGAATGGTGATCGAGCACTCAATATGGCTTTGTGACAGGGTAATTCAACTTTCGGTCGGAAACCATACTCGGAACTACCGGAATCAGGCCGATGACAATCAGCACCATCCGATGTAAATACTAAGGCAGCATCAGCGTAATCGCCTGTTTCTAGTAAATAGCGCAAATCAGTTTCGAGTGGATTTGGTGTACCGAATTCTTCTCGTAGTCGTCGTAATAGATTATGATCAATATTTGAATCGTGCACACACATATCACCTGTGTACAAATATCGTAATAACATCGAAAATACTTGTACATCGACGGCAGATGTGCGCAGCTCCAGACAAATACGAGCTCCATAACCGGGACATCCAGCCAACAGATCACGAAAGTATGGACAGCGTGCCGATAGTAATGCCCGATGAATAGGAAAACATGCGCCACGATACACTAGATCTGCATCCGTGCAATATTTGAAGTCATACAATGCAGACAGATCTTGCTTAAAAGTGGCCGCTGGTGGTCGTGCCAATTCCGCCTGTACATGTAGGTCTTTTAAAGCAGCTAGTGCTTCATATTCCTCATGTAGTGCCGCGATTTCTAATGTACTCCAGTCTGACACTAATTCACGCAGCACCCGTCCGTGGTCACAAATCTTCGATGAACGTCGCCTTCTAATGAATTTCTTCCGGAGTGTTGCAAAACCCGTGCTTTTCTTTTTCCTCTCTCGCACGATGACTCCCATCTGTTGTTCAGTAGATGGTCGACAACTCGATGGCGAAACTGATTCCACCATGCCCATATTTATTGGTGCATTTGCAGAATCAGGAGGAATATTGGAAGCACTCACTCCCATTCTATCAACGTATTCTCTAGTCATGCACTGTTCATTTCCAACAGACCACCAACTGTTCTGCAAAGCGCACGGAAACAAGCACCCAAATAGGTTCATTGCGTCCCCAGACGCAAACCTGTAAATATTTACATTTACACTATTTACATGTTCCATAACAACAACATTTTTTCGTTTTTTAATTCATAATTTTGCATCTAATATAGATTTAAAAAAATCAAATCAAATCCGTGTAACAATTCTATTTCAGATACACCACAAAACACTTGAATTCCGTTATTAATTAAGTATATTATATATTGTTATGCATCTATTGTAAATGAAATAATATAGCAACAATGGTAATATTATAGAGATATTCACAATTTTTACCTGAAATGAATAAAGTCATGTCGCAAATTTGTTTTCAAAAATAATAACCCATCACTAGATTTGCACTAGCAGCCATGTTTACATATCCGTTTTCAGACATATTATACCTTATTTCTCTGTAACACGCGACACAACAAATTTACATCTACCGACATTTTTACAAAAACACATTCAATTTTAAATACAACACTATAGATTAATAAATAAATTCTGATGATATTAAGTGATAGACTTTACGTACTTTTATTGTTTGCACTGACATCATTCGAACTACCTTTATATTTCATGATTTATATAAATGTCTCCGATACGATACATAATGCAAGGTATATAGAAAGTTGGAATGAATTTTTTTCATAATTTATTTCCTCTAAATTACAGTTAAAATGCTTTTAATAATAATATTATTTAATATTTTCATAGCAATAAATTTAATTTTAATTATTAAAAAATATACCATAAAACTATAAACTAAAACTATAAAAAATATTTTTTTACTATAAATACAGTAATCCCTCTATTTACGAGGTCTCAATTTACATGAATTTACGCGGTTTTTCATAATCAACTAGACACCAGCTGTTACCACAATGTATAAATTTATTTTTTTAAAACTTTACATACATATTGGTGCACATTTGTAATTTTACAAAATTAAAAGTTTGTTCAACAGATAAATTTAGAAATTAAATTAAGTTATTTTGACTTTAGAAAAAAGATGAAAAAATTAATAATAAATGATGACGTCAAAAAGTGTGATTTATTGTTATTATTAGTAATTATAGTTCAAAAAAACAACTTTAGTTAAAATTTGATAAATTAGATAAGTAAAAGTAAAATAAAATATAAAACAAATCCCTATTTTAAATAGGCTTTATATTACTTCATTTATTATGCGCTGTTTTCGTGAAACTAATTTACTACTGTTATATATTTGGTTACTTGAAAATAAAATCAAGAAATCACTACAGCGTGAATGGTCAGTTTTCAGCATGAATAAAGCATACATGATTATTAAATGCGAAAAATAGTTATTTCTATGATTATTGTTTTAATAATAATAATTTTAAAAAAATGTACAATAATGCCAATAGGTTAAAAATCAAAATTACAATTATAAATTTTAATAAAATGTTAGTTTTTATTACAAATGGGCATTCTCATAGTATTAATACAATAATAAAATATATCAAAAAATTATATATATGCATAGTTAACTAAAAATAACGTTTTTATGAATATATTTACGTATAAATAATTAAATCAAGCAATTTACTGAAATATTCACTTATTTCCAAGATTGGTGGTAAAGAAATATAAATAATAGATAAGTATACAAATTACAAAGAATTTTAATCATGTAAAATGTTAACTTTCATTAATACATTTTCAATTTTTACAGTTCAATTTATTTTATAAGTACGAAATAAAACTAAAACAAACCAAATTCAGAGCTTATTTTTATAAATTAATTCTTTGATTGTTAAGTTTTAATTAAACCCTTTTCACTTATACATCAATTCATTATAATTATTAATTATATATCATTAAACTATTAATAATAATTAAATTATTTATTGTATATAATTATACTTTAATATTAATAATCAAATTAAAAGACAATGCAATTTATATTAAAACAGGTTAATTTTGCACACATTGTAAGTTATCAAATGTTATAAAAAACATTATATATTTTATGAAATGATATATCAATAAACAAAATATGGAAACTTATAATTGTGTTCAGAAGTAACCTATATAAAATATGATTCATTTTTAAATAAAATTTCTCAAAAGATTATGGAAAAGCTCTGATAAAATATGAATATGTAGATATTACATACATACATTTGAACTATAAAAATACTGTACGCTCTGTGAAATATCTACTATATACAATAAAATGCAAAAAACTACAAAAACTTACAAATTTCGGGTATTCTGTTAATCGTAGTATGAGCATGAAGAAGGAGTACGTAGATAATGTAAGAGAATTATAAATGTTGACATATTTATCATCTGTTAGACGTTACATTACGCTTTTACCACTTTGACTGAAAAGAAATAATAAAAAAAAAATTATATAGAAAAATACAGTGTTGCCAACAATATTTAAAAAAATTTATAATAGCTACATTATTTATCCGTTATTAACCAAATTTTTACAAAAAGCCTTTCCTAATATCCACATAAATTATATAATTTTACTAAAATACAATGTTGCCAACTTTCTGAGAAGTATTTTGTTAAATCTGGACATGTGACGTTATCGTATGATTTAAAAAAAAAACTACGAAGATTTTACCGTCAAAGTGGTCCATATATGGGTTTATTCATATGTTTTTAATCTTGCTTTTATAATCTAATCAAAATTTCTATAAATGACTTCAACTCAGAGAGAATTCAACTGCATGTATATACATACCATCAGCATAGATTTTAGAGATCATACGTTCATTTGGTCAATATGAGAAACAATTTATTAGATTCATTACATAATCTTATTGTTTCGATCAATATGGTATGATTTTGAATATACGAGAACTGTTATCCGATTTAAAATTAAAGTCGTCTAAGTTTGAATATTATAACTTTTGAAAAAAATTTAAATTCAGGTATTCCATTCCTATATCCTATGTTATCAATTACACCTAGACCTCGCTTTGCGTCGTTTCGTTTTGCGTTTTTTCGAAGTTGCGTCGCTGCTGAATTAGTACCAATTTTCACTGTGCGTCGTTAGATTTTCGAAGTTGCGTTGTTTTGGGTTCGAGTCTAATTTTTTTTTTAATTTTTTGAAATTTTTTTTTTTTTCTAAAAGATGGCACGACTTTTGTTTCTAATTGGGCCATGCCATCAAAAGAGTAAATCTCACTTGTTCGAACGAATATTCCTAAACAGATCGAAACTATGGACACATTTTGTGAATTGGCAATAAGGTGAAGCCTCATTTAAGAGATACAAAATAATGCAAACAGATGTTGCAGGAATTTCAAATTAAGAATAATCATTTAAGAAACAAAATATAATTTGTGATTATCTACGTTTTGTATTTTCATTATCTATTATTAAATTGAACTTGCTACATATTCTAAATAAATAAATTTAAAATTTATATTTTTTTATCGTTTAAAACCGACGGTGCTTTCGAGCGAGGTCATTAGAAATATCACAATGTTACCAACGAACTCGGTAGTTCAGTATAATTCCGCAATACGCTTGTTCGAACAACTGAGACGGACTCCATCAAAACTCGGGGATTCCCATTCTAACTGAAAATCAACGCAATTTTAATACAGTTTTATTTTCACTTTGTTTTGCTAATTTTAGAGTTCAGTTTCAATTAGTGTGTTGTGCTTTTTGTAACGTTTCAATTAGTGTGTTGTGCTTTTTTTTTTTAAAGAGAATAATAAATTTTTATAAATTTTTACGAGTTGTTTCTGGTTACAACAAAGGTAAATATTTTTTTAAAAAGTAATATTTTTGTAACCTTGGAACCTATCTTCGAACTTTACATGGTTTGCTATAGAAAATCATAATTCACTTTGCGTCGTTTCAATTTGCGTCGTGTTTTTCTGGAACGTAACCACGACGCAAAGTGAGGTCTAGGTGTAGTTATTAAAATATACAATTCTTAATTCAATGCATATAAAAAAAAGGATGAGGCTATTTATACATACGGTATGTATACGCAATTGGTTATTTATACATACAGTATGTATACGCAATTGGCTATTTATACATACAGTATGTATATGAAATTGGCTATTTATACATATAGTATGTATACGCAATTGGCTATTTATACATACAGTATGTGTATACAACTGGCTATTTATACATACGTTATGTATTTGCAATTGGCTATTTATACATACTTTATGTATATGCAATTGGCTATTTACAGATTTACATATACTGATTGTATGTGCTATTATTACAATTAATATTTTGATAATAACTACATAATTATAAATAATTATAGTTTTATTTATTAAAATTTATTTGCATTTATTGTTCAATAAAGTAATACATATACTATAAAGCAAGGGTGGGCAACCTTTTTTATAACACGGGCCAGAATAAATTTTACGTTTTTTCCGCGGGCCGTAGTAGTTAATTGACACCTTCCTGTGACCTGTAATTTTTTAGTCTGCAAATATTAAATAAATAAAAAAAAAATAATTATTACATTTATTTCTCTTATCGCCTTCGAAAAATTACAAAGAATTAGAAAAAAACAAGATTAAAAGTATATAGGTAAACCCATATATAGACTACTTTGACATTATCACATAAATCGGTTAAATAAAGTGGTCATAATAAATTTTTAAAAATTTTAGTAATTTTTTTCTCAGAAAGTTGGCAACACTGTACTTTTTTGAAATTATCTAATTTATATGGATACCAGAAGAATCTTTTGTGAAAATTTGAACAAAATCGGTTAAACAACATGGCCGTAATAAATTTTTAAAAATTTTAGTAATTTTTTTCTCAGAAAGTTGGCAACACTGTACTTTGTTGAAATTATTTAATTTATATGGATACCAGAAGAATCTTTTGTGAAAATTTGAACAAAATCGGTTGAACAACATGGCCGTAACAAATTTTTAAAAATTTTAGTAATTTTTTTCTCAGAAAGTTGGCAACACTGTTCTTTGTTGAAATTATCTAATTTATATGGATACCAGAAGAATCTTTTGTGAAAATTTGAACAAAATCGGTTAAACAACATGGCCGTAATAAATTTTTAAAAACTTTGGTAATTTTTTTCTCGGAAAGTTGGCAACACTGTATTATATTAAAATTACGTAATGTATGTGGGTACTAGGGAAATCTTTCCTGAAAATTTGATCAAAATCGGATAAATAATGTAGCCACAATGAATTTTTAAAAACTTTAGTAATTTTTTTCTCGGAAAGTTGGCATCACTGGAAAAAACCAAAACCACATGACCATCTTGGGCACCAGACAAATTTATGCTGAAAATTTCATTAAAATCGGTTGAACCGTCTAGGAGGAGTTGCGATCACAAAATTTGGTCTGAGGACCGAGCGAGCGAGCGAGCGAGTGAGCGAGCGAGCTGACGACGCACATCCATACACCCACATAAACTAAGTTCAGATTCGTCATCTACAGGCTATATGAAGGATTTCTATACAATTTTTTTTTTTTTTTGAAAATGTTACAGACACCGTACCAAACGCTATACTACTTTTTCCTTGCAGTCAAAGTAGTAATAACTTATTAATCATAAAACAATAAATATACATGTATAAATAAAAAAAGTATTTATTTAATGTGACAACTGGTGCTGCAAAGATTTTGTTAGCATAAACTAGACGAATTACATCAAAAATATATTTATTTATAATTTCTTCTGAAAATCTCGCGGGCCGGATAGAAACTTTTCGCGGGCCGGGGGTTGCCCACCGTTGCTATAAAGTATCATTAAATCAGAGAAATAAATATAAAGTAAAATAAATATAAATAAAAATAAAGTAAAATACTAACTAACCAACCAGCCAATTGCGTAAAAATACTGTATGTATAAATAGCCAATTGATTATTCATACCGTATGTATAAATAGCCACTTTCTATAACTTAACTCTTATCAAGCTGCTATACCTACAAAATGAGTATAATTGCACGGCAGACGGCACTCATAGCTACTTTACTGTCCCCAGCGGAAAAGTTCATTTTAATACAATATTACAGGGGTGTTAAGTTTAGCTGAACGCCTGGTTTTGGCGGTTGTGGCGTTGCTAACTTGTACACATGATGTATGTATAAATAGCCAATTGCGTATACATACTGTATGTATAAATAGCCAATTGCGTATACATACCGTATGTATAAATAGCCACTTTCTAAAAAAAATATTATAAATAGATTTTTACAGATACAGATACAAATTCATTTCTTTAAATTATAAAGAAATCCTTCATATAGCTTTTAGATGACGAATCTGAACTTAAGTTTACGAAATTACTAAATTTTTAAAAAACTTTTAATCAAATTTTTGCAATATTCTCCTGGTTCCCACATAATTACATAATTCTAATAAAATACGATGTTGTCAACTTTCCCAGAAAAAAAATACAAAATACAAAATTAATTTCAACATTTGCTATAAATACACGGCTGTGATCTTAAAACAGAGCTGATCAGCACAGTTTAACATTCCCAAAAAATTCTGCGATTACAGCGCGAACTAAAAATGCAAACTCAGGCAACTCTAATTTTGAATCGGATAATAGCAATAAATGAAGAGAAGAAAAAAAAAAAAAAAATGAATGTGACAAAAACAATGTAGAAGAACGGAGCCCTTAAAACCTGAATGTGTTAAAAAATGTGTGACGCAGTTTATTACTTGTAACCTGAGCTGAATATGTAATGTAGTTACATATTTATGTGGCATTAAGGCTACGGCTACAATAATGGCAAAGGCAACGACAACGGCAACAATTGTAACCAACTCGCAACAAATTCAGTCAGTCAGTTCGCTCATCATTAGCCCATTGCTCATTTGCCTGCCAGCAGCGCAATAACGCAACAGCCACAATTTATTCGACAACGAGTGCGGCGGAAGCGTAACTCACGGACGAATCGTTCATATTCCGACACTGACTTGACTGAGCGTACTTTAAAAACTTCAGACTTACATTTTGACTTGTACCCGAATTTAATAATGCTTGTATTGCCTGAAACATAAATTTAAACACCACATTCTTTTCCAATTACTTTATAATTATGTAAAAGATGATATAATTAGATATGCAACACGAGCTGGCGTTAATTCAACCCTAATGATAATAAATTCTATATATAAAATACCTGCAGTAAGATTCCTATTGGATGTCTGCCACAAATAGTATTGCTATATTTCTTTAGATATTCGGTAAATTCTGATGGATTCAAATTTTCTATTATACTCATTCCCTAAAAATAATAGTAATAATAAATATATTAGGAAATCGGTCAGTAATGAATAATAAACTTAAAAATTACTCGTTATCGAATTTCTATAACACATTTTCAAAATAAATTATTTAGAAAATACATTTTATGGATTTTTAACAACAAATTCAACTTACAGCACGATCTAGTCCTTCTATTGATTGATAAATAGTACCAAAAGATGGATCATAATATGTATATCTAAACCGTTGCCCCCAATGACAAAAGTCAGATGATATAACAAAGAGATTTTGAGGATCGGCTAGGTAACAAGATAATAATTTTCCATATATAGCTTCCCGTTCTGGACTGAGGGAACCCACTAGAATAGGAACAATAGTAAACTGATCCCTGTAACTGAAAATAGGTTGAGACTAAACGTTTTTATGTTGTTTAGTATAACAAAATAACAATTAAAATCATAATAATAATAATGCACAATGTATTTCAGGAAAAATGTAATTGTAATTGTAATTGATTTTATTCGTTTATCATCCTTGACTGATTGTATTGCAGCGTGCCTAAGGATGGGGGCGCGGGGGTTGAGTCATTGGAATGTGTTTACGTCTGTGAGATGTGTATGTTGTGTAAATGCACGTAAATAGGTGACGTAGCAGAATACTATTCTAGAGTGTTCCCGAAAAGCTCGCGTGTTTCTCTGGTTGCAGTATTTATTTAACACGTTCGCGAACGCATGAAATGTGAGGTTGGCTAAAAAAAAACACACTGATTTTTATTATATGATTTGCTTCATAACATTACATAAAAAAATGTTTTCCAAAAAAGGAAAAAAAATTGATATTTTCCAAAGAAGAAAATGAATGCGGTTGTAGCCGTTTCGTCCATATACATCATATACTGGCTGTCCCATTTTAATGTTCCCAGGGCAATTTCTCGAAATGAGTACATCTGACAAAAAAAGTTTCCAAATAAAAGTTTAATTGTTTCGAGGGGGACGTCCGATGCTATAACAATTTTCAACCCCCGAGCCCCCAGGGGGTGGATAATGAGGGTAAATCTGGTAAATCTTAAATGAAACCCCTTATTTTTTATTGCGGATTCGGATAGACCATTAAAAAAATGTAAATTTTATTTTGAGACTTTTTTTTTATCTTTGATAGATGGCGCTGTAAACAGCAATTTTTTTCTTAGTTTATCAGTCTTCAATTTGAAAAAAAAGGTGTAACTAAGTACGATATTACGATATTCTTTTGTTATTTGGGAGGAGGGGGGGGAAGGGTCACTGAATCAGATATCCCCTCAAAATCATTAACTTAAAGTTATCCCCTTCAAAACCATTAACTTAAAGTTAATGGTTTCGAGGAAAATATCTGATGCAGTGACCCTTGTCCCCCTCCCTCCACCCAAAGAACTGAAAAGAACTTGAATATCGTACTCAGTTACACCTTTTTTTTCAAATTGAAAACTGATAAACTGGGGAAAAAAATGCTGTTTGCAGCGCCATCTATCAAAGATAAAAAAAAGTCTCAAAATAAAATTTACATATTTTTTAATGGTCTATTCGAATCTGCAATAAAAAATAGGGGGTTCCATTTAAGATTTCAAAGTTGCCCCCATTATCCACCCCCTGGGGGCTCGGGGGTTAAAAATTGTTATAGCATCGGACGTCCCCCTCGAAACAATTAAACTTTTATTTGGAAACTTTTTTGTCAGATGTACTCATTTCGAGAAATTGCCCTGGGAACATTAAAATGGGCCACCTAGTATATTGACATCTAGGGACGGAACAGCTATTACCGCAGCGGGGTAAATACGGATTTTTGTACAAATAAAAATCACATTTAGGAAAAAATATTTTATCAAGACGGTAATTGCCGTTTCGTCCTACGATAGGTAAGCTTTTAGGGCGGCTATAGCCGTTTCGTCCGTGAACGTGTTAAGGGCTGCGTTATGATATTAAGCACAGCAGTACGATCGGAGTTGGTTGCGATTTGGAGAGGCCAAACAGCGGAGCGGAGCGGAGTTATCTCCGCGGGCAGATCTTCGTGCTCAGCCTGAGCAGCTCAGGTATAAATAAATGTGTAAAATAGTGTGTTAGTGTTTGTGTAATTCGTGTGATAATTGTAAACATTGTTGTTAATGTTAATATTATTGTAATGTAGGCTCGGCTTGACCCGATAGTGATATAATGTTATCGTTAATGTTGTTATTTAGTAAGTAAAGATTGTTAAATAAATGTTACAGTTGTACGTATTCATGTTTTTAAATTGGAAATTAAAAAATATTACCATGAAAAGGTAAAAGCAAATTATTAATTGTCTTAATATATTGATTAATATCTTTAAGTGTAATATTTCTTTGTATTGTATTGTATTGTATTGTATTTACTAGCGTAAGCTAATTAATAAACTATTATTATTATTGCCCAAGCCAAGGTCGAACCCAGGAACGTTACAGTATGATCGATCGTATTTGAATTGAATTAAATGAAAACATCTGTCCTGAAATACAATGCATATTATAGAAATAACTTACTCTTCCATGACTCGGGCAATATAGGGTAAATGCATTTCGATGCTGTGTTCGTTTTCATCCGTACGTAAGTCCATCCATTCGAATAAATTGGTCGCTTCGAGATCAGCGTACACTGTCCGCATATCATATAACATACAAGTGTTTTGTTATTTATTAACTACCCAAACACAATTGTGAATATTATCACTATACCTTGAGTATCTATATGTAAATCGTATAATGGTGTATGATATTTCCGAGCTGGAGATAGAGCACAACTTGACAAACGAACATGATGCGAAGGACCCAGAATAAATACTCTTCGTCTGCAATTGAGTTTTATAATTAAATATCAAATTTCCAAAGTAGTTAGTTCCGTGCCAAAACTTACACAATTGCTGGGCTAACTTGACGATAAGCATGACCTGCACATGCTCCACAATATTGATATCCAGCATGACTAAAACAGAAAATCATTTCAATATTATAAACATATTCATTCCAAAAGTTCATTGTAATATTTACGGAGCAATAATTGCACGAGCTGGTCCGTGGGTAAGATCTGCTTGACCTAACCAATAATCCAGTTGTCTTGTTAATTCTGGTCCTGTTTGCACAGAAAAATTCAAAATATGTCCATCTTGTTCATTAATTTATAAATATTTCATTTGGTATCATCATCTTGTGTAAATTTGTATTGAAACTTTCTCTAATATTATAATAAATAATATAACATTCACAAATGCACAAATATAATGAATCTCATTTGAAACTCTCATATGATTAAAATTAGAATAAATAACAATTTGCTTTGTTTCAAACAGGAACATCTGATTTAATAAACACAGGCATTACCTGAATCAGAATACCAACTTCCTGAATGTGTTGCACGTCGCACGGGCATATTTTATTACAATTAAGTACAAATATATAAATTAGAAAATTTTTCTTCAAAAATACGCTTTGTTAAGAAACTTGCATTTACACAGCACCACAAAATTAGTACATACAATGCAATGAACCTAATGTTGAACAACCAATGAATGAGGAACGTGTCACATTTAATTTCGGTCTATTCGAACAGATGGCGCAAAAACACAATATCAAATTTGTTCGTATTCAACCAAAAATAACTTGAGTGTTCACGGGGATATTTTCAAATACAATAAATAAACATAAAACACAAAAATGAACAAAACATTTTCTTAATTTAGTAATCATAAATGATATATTTTGTAATAAAAAATTACATTTATATAATAATTGTAATATGAGGTTCAATTCATAACATATTTTGAATAATCAAACATATCTTTATTTTATATTAAATTCTATTTTCTCAGATATAAAAGAATTGTCATTTAAATAATTTACTTCTTTTTCTTAATAGGCTGAACTAAGACGGTAGATGGACTTGAATATGTTTTTTGTGACAGTTGATTTATATAATATAAAGCCACAATAGAAAATAATAGGCTAAAAAAACAAAACAAAACATATTACAATGGAGCCGCGTTAATCTGAAACTCCAAATAACATGGAGAAAGGAGTTCGAATTGTACACAGTACATATAAATTGATAAGAAATTCACTAATAAAAGACAAATATGTTATCTATTTATTAAGTTTTAATGGACATGATCATTGGATTAAGCAGAGCACGGATTAATGCGGCACCACTCTATATCAAACTTACCAGGTAGTACTACAAACTCTATGTACCATACCACAAGCCAGGCAACTCATTAATAAACAGAATATAACTAAAAATAAATAAATATACATAATAATAATATTATAACTCATATTTTCAAATATAATCACCTTCTGGAATTAATTTCGTTTGAAATGATTTTCCAAATATTACAGTTTCTATATTACTCAATGCCTTTTTAAAGAATTAAAGAATTGACAAACTAATTTATATAAATTCCATATGATTTAGAGAAAGGATACAGTTAATATTAAAATAAAAAGAATAGAACCTAAATATCCACCAAATATTGTATGTAACTGTGATGACACAAGCCAGGGTCGGTATGTCTGCATTCCGGAAAATAATAAAACTGTCATAATCGACGATAAAATAAAGGATGTTCCACTTGATACAGCTAAAAATAATAATATATAACAAATGTTTCTTAATATAATAAAATATATTCATTTATTACCCATTATTCAAAATTAAATGATTTTTATAAATATCCAAAAGATTAAATAGACGTGTCACTTGAAATATGTAAATAAATATATTTATATATTAACATATACAAAAATGTAGTTAAAAAATGAGAAAATTGATAAATTAAAGTTATATTGAAATGCTGATTTAAAAACTTTTATAAACAATAAAGTAATATATGACAGTTCCACGACCATAAACCACGACAGTACAGTTGAGTTCTTTTTTTTTTCTCTTTAGTTCTCTTTCTCTGTTATTTTGCTCGCTACCTAGAGACATTAGGGTTCGGCCGATAGCCTGAAATAGTGTTCAGCTTCTGATTGGTGCCGCCATTTTTATTTAAAAACAAATAATTTTGAATTCGCGCGCTAGTTCGACTCATTACATTTACATTTTTTTTTTTTGGAAATATTATATTGTCGATATTAAACTGTAGCTAAACGTACACTCTAACTGCTAAATAAATATATTTTACTGCGGCATTGCTGTACGAGAGGTATTTTTATCATTTTCATATTTGATTTGACTGTTTTCAATATTTCAACAAAAAAAATATTCATGCGCCACTTCGATTTATATGTTTTTTGTGACATTTTGACATTTTTGATATTTTTAACATTTTTTTAATATGAGTATATTTATTATCATAATAAACGTCATTACAATATTATACATTGCATTTTTATGTTTTATATGTTTTTTGTATGCAGAAAACAAGAACAAATATTTTGTGTTCATTTGATGGAACAAATTTTAATTTAAATTTAGCGCTACATATTAATGGGGGCGCATCGGCCGAACACTACCTATTTACGGAAGAGAGTTCAACACTTGAATATTTTCCCCTTGAATTGTAAAACACAAGAATTGTAAAACCCAAGTCTTGTAAAACACAAGAATGATTTTTATCTTGAATGTTGACCTTGAAAATGCTATGAACAAAAGAACGCACCTGTACTTATAATCGTTCCCACCAGATGTCGCGCTAGCTGGTAATCTCACAAATTTAAAGAACGTCTTACAACATTAAAATTTATTTTGTAAAATAATATTTGACAGTTATGTTAAGCTATATGAGAATTATTTAATTTAAAATAAATAATTATATTAATCCGAATAATACATTGTGACAAGAAATAAATCAAAAGGCCACTTTTAGTGGTCATTCTTGTTAAATAATTATTTATAGGAATTTTAAATTAGTAAAATATACG
This sequence comes from Clivina fossor, assembly GCA_963966155.1. Taxonomy (NCBI): domain Eukaryota; kingdom Metazoa; phylum Arthropoda; class Insecta; order Coleoptera; family Carabidae; genus Clivina; species Clivina fossor. The sequence goes on from OZ014550.1 coordinate 76,517,911, forward strand.
TAAAATATTAATAAGGAAATAAAAACTAATTTTTGAAATAAATTATGAAATTTATTTTTATAAAAACGATAAAAACTCAGAGATATATGAATATTTTACAGCAGTTTGACAGTTCAAATGTTTGATTGAAGTTTGTAAATACAAATATGATCATAGACCTATAATATTCAAAATGTGAAAACAAAACAAGAAGAATAAAGCGATTATTAATAAAAAAATGTAAATTTAAAATTTAATGTAAAATTAAACTGAATCAAAAAAATGCCATCATACAAGTAACCAAAAAAAAAATTTGGATCTTCTTCTGCTACAATAAGATATATAATATGCAAGTTGCTTGCATAAAATATGAAGTATGTTTATAATTTGTAGTTATTATAAATATGATAACACTAAGTTTTTAAATATTCTAGAATTTAATAATGGAAGAATTATTATACTGGGCAATTCATATTATACTTTTTCCACTTTTTTTGAATATGGATGGAAGATGTTTTTCAGCGCTGATTTGTTTAGCGTATTTGTCGTAAAATGCAAAATATAAAATGACTATTAACAAAATAAAAATTAATAGAATTTACTAATTATCGTTATATCTTTTGCCTGTATATCATGCATTTATTTGGGTTAATTTTATTTCAAATTATCAATAATTACCGATTTTCAAATAGGTATAACTCGGCCAATTTTGAATGAAATTAAATGAAATTTTTTATACAAACAAATTTGAAGTCTCGTCTTTAAGGTGATGTAAGATGATGGACCATTTGAGCCATTCCGCTCCCTGCCACACCCTGCAGAAAAAAAAATGTTTTGACTTTAAAAATTGTAGAACTTTGACATGTATAGTATAAAAAAAATTTTTTGACCCAATTTACCAAGCGGGCGTAATTCAAACATTTCTACGTAAATTCTTCTCAATATTGAGAAATTGCGATGCTTTGACGCAAAGTTATAGTATTTCGAAATTTACACATAACTTGATTAATTCTTTATGAAAATGGATGAATTTAAAAAAAAAAAAACAAATTTAAAGTCTCCTCTTTAAGGCCGTGCAAAATAATGCAACGTTTGACTTAAAAAATTATCAAATTTTGACAACATGTGTTGTCAAACTTTGACAACATGTGTGTATACAAAAAAAAAATTTTCAACTCAATTTACCAAAAGGGTGTAAAAATTCAAATATTTCTAGGAAAATTCGCTTAATTTCAAGAACTTACGATGCTTTTGCGGGAAGTTGTAATTATTTGAAATTTACCCTGCATTTTGTAAAATATTTTTGCTGATTTATTCTGCAAAATGCTTTATAATTTCGAACTTTTCTCTTAACCGAAAAATGTTTTATCATTGAACACGTTTGTTTGGTCGTTAAAATGGTCTAAATGTTTAAAATTTGTCATAACTTTGAACTCGCAAAATACAGGGTAAATTCCAAAAAAACCATGACTTATAGCCAAAGCATCGCAAGTCTTTGAAATTAAGCGAAATTTTCGTAGAAATGTTTGAATTTTTACGCCCGCTTGGTAATTTGAGTCGAAAAAATTTTTTGTCAAAGTTTGACAATTTTTAAAATTAAAACATTTTTTTTTCTGCGGGGTGTAGCTAGGAGCGGAACTGTTCAAATGGAATATATCTAGCATGACCTTAAAGACGAGACCTCAAATTTTTTCGTACAAAAAATTTCATTTAATTTAGTTAAAAATTGGTCGAGTTATACTTATTTGAAAATTAGTAATTTTTTTGATTTTTCAAGTAGCGCTTTTTTTTCTAGTGTATATTACTGTACATGTAAATTTATATAAAATTTACACAAATAATTATATTCAAAAAAATACGTTTTATCTAATAACGATAGCTAATTCTACTACAATCTCGGTGTGAAAATCGGTGGTAACATCAGATCAATTGTAATGTTGATATATTTTTTTCAGTAATGAATAAAACAAAAATTAATAATAAATTGAAATAAAGTTTTATAACGTTTTATTTCAATGTAAACACTGTTTACATTAAAATTAACTAAACATTTTTATCTAAAAAATTAACTAATGTTTAATTAGTTCTTTGTAATAAAATATACAAGGCGTAAATGCATAAAAATTCACTGTAAAAAACAATTTTCAACGCCAATAATATTTAATTTATAAACATTTTTATCTCTCTTATAATACGGTCACAAAAAGCATTTTTCAACAACAAAACCAAATTATAAGTACAATATATTATTGTGCTTCTCATATTATTGTTCAAAAAATTATTCTCGGAAAAAAAGGGGAGAAAAAGACGCTTATTCTTATACCTATTCTTACAACTCCCTTATAAAATAATTGCAATTGTTTACATTTACAGATTATAGAACGGTTTTTTGTTATTTTTATTTTATATTATTAAGTTAATTTACAAATTTCTATATGTGTAGGGAAAGTTCGAAAAGTTTTATTTTAAAAATTTTCATATTTACAACACACACATTAAAAAAATAATTTAATTACACAGAATATAACTTTGTTTCACTAAATCGAAATCTAGAAACTTACAATTACGACAGAGTTAGCATGATGAAAATAAATAGTGCGAGAAACAATAATAAACCGTTTCAATTAGAGTTAATAAAATCAAACATGAAATTAAAATGTATGCACAGTGGTAAGAATTTTAGTAAAACTTTACGGTTAGGTAAATGTTAGTTTTCAAAATAAGTTTTAACATTGTAAATATGATTTTCGCACTAAAATTTTGCGATTTATATTCATAAAATGTGCAAAATTAACGGTATATAAAGTTTGAAGAAAATCGATTACATAATCGTAAAGTTTAGCCAGAATTTTTTAAATATAATTAAATATTTCTTGTAAGCATTTGTTTTATTTATTTTAAATTTCGCGCCAAGAGAGACGGGTTGATAACTTGAATACGTTGATATATTCATTATTATTATGATTAGTGTTAGGTATTATGAACCGTATTTTATGTTATTTTGAAATTAGAGTTGTTTATTATATTAAAAGTAAAGTGTTTTATTATATTTATTCAACGGTCATTCCTACATTTTGATTTTTTTTTAGAAATAATTGTTTATCTTCTATATAACATTTTGTAGCTGACAGTTCGTTTCCATGTAAGTGGTTTCATAAACGTAGCTGATTGTATCTTGTGTTTTTTATAAATATAAATGATGTCTCATACACTTTCAATAATAAATAATATAGGTGTTAATAATTTAATTGAAAGAAGAAATGAACAAAATTACTATTAATAGTTGACTGTGAAAAACACACATTACTAGCGTTGTATTTTACATATATTCTAACGTAAAAGAATATTTATATATATTTTTTTGTTTATATTTCAGCTAAAAGATTTTGTGGTATAATAGAATAAAGATCAACTATCAATCTTGTACCAAAAATGCAAATATGCAAGCATTATTAAACAAATGGCTTGAACACGCCAATAAGATGTAAAAAAATTAACAAGCTAAAATAAAATTTATACACTTTTTTTATTATGGAAATGGAATGAAGGGATTGTAGCTTTGGAAATACAGATCGATTACATATGCAAGACAATGTAACTTAAATGAAGTACAGCTTTTATTTGTAAATATTCTGTGACTACCAATCCATATTGAATGAACAGAATACTCTGAATAAATCACAGGAACTGATATAAACAGATTTTACTAATTCAACAAGGGAAAATTTAGCTATTACCAAAGTAAAACAGTTAATATTTGGTTGCTTTCTTTTTAATCTATTTTTCATGATATGATTTTATTTAAATGCTATATAATAATAACAAATGTTATTGTACATTATAATAAAATATGTATTATTAGTTTATATACATCTAATAGATAACATTTCCAATGTCCAAAACAATTTCATCTTCAGCAGCAGCAGCAATCTCAGATTGTAAGGTTAGTGGAAAAGTCTGCAGCGGATTATCCAGTAACATGCCTTTCTAGAATATTTAAAAACTTTACAAATTAATAGTATACTTCATATTTTTATGTAAATAATTTTTACAAATTACATTTTAGCTAAATAATTACATTTATTTTGGGTTAACCCATATAATCGCTCTTCTTCGATCAATTTCATGATTTACATTTTTTTAATTAATATGAAACTAATAATCGCTTTATTCTTCTTGTTTTGTTTTCACATTTTGAATATTATAGGTCTATGATCATATTTGTATTTACAAACTTCAATCAAACATTTGAACTGTCAAACTGCTGTAAAATATTCATATATCTCTAAGTTTTTATCGTTTTTATAAAAATAAATTTCATAATTTATTTCAAAAATTAGTTTTTATTTCCTTATTAATATTTTACGTATATTTTACTAATTTAAAATTCCTATAAATAATTATTTAACAAGAATGACCACTAAAAGTGGCCTTTTGATTTATTTCTTGTCACAATGTATTATTCGGATTAATATAATTATTTATTTTAAATTAAATAATTCTCATATAGATTAACATAACTGTCAAATATTATTTTACAAAATAAATTTTAATGTTGTAAGACGTTCTTTAAATTTGTGAGATAACCAGCTAGCGCGACATCTGGTGGGAACGATTATAAGTACAGGTGCGTTCTTTTGTTCATAGCATTTTCAAGGTCAACATTCAAGATAAAAATCATTCTTGTGTTTTACAAGACTTGGGTTTTACAATTCTTGTGTTTTACAATTCAAGGGAAAAATATTCAAGTGTTGAACCTACTCCCCTATTTACCTTGCTACCAATGTGACATCTGTCAATTATTTTAAAAACCATCTAGGTTCTGTTCAGTTTATTCCACAGATCACATTTGATATAAAAATTACTAAATATGAGTGTTTTTTATTATGTTTTTGATATTTTTAACATACTTTTTTTATTATTTATGTTCAAATAAATATAATTTGTTAATTATATATATACATAATATAATTATTTATGTAAATTTTATATTTGTAAACTATTTTTGAAATTATTTGTTAAACAACTGAATCGAACTGAATGTCAGCAATGTATATTGATAAATGGAAAGCACAAGAGATAAAAGAATTACCTAAACTTATTAATATTTACATGTAATTTTTAATAATTGATTTATATTGAAATGTCACGTGTTCGATTTATATATCCTGAAGTTTTAAATAGTATGCCATTAGTAAATCAAATTAACGAAAAATTACATTCAAATTTAAATTTAACTCAAGATAAAGTTGTTAACCTAACTTTAAGTGATTGCACACAAGATGAAATATTTTCAGATAATAATAATATGTTATCCGAAATGAATGTTCAACAAGAAGACTGGCTCAAACAAAAAACTTTGTATACCTCTATGGATTTTATTAATAATGGATACTTACATGACATCAATTTTTTATCCACGGAGTATCCGGATATATGTTCATCAACTGATGCAAATGTAGAATTAGTACTTGTTGATGAGAAAAATGACTCTAATAATTTAAGTAATCCTGTTGTAAATGAAAAAAGTAGTAATTTGAATAGTACAGATCCATTATTAAATATCTTACCGATAAATGAAGTTTTATTGCGTAAACATTATACAAAAACAGACAATTTACTTAATGAAAAAGATTATATTTCTGATTCCGAAATTATTTTGAATAAAACTAGAAGAATTGATACTGATGTGGAATGTAACACAGAATTTTCGGACTTGAATTGGCTGTCGTTTTCTCTAGATACAAACGAAGGTATAAGTGAATCGATTAATGAAAGTTTAATACATACAGATATTTTATCTATGAAGTCATTAAATCTTGGTAAATTAGAAGATCAACAATCTATCACAAATTTAGATAAAACATCCAATAATAATAATAATAAAAGTACAGATTCGAAAACGTCGATTAGTGATGATACATCATTAAATGTGATTGATAAACAAATTATGGCTGAAAATAGTGGAAAAAATTTATTTTATGTACCAACGGAAGAATTAGAATGCACGGTTTCCATATTAAATGACATATCAGTTTCCTATGAAAATAACGATGATAATGAAATACAAGATTTATCCCATATAAACAATATGGTCGGGTTACCAGCAATTGTATCAAATTCCGTTGAGAATTCGAAACCGAAAACTGAAGTTACTATAAAAACAAATAAAGGAGACGAAAAATATGAAGGTAATACAAGTGAATTTATGGATTCAAATAGCATTTCGCGTAAAACACGTAAAAAATCAGCTATACCGAACGAAGGTGAACATATTGTTGTATCTGTAAAAACAGCTGCTACAATTAAAGATGAATCGAAGCAAAAACAACACGAACCGGACGATAATTTAATTAGTGAAATGTTGAATGTACTAGGTATAACGGATAATAAACTTTACACATTGTTCACGAATCATGGCTTACGCATATGGATTTGTCCCGAACGGGAATGTAGACGAATATTTAATAGATTAAATTTATTAAAATTACACATTCTTAATCATTATGGTTTGAAACCATTTAAAGTAAGTTTTAGTTGAAATGAAAACCTCAAAATAGCAAACATATATCTTGCTTGTTTTTTTTTTTACATATATTACATATTATTTATTTTTTTTGTATTACCTATATACGTATTACCTACTGTTTCCAGTGTAATTATCCTGGTTGTCGATGGTCATTTTATACATCATTTAAATTAAAGCGTCATCAAGAAACACATTTAAAGCGAAAAAATTTTGTATGTACTGTTACAGACTGTAACAGATCATTTACTACCATATATAATTTAAACACTCATTTAAAATTGCACGAAAGACCTGCTCGATTAAAATGTCTAGTCCGATCATGTAATTATAAATTTCAAACTCGACGTGCTATGGAAATGCATTTGAAAACGCATGAAATGTAAGTAATGTACCAGTTGCATATTATTATAGAAGAATATTTTCTAGTTTTTACATATAAGTATAAGTAATGAATAAATATTTTTTGCCTAGGTCTCTTGCACCTTATAAATGTATGTATCCAGGTTGTTCGAAATTGTATTACTCATGTAGTGCATTAACTGCTCATTCTCGATGTCATTCGCACAAAGAAGAAGAATTACGTTGTCAATGGGAAAATTGTGGTCGACTTTTTGACAAACCTTGCCGACTAAAGGCACATATGCGTCAACATACTGGAGATAAACCCTATGTTTGTAAATTTCAGGTAAAATCGAAAATAATGGATTTTTGTTATTATTTTTTCAATATAAGTAGAAAAATTCATTCATTCACATTTGCACATATTTTGATTATAGGATTGCAAGTGGGCATTTACCAGTTCTAGTAAATTAAGAAGACATCAATATAAGCATAATAATGAACGTAAATTTCGTTGTACTATTGGTGACTGTACTAAAGCCTTTATGAGATCCGAACATTTGCGAGAACATACATTTACACACATCGCTCAACGAACTTTTCATTGTTCTAGTATGTATTGATTTTATAATAAGTAATTACTGAAATTGATATTTTTATTTATTTTGAGTTTTATTAAAATCTTCAAATCATTTTAGTATGCGGAGAAAAATGTTCTGCAAAAGCTACTTTATACGTGCATAAAAAGAAATTCCACCCAAATGTGAAATCTATTGCAAACAATTCCAAAATTTTATCAATGGAAAATAATATTGAAAAGAAAACTAGCCCAATAAAAACTGTTAGGAAAACTAATGAAAATGAAGGCAATATGCTGCCGGTGCCAATATCGGAAAGTAGTGAAAAAACAGCGTTTTTTATTACACTTGTAGCTAGTAACAAAAATAATCGTTTAAATCCAATATCGCTAGATACGGGGCCAGTTAGTTTACATGAAGATTATACACCTTTAAAATTAAACAATAATGTTAATGAACACATACCAAAATTAGTCAAATCGAATATTAGTAAAAAAGTTAATAATGCTAGTAAGAGTTGTGCTCGAACATATTTATCTTATTGTGATATATTGAAAAAATCTGATAAAATATCAACTTCTCCATCTATATGCACAACTAGAAATACAATATCCGCACCTACAATTTCCATAACAGATAAAACTTCGGAAAAAATCGTTACTAGTATCTCTCTACCGTCGAACATCACATTGGAATCGGATGTATTAATCAGCAATCGCAAAACTGTACGAAATGAATGTCTTATAGAAATATGATAATAAAACTACATTATTTATTCTTCTTATTTCAGATGGATAATAATACTACAAAATTTCAAGAAAAAAATCAATATATTTTACTATTTAATATCAGCAACAATAATTCCGAATCAACTATAAATCTTAAAGATCTTGAAAATTAATATTTTTTATTTATGATTTATACCTATATACTATATATATATATATATATATATATATATATATATATATATATATATATAAATATATGATTTTAATTTTTTATTAATGATTTGCTGTATATTTTCCTAAATGAGAGTGCATGTTTATATTTTTATGTTAACATAAAATTGTATAATAGAATATTAAAAATGTTTTATTACAATATTGGTGTTGTTAATATGCTCTAGAACAGTGACCCCTGGGGTCGACGACGACATGCAAGGGGTCCATGTCAGCGAAAAAAAAAAGGGGGTTCATGAAACGAAAATGGGGGGGGGGGTCAAAGATAGTGGTTTAATTTTTGTATTCCATGAATGGAATAATCCACATACACAGATAGTACCTATTTACTTACACATAATACTGCCTTATAATATAAAGACATATAAGTATCTACATAAATTATAAAAGCATATCTATGAAGTAAAAATTTTTAAAACATAAATGTTCATAAAACATGCTGAAGAATTATATTAAAATTTAAATTATTAAACTGTTTAAAAATTATTATAAACTAGCAGTTGCCCGCAGCTCCGCCCGCGTACGTTTTTATTTTCTCTGCGTGTAAGTTTTTATTTTGTTAAAAAAAAGTATTTTTCCGCAGTAAATTGTAGCATGTAGCGATGAATTTGGAAAAAATCAATATCGGGTAAGCAGGGGGTCTACCCAAAACCGAAAAACATGGCAAGTGGTCCATGGGGCAAACAAGTTTGGGAACCTCTGCTCTAGAACTACGATAATGTTTTTTTTTTTTTTTTTTAACATATTTCGCACTTTTTATAATTATTATAAAATATATACAAGATAAAATTGAATGTAACTAAAATTGTGTATGTAAGGTGCAGTTTTATTTTTTATATTTATATACATTCGACGGAAATAAAATTATATTATAAATATAATAATCATTTTTTTCTTGCAATTTTTTTAAATATTAATAGTTATGTGATTCGTCAATCGACATCTTATCTATGATCGACATCGCTATAAGTCCTATTCGAGTGGGAGCGCAGCGAGATACGCTCACGCTAGGCGACAACTGCAAGTGTAGCAGAGCACCCGATGCTGCAACAGCCGCACCAAATATTACATATTGAGTGTTTTTGTGGCACTTATTACGGATAGCGTGTTGCAAGCCGCTGCCTGTCAGGTGTGCGGTAGTAGGTTGCCGTGTTCCAGGTACGCTCTCACTCGAATACGACCATAATCAACTAGCGGCAAAATTGTAAAACAGTAGTAAATGGTCAATCACCTCTATTCATTAGTTTGTATTTTCCATAAAATTATAAGTACTTATACACATAAATTTTTATATATTTAAAATATCTAGTCAATTATTTAAATTTATAATTATAATACTATAATACATTAAAAATACCGTTTTAAGTTCAGATTGTAGTGCCACTATCGGATTTTCTTGTAACGAAATAGGATAGTGGTAGGATTATACACGATATATGTGTCATGGCGTTTTTTGTCGTGTAAACAAGAATTTTTGACAAGTGTAAATTTTTCTAATATTGCATGTGAATATTTATGATATTCGATAGTTTACAAACACAGTGACTTAACTTCATGATTTATTTATCAAATGTCTACAATTACGCATACGGTAGCAGGTTAGTACATTATATGAATATTTCGATTTTGACAAGCTAATATTTTGTAATTTCTGACAATGCTTGTACTTTTTTATTTATTTGATATTATTCAAACATTATTTGTAATTATATGTATTTTTCTTGTATTGCATTTCTTATATAAAATTGATTTTAGTCAATATGTATACAAAAATTGAAAATATTAAGATTTTCATAATTTACATAAGAAAATTTGAATTATTTACATATAATGATGAAATGCACTTGTAAAATATACATTAGTAATGAATTTTATTAACTAATTTTTATTTTGTTCAAATAGATTAGAAATTTTAAATAATTTTATATTTTAGGTACTGACCCAAATAAGGTCATTCAGAAACGTCGTGCCGGAAGTATTGGGTATGTTAAATATGAATAATAAATAAATTTGATTTTAATATTTAGTAAAAATGTATATATTTGTATAATTTATGTAAAATTATTGTAGATTTATGTTCTAGATCCGATGAAGACGATCCCAGTGGTAATAAATACACCAGAATGGAAGACGATAGCATTCAAGATAAGGAAAGGTTTGCCAGGTAAGTATCAACTCGAAGAATGATTTTGTTTAGGTTTTTTTGTAATGCTATTATTATAGGGTGGTTACCGAATGATAAAATAGTACCCTCTAGATAATGTATGTAATTTATAACTTATAATTACCTCGTTTTGTTTTCGTACTTACTGTAGGGAGAATCATTGCGAAATCGAACGTCGTCGCCGTAACAAGATGACAGCATATATAACAGAGTTATCGGATATGGTACCAACATGCAGTGCGCTCGCTCGTAAACCCGATAAACTCACTATTCTACGGATGGCTGTTGCACATATGAAAGCGTTACGAGGTACGTTGTGTGTGTGTGTGTGTGTGTGTGTGTGTGTGTGTGTATTTGATTTGGGACTAGGTGAATGAAATGCAAAAATTTGTTGTTATCTCAGGTACTGGAAATACGAGTACAGACGGAACATATAAGCCATCATTTCTCACCGACCAAGAACTGAAGCATTTGATTTTAGAAGCCGCTGACGGATTTCTATTTGTAGTTAGTTGCGATACTGGTCGTATTATATATGTTTCAGATTCGGTAGCACCTGTTTTGAACTATTCACAGGTAGGTGAATCGAAATCGAATAATATCATCATCCTTATTATTGATTTGATTTGATTTGTTTCGCGAATGTTTTAGAGCGATTGGTATGGTTCATGCATTTACGATAATTTACATGCTGAAGACGTAGAAAAGGTCAGAGAACAATTATCAACACAAGAGCCGCAGAACACCGGTCGGATATTAGATTTGAAATCTGGCACCGTAAAAAAAGAAGGACATCAATGTATGTGTTGTATTTATTTATTTCACATTATGTTAATTATCGTTTTTGCTATTAATTGGATTCTATGGATTGATTGCAGCTTCAATGCGATTATGTATGGGATCTCGTAGAGGGTTTATCTGTCGTATGAAAGTCGGTAATGTGGCTGCCGATAACATGGCCGTAGGTCATTTAAATCGTTTGAAGCAACGAAATAGTTTAGGTCCCGGTAGAGATGGCCAGAATTATGCCGTTGTGCACTGTACAGGATATATAAAAAATTGGCCACCAACAGGTACTTTATCCATCCTATTTATTCTTTTCCAATTCAATTCAAATATAAGTACAGTAAACATTTGCGAAATGTAACTGTAACACAATTTTTAAGTATGAAACCTATTAGATATGTTTACAGGTGTACAACTTGACCGACAAGCAGATGACGAAATACATTCATCTCACTGTTGTTTAGTGGCCATTGGTCGTCTGCAGGTAACCTCAACGCCAAATACCAGTGATCTTTCGGGTGCAAATAACAATGCTGAATTTATATCTCGTCACACAATTGAGGGAAAATTCAGTTTCGTTGATCAACGTGTCATAGGTTTATTGGGTTATTCACCACCCGAATTACTTGGCAAGAGTTGTTTCGATTTCTTCCATCCAGAAGATCAAACACATATGAAGGAAAGTTTCGAACAAGGTACCGAATTAATTTTATTGGGCACTAAACATAACATAGTGAAGTGATGCGGAAGAAATTATGTTTAATCGTTTGTTTTTGGTTGTTTTTCTCAGTGCTCAAATTAAAAGGACAAGTTTTGTCGGTAATGTATAGATTTCGAGCAAAGAATCGAGAGTGGGTTTGGCTTCGAACATCAGCGTTTGCATTCCTCAATCCTTATACAGATGATGTAGAATATATTGTGTGCACAAATACGACGGCTAAGTATGTATAATGTATACCTGTTAAAAATAAACTGACAAATCGTAATGAATTTTCTAAATTGAAATGTTGCCAGATCTCTACATTCGGGTGCTGATACTACCAGTACTGAAGCTGGTGAACAAGTGGCATATCAAGCTCAACCTGGATTAGATTATAGCCTACAACGACGAGATGCGTCTGTCTATCCACACATGATTTCATCTGCTGCGCATCCCATACAAAGTAGGCAAATATTTTCAGTCATTTTATATATATATATATATATATATACTCGTACTTAATTCTAGATAATCAACAACAACAACAACGACCGGCCAGCAGTCAAAATGTTTATAATAGTTATGATCCGACGCCTTCTCCAATTGCATACGGATCTCCATCGCAACAAGCAATGAATCGTATCAGTAAAGCAAACACAACCAGTCCAACACCTGCACAAACAGCATGGAGTTTGCGGCAACAACCCGTCACTGAAGGTTATCAGTTTAATCAATTAAGCCCATCTCGATCACCTAGTGGTCCCACCTATACACAATTAAGCGGCGGTGCGGGAACAGGTGCTGGTTCTAGTGCTCGCCCTTCCACTTACCATACGGCAAACACAGCACAGTGGACATGGCAGAATACTGGACCAGCTCAAACCTCGGATGCTGCTCCGGTAGCTAGCGGTTCAAGTCAAGCTAGTGGTGTGGCTGTTGCGGTAGCTCATAATGCGCATAGCGCACACAGCACACACACCGCACATCAATCAGCGCAACAGCAACAGCAGCAGCAACAACAGCACCAGCAACAACAACAACCGCCACCACCGCCGCCTCCACAGGGCCAGGAACTGTCTGATATGTTACAGATGTTGGATCAGGGTGGATCTACAACGTTCGAGGACCTCAATATGTTCAACACTACTTTTGAATAATCATTTGTTTTTATTGTTGCGATTTTGCGATATTACTACTAACAGGAAGCAAAAGCAAGCAAGCAAGCAATTGTTGTGTGACATTACCAATCAACAGCACCTCATGTCATCTTGACGAGTTTTCTCTCGTTCTCACTGTAATCAAATCAATCTCAAATGAATGCTTACTTTTATCGTGGTGTGTTGTTGTAATCAAGTTTTTATTCTACAAATCTTTTTCATTTGATTTATTTTAGATTGTAACAAGTATTATTTCAACATAATGTCATGTCATGTGTTGAACTTTATTATAATACAGACAAGGTTAGTGTTCTGCTGCTGCAATCTTTGTACTACAATATTGTATCATTTGTATGACTGTTTTAACATTGCAAGAGAATATTTACAAATATCTATTATTTTTAATGTATGAATGAAAGTCGGCAGTAATGTAAACAATTTACAGTTTATTATTTTATCTCAAATAATGATTCGGTAAAAATCGTTTCCATTTTTACGTATGATAATGTACATACAAATGTTTTAAACATGTATTGAGTTTTTCTTATTTAGAATGCTTATATAATATAAACAATTTTAAAATTATCAACAAAAATATTGTTTTATTATATGTATATATATATATATATATATATATATATATATATATATATTTACTCACCTTTATGGATATTTTTATTAGAGAAAATGGAATATTCGTTTATTAGAAAATAAAAGATTTGAAAAACATAAAAGCAAAAAATATTATAGCATATTCATTTTATTGCAAACTAATTAAATTTTTTATATGAACAACATTAAATGCCGGATTTTTCAAATTTTATTAATAAACTGTTTTGAAAAAATAATTTATATTATGTAATCTATATATTTTTTTTTTAAATAAATAACTCAATTAAAATTGTTCAACATTAATTCATTTTAAATATGTACAGGCGATAACATACAGGTACATCATACATATATATTATACAATGATGGATATTATATATATTTTGTTTACAATTTGGTATTTCTGTAATAGTGCTTTGAATAACTGTAAATAAAGATTTTTTTACAGAAGTATTTTACATATTTCAAATTATCCTTTAGTGAAATATTATTACTAACAACTGCAAAATAAATAAATATATTCTTGATTTGTTTTTTGTTGTTTATATAGAAATAAATATAAAACAGAAAATAAAAACGCACATTATTAAATATAATAGTAATGGATGATAAGGGAATTTATGTATATAAAATTTATTTGATAAAATCTTTTGTCTTATGCTCTGGCATACAAATACGTACATACACACACACATATACATTTTTACTTAAGCACTCATATATTCAGATTGAACATAACTATGCAACGATAAATATTAAATGCATACTCTGAAAGAGTTTTAATATATATATGTATATTAGATAGGTACATTTACATACATACACGGTTAAAATTTGATGTAAATTTTTTAAACAGTCACTTCTTCGGTAAAACGACTTTTGTCATCTAAATTGATGACAATTGCATGTGTTCGAGCGTGTCCAGATTTTATTAAACGACCCGCATTTGCTCCACTATTACTACCGCCTTTATTTGAGCCCGTATTTATTTTATTGTAGTTGTCATTTGAACCGGAACCGGCGCCGGCGCATGTTCCACCTATGCCGTTTTCATTTCCGTTTTCGTTGCCACTTTCTTTACTGGATTTACTTGGTGTTGGACTGCAACAAGAATAGCTACTTACTTTTTCGAAATATGCAAAATTATTTTAGACCCATTTCAGATTATTCAATTCATTCAACGGTAAAATAAAAATATTAATTTTATTAATATTAAATTTTTTGAAAATATGATAATAATAATTACAAATAAATAAATCTTGAATATGAATTGCATTTTTTTAATATTAGAATTGTTCGAAATTTTGACTTAAAATATGTTTTTTTTTCAGTAGGTACTGGTAACGTATTAAATAAAGTTAATAATTGATTTAGAAATCTCTAAAAACTAGATACGAACCTAGAACATTTTAATATCGTAACAGCGTCAATGGGATTTTTATTTGCAGATGCAAGAACAGGAGGACTAGAACTAGTAAGTTTATCAATCATAACTTTTTCTTCTTCTGTAACTGGAGATATAGCAACACCTCGTTTACCGCACATAGAACACGAGTCGGCTAGAGGCACAGTACTAGTGGTAGTACTGGGAATTGCTGCACTAATCCCAGTCACAGTTCCAGCACCTTTCTTTTCATTCCCTTTACAAGCATCAGCAAAGGGCAAAGCAGACACGGCTAGAGTAGTAGGAGATATGTGAGCCACGGCAGCTGCGACTGTTATATGCCGTTGATTTGATAAGCAACTGTTATTTAGTTTGACTAAAGGCGAATTACTTTCATAACTTTCTGGTTGAGATTCTTCTCGATTTGATGATAACAATTCAACACTCTTCATTTGTCCACCCGGTGTATGAGTATGACTCTGCCATTGACAATCTAAACGAGTCGCCGCATCTTGCATTGCAATTATTTTTGCAGCTAGATGTCGATTACCAAAGCGCATATTTTTCTCTTTGAGCAATTCAAGTTGAGTATAAAGGCGACGAAATTCTTCCTGTTAAACAAATTGAAACTCAATATGTACCAGATTTATAATATGTACCTACTAAAAACTAATCTTACTTGTACATCTTGATCGGTAAATTTAGAATTGTCCAAACCAGCTGCAGATGAATTAGTGCTGGTATACTGAGAATTGCCAGATCGAGGTTTACTTAAGAATTTCGTTGCTTGTGACTTGGACATCATTCCCGAACTTTCTTCTGTTTTGTCTGCTCCACGGAATACCATGTATGCCTTTACAGTAATATTTAAGAGTTAATTTAAAAAGAAACAAACGAACAAACTAACATTGTAACAAAATAAACACGTGTGCGTAATTTCAATTTGCACTCTTCCTATTTCGGAGTGGAATTTTATATTTTTGAGAAGAATGTGTAGGTAAATGAAGTGTTAACTGTGTTCGTGTTATTTGTTGTTCATACACAGAAAAAAATAATAAGACGTAATTAAAACTTGCCTTGCTGCCAAATATAAGGCAAAGAAGAAGCGTCACAGTCAACTGGGTGTGGCAGAAGAAAATGATGTACAATAAATCCGGATTAGCCGGTGATTGTAGGAAAAGCCTGCACACAAAATAATGCTATAGCATACAAACAGAAATCGGCAAAATGCAAAGAAAATTAACGCACAAATGTCTTCTTAGTCACACTCTATTTTAAAATGATAAATTATAAATATTTTTTAAATAAAAGTATTATTAGGTACCTTACCTATGCCGATAAATGGAATATTTCATTTTGTTTTTTACTTACATAGATATGTTTAAGAAAAGAGACAATAAAAATTCGTTGTATATGGCCATAGATATAAATTTGCTTTCATTAAATTCAGACGGTGCTTTCCTTACAACTATGCACAACCGAATGCCCCATACCAAAAAAAGAACTTCCACTGTAACCAGGGACGAACATGAAAGAAATTGGTAATTTGAATAAAATGATGAATTAAAAAATAAGTAACAAATTACTCGTGGTAAAAGAGTGGTCCCACCAATCACTTCTGCATAAATATGCTTTAAGATCGTCAGCCGTCCTTCCCACAATTACTATTGGAGGTGCGACTAAAGTTCGTATTATCAACAATACACTAAATACAGCCACAATAATACCTAGTCTTTTCATCAGATTTAAGTCTGTTATTTTCACAGCTTTAGCTGATCGAACGCGAAATATGACAGATATTCTACAAAAATTATAGAAATAAAATTTTTCTAATATTCACCGATTTTTATATACATATTTTTAAGATTTACCTCCAGGTTTTTAACATTAAAGCTCCATATATAAGCGCAAAACCAATTTCTCGCAACCATACTCGTGCTGTGCATGTATACACAGAAGGTTTTGGATACATAACTATTATCTGTAAACAAATATTTTTATTACATTGAAAAAATTATTTCTATCTACAAATGTATCATAAGTTACCGTTGCATAAATAAAAAATGCTCCCAGTGTTATAACTCGCAATAATACAGGACTTGCAGCCCGCACAACCTATCAACAATCAAATTTTGTTATTACCTATTAAGTATTTGATAGTTATGATATTTATTACAATTAATTAATAAAACTTTTTTCATATACTTATATATTTAGTTATTACATGCTTAACATACAAATCTGTCCAAAAAATAATTATAAAATTAGATTTTCTTATAATATATGATAAATATTTAATTACATTCAAAAATTAAAACAAAACAAAAATAATATCATTATAAGAACATTAAAAATTATAAACACAATTTGAACTTAGAAACGTATTTTGTCTACATTTTCGAATTTTATTTCATTTTAAAATATTCGTAAGCCGTATTTTGATAAAATTCGGAGCTTGTGGAAGACTTCGAACTCCGAATGAAATCCTAATCTAGTGTCTCACACTATACAACTTTGTTCATAATAAAACTTTATTTGATATAAACATAAATATTTTTTTTTATTTTGATATTACGAATATATTACTGTAAAAAGAGTAACACCGCATTTCACACAACAAAGTTTTACCGAAATAACGGCGTTTCGAATTTCATGAAACATTAGGGTCTAACAAAGTTATATGATGTGACAGAGGTATAAGAGGTGGTCATCATTTTCTTTTCATTGATAACACTTTAATTTGTAACGTATAAAATTTGAAGAAGCTCAAGTTTTAGAAACTGGCTTAATATGAATCGATCGTTGTATTTTAAGAAAAATAATTTAATTAAAGTTAATTCTCTTATAATTAGAAAAAAAAAGTTAAGTACGCAAGTTAAATAATACTAGTAGTATCAATAGGATAAAAATGTAAATATAGGAAAGTAAATACTGTTAGATG
The DNA here is from genome assembly GCA_963966155.1 of Clivina fossor. Taxonomy (NCBI): domain Eukaryota; kingdom Metazoa; phylum Arthropoda; class Insecta; order Coleoptera; family Carabidae; genus Clivina; species Clivina fossor. The sequence goes on from OZ014550.1 coordinate 76,536,042, forward strand.
AGGCCTAAGTATTTGGGTTCTACCTATAAGTGGCATATTGTTTCTTTTTAGAGCTATGCTATGTAAGCAAGAAAATTCTCACGTACACAACACTCAAGAAGACATGCATGTTATACGCGCGCATACAATCATATTAGCGATCAATATCCATTGCAGTATTACCATAGCAACAGCGCATCTTGTCTTCAAAACAGAGCCGTATTAAGGAGATCAAATTTTGTACACATTTTAATCAAATTTAAATTTTTTATTACTCTTTTTAATTTACCTGAGTCGTTTTTATTTCTATGACAATAATAATTATAAAAATCAATATTTTTCAATAATTTTATTTTAAAAATTAAAATAAATTTTTAAACTATTTTTTTTAAATTAAATTGTTTTCATAACTCTAATAAAAAGTAACATAATGTATTTTTTCATATACTATTAAAAATTAAAATAAAACAGTCTATTTTTAAAATTTTAATAAATGTTTAGATTTTTTACTGAATAACATCACCAATTTATTTATATTATATGATTACTAACAATTTAGCATTTTATACCTAATTAACAAGTTACTACCTATATTATTAATATATGAAATAAATATAATTTACAAATTAATGTAAACAATTTACATACCTTAACATTACCATATTTCCAAGTAAAGAAAACAACGATAGGTAGACAGCCAATGACGACGCATGTCAAAATCAAAATTACCGTACGCATAACCCAGTTTAACGAAATAACACATGGTCGATCATCTTCGCAAAATTCACAGCCTTCTGCACATTGTAAGCATTCAAACATACCTGGAGTATTATACTGGCTTTCTTCACCCTGAACATTGTTTTTAATAAGCATAAGAACAAAGTTAAATAATTATGTAGATTGTACTTACTAGCATTAACTTCTCATATTCTTCCTCTATAACAGTTCCATTGTAGTAGCGTTTTTCAGCTTTAATATCAGGAAAATAGAAACCATGCCGACAAACACATTTATAACTACCTCGTCGAAAACCCAATCCCGGTAAAGATACACACTGAATATAAAATAACGTGTTAGTTAAATGTTTTGTTTTTCTTTTATTTGATTATTTTCATATATTCATTATAGAAAAATATTTACTTCTGTTGTACGCTTTTTGCATTTATCTGATGCCGCAAAAATATTAAGCTGCGTACTGCCTTTTGGTAGAGGACATTGATCTATATCAACTCGACGAAGATCTATATCAATTCCGCTAGTACCCCTGTAAGCATCGTAGAAAATTCGGTAAAAACTTATACAAATTAGATTGTTGTTGTTGTTGTAAAACTTCGCTTACTTGAAGAAATAAGTCTCATTTTGGTATCCAAAAAATGGTACAGTATATGTTAACATCCAAATATTACCACCACCACAATCATAATAAGGTTTAGACCACTTGCCATCTTCGTAACCAACTGACAATATTTCATCTGGTATTCGTTCTGTGTGGGTACTTTCGTTATATGTATATGTGTTGTAGCCTGTAATAAATATACAATTCTAGGTATTCATTCACAAATAATTTCTCATTTTAGGTAGAAATTTAAAATTTATAATATAATGTATGTATTCTTGAATTGTCGCACTATTTACTTTATAAAACTTCATAATTAATTAGGGATAAATAATATAGTTTGTGTTAAGTTTGATTAATAAATAAATATAAAACTTAACACAAAGTATATTATTTATCCCTAATTAATGTATGTATGTATGTTGTCTACTTTACCTCTACTAAACTGATTATAATTGCGAATAACATTTTCGGCATTTTTTCGCGCAATATAAAACCATTCAGAGGTATTACTTAAATATTTATATTCGACAGCTAAATCTTTGACAAGAATTGGTCCTTCTGGTAATCTATATGCATAAGGACAAAATAACCAATAATCTTTATATTGGTATTGATCATAGCAATTTCCCGCCGCAAAAATATCATCGTCAAATTCGACCATAGAGAAAACGGATGCATGTAACAAATACTCAGATAAAACTACATTCGGATCAGCGTATTTCCATAATCTGGTGAGCATATTAGCACGATTAACAGCAACATCTGCCTCAACTCGAAATCGTTCTTGAGCGTAACGATCCACGACACCTTCACCTAAATGCCAATCAGTTCCTGCTGTACAATTTTCACCAAGAGAATGTTGTGATTCAACAATGCGTAAAAATTTCGTAACTATATCTCCATGTCCAGATCGAGCATTTACATTCACATCATCTGGCTTCACTTGTTCTGTTGAATTCTCTTCGTTTGGAAAAGTTTTATTTGAATCTGTAGCAACATTATTATCTTCTTGGTTGTTTTCAATATCTATATCTAGAAAAATATTGCGCGTTGTTTCATCGGAATCAGTGGAATTATTGTTTGTTTGAATAGTAATTTCTACGGAATCTTTTTGTTTTGCGTTTGGTCGTTTCACATTCTTCTTGGAATGTTGTTTCTTGATGGAAAATACGTTCTCTAACGATAGTGTTCGATTTAGAAAATTGGCAGATTTGTTCTTCTCATTATCATCATCATCATCACCACCACCATCATTATTATCGTTAGTGTTGACATCAGTGGTATTGTATTCGGTAATGGAAGCCTGTTGTGCATCAAAAGCGGTCATCGGTGAAAATGATCGGCTCCTGGTGTGTATATTGAGTACATTTTCTACAAATCGCATATTATGTTCACGACGAATGATTCGTGCGAAATGTAAACGAGATTTACCATGACGAATATTTTGATGTTTATCATTCATTTCATTTGATCGCCACGTTGATGACGATGACGATGAAGATGAAGATGACCACGACGACGACGATGATGACGACGACGACGACGATGATGACGATGACGACGACGACGACGACGCCGACGACAATGACACAGATGAAGGTGATGATGATGCTGTAGCAGCAACACAATAATTCGCAATCAAACAAAAATTAAAAATAATTATCACTGCACTTGCTGCAAATTTCATGTTCACGAAAAATCTATTGTATGCGAATCAAGAAAATAATATGAACATCTTCATATTAGTTATATCACATTGTACGTACGTAGATATTTAAATAGAACATTTAAGCAAATAAACTGAGATGATGCAAACGAATTGAACATAATGTAAACATAAGACATGATAGCGGAATCTGTTTGGTAATAGGTCCGTAACAGCAAATGCTTAAGCTGAATGAAATTTGTATGATTCGTCCGTCTCCGTTGAAAATGGATGAATTTGCGTCGGCTACCCGCATACACAAACACGCACACAAACAAACGAACGTATTATTTAATGCACAAGCTGTTCCAGACCGGAGTCCGGGCCACGGACCGTTACCGTCCGAGAAAAAGCGCGCGACGCAACTGCCACAGAGCTAGTTCTCTGGAGCGATACACATCAAGTCCGGTGTACCGAATAGCAGAGTTACCGGACTTCTGACTCGACGCGTATCGTTTACCGCCGAAGGATTGACGCACTCAAACGCTATGTAATATAGTATATAATAATAGGTATGTAATGTAATGTAAAGTAATGTAATGTAATGTAATGTAATGTATGCAAAGTAATGTGTGTAATGGTTGTGGTATGTGGTATATGATTTGGAATTGGTCGTCGCTCGTTGCTCGTCACCCCTTTCAACCCTTGCGCTTCGCGTTCACATCAGAATTTCCCGTTTTCACTGTGCACAATGCTTCGAGAGCCACCTACACTCACTAATTGGTAGTAGTTCGATGCTCATCATGCTCATGCGCTACAGAATTATTACCCTCTCGCACCAACGAAAATCTGTTCGTTCGATTGATCGTACTTATGACTATATGTTGTTTTTTCAAATAGAATTATTTTCTACTTCTTTATTCAATCGCTTCCTGCGTTCACTGTTTCCATCGTAATCACTATTACGAACAAATAAACTGCTCCCTTTTTTGATTTCATTACTTTTTAACATTATAACAATATTTTCAATACAAATATTTTACCCGTTTCTCTAGGACTCTGTTGTATTTTCTATTTCATTGCAGGAAGTTTTACTTACCTACATTTAAAGAAACATTACCTTCTTTTATTTAACTATATTTACATTTTTGCAGTTATTAGAATAGTAATAATGTAATATTTGTTTATGTACTATGGCTGCAAATTAGGCGTTTTTAGCTCAAGAGTTATAGGTAAATGCTGCCGTGGTATAGGTATACAAAATTTTATACACGATCGAACAATTTCAATATTATTAACATAGTAAAAAATCTTTTACTTTAAAATAAAAACACTTTAGGTTTTAAGTTCTGTATAATTTTTAATTAAATTTTGATGTTTCGATATACTGCACGTATATCATAATCAGGAAACTAATTACGAATGACATAAATAATAAACAAAACGTCAAAATTTAATTAAAAAATATAAAATTTTTATTTCTACTTTTTATTATTTATGTGATAATGTTAAAATGGTTTTCTACATGTATATATATATATATATATATATATATATATATATATATATATATATATATATATATATATGAGTTTACACATATACTTCTAATCTTGTTTATTTTAAATATTATTGTTAAATAAATAAATTTGTACTTATCAAAATAATATTAAAATAAAATCACGTAAAGATGAGCACAAATAAAACAGCCAAATAAATAAATACAGTATTTACATAGCATATTTTTTAGACTGATCGTGTATTGTATAGCATAGGTAATAATTATTTATGAATTTAGAGAAGAAACAAACACTTTGTCGCAACGAGAACGCGCGAGGGCAACAGTGGCAGTTTCCGCCAGTGATTTTTTCGAACAGCTTATCAAAAATATTTTTTTCCTATTTTGAACAAATAAACAATTTTTTCTTCAAATTACAAGTACGCGTTAAAAATTAACGAAATAATTTACAAACTGACGGTTAGGCGCAAGCTCACTTCGTCAGAAACATTAGATATATTTTATCAAGGTAGAAAAAAACCTTTCACAACTCACTATAATAAATTAAAAGGTTGTCGCTTAAAGTTTTGCATTATTTTTATTAAAATCATCATCATTTACTTTCCTGTTTAATAAATCGAAACTTTTATATGAGTTAAACCTGAAGATATATTATCTAACCTAAATTAATCTGGAGATATATTACTAAAGACAGTAAAATTTAACTATGCAAAAAAATTATAATTTAAACGATACATTTTCTATATCGCCAGTTGACTCTGGAGACTCCAGGTGAAAACTGGAGGTGATAATTTTAATCGAAACATCAAATTTTAAACTAAAGCCTTTTAATTTATTCTATTTAATTTAAACGATTAGTTATTGTTGCTACTTTTTTGCGTACTTGCCGGAAAGTAACAAATAAAGTTCAGAAAAATGTTTTTTCTAATATCGTGGTTGAAAATCAGACACCAATAATAGATTCACTAATCATCGCTACGACTTTGCACAAAATAAAGTAAAAACAATATTAGAAGCATATGGGTAAACCCATATATAGGGCACTCTGATAACATCAGTTTGCAATGCTGAACAACAATAAAATTATATAATTTTTGTGAGAACTAAAAGAATATTTTGTAAAAATTTGACTAATTTTGGATAAATAATGTTGATATAATTTATTATTTAAATTTAAGTAATTTTTTTACACTGAACTTTATTAAAATTATATAATTTATGTGGGTACAAAAAAAAACTTTTGTGAAAATTTGATTAATTACGAATAAATAATATAGCCATAATACATTTTTTAAAACTTTAGTAATTTTTTTCTCTCGAAAGGATAATCTTTTGTGAAAATTTGATTAAAATCGGATAAATAATGTAGCCATCTTGAATTTTTTAAAAGTTTAATATTTTTTTCTCGGAAAGTTGGCAACACTGACAAAAAACCCACATGTCCATTTTGGGCATCAACTGAACGTATCCTGAATTTTTTTTTTAAATTTTTGAAAATGTTATAGACACCATACCGAGAACTATACCACTTTTCCTTTGCAGTCAAAGTGGTAAAAATAAGACGAAATAAAAACAAAACATCAAAAAATTTGCATTGTAAATATACAGTGCGGAGATAAATAGAAATCGCTTTATTAGTAGGTAATAACTGGAGCAACATTCAAGACATTGGAAAATAATTAAAAACTGAAACAAATCACGAAAAAGTAGCATATTTAATTATTATATTCTTTGGTTTAAATAATACATACATTTCTCGGAAATATAAATTCTAATTTGTTCGATGTCCTTACTATAAACAATTCAGTTCAGAAACTTTAAATATCATTTTCTCGAAAGTAAGCTTTTGTGATATGGAACAAACAAGAAATCAACTGATGAATTATTTATTGTATAACATATTGCACACCGTATTCATATTTGTCAGAACCAAAAATTATCTAAATCTGTTATGTATATCACACCACACGAGTATTTATAATATCAACTATAATTATATAAAAATTGAAATGAAATATTTAAGTATTTCTTTTTATAAGTATAAAATTTATGATTGAAATAATTGTAATGTGACGATGTGAAATACAGTATCTTTAAAATTTACGTTAAAATTTTCCATATTTCTTTGAAATTTTTGTTGAGAGTTAATCATTTAATCATTAATAACAACAAAATTTTAGGCCAGATTTTAATTAAACCTAAATAAATAATAATAAGGCTTGTGTATACACACCATGAGCAAATTTCATCAAATTTTAATTAACCAGATATGAGCAAACAACAATTCTATTGTTACTGCATCTGTCTTGAATTAAATGTTAAATAATTTTATGTTAAAATAGAGAAATTATTAAAAACAATAATCTATTATTATAGAAAACAAATATTTAGGTAGGTAGGTTACGATTTCTTGTATAAATATTTATTAATATTTTAAGTTTATACATTAAAAACTATGATTAAAAGAGTAATATTTAGGTAAAACTTTACTTTACGGTTATGTAAACGATTTTCTTTAAACTTTACATACCGTTAATTTTACACATTTCATAAATATAAATCACAAAATTTTAGTGCGGATATGATATTTACGATTTATATTCATACAATGTGCAAAATTAACGGTATATAAAGTTTGAAGAAAATCGATTACATAACCGTAAAGAAAAGTTTAGCCAATATTTATTTGAAAAAGTGCAAACATACATACATATACATGTTATGTAAATAATTGTAATTCATTATACTGTACAATAAACACATTATTAATAAATAAATTGTCAAACAAAGGACAAATGATACATAATGAATGAATAACACACAAATAAATAAATAATCCGACTCTGTTTAATGTAAAACCAGTGGCGTACGTGTTTTACTAATGTGACACAAAAGTGAAACAAAAAATATGTATATCAACATAAACATAAAAAATCACATATTATTCGAAACAGTAGTAATAAAGTATTTGATAAATTTAAACCTATTGCAGGATTTATATTTTTTTTTTATTCCTCTTTTTCTTTTCAATCCAATTACTGTGTTCCCGTAACCTTTTGGCCTGCCTCTAGCTTTCACATCGGGTATTTTTATATGGTTTAAATCAATATTATTTAAATATTGGTCAGTTTTAAAATAATTATGTTCGTTAACAACTTCAGCAAAATATTCATTATTTAGTTCGTCATTGTTTTGTTCATAATCAGAGTCTATAATCTTATTTTGAATAATTTTCTTATTACCTCGCGCTTGCAGTGCTTGCTGAGATGATACTTTAATTTCTGCTGGCAAATTTAATCGTTGATGTGGTAGCGTATTAAATAAGGTTTTTGAAACAGTGTGGTTGTGTTCTTCATTTATTTCCTGAAGTTGTAAATATTTTCCACATGAACTTAATTTAAGAAACATTCCCGCTGGACAACCTTGTTTAAAAGTTAACGTTCTTTTCTTAAAAATTTTTGCTACGTGTTGTCTACCTCCTTTGATGCATGCAATCCGTAAATTATAGTATTTCAAATTGGTGCTGGCTTGAGCCGCAACACCATTTGGAAATCTATTTAACTGAGTTTTTAATGTTCTACAATCTCGTATCCAATAGTTATTGAAAGTAGCTTTCTCATATTCATGAAGCTTTGATTGAAATTGCTCAAAGCTTTCAAATTTATCTCCAACTTTAAACATACTGGCAATCTTAAAAAATAAAATAATAATAATAATGATAATAATAATAATAATAATAATAATAATAATAATAATAATAATAATAATAATCAATAATAATAATATCAATAATAATAATAATAATAATAATAAAATTAATAAATGTAAACTAATAAACTTTGAAGAAAGAGAATTTTTGCCAAAACTTAATGAGCTACCAAATAATATGCAATTAGTAGAAGAAACTAACACCTCATTAGATATATTACTAGCGCAGAATCTCACCTACAGTTTGACAGATATTAACAACATTATTTATGCAACAGCTAAAACAGTTACATCAATAACACTACAAAAGAAAATAAAAACAGATACAACAAAAACCAAACCGCGCATACAAGACATTCCACCGTGGCAAAAAAGAATTAAAAACAAAATATCTTTACTTAGGAAAGATATATCTTTAATCAGCGAAATAAAATCAGGACAATTAAAAAACAAGCGAACAGAATTAGGCATACGTAGAAAATATCAACTAAATAATGAACAAGATATAATTAATACAATAGAAACACTAAAACAAAAGCTTATGGCAAAAGCTCAAAAATTAAAACGCTATACTACACGAAAAGATCAATATGTACAAAACAAAAATTTTGCGAGCAACACTAGTAAATTCTATAGGCAGTTAAAAGGAGATATTATTCACATTGAAGAAACACCTAAAGAAGAAGGTACAAAATTTTTTTGGAAACAAATATTTGAAACAGAAACCAAACATAATCTTGATGCTTCATGGTTAGACGCTGTGCGCCATAGTGGCGAAACTATAATGGAAAATGTGGAAATAACTGAATCTAAACTATACGAAGCAATCAAAGGGACACATTCCTGGAAATCTCCTGGACCCGATAGAATACCAAACTTTTGGTTAAAAAAATTAACATCCACCCATAAATACCTAGCTAGAGAACTAAACAAATTACTAAATGGAGATATAGATATTCCTAACTGGCTACCAGCAGGAAACACAATTCTAATTCCAAAATCAACTAACACAAAAGATGCAAAAAACTATAGACCAATTACGTGCCTTAACACAACTTATAAACTGCTTACAAAAATAATAGCTCAAGATATTAACCAACATTTAGTAAATTATTATCCATTAGAGACCGCACAAAAAGGATGTGGCAAAGGTACAATGGGCACCAAAGACCATCTTTTGTTATCCAAAATTATTCTCGACGACTGTCACTTAAATAAAACATCGCTACATATGTGTTGGATAGATTATCAAAAAGCATATGACAGTTTGCCGCATTCATGGATAGTAGAATCTTTGAAATTATGTGGAATAGCAAATAATATTGTTGAATTTTGTACTCAAATAATGCTACTCTGGCAAACAAAATTATCACTTAAAAATGTACACGTCTGCAACGTTTCAGTAAAAAGGGGGATATACCAGGGAGACTCATTATCTCCTCTATTATTCTGTATAGCGATGAACCCGTTATCAATTTTACTTAACAAAAATATAAGAGGCTATACCATTAAAAACACAAAAACGCCAGTTACTCATATGCTATACATGGACGACTTAAAGATAATAACACCAAGTATGACACAGTTAAAATCAGCCATCAGTTTAGTAGAAGAATTTTCAAAAGATATACGCATGAATTTTGGCTTAACAAAATGTGCTACTGTGCATTTCAAAAAGGGGAAAATTGAAGATAGAGATACCTTTACACTTACAGATCAAAATGAAATAAAAAGCCTAGAGCCCGGTGAATACTACAAATACCTAGGCATAGGGGAGGGACAAACACTTGACTACGAAAATACAAAAAAAGAGTTATTACAGAGTAGGTACAAAACTAGAATTAGAAAAATACTCAAGAGCGAACTTCACGGAAGAAATAAAATAACGGCAATTGGCACACTTGCTCTACCTGTCATCGAGTATAGTTTTGGAATAATTAACTGGACCATACAAGAATTAGAAAACCTTGATCGGCAAACTAGAAAACTATTGAACATGTATGGTGGTTTGCATCCACGAGCCGATGTTGATAGGTTATATGTACCTAGAGAAAGAGGAGGACGAGGATTAAAAAATGTAACTGACAGATACAAAAGAACAATATGCAATCTTGCTAATTACATTCAAAAAAGAGCACCGAAAGACAAATTAATCAATATAGTAAAACATTATCATGAACATCAGCCCCAAAATTTTTCAATAATAAAAAAATCAAAAAAATATTTATCAGAAATACTAGATATGCCAGTTTCAGATACCCCAGATAATTTAAGTAAGGAACAGCTAAAAGAAAAAATACACAAAAATAAAGAAGCAAAATGGATGCAGAAAATCATGCATGGACAATTTAGAAGGTTTACAACACACGAAGATTTAAGTAGAGAAAAGTCTTTTAATTGGTTACGTTATGGCAATTTGAAAATTGAAACGGAAAGCTTAATAACTGCTGCGCAAGATCAAGCGCTCCGTACAAACTATACGAAAACAAAAATAACAAAAACAAGAACTGATCCCACTTGTCGAATGTGCAAGCAGTATGATAAAACAATAGAACACATAATATCTGGCTGCCCCATTTTAGCACCACGAGAGTACACCGAAAGACACAATAAAGTATGTGCACATCTGCATTACACGCTATGCAAACATTATTGTTGCAAAACCGATACGAATAACTGGTACTCTCATATCTCTGAAAAAGTAATAACAAACAAAGACAATAACATAACAATATTGTATGACCAACCAATACAAACAGACAGACATGTACAAGCTAATCGACCTGATATCATAATTAGAACACCGGAATTAACCTATATAATTGATGTGGCAATACCTTCCGATTATAATGTAACGAAAAAGGAATCAGAGAAAAAATTAAAATATTCAAATTTGCAAATAGAGATTCAAAGAATGTGGAAAACAAAAGCTACCATAATACCAATAGTTATAGGCGCAACAGGCATTATTTCAAAACAACTTCCAAAAGAAATCAGTAAAATCCCTGCGTATCATAACATACCGGAACTACAGAAAAGCGTTTTATTAGGCACATCTCATATTCTAAGAAAAGTCCTGCTATAATGTATAATTGTATTTATTTATATTTATTGCCAAACTCTGAGATGCATGGTTTGCATCTGAGTGCGACATAGCAACAAATACCAGGTAAAACCTGTGAAACATAAAACACATAATAATAATAATATAAGTATTATGGTATTTAAATTTGTTACCTGTAAGCTATATATAGTGATGGTTTTTGTACCTGTACAGGTAAAAAACCGCGAAAGCATACAGCTCGCTACTATAAAGTTCAATCGCTTAGTTATCCATGTGGCGGATATGTGGCAATACTGTAGGTGCCGGCAAAATACTAGGTTGCCGTCGACTGCAATGGAGACAGTCCCTAAATTATATGAATACTTGGAAAATCCTTTGTGAAAATTTGAGTAAAATCGGTTGAATAACATGGCCACAATAACATTTTTAAAACTTTAGTAATTTTTTTCTCGGAAAGTTGGCAACACTGGATATTAATAAAATTATATAATTAATGGGAGCATTAGGAAAATCTATTCTGTAAATTTGATCAAAATCGGATAAATAACGTAGCCAATATGAATTTTTAAAAACTTTAGTAATTTTTTTCTCGGAAAGTTGGCATCACTGGAAAAAACCAAAACCACATGACCATCTTGGGCACTAGACAAATTTATCCTGAAATCGGTTGAACCGTCTAGGAGGAGTTGCGATCACAAAATTTTGTCTGACGATCGAGTGAGCGAGCGAGCGAGCGAGCGAGCTGACGACGCACACACATACACCCACATAAACTAAGTTCAGATTCGTCATCTAGAGGCTATATAAAGGATTTCTATACAATTTTTTTTTTTTTGAAAATGTTACAGACACCGTACCAAACGCTATACTACTTTTTCCTTGCAGTCAAAGTAGTAATTATGAAATTTATTTTTATAAAAACGATAAAAACCCGGAGATATATGAATATTTGACAGCAGTTTGACAGTTCAAATGTTTGATTGAAGTTTGTAAATAGAAATACGATTATATACCTATAATATTCATAATGTGAAAACAAAACAAGAAGAATAAAGCGATTCTTAGTTTCATATTAATTAAAAAAATGTAAATCATAAAATTAAACTAAGAATCAAAAAAATGCCATCATACAAGTTAAACAAAAATAAATTTGGATCTTCTGCTACAATGAGATATATAATATGCAAGTTGCTTGCATAAAATGTTTTAATTTGTAGTTATTATAAATATGATAACACTAAGTTTTTAAATATTCTAGAATTTAATAATGGAAGAATTATTATACTGGGCAATTCATATTATACTTTTTCACTTTTTTTTAATATGGATGAGTCGATAATTGTTTTAGACATTAAAAAAGTGTTGTGAAGCACGAAAAAGACTGCAAGAAAAATGTGGTATAGCGTTTGGTACGGTGTTTGTAACATTTTCAAAAAAAAATAATTTGTGTATAGAAATCCTTCATATAACCTCTAGATGACGAATCTGAACTTAGTTTATGTGGGTATATGGATGTGCGTCGTCAGCTCGCTCGGTCGTAAGTCAAAATTTTGTGGCCGCAACTCCTCCTAGACGGTTCAACCGATTTTAATGAAATTTTTAGGATAAATTTGTCTAGTGCCCAAGATAGGGTCATGTGTTTTGGTTTTTTCCAGTAATGCCAACTTTCCGAGAAAAAAATTACTAAAGTTTTTAAAAATTCATATTGGCTACATTACTTATCCGATTTTGATCAAATTTTCAGAAAAGATATCCCTAATGATCCCATTAATTATATAATTTTATTAATATCCAGTGTTGCCAACTTTCCGAGAAAAAATTACTAAAGTTTAAAAAAAAATATTATGGCCATGTTATTTAACCGATTTTACTCAAATTTTCACAAAAGATTCTCCTAGTAATCATATAATTTATGTGATTTTAACAAAACACAGTGTTGCCAACTTTCCCAGAAAAAAATTTACTAAAATTTTTAAAAATTTATTTTGATCACTTTATTTAACCGATTTTAATCAAATTTTCATAAAAGATTTTCCTAGTGCCTAAATAAATTATGCAATTTTAACAAAATACAGTGTTGCCAACTTATCGAGAAAAAAAAATCACAATTTTTTTTTAAATTTATTGTGGATTATTTATTCGATTTTGATTAAATTTTCAGAAAAGTTTCTCCTAGTGCCCACATAAATTATAATATTATTAAAATACAGTGTTGCCTACTTTCCGAGAAATGTCAAAGTGATCTATATATTACATACATACATACATACATACATACACAATCACGCCATATACCCAAAAGGGTGTGGCACAAACTCTTTTCATTATCCCGAAATCAGTCGCCTCCAAACACTCCTATCCAAACAAGCAACTTTCGCTTCATCCACATTCATAATTCCTCTCATACATGCTCTTCTATTCCTACTACTTGGAAACTTTCGCTCACGCAAAACACTCTCAATCATATCACTCCAACTACTCATTGGACGTCCACGCAAACGTAAACCATCAAAATCATTCAAATAAATCTTTTTAACCAAACGTTCATTAGACATTCGCTCAACATGTCCAAACCATCTTAACTGACTAACACCAACTTTTGCTACAACATTTTTTTCAATTTCACACTCATCATACACTAGTCTATTTCGTACCCGATCTCTCCTAGTTACACCACATACCCCACGTAAAAATCTCATTTCCACAGCAGTCATTTTCCGTTTATGCTTTTGCAACCAAACCCAACATTCACTACCATACATCACCGTAGGCACCAAAACTGCATTGTATATACTTAAACGGGCTTCTTTTGAAACATTTACATTCCTGGCAAAAGTTCCCAAAGCACCCAAAACCTTACAACCAGCATTTACTCTCCTTTCAATTTCACGATCAAAACGGCCATCTCTAGACAGCAAACTACCCAAATACACAAATTCATCTACCTGCTCTAAACGTGCACCGTCAATATGTACATTACATTCAGTCATCAAATCACCTTTCTCAAAAACTAAAACTTTGCACTTATCAACATTCAACACAAGATTCATATCTTTACCAACAACATTAATTCTATCAATCATCCTTCTCAGTTTTTCTTCAGATTCAGCCAAAACCACCACGTCATCAGCATACGCTAAAGCAGGTACAACACAATCACCTATTTGTATACCATCATTACCACAGAAAGCTTTTAGCTATATATTGGTTTACCCATATACTTCTAATCTTGTTTACTTCATATTAAATATAAATAGTCATTATAAAAATATAAATTTCATTCTATATATCGTGTAAAACGTATTTATTTTCTATATGTTCTGTATGAAATTTTGTATAAAAAATTGTATAAAATTTTAGCACAGAAAAATGTAGCGTAAAGTCAGACACGTTTTTATTAACTTTCTTTTGTTTGTTTGTCTGTTCAGTACAAATTTTGCATTCAATTTTACACTAACTTCCCAGTGAGACTTGGTATATTTAATAACAAAAAGATTAGAATAAATAAGTCCATTAATGAATTTCAAAAAATTCTTTATTTATATCAAACAATTATACAATGTTTTAAAAATAAACGATCTTATAAGATTAAAGCCGTAAAATAACATAATAATAATAATAATAATAATAATAATGATAATATTAATACTTTTTTTATACAGGAAGGTCCAGAATTAGTCTTTGATTATTTCTTGCAACGTATGCGGTCGTTAAGCTTAGTTTTTTTTAGCTTTGACATATTGTGAACGAGGTCTGCCTCTTTTTCGACGAAAATCAGATTCGTTATTTGTAATTTTTGGGTGAAAATTAGAATCGTGACTTGTACTTTTTGAGCGAGTTCCAATATCAGATGTATCACTTTCGACATAATTTATTATATTTCTGGTTCTTTTTGGTCGATATTTTAAATCAGTTTGATAATTTTCAGAATCAGAATGGTTACTTTCGATACCACCCGTAGTTTTTCTTCGACGAACAATCATATTTGTATTATTTTGTAAAATTTTATCGTTAAAATTATTTGAGTTGCCAGCTTTGACATATTGTGAACGAGTTCTGCCTCTTTTTGGACGAAAGTCAGATTCGTCATTTGGAATTTTTGGGTGAAAATTAGAATCGTGACTTGTACTTTTTGAGCGAGTTCCAATATCAGATGTATCACTTTCGACATAATTTATTATATTTCTGGTTCTTTTTGGCCGATATTTTAAATCAGTTTGATAATTTTCAGAATCAGAATGGTTACTTTCGATACCACCCGTAGTTCTTCTTCGACGATCAATCATATTTGTATTATTTTGTAAAATTTTATCGTTAAAATTATTTGAGTTGCCAGCTTTCACATATTGTGAACGAGGTCTGCCTCTTTTTCGACGAAAATCAGATTCGTTATTTGTAATTTTTGGGTGAAAATTAGAATCGTGACTTGTACTTTTTGAGCGAGTTCCAATATCATATGTATCACTTTCGACATAATTTATTATATTTCTGGTTCTTTTTGGTCGATATTTTAAATCAGTTTGATAATTTTCAGAATCAGAATGGTTACTTTCGATACCACCCGTAGTTCTTCTTCGACGATCAATCATATTTGTATTATTTTGTAAAATTTTATCGTTAAAATTATTTGAGTTGCCAGCTTTCACATATTGTGAACGAGGTCTGCCTCTTTTTCGACGAAAATCAGATTCGTTATTTGTAATTTTTGGGTGAAAATTAGAATCGTGACTTGTACTTTTTGAGCGAGTTCCAATATCAGATGTATCACTTTCGACATAATTTATTATATTTCTGGTTCTTTTTGGCCGATATTTTAAATCAGTTTGATAATTTTCAGAATCAGAATGGTTATTTTCGATACCACCCGTAGTTCTTCTTCGACGAACAATCATATTTGTATTATTTTGTAAAATTTTATCGTTAAAATTATTTGAGTTGCCAACTTTCACATATTGTGAACGAGGTCTGCCTCTTTTTGGACGAAAATCGGATTCATCATTTGGAATTTTTGGGTGAAAATTAGAATCGTGACTTGTACTTTTTGAGCGAGTCCTATTTTCAACATCAGATGCATTTTTGACATATGTTATTTTATTTCTGGTTCTTTTTGGCTGATTTTCTAAATGTGTTTTAGAATTAGATATATCATCGTTTGATTTATATTTCTGAATGCTTGTAAAAGATTTAGAATGTTTTAATTGTAGTTTAGGCTTTAATAAAGTATTCTTTTCCGAATTGATAATAATCGATTGATTTGTTTCGGAATTCTGCTGTGTTTCAGTCATGTTTTGTTGTGGACAATTTTCTGTATTTTTACACAAAATTTGTAATTCGTTTCTTAGTAAACCGTCATCAATTTTTCTGACTTTATCTTCCGAATCTAATGTGTGGGAAAGAGATAAACAAGATTTCGAACGTGTTAATCGCATCTTAGATTTTACTAAATTATTTTTATCTGGTTGTAACAAGCTGATTTCGCAAGTTGTATCTGAAACAAATCAATAAAGATATTAACAAATAACTAAATAACTTCACGTGGAAGTTCTGTTTAATTTTAAATTAAAATTCGACGTTTCGATATAATTAAATAATTAATGTTTACCTTTATCACCAGTCTGTTGAGATAAACTTTCATCATTTTCTTTCTGCAAATTTTTACAATTCCTATCATCACTTTGTTGAGACAAATGTTGATCTTCATTAAAATTTTCTCGTTCGTTTGAATTTTCACAGTTTTCATTTCTATTTACAATCGCAACTTGTTCAAATACATTTTCCATAGAATTTACACGATTTTCAATTTTGCAATCAAGTGGAAATTCGGTTTTAATTTCAACCTCACTTAAAAGTACTTCATTTTCCAATCGATTAGAGTGAATTATTTTATCAATTTCTTCACTCACAATTCGTTCATTTTCTTGATTTATATTTAACTGCTCTAAACATATCATTAGTTGCTTGTGAGTTTTTTCGCATATTTTCTTGAATTTGTATGAATTTTTCATTACTTTAGAGCATACATGACAAATTCCTTGAGGTAATACATCATTTTGTTGGTTAATCTGGAAATTATTAAACGGTTTCACTTGAAGAAAATATAAGCATTTGTAAAACTAATTTAAAACAACTATTTTCAGAAAGCATTATATAATTTCAATTCTCAATTAAAGCCAGTTGAAGCACAAAATATATAAAATTGTGGGTTAATTTGGTCCAAGAGTCGTAGGAAAAATAATTTACAAAGTGATCATATAATCTTATTTTGAATTGATAATTTACTACAATAATATTTATATGAAACATATGAATATTAAAAAATAAAAGCTTGTATTACGAGCTCGGTTTTTGGGTGTTTTAGTTCATTTATTTAGTCTTAAAATCGATATTAGTTAAAACCAATTTTAAAACACTTTTTACTTACAAATTCTGGCAGAATAAACTTCAGTTTTTCCCCGAATGTTATATCGTCTGCGTCCAATGTTTCAAAATTAAAGATAATATTTTTATTTGTTGTACACAGACGACAGATTTTAGCAAAACAATTCATTTTCGTATAACCTTTATTTTAATAGTGGTCAAAAAGTAGGTATGTTTCGATATTATAAACTAATCGAAAATATAATTAATGTAGTTTAAAATATGTACATGATTATAAATACTTGTTTATTTAATAGAATATATTCGATCTATGTTTGTTAAAATGTGTTTGGCACAGTTTTTAAAATAAC
Source organism: Clivina fossor (assembly GCA_963966155.1). Classification (NCBI taxonomy): domain Eukaryota; kingdom Metazoa; phylum Arthropoda; class Insecta; order Coleoptera; family Carabidae; genus Clivina; species Clivina fossor. The sequence goes on from OZ014550.1 coordinate 76,554,024, forward strand.
CGACATGTTTACTTTATGCATAACCTTGAAATCACTTGAAATCATCTTGAGATTTTAGTTTTCATTTTTATGGATAGATAGCAGGAAAAACGCTAGATTATTTTTTATTTAAATTTTATTTAATATAAATATAAAATAATTTAAAAAATTAATTATTCATTTCGGTCAAGATGTAATAAAATTTTTCTTCAAACATATCCGACCAAAGAAACATAATTCTCAAAAAATCACATAATAATACTTTATTTCTTCAGATTATTTTACAAAAATACATTTTATGTATATAACAATATCATATAAAATATTTTAAATATAATAACATCTTATATAAAATAAGTAATTACTCGCTAAAAGAAAGAGTTCTTGCGCGCGAATGTTTAAATTTGTACTTTACATAACAAATATTAATAATTGTTTCATACATATACTTACTATTTTACTTCTAAACTCTTAAAAAGCGTGAAAATAAATGTTTCTAGCGTTCTCGAAATCTTGCCACAATGTCAATTTGTGTTTTGTATAAGTTAATTCTAATTATTGCATAATAAAAATTAAGTCAGTGATAATTTGGATATGGAAAATTTTAAATAAATAACTTTATTTATATATAATTTATTTTTGTTTACATTCAAAATCTTTATTAAACAAATACATTATACAATTACAATTTTATTTATAAAAGTACATATCTGGAAAAAATTGTTTTGTATTTGAAGACATCAAGTACAAAAAAAAATAAACAAAGAAAAAAAAATTAATAAAAATAACGCTCACTATATTGGAATGTGTGATTTTTATGTAAATCACAAATAAATTCTTTGTACCACAGACTACATTTGCACAAACTATCTTTTGCGTGTATAAATATTTGTGGACCTCGAATAATATGGCACTATAATAGCTTATATCACATATATAATCCATAAAAATGAAGAATTGTAATGTTTATTCCTCTTAGTTTTATATGAATTATGAATAATAAATATGCCTATTTAAAAATTCATCTAATTATTATATATGAATGGCAAAAAACCTTTCAAAACACATTTTATAATTTAATACAAAACTTTCGATTGACGTTCTGTTATATTTATTTTAACCGATTTTTTTTTATATTAAATATGACAAAAAAAAATTAGGAGGAAACCGCTTGTATAATCCGATGAACAAATTAATTAAAATCATCATAAAATTAATTAAAAATTGATTCTTAAAATCATATAAAATCTTGAGCAAATGCCGCTATCTTTAAATTTAAAAAACTTTAAATTTTGATCACTACTTAAATACTTTTAAGTGTAAAACTTTAGCTTAAATTAACTAAATAAATCAGTCTTCTTATTAACAGTTGATAAACTTTCTAGTTCAACCTTAATATCCATTTTTTTCTATCTTAATATTATCAGGAAAATCTTCAAAATTTGTTTGCAAATATTGAGACTCAACTTCCATTGGTTCGACTTATATAGACTGATTCAAAATTATTTTCTTTTAATAAATATTTATTTTTATCACTTGTTTCAATCACATTTTTTCTAGAAGCTTTAGTTTCGAAAATTTTATCATTTTGAGACACGCAATGTGAACGATTTAATAACTTTAAATTTTCATTTTCCTGTTTGGAATTTTCACAATTTCTATCTGACAAATATTCATCTTTAACACCATTTTGCTGAGATAGATTTTCATTTAATAAACAAGAATTTTTATTTCGTTTTTGAGAATTATAATAATTTATTTCTAAAACACCTTTTCGTTGAGATTCCCGATATGTTTCATTGAAAATGTCTTGTTCGTTTGAATTTTCACAGTTTTCATTTGATAAATTTTTATCTTCATTCTTAACTTGTTCAAATACATTTTCCATAAAATTTTCACCAATTTCAATTTCGGAATGAAATGGAAATTCGGTTTTAATATCATTCTCTCTTTTAATTTCATTTTCCAAGTTATTGGATTGAATTATTTTATCGATTTCCACAAAATTTTCATTTAAACTTGCTGAATTTTCACTGCTTTCATCTTCGGAATCAAGTGGTAATTCATTTTTGATTTCAACCTCACTTTTAAGTTCTTCATTTTCCAAGTTATTCGATTGAATTATTTTATCGATTTCCATAAAATTTTCGATCTCGGAATCAGACTTTTTGACTTTATCTTTTCTTTTAGGTTTCTCTTTTTTGTTTTCCAATATATTACGATTAGAATGAATTTTTTTCCAATTTCTTCAGTACCAATTCGTTTATTTTGCAAGTTTACCTTTAAAATACCGTGTCCGTTTGCATTATCACCGTTCTGTAGTTTCTTTAAACATATCATGAAATGCTTGTAAGTTTTTTCACATATTTTCTTAAATTTGTATAATTTTTTTATTAGTTGATAACATACCAGACAAATTCCTTGAGGTAATACATTATTTTGTTGACTAATCTGTAAATTGTAATAATTATTTATGTATTAATTGTACAGGCATTTAGAGACCACGGTCTATTATATGTCACGGGACATAAACTCTGATTACATATAAAATTTTCTGCCACGATAAAAACGAATTTAAATAAGTAGTACAACTTCTGGATAAAATTAAAGCAATTACATTCCGATATTGTACTTGTAATTTTAATTTTACGCATTTAATACAATATTTTATAATTTACTGTGGGGAAACCACTTCTTAAATTTTGTACACTGGATTGTACAAATTTTAAGTATGACTGTTGAGATTGTAATGATTTATACGAATTTTATACGAAATATTTAAGATTGTAGAAATTTTACATAATTTTAGGAAAATTGTTAATTGATTTTACCATGACTTGAAAGAATTTTGCCACGATTTTAAATCATTTGAAAACGTTTTACCAAGATTTTAAGAAATTTTAGAGGATTTTACTATATTTCTTTATTATTATATATGTATCTTTTTTGTAATACATATATTTTAATATACAATCTATAATATATATATATATATATATATATATATATATATATAATGTATAAACAAAGTTACTCAGACAGGTAATGAATTATATAACTATTGCACAATGTAAGATAATTAACTTTCATTTGTGTTTTTATACAAAAAATTTAAAAAAAAAAACCTTAATGTTTTGTAGAGCTTTTTATTTTGTTATATGTTTTTAGAATTTTGTGATTATATGTGACTTTGCCTTTGTTATTTCTTAATGTTTTTATGTGATACTGATTTTGTTGTCTTTAATTTTGAGCAGTAAATTTATAAATATTTATATAAAAAATGTGAATATGAAAAAAATAAACAACGTTAGTATTGAATTATATTTGTTATTTTGATTGGAAATGAATAAAACTTATCTAAAAAGAAAGTTTATACTTACAAATTCAGGTACAATAAACATAAGTTTGTTTCCTAATAATAAAGGGTTTTCCAATAAGAGGTTTCATTTTGAATAGCCCGCTATCTGGGCAGCTGTCACTATTTTTTTATCAAAATAAAAAATAAAAGCTGAATTACATTATACTATTTTCGTCTAGATCCATACTAGGTTTCTAGTACTAGATTCGTTCAAGGACATATAGTCAGTTTTAGTATAATGTAAATCAGAAATTTGCATCCAAGTTTCCTAGTATAGAAATATACAACATGCTCTATTTTCCTATTCAAGTTTCATACTAGGTACATTATACGCATGCGCACGCAATTCTACCAACCTTATATGTAACGAAGTTATATAGGTTATATATTATACTCTGTGTATGTAGCTGTCATATACAGCTTTAAGTTGGCGTACTGGCAATACATCGGGAAAAAATCGAAGAAACTCGACAATACACGACCGATTGTGAAAAAAGTATGAAAATTGAACAAACCTTGAACGAATCTAGTACTAGAAACCTAGTATGGATCTAGACGAAAATAGTATAATGTAATTCAGCTTTAACATTTACGTTTTGTCATTACGAATAAACTTGCAGATAATAATTTTTGTTATATTTTTTTTACAAACTCGGCTATGATATATTATTTTATTTATGAGCTCGGCTATGATACATTATTTTATTTATTTTTCGTCAAAATTATATTTAAGTTTTGTTATTACTTGCAAATGAGCTTAGAAATTGTTAATTTTCATTATATCTTTATTTACATAATTTAAATAAAATAATAATAATTAAATATTTTTTACTTATTATCATAATTTTCTTTTCACTTAATCCTATCTTTCGTCTTATGTTTACAGTAAAAAAATTATTTAAAATTTTGCGCTTTTAAATTTCCACCAACTTATGTGCGACGATATGATGGACGATCGTAAGCGTATCGTATACATTCATCAGTATATGATCGTATAGTAATCTAATCACGTTTTTATTTCGGAAAATAAAGATACATAACCTAACAACCTAACCTAAAACAAATTAATATCGTACTTATCAACTTTAACATTCGTAATTATTTTTTTATAAACAAAATATCATAATATTATAATGGCAAATAAATGTGAAGATGAATATTGGTTTGTAAGTAATACGAAAGCATTCGACTTCGAAGATGAGGTATTTTTATAACATATTAATTATTTTTTAATATAATTAATTACAAATGTTATTTTACAGAGAACTAAGTTAATTACGCAAACGCAAATGAATAATTATATTAGTCAGGAACAACCTGTTACTATAGAAATATCTCAAAGTTCTGTTCTTTCAGTTTCTTCAGTACTATCACAACAGTGTATTAATAAATGTATGTTTGTACGTATTTAACAATCATATTTTAATTTGGTATGTTTAAAATTTGGATTTTTTTTAGTGTCAAAACTTGATCAATTAACTAATGTAACAACAAAGGAATCGTGTACATTAATTGCGAACATTATTAATAATACATTCTTATCTCAACATTATATTTTTGATAACTGCAGAAGTTTTAAAAGTAAAAATGATTTATTAGATGCTGCAATTGAATTATTCGATGGGAATACAATATTAAATGTAAATTTTATTATTATTTTTTTTTTAATTAGCACTCTAATACAATAAATTGTTTCAGGTGATTTTATTTCTAAAAAATACACTTCAAAAGAATCTATTTTACAATATAGTTATATCCAGATCAAACGCTGTTTTTCATTATATTAATTATTTAACTAATTGTTTAAACATTGATGAACTTACCGAATTTTTATCGTATGTATGAAAACACAAAATAAATATAATACAACTAATTTATATTTATTTTTTTACAGTATAAAGGATTATAATGCAACGCACAGGGTATAATAAATATAAATAAATAAATATAATTACCATCTGTATAATACTTTTATTTACAGATAAAATTATTTAAAGCAATAATACACAAAATATCACATCAAATTTCAAGTGAGGCTCTTTTAAAAAAAGTGCATTTTTTCTATACAAATTTATTTAATAAAAAAAGCGATGATAAAGACAGCTCTATTATAAAAAATTATATTAGTTTATTAGGTAATATGTTTTTAAAAAATTAGAAAACCTTCAAAACTCACTAAAAATGTTTTTTTATTAGACTGGCAAATTGCGGCTCAAAAAAATTCCAATAAATATAACTTATTGGGTTATTCGGTAAACAAATCTTTAAAAATCTGTTGCCAACATTATTGGGACGAATCAGAAGATCATTTTTACAGTCCATCAAAATTGAGCAAACTTCATTTTGTAAAAGAACGTCAATTACAATGGATATTTTTAGATATAAAATCTACTGAAATGTTATGGAAAGATATAATAAAAGTTTTCATTAAAAATGTAAATATATTGTGACATGTTTAATATATATATATATATATATATACATATATATATATATATATATATATATATATATATATATATATATATATATATATATAGAGGATAAACGTCATTTTTTTTCAGACATGGCTTGGAAATAAGAAATCAATCAGTACGTCTTTAAATATAGAAAATATCATTATTATGTTGGGCGAGAAAAAAGCACCATATCACATTATTGAAAATTTTTTGGTATTAATGGATAATAATGAGAAGAGTTTAGCATTAGCAACAAAATTTAAATATCATCGTTTCATAATAAATTACTACGTTTCACAAAAAAATCGAAATGCATTAGTAAACTATAAATTACAAATAACTCCACAGTCAGAAGACTTCATTTACATAGAAAACGTTCTTTGCTCGGTAAGAATTAGTTTGATAATAAGTACTTCAATTTATAATATATATATACATTTTTTTTAGAATACCGTGTGGAAAACTTAAAATATGCAAATGGAGATTTATTTGATTCAAAATACGTATTGTTTTTTATGTAATGTAATCATTTTTCTAAAAAATAAAGACTAATTATTTAATACAAAAAAAAAATTATTAAGGTAAGAAAAAGTACATATACATATTTTTGATTTTTATTATTTTTTTTAAACACAAACATACAAGTATGATATAACATCAAATTTGAAGTAATATTCATTGTCCTATTCGATAAAAAATTAGAATGAATTTGAAAAAAAAAAATATTGCTTAGAAATTTGAAAGAATGATTCGCAATATTTTATGAAATGATTTTTCACTATAGCATATGCGTATTTCATACAATTCTAAAAAATTTGACTTGACAATATTAAGTATCTTAATTTTGTTAACTTATTGCTTACTGGATGGCATTTTGAGCTGAAAATCGTAATAATCACAAAGCTATAAAAACAGATTTCGTTACATTTTGTTTTTCAATCAGTAAATTTTTTATAGAAAAATTATTGGATACTGTTTATAAATTAGATAAATAATAGTTAAATCGACAAGAATGTATTTCTCATTTTTTGTTTTGTTTTATTTTGTTTTTTACAATAAAGAACAATAACCACTCTAAAAATTAACAAAATAAGATATACATGTTTGCACCATGCATACGTATTAATAATACACGTATTTGTTAAACGTTACTTCACTATTCACTAAGTTGAAGATTTTAGCTGTTCGAGTTTGAGTTTAACGTCCTTAAAAGTTGGTCGCTTTTCCGGTGAAAGATCCCAAGCCTTTCATAAAAATAATTATTACTTATTTCATTTATGTTCTATTATTCTATAATAATTATTTTACTATCATATAACATACCTGACGCATAATTTCATATATTTCCGGCGGACAACCTTCAGGAGCTTCCATTTTATAACCTTTTTCTACATGCTTTACAACATCTGCTAAAGGCTAAAATTTATTATTAAATTTAGTTACAGTTTGTTCATTTTATAACATAGTTTTATCACTTACTATTCGTGGGTAGGGAACTCTTCCAAATGAATAAATTTCCCATAACAAGATTCCGAAACTCCACATATCTGACTTATTTGAAAATATCTGTTAAAATAATTCTCAATTATGTTGCAATACAAGCAAAATAGTCAACATATGAGGTGTTCAAAAGCCAATGACTTGTACTACAATCTCAGTTTTAAAATATCTCTGATTTTAACTAATAATACAACAGTCCTAATACCAGGACTAAACAAATGACCTAAAATCAAAAACCGATTATTGGACAAGGCGTCCGATCGGAGATCAGAAGGTTACGGGTTCAAATCCTGTAGGCGACATAAAATCCATTGATTGATTTTTTTTGTTTTATTAAAGAATTTCTCGTTACTTCGTTTTTTCTCCGTCGGAAATGGCTTTCTTTTATGGCTTCTGAATATGTTGTATAATAATTAATTTATTAAAAAAATTTATTTATGTTTTATGAACTTATTTCACATTGACTTCTGAGCGGCTCATATTATAAATTATAGAAACAATATTATTACTACTAAAATATTACTATTTTAGGACAACAGATTCTAAAAATTCTATAAAAAAAGGACTAAAAGAATCTGAATCAGAGAAATTTTTATGATGAAATTGACGAAAATATAAATGGTTCATCATTAAAAAAAAAATCAGGCAATTGTTTGTGCTTGTCTGAATACAAAAATCTGTCATCATCTAAATATATTATTTGTTAACAAAGAAAATTTTGTTTTTGGTCCTACATGTAAAATTTTATTGGAAAGTTTAAATAAGTACAGAAGAAGCTGTAATGTGATTATGTGAAAAGCTCAATAATGAAAACAACAAAAATTTTATATTAATCTCTATCTCTCTATAGAATGAACAATGACAAACACTCGATAACGTAAACCATGTTTTCTTTATGTTACAAAATGTGTAGTGATGGCATGAACTCATCAAAATCAAGTCAGTGTTGGTAATATTTTAGCTCTAAAAAATATTTAAGATTATTTTTATCTTATGACACATATGTATATTAACACTTTCAGTGCCGGTCCATTTTTCTGGTCTTACCTCAAAGGCCGACACGGGGCTGAATGCTTGAAGTCACTTATGCCAGCGACACACACCGTGTGTCGTCGGCTCCCGGTGGAAGTAGCCGATGACACACGGTGTGTGTCACCGGCACTGAACGTGTTAATTAATTTAATTAGGTTTTTTTAAAAAAACAAAACAAACATTTATTTGTTTGTCTGTAATATATGTATGAAAATGTATGCAATCTACATTACATAAACACAATAAATGTTTGACTAACTATAAAGGTATATTACTGCCCCAAAAACAGCTGATCGAGGCAAGCGATTTTGAACCTTAACTACTATAGATCTTTCGACAATTTCTTTCAATACTTTAGTATAGGCACAACTGTTTCCCCTTTATACCTAGTCTATGATTAAAACATGTTTTGAACTTTCAAAGAAAAAAAAATTATATACTCATTGACAATGTTAATGTTTGATCAGGGTAACATGATTGAGAGTTTTGCGTGTGCGACTGTTTCCAAGTGGTAGGAATAAAAGAGTTTCATGAAAGCTATCATAAATGTAGATGAAGCAAAAGTTACTTGTTTGGATAGAAACGTTTGGAGGAAATTAATTTCGGTATAGTGGAGAGTTTATGTCACATATGTATGCTCTAATGGAGCTCTAAAATTGACCAAATTAAACAAAACGAACACATGATGAAAAATTTACAAATGCCTTCAATTTCCAAGTAAATCGTTTGATGAAGATATTTAATCAAATTTTGGGTAAAAGAAGATTCTCTTATAGGACGTACAGTGACAGTTAGTGACAGTTTTTAAACTCACTCCAAATGGGGCAAATTTTATTGAAAATATTTAAAAATTAATTTGATCTGATTGTTAACACGTTGACTGCGAAACATATCCCCGGGGATATGTAACATGCTTATTTTCTATATATGGTTTTTCGGTGCCGCTGTCAACGTGTTAAGTAAAAAATATAGAAATACAAATAAAATTTAAGAGGTGCAATAATAATTTTGTCTATGAGTGTACATCCTATTAATAATTGAAAAAAAAACATTATGATTGGCAAATATAACGGTCGGTCGGGGCGGGGCCATTAAGTAATACCATTTTTTAATATAATGATAATTTTACATTTCTAATTCTTACATTGTGTTTAAGTGCCTCTGGAGCAGTCCATTTAATGGGTAATTTTGCAGCTTCCGGTGCAAATTTCTCTAGTCTTGCAAGACCGAAGTCCGACACTTTTGCAACACCATTTTCGGCAATTAAAACATTTCTTGCAGCTAAATCTCGATGCACTACTTTCATTTGCTCCAAAAATTCCATTCCAGCACTCGTGTCACTACAATTTTCCATATTCATTACAAATTTAAAACAATTGTATCATTTTTATAATACGTACTAAGCAAAATTTATTTGATCTTTCTTTGTAACGTGAAGTCTTCCCCTTGAACGTAAATAATCAACTAAACTTCCTTTGCTCATATATTCGGTAACAAGATATATATGTTCATTATTATATACTACACCCAGTAAATTTACCAAGTTTTCGTGTTTTAAGTTCCTAAAAATTACAGAAAAACATCAATGTTTATTACTTCAAACAGTAGTTTTTTCGTTATTAATATCTCAAGATAAATGTAAAAATAAATTTCATTGTCGAAGATCATACCACGATTTGGATGTTTATTTGTGATATTTTCCTTATGTATTTTTTAGTATAAAATTTAAAAACAAAAAATCGAAATTAAAGTCTACTTTCAAATAACCTACTAGAAACTCGAAACTTAGTTAATAATTACAGTGTATTATAACTTAGGTTTTGCCCATACTCGTCTACAGTTTTTACTCAACATAGTGAAATATTTTTCAGAACTCATTGTATTAAAATAAAAACTGTTTTAGGATTAGATTCTGTTTAATGATTTTATAACAAATGACGTTTCGAAGAAAGTGAATGCTCGTCTTCATCAAACTATGTAGATCATAAAAACTACAGATTTCTAATTAATGGAAGCCTGATGAAGACAAGCGTTCAGTCTCGTCAAAACGTCGCTTTTATAAATAATTAAACAAAATCTTATCCTAAAACAGTTTTTATTTTAGTTTTTACTCAGTTTATTGCGCAGCGAAATCGTAACAGGCATTCCAATATATGAGATTTTTTTCTCTAGTCTATGACATAGTTTAAGTACTACATAACTACATATTAATAAAACTGTCAAATGAACTACAAAAGCTACACACTTGCTCCGCTCAACTGCGCAGTTAAACAAAAACCTATTAACTACAGATTTCACTCAGTCCACCACACTCAGGTCAAATTTTTGGCCTGAACGTCACTCCACTTTCCACACACACACACACACACACTATGAAATAACTGCGCAATTTCGGCTTGCGCAGTTAAAACTGTGCACAGTTAAACTGAGCGTGTATGACCCCCACCTTAAGTTTGCTCCAAGCTACTGTCAAATCAATTTGAAATCAGTTCAGAATTGTTCTATGTGTGCGCAATTTGTAATAATATTAATGCTTTGTACAGTTCAAAATTAGTCGGAACAAACAAATGATTTCTTTGAAAATAAAAGTATAAAATGAGAAATATATCATTACTTCATTAGCTGAGCTTCTTCTAGAAATTTCTGCATTGCCTCTCTAGAATCTCGTAGCATTTTGACTGCAACACGTTTACCATTCCACATTCCAAGAGATACTTCGCCAAATTCACCTTTACCGAGTTGCTCTCGTATCTAGAAATCCATATAACAAAATACATACATAAGTACTTGAAAATGTTTAAATTAAATTCTATTTTATATACACTTACATCTAATTCATTTTCTTGAATAATACAACCCTCAAAAGCTTCTTCTAAATGTTGCGACATTTTATCCTGATGGAAATACTGTAGAAAAATCAAATAAATTTTTTCTAGTAAATAATTTACTATCATCGATTAATATTGATTCATTTTACATACATGATCAGTAGTAGTGTGTAATTCATTTTTCCATTCATCTTTCTTTATTTCCTTTGGTAAATATTGTACTAGCTGAGTACATAATCCGTCTGCATCTTGCTGATAGTGCTGAAAATAAAATTGTAATTAAAATTCTGTAAATGAAGTTGAATTTAACGAGAACTACTAAAAACTTTATGTAGTATATATGTACACAAATTAAGAAAACATCTTTGCATTATTTTCAAAATAATTGTCGTTGTATAAATTCCAATATATGCAACGTATCAGAATAAGTTTAGAAATCCATTATCACTGGCTAAGCTAATGAACTGATTCAATATTGTAAATCACCTCAATTAAAAATGGCAATTTACGTGAAACTATTTTTCGAAAAATATTAACAAACTGTTAATATTTATTAATATTGCGACATTGAATAAAATTATAATATTAATTTTCACTGTAATATACTGCACACACACAAATATATATATATATATATATATATATATATATATATATCTGTGCTGTGATCGTATATTTTAGTTTAAAAATAAAATTTTCAATATTAATGGTAAATGATAAGAGTAATAGATAGAACTCAAAACTGGATTATAATCATAAGCTAAAGATTTGCATGTGTATTTACGATAGTTTTAAAGCCGATCGATATATTGATTATTTTTCGAAGCATACCTGCAAATAACTTACCAATGCAAATTTTGATATGATGTATTTGGCGAAAACAATTTAAATTATAAATGATAATGGTACACAACTAAACACCATCAACAAAAATAATACAAATTGCATCACCATAATGTCATTTTAACTTCTATTTCAAGTTTTTCTGTTATAAAAATATACATAAATTTTTAATCATGCATCATCCATTTTTCATCTCGAACTATTAAATATTACGTAATATCCTTTCATTATTATTCACTCAATGTGTGTGTGTGTGTGTCTGGATGTATGTAATGTATTCAATAAAATAATAATGGAAGTACATACAATTACATTATTATTACTACTGTAAATAATTGTTGTCAATCAGCACGAATAATTGTATTTTGACGATGTAAAATTTTTCATTTCATTTCATTTTGCGCAGTAAAAATTAATTTCATAATTTTACAGTTTGAAAATGTTAACAAACAAAAGAAAACCATTTTCTAAAAACATTTTATTATTAATTACATAAAAGATATTGTCGAAATTTACATAAAATATAACGAATAAATATGAAAATAAATAACAATATTTATACATACCTGAACTACAGTCACACAACAAATTTAGAAAATATCTACAATTGTCTAAAACCAAAAAAATTCAATATAGAAATTAATTTATCAAGTCAATGTTTATACAATATCAAAAAATCAAAATGTCAAAATACATGTTTCGTACAGTTTCATAATGTAAAAATAGCATTTATTTCAAAATCAATTGGGAATGGTTTATGAATGTAGATGCATGGTTAAATACGTATGTTAAATTTTATATATACATATAACAGAAAATTCAAACTAAATACGGTGGTGCAATATATTTTCCAGCTTGTTTTTGTCAAATACATTATACATAAAACGAATGAATTCGATTAAAATTGAAGAAATATTTAGTAAATACATTTACAATTTTTACTTATCAAACTTGGTCACAGCATTATATATATATATATATATATATATATATATATATATATATATATATATATACCGGGTGTTCGTTTGTTAAGTTCGTATGGGCGTTTAATATGTAATTTCGATAAATTGCGATATACTACTTTCTCGAGTAAAATTCGAAGAAATACTTAGAATACTTTTCGATAGGGCATAAAAGGTTCTATTATTTGGTTTTAGTTTTAATTTGCTAGCATGTGCCGTTTGGGCGCTAGAATTAATCTGAAAAAATTGATTAAAATAGAGAAAAAAATTAGCTACATAATAGCTAAGTAACTTTTTTCTCTACCTTATTCTGGTTTGGCAGGAAAAATTATTGAAAATTCGAAAATGTTTTTTAGAATTTTCAATAATTTTTCCTGCAAAATCAGTATGAGTTAGAGAGAAAAGTTACTTAGCTATTATGAAGCCAATTTTTTTCTCTATTTTTCTGAAAAAATAAAGGGTCCCCCTTGTCAAATTTTCAAAAATTCAGTTTTTAATTTTTTTTTCTACTAAACGATGCATCGTAGAATAACGGTTTCTTCACTCAATTATCGTATTCATTATTGCGCATTTTTCCATGTTATGCTTATTTTCTTACATCTCATAGTTTTTGAGAAAAAAATAAAAACCAAAAAATAAAAAAAAAATTCTAGCGCCCAAACGGCACATGCTAGCAAATTAAAACTAAAAACAAATAATAGAACCTTTTATGCCCTATCGAAAAGTATTCTAAGTATTTCTTAGAATTTTACTCGAGAAAGTAGTATATCGCAATTTATCGAAATTATATGTTAAACGCCCATACGAACTTGACGAACGAACACCCGGTATATATATATATATATATATATATATATATATATATATATATATATATATATACCTATATATCAGAAATATTAAGCAAGGAAAAAGTTAAATTTGAAATAAAGTATTTACCTCTACAAGAAGTGCGAGATTGTCGAAGAATTCTTCATCATCAATAGTTAGCTTTCGATCACGATACTTCACTCGATAATGTTCCACTTTATTTTGATAACACACGCAAAGTGTATAATCGCCAGGAAAATTCGTCGACTCCCGAACTAAAAACAATCCATTACTTCGAGGATGTAATAGGTGTTCCGCTCTATCTCTTGATATCATTCCATGAAACCAGCTGATAAACATTATTTACATTTAACAATTATTATTATTATTTTTTAAATTCAGTCTATAAACACACAAGAAATATTACTTTCAAATGAATACGCCCCGGCATGACTATAAATTAAAAAAGCACAACAAACTATGTCTGATCATACTAAAAAAAAAACATCTGTATAATAACAGAATTTATGTTAAATTTCAACAAACAAATATTATAGTTACTCGTATCTATCTATCTACATATAATATATAAAAATGTTTTAATTACAAAATTTATTTACTTTTATTTTTTAAATGCCTGTTATCTATAGATTATAATATATGATATATTAGCACTTCCAAAGCTGTATTTTATTTACAATAAAAATATTTGAAGCATTACTTAAAATACTTTTCCGTAGTAAGTATTTAGTAACAATCTTCCATAAAATATTTTAAAGTATTTAAAATATTCCAAAGTATAAATATTTGTGTTTCTAATTTCTATTGAATATATATATACTTATTGAATTAATTTTAAAAATATATATATTTACTATTTAATTTAAAATACAAAGTAAAACTTTAATTGCACCTTTTTTCGAAAGAACTGAAATTTTTAATGAAATTTGCAAACATATGTATGATAAAATTAGGAAATTATTTTTATTAACATTTCTTAAAATTGATATTTAAAAACAAAATTTATAAGTAAATAAAATTATTGAATCTATTATTTAAAAAATAAATATAATTTTATAATTTACATTCAGTATTTAGAGTACTGTAAGTAAATTTGAATGAGAAAAAGCATTTAAAGTAATAGTGATACTTGTATTTTAAACATTGGGTTGGTGCATAATTATAAGGCGTTTTTGTAGCGGGTTATTTATTAATAAAAATCGCTGTTTTGTTTAATTTTTTTAATAAAAATATTATTTTATTTTCAGATTATAAAAATGAGTGTCGATAATCATACTAATATCATTTCAAAATGTTATTGTTGAATTTTTGTTTCTTTTTTCATAATAAATATTGTTTATGCATCAACCCTATACTTTTTAAAAAGTAAATACTTTTTTTTAGTACTTGTCCTAGCTCCGAGTACTTCTATATATATATATATATATATATATATATATATATATATATATATATATATATATATAATACAAAACAATCGTAGTTACGAGTTCTAGGTTAGCTTTTTAAAAATATAGTTTTGCATAATTTTTTCTGCAAATTAATATTTGTGCAAAAAAATTACTCGTACAGCTTATCAAATTTTACTATTGCTGCGAGCGGATTCTATAATCATATACATATGTATTAAACAATTAAAGAAAGCATGCTTACGGCATTGATTTCAAATCCATATGATTATTCGGTGTTTGTACTCTATTGACATTTACATCGTGGACATTGTGAACATTAGTGGAAGAAATAGTTTCCGTTGAGCAATCAACTACATCTTGGTTCATATTGTTAACAGTAAGTATGTTTCCAAAAGTGCAGTCGTGAAGTTGTGATACTGTTTCCAGCGAACTGTTTGACACCTATATATATATATATATATATATATATATATATATATATATATATATATATATTAATATTATATAAAAACAAAAACTATTTATTATCAGTTTATAGTTACATATTTATTCGAAATGAAAACGCAATATTTATTCTTTTTTTTTGCAAAATTGTTACACCGATTTTTATTTACTGTCGGTTACTTACGGTTACTATTACTCTCTTTTTCAATATATAGAATAAAGAAAAGCAATAATAACTATTAAAAATCGTCTATAGTAGAAATAAATATGTTTTTCTTTAAAAATATAACTATTGCAATTATATAATATTCTAAAATGCAACACAAATGCAACCTTCCTTCAAAAATAATATAACTCAAAAGGTCAGATTTTTTAGTTATTATCGTGAATGTGCCGATATCATCAGATTTGTCAATAGTTTTTTTCATTTATTGAAAAACTTAAGTTTTAAAATTCGGTCTCATATTTTAAAAATACGGCTAAATTTTAAAAATTTATCTACTCTGCATAACACAATATTATGTTTATAAAATTCTAACAATATACGACTATAACAATTATAGGGAATAATATCGATTTATGATATAATAAAGTATATTACTTTCATACTAGCCCAATTTAATATCAGAAATATGTTAGAAAACAATCTCTTTCAGCGAACATAAAATTTGTAAAAAAAATCTTAATAAAATTTGACAATTTTTCAAATGACCCTAAATAACCAACCCTAACGAAAATCCAGTAAATATGGCTGATACTATAAGCTCAGTTTTAAAGGCGTTTTAGTTTATTTTAGTTCTAATATTACCGTATTTGCCCGAATATAACGCGATATTTTTTGACTAATTATTTCCCGTTAAAAAATTGACTCGCGTTAAATTCGAGGTCTAGGTATTTTATTTTCTTTGAATTCTTTTATGAAAAATAAATGGATCGTGTTAAATTCGGATTTTTTTCTAAATATCTTTATGAAAAATTTCGGTGTAGCGTTCAATTCGGGCAAATACGGTACTTAAAGCCAAGCTTGTAGTAAGAGTCAATGGTTTTAGAGCATTTTCAATTCTCCGAATAAATTCGATTATATGTATATATATATATATATATATATATATATATATATATATATTTATATATATATATATTTATATATATATATATATATATATATATATATATATATATATATATATATATATGTATATATATATATCTGACGCATGCATACCAAATTTTGATCTTGCGAAACACGCAATTCTCTTGCAGTGTTGCTGTCATGTGTATGTTCGCGTAATACAACAGGACTGCATTCAGATTTTTGTGAAGAAATATAGTTCGAGAGCGTGCTGCGTTTGATTCCACGTATCGGCACAGATGGAACGGCTGAATCATTTAAATTACTCCAATTTGAATTCTGGTACGATGATAACGCGACGGGTTGAAATTTCTACAACAAGGCAAATGCATTTAAAGCAATCACAACAATTTATATAATAAACTCAACTAATTCAAAGTCAGATGAACAACGTATTCAATGTTATATTTACATTGCTGTCATATGACAGCATTATAACCATACCCAATTCTATAATTATATGAAACAATTTAGAAATAAACATTATGGGCGTACGTTAATGGATTAAATAACTATTGTTATTAAACATATCTTTCAAATACCTGTGAATGTGATAAAGCAGATTTTAAATTTGGACTTGTCATTCCGTTCAGTCACAATAGAAATACTCAATTCTGTAGTACATGACTAAAACCTAAAACCAATTTTAAAAATTATTTTCTGCTATAATATATATACATTAGTCAAATTGTAGTTACTGATTTGTAAAAATCATAAAAATATACTTGTTGACTATAAAGCATGAGAAAGTTCTAAAAAAATGTGCTTAAAAAACTAAATTCTTCTGTAACAATAAGTATTCGGAAATGTAATCAAATAATTTGGCGGTATATAAATATTTCTATAGATAACTAATAGTATCTATCTTATTTGACATTTGTATTTTGCAAGAAAAATAAGTATCATGATTTGGTATAATTGATGTTCAATAAATTTATTTCTATCATGAATCTTATTGGAATTTTTCAACCTAATCATATACTAGACTATTAATGTTTAATAAAATAGTAAATTTAAAAAATAACTACAAATTGTATGTTTATTTATATAGATAACTCGAAAGTTGTTCTAATTAATGAAAAGCACAACATGAATTGTATATGAAATACTTTATAATATTTTTCTATCCAAGATAAATGAATACTTCTAAAATACCAAATATAGATATTTACACTTGTAAATACCATTAACACTTCATATTAACTATGTATAATCTGGAAAGATAAAAATCATTTAATTTTTTTTTTTATTTTTAATATGTACTTGAATACAGTTTAATTATATTTTATTAGGTTTGCCAATATTACAGTGCTCATGTTTCGGTTATTTATTATTTTCTTACATTTTAATGTTAAATTCAATTATGTTTTTATAAACAATATAATATCTAGTTATATGTTAATGTATTAGAATGATAGAAAATACATATTCATTTAACAAATTGAAATTGCAGATGTAATCAAACTCATTCATAATTACACTCGCATACTTATACCATATTATAAAATTTAAAACAAATAATAATTAACTTAACTCTTTCATCATTGGCAATAATAATTAAGCAAAGTATTAATTCCGTTAAAATTTAAACATGTAACACCGAAGTTTGTTATTGTATTTTTCCAACTAAGAAAAATTCACTTACCCAATCATTATTGCACTAAGTTTATAAATATTAAGTTCTAGAGATTTTTGCAAATAATTATATTGTTTAAATACACCATATATCAATAACATATTTTTCTCGAATACATAACATACTACAATGAATTATATACGTCACTTCTACTTATTACGAATCGCCATTTTGTTTGTGAAATCAGTGAACTACGGTACAAAAACAAATAGGTATTCATTTTATCAAGGTGTAACATTAACGATACAACTAGAATATAGATGCCACTACTATTCCGAATTCTACGAAAACATGATTAGCTGTATGTGGGTAAACCCATATATAGACAACTTTGATACACATACATACTAAGAAATACGAAAACAAATTTTATATTTTTTAACCAAAAGTTGGCAAATTGTTGAAAAATTAAATTTTGTAATTATTATGCATGTAAAAGAATCTATCCTAAAAATTTATTTTAAAACGTACGAACATTATGCTTATTCACATGTATTGAATTCTGAATAGTATAGTCTAAATAAAATTTTTAAAAAGTTTATAATTTTTTTTCTCTGAAAATAATATGTAAATTATATTTTTTATGGTCACTAGAAGAATCTGAAATTTATTCTGAAAACTTGATTAATCTAGAAAAATAATTAAACTAAATTAAATTTTAAAAATTTTAGTTATTTTTTCTTAGAAAGTTACAAATTCTGTACAGTAATAAAATTATACAATTTTTGTGGGCACTAGAACATTTTTTTTGTGGAAATTTGATTAATTACGGATAAATAGTAAAGCCAAAATAAAAATTTTAAAAATTTTATTTCTCGAAAAATTAGCAAACCTGTAGTAAAATTATATAATTTATGTGGGCACTAGGAAAATCTTTTGTAAAAATTTTATTAATTTCGTATAAATAGTAAAGCCAAAATTTAATTTTAATAATTTTAGTATTTTTTCTCAGAAAGTTGGATAGACAGTATGGTAGTAAAATTATATAATTTGTATGGGTACTAGGAGAACCTTTTGTAAAAAATTGATTAATTACTGATAACTAATCTAGCCACAATATTTTTTTTTAAACTTTAGTAATTTTTTTCTCGGAGAGTTGGAAGTATTTATATTTAATTAAATTATTATGTATTGTTATTACTTTTTTATTTTTAAAAATTCAGTTACATAACAGTTTGTAATACTTAATACATATAAAAAATAATATACTTTTATGAAGAAACTTAATTTAATTTTGGCTCTTGGTAAATCGGCAATTATTGTGATATATATATATATACACAGGATGGTCCAGAATTATGTGCCGAAATTGCTAGAGCTGATAGTACGTTCAAAAATAAGGGTACCTTTTTATATACACTTTTTTCCAAAACTCAATAATAAGAGAGATACAACCCTGTAAAGGGGTGAAATAAAAACCATTTTTCAACACTAGAATTTGTAGAAGGTGGTTGCATGACCACTTTCCTAATAAATGGATTGGTCGAGGTGCAGTTGTACCAATTAAATGGCCTCCTCGGACTTGTGATCTGAATCCAATGGATTTTACTGTATGGAGTTATTTGAAATCAAACGTGTATAACACTCCAATTAATACATTTAAATGAGTTAAGAGTCAAAATCGAGCAAGAATTTACAAATGGAATAATGCGTTCACTAAATAAAAGGATTAGATTGTGTATACAACACAATGGAGGACATTTTGAACTGCTGTAAAACATTATTTTGGTGACTAATTAATATTAGTATTGCATGATTATTCTTTTGAAAGTTGTAAGTTTTCATTAAGTTTGATTAAAGTGTTAAGTGTTGAAAATTGGTTTTTATTTCACCCTTTTACAGGGTTGTATCTCCCTTATTATTGAGTTTTGGAAAAAAGTGTATATAAAAAGGTACCCTTATTTTTGAACGTACTATCAACTCTAGCAATAGGGTCATTTCACATTTTTTTTTTATTATTTCAATCGAAAGATTTTATGTATTTATAGACATAAACAGCAACAACAATTTTTTTTTCGCATTATTATAGCCGTAATTAACAAAAAGATTTGCCCGCCAAACGGGTTCTGAAAAATCGACGTCGGCCATGTTATGACGTTTTCTAAGAACAATAGAGATGTTTGTCGTCATTGCAACGTCACCGTTGACACACGTGCTATGCATAGAATTGTCATAACGGTGCTAGGTCCATGGTGCTGGGGAGCAGAGGGGGTACTTTTTATTCAAGTGACAGTAGCCACCTAACTAGGTGCGTTTGTTTTGCAAGATTCATAATTTTCTACGAAAATAAACTTTTTCAAAATTGCTTCAAGATTTATTCTGTTAATTTAATTATACTTAGAATTAACTTTATAAATATATAAAAAAGTATTATATTAGAACTTGTATATTTTTTAATGTATATTATTAGTTAAAATATATAAAAAACGTTCTGAATTTTTTAGCTTGTATTTGCTAAATATTGTCAGCCAATCAGGTTGTAAGGCGTCATACTATAGCTCTTTTGTTCTAAACGGACGTCATCGTTTTTAAAATGATTTGAAAATGTAAACTGATTTTCAATTATTAATTAAAAATGAACTATAAAACTTTTGTTGCTTTTTTTGTTATGAAAAATTACGTTTCATATTGGACTTTCGATTGTGATGTGTTTTTTTTAAAAATAAATTTTGTGAAATGACCCTATTACGGTAAATAATTCTGGACCACCCTGTATATATATATATATATATATGTAAATATATATATATATATATATGTAAATATATATATATATATATGTAAATATATATATATATATATATATATATATATATGTAAATATATATATATATATATATATATATATATATATGTAAATATATATATATATATATATATATATATATATGTAAATATATATATATATATATATATATATATATATATATGTAAATATATATATATATATATATATATATATATATGTAAATATATATATATATATATATATATATATATATATATATATATATATATGTAAATATATATATATATATATATATATATATATGTAAATATATATATATATATATATATATATATATATATATATATATATGTAAATATATATATATATATATATATATATATATATATATATATGTAAATATATATATATATATATATATATATATATATATATATATATATATGTGTGTGTGTGTCTACTTAAGTTGGAACCATATTGAAAACTTTTTTATTATTGGTTTTGTGAAAAAATTTATTCTTGATAAAAAGTTGTACATGGTCCAAAAGTTCAAATGCAACCATCAGATATCAATTTTTTTAAGCCGTATACGAGGTTTGTCAAAAAATATCAATTTTACTCAAGAGTAAAGTATCTTTAATTTTTACAACACAGAAGAATGTTATAAAGTAAAGTTAATTTGAATTATAAGTTATATTCAAATATGCAATTACAGCCATTTAGCATAAAAATTAAGGTTTGGTGATTATTTACTAATCATTCCGTATTAATTATTCTGGCTAGATACAGTTTAACGTAATCTAGGATGCAACGGACATTTATTTATTATTTTTGTAACTGTTGAATGCCCAATGTTTCTATCCGGATGTCTATTATTAAAAATATTTGCTGCCCCTCTATGTGTTCTGTAATTTTCTCCAACAATTAATACAATTTCTATTTTTACTACTTTGACTGCAAGGAAAAAGTAGTATAGCGTTTGGTACGGTGTCTGTAACATTTTCAAAAAAAATAATAAATTGTATAGAAATCCTTTATATAGCCTGTAGATGACGAATCTGAACTTAGTTTATGTGGGTGTATGGATGTGCGTCGTCAGCTCGCTCGCTCACTCGCTCGCTCGCTCACTCGCTCGCTCGCTCGGTCGTAAGTCAAAATTTTGTGGCCGCAACTCCTCCTAGACGGTTCAACCGATTTTAATGAAATTTTCAGGATAAATTTGTCTAGTGCCCAAGATGGTTATGTGGTTTTGGTTTTTTCCAGTGATGCCAACTTTCCGAGAAAAAAATTACTAAAGTTTTAAAAAAATTATTGTGGCTACATTATTTATCCGATTTTGATCAAATTTTCAGGAAAGATTTCCCTAATGCTCCCATTAATTACATAATTTTATTAATATTCAATGTTGCCAACTTTCCGAGAAAAAAATTACTAAAGTTTTAAAAATTTTATTATGGCCATGTTATTCAACCGATTTTACTCAAATTTTCACAAAAGATTCTCCTAGTATTCATATAATTTATGTAATTTTAACAAAATACAGTGTTGCCAACTTTCCGAGAAAAAAATTAGTAAAATTTTAAAAAATTTATTATGACCATTTTATTTAACCGATTTTAATCAAATTTTCATAAAAGTTTTTCCTAGTGCCTAAATAAATTATGCAATTTTAACAAAATACACTGTTGTCAAGTTATCGAGAAAAAAATCACAAAATTTTTTAAAAATTCATTGTGACTACATTATTTATTCGATTTTGATCAAATTTTCAGAAAAGTATCTCCTAGTGCCCACATAAATTATAATATTATTAAAATACAGTGTTGCCAACTTTCCGAGAAATGTCAAAGTAGTCTATATATGGGTTTACCCATATACTTCTAATCTTGTTTCTTCACAATTTAGTAAATTTGCCATTTTTACTGTAAATTTATAAATACAAACTCACTCTGACATTCGCTGTCAAATATTTCATGTCAGTGCATCCTAGATTACGTTAAATTGTATCAAGCCAGAATAATTAATACGGAATGATTAGTAAATAATCACCAAACCTTAACTTTCATGCTAAATGGCTGTAATTGCATATTTGAATATAACTTATAATTCAAAATAACTTTACTTTATAACATTATTCTATATTGAAAAAAATAAAGGTACTTATGGTTCCAACTTAAGTAGACACACTGTATATAATATATATATATATATATATATATATATATATATATATATATATGGCGTGATTTTGTATGTATGTATATATATATATATATATATATATATATATATATATATATATATATATATATATAATAATTTTTGACTAGTATACGCACAAATATAACAAAACAATAATTATTGTCTCATTACTTTGTCAATTATCGTATAATTAGCTATTAAAAAAAAAAATCTTAATTCATACTAGTTTAGCCTTTTCATTTAGTTCTTTTATTAATGAGTCCACAAGTTTCGAAGGAGTAACATCACGTTTTAAAAAATCACTAACCAATTGTTTAGGAGGTTTACCTCCACCATGAGCTAAACATTCAGTTCTATATTTATAACCACTTTGTCTATTAAATGGATCTTTTTCAAAATACGTTTGCCAGATCCAAGATGCAACTGCTCTAGACATAAGATATGAATAGTATTTCGCTCCATAACCAACTAAATGACTAAAACGTAACTGCCAAGCTGTATTTGTCACATATGGAATGCCGTAGTATCGTTTCTGGGTATTTTGCAATACGAATGTACTATTACCGGGTAATGAATGCACCCCATGATAGATCTGATCTAGGGCTGAATAGAAAACCTGCATTTGCATTTCGCTTGCAGCAAACAAATGTTTTGAAGCGCATAATCTTCGTAACATATTTTCTGGCATTGGTTCACCGGTTTGAAAATGACGAGCAAACGTGCTAAGAATACGTGGATCGTTCGCAAAGTATTCCATTAGTACAGAAGGTACTTCGGCAAAATCTGTACTACATCTAGTACCACTAACATGTTGATATTTCGTTCTTGCTAACATAGAATGCATTGCATGTCCCATTTCATGAAATAAATTATCTACCATACTTGGTGATAATAGAGACGGGGTATTCCACCGTGGAACGGGTAAATTTAACATTAATACTACGATTGGCAGTTGATAGCTGCCATCCGACAATTCTTTACTACCTTGAATTGTGAAATGACAATCTTGATTTGGTTTGCTCTGTCTTTCATATAAATCGCAGTAAATATAGCCCAAAAGTCCTTCAGTTGAATGTGTCACTGATAATTTAAAAACATCATCCGCCCAACATTCACCGGGAGCCATTTCTACATTTATTAGCGAAATATCATACAGAGATTTCATTAAAAAATCTAGTCCATCCATGCAAGAACCCAAAGAAAAATACGGCGCATATTCATTGCTCGTTACTTGAAACAGGTTTTTCTTTATTTTAGTACTGTAGTAGGGTACATCCCATGCTTCAATACCTCCAAAATTACTACCATATTCGGCAAGTTTCATTTTAGCCATTTCTTTAAAGTCTTCATCCGCCTTACTGCGAAGCGCTTCGGATAGTAAATCCAGAAATGAAACGACATTCTTCGGACTTTCAGCTAAACTTCCATTTAACGCTCTAGCAAAGAAAATATCTCTATCTATTATTCAATTTTCTGTAAATTTTATTTTGTTAGGTACTTACCTTTCGCTATAGGTTTTAAAACCGCATAACTTTGCCAACTGATTGCGACAAAATAAAAGCTGCATTAATAATTTTTCTTGATTTTTGTCGGGATGTAAATATATACGATAAGCAAATTCACGAGCAACTGGATTAGTTGAATCCGCATAAAGACCTGATATTGATAAATTATCTCCATCTGTATTGAAACTGAAAAAAATTAAAACTAATTTTTGTTTTGTTGATTTGAAAAATTTAACTTTTTCAAAAATTCTACCGTTTTCCATAAAACGTCATTAGTACAATTTAACATAAATTATCTAAAAAAAATAAATTTAGACAATAATTTACTAAAGGTTAATTCACGAACGAAAGAATTTTTTGATGAAGCTAATGAAATGAATTTTACATACAGGTGTTGAATATTTTTTGGCAAATAGTTTTTCTGAACAACGCGAGGATATGAAGAACCAGCAACAAATTGTTGTCCTAATTGCAAAATAATATCATTTAATTCGACAACACGGCTTCGTTCAGTTTTTGGTAAATGTATTCCACATTGTTCAAAATCAAACATGAATAGCCGTGCAACGTGCTTATCCACATCTGTCGTATCCATAATATCTCCATTTTTAACTACTGTGTTTAACGCCACGTATAATTCGTAATTAGTATTTAATCTAATAAAAAGTCAGTGTAAATAAATAAATATTTCAATAATAGTAGTCTCTAGATTACTTTTCTACTATACTGCTAACTGCAACACATGCTGATTCGGCCGCAGCAGAATACTCTGCATTCGGATGTGCTATTCGTATAAATTCTGATAAATCAGCAACTTTACATAAAGTGTCTGAAAGTTCGTCAAAAATATCAACTATTTTACGAGTTCTTCCTTTACTTACAGCTTCATTTATCAAATTATTTGTTTGTTCTACGCATCTTTCTTTAAGTTCGGTAAATCCTTTTGGAGAATTGAGTTCAGGAACATCAAATAAACCCTACAATTTATCTAGCTACATCGTATATTCTATTACTAATAATAATTTGAAGTTTTACCTTTTCTTCTCGATATTTAATATTAAATTTTTTATTTGAATTACTATTGAAAACTGCAGCTAATGGAGACCAAGTATGTGCTAGTTTATTTATAGTATATCTGCATATTTTTAAATTATTTGTTAACTTCCTATTAACAGCCATTATATGTTTATATGTATTAATAATTTTAGAATGATAATTGCAACACAATATTTTGATCAAAAATCACGGTTTTGAGGTTATGATTATAAATGACAGTTCCTTAGATAATATATTCTCTAGATTTATTATGGGAGGTATTTTTAAAATGTTTGCACGACAAAATATTTTTTCTTACGACAAAAAATTTAAGTAAACGACAAATATTTGTTGTAACGGCAAAAAATCCAAAATTAACTTTTTAACGTAATGTATCT
The DNA here is from genome assembly GCA_963966155.1 of Clivina fossor. NCBI lineage: Eukaryota > Metazoa > Arthropoda > Insecta > Coleoptera > Carabidae > Clivina > Clivina fossor. The sequence continues at coordinate 76,580,332 of OZ014550.1, forward strand.
ACAAATACGTTGGGTTAAAAAGATGCGCTCATTGCTATAGCAACGAGCGCATCCAAATCTTCAAATGTATTAACCTTCTTTAAACAAATAAAAAAATAATACTTTATTATTTCGTCTTGCAAATATTATATTTCCTAATAGATATTTCGAACGAAATGGAAAAATTTGCGACAAAATTAGTATATTAAACGACAAATATCCTACGACAAAAATTGGAAATTTCCCATCAAAATTAGTATATTGAACGACAAATATAGCACAAGAAAATAATAAACTATTATTTTTTAATTTTTTTAAAGAAGGTCAACACACTTGAAGATTTTAGTCAGACTCATTGCTAGAAGGATTGGGTTAAAAAGTTAATTTTCGATTTGTTTAGAAGTTAATATACCTGAAGATTTTCGTTGGGCTCATTGATTGATAGGTTGGGTTAAAAGGTTAATTTTTGATTTTTTTTGTTGTGAAAAAATACCTTGTCGTGCATTATATTTTCCTGTCGTGAATAATACCAATCTTGTGCGAAAACATTCCACCCTTATATATAATTGCACAAGATTGGTATGTGAAACGACAAGTATAGCACTACAAAATAGTATTTTAATCGATAAAAATGGGAAACTTCACAAGATTATTATATCGAACGATAAATTACTAAACTTTTTTATTATTATTTGCTTAAAGAAAGTCAATATAGGTATTTTAAAAATTTAGTCAGACTTATTGCTAGGTAGATTGGGTTAAAGAGTTATTTTTTTATTTGTTCAAGAGGTCGATGCATCTGAAAATTTTGGTTGCGGTAATTGCTAGATAGATTGGATTAAAAGGTTTGTTTTTGATTTTTTACTATTAGAACGTCATTCACTTAAATTTTGATCGTGAGAAAAAATATTTTGGCATGTATTTAAATTTTTTGTCGTGAAAAACAATATTTGTCGTGCATTTTATTTTCCTGATGCGAATTATATCAATTTTGCCATAAATAATACCACGCCTTATATATTCCCTATTTAATATTGTTAAAAGTGTACCATAATTTTTTTTTTTAAATCTTGTACAAAAATAAATTGATATAATAATTAACAGCGAAAAAAGACAAACTGTCATTCTACAATTATCTTTTAATTTTATAGATATTTCTCATACTTACATTTTATCCAGATAAAGGATATCTAAAATTCTCTGTAAATATTAGAATTATATACGAACATTCAAATTAGATACGAATTTGAATTTGAAATTTTTATTAAATGTTATTTACAAGTTTCCGAACTCAAGCCTTGTAAAATAATTTTTCTATAAAATTATACGTACACACACAAATTTTTAATATTAATTAACAAATTTAGTGTTATATTTTCATGTTAAAAATATAACAAAATATAATGATCTTACGTTTCTAATATATACAAGATGGTCTTAGCAATCGACGTTTTGAGTCGGTACATACATAGTTTTTTCTTTTTTAATTCGAATTTACTCCATAACATTGGCCTGTATTCATAGTCCCTTTTAGGTCCGGTTTTATAAACGCTGGTTAAATTTATTTTAGAAGTAAACGTATTTACACTATAAATTTCAATATTAAAAAGACGGAATCAATTTAATCTAGTGGTATTAAAAAACACTTATTATTATTAATAATGTGGTAGTAAATTGTTGAAATAATATTTACTTGAGAAGTAAATTTATTTATCGTTTATAAAACCGGGGGGGCCATAGAAGTACTTCTAGTTAAAAGCACTATTTGTCGCATTGTACTTTTTTCCTATTTTCAATTACGATAATTTATATATATATATATATATATATATAAAATTCTTGAAAATAAAAATAACTAATTTGAAAATTACATGAAATAGTGCTTTTACCTAAGAGTGTTTCAAAAAGGGGCTAGCTACGAATACGGACCAATATCTCTAATATCGTATTTTATTAATTAGATTTTAATCATTTTATTCAATACACAATATAAATTTTTATCTAAAATATTTGACATTTGTGTATTAAACAAAATAAGATGCTTAGTAACAAAAATTTATAAACGAAATTATTACAATTATGTTGTGCATATTGTGGCAAACAAATGAAAATTTCAAAACTAGGGAATGGATTATTAGATAGCAGATTTCTTTCTATTTCTTTGTTTCATACTTTTTATTATTGTATTGTACCGATTATAATAAAAAACCCATATATTTTGCTAAATGGTACACCAATGAATTCTCAAAATCAAAAAAAAAAAAATAAAATTTAAAAATAAACATGAGCATTCAACTCACTGAATCAGCATATCATATAATTATTGAAAACGGAAAAATCAAAAAAAAAAGTAAAATTTAAAAATAAATATGAGCATTCAACTCACTGAATCAGCATATCATATAATTATTGAAAACGGAAAAATCACAAGCTAAATATCTAAAATATTAATTATTCTAAAACATTTTAAACAATCTACTAATTCAATTAGCATTTATAAGTAAATCCTTGTAATGTACCACTTAGTGCTATTGAACAAAACGTTAAAATGTAATAACATAAATCAGTAACATTAATGTATGTTTAAGCAACGTAATTATACTGATTTGGATTATCTTTGTCTCTTTCCATGTAATCACGATCTATCAGGGATTCAATACGTTTTTTCAAATCAGCAGGCTGAAAATAATATACTCAATCAAATTTCACCCCTATTTCATTATTAATTATTAAATAATACCGAACGTTTTCAACTTACTTTAACAGGAAATTTGAGTTGCAAATATAATTCACTAATTAGAAGATTATGACTGAGTGTTTTGCGCATTTTCATAATTCGTACAATAGCTGCATCAATCTGGTACTGACGATCTTGGTACACCCTTTCTTCTGTTGCTTTCTGTTCCTCAGTCTGACAATACGATAAAAAAAAACAATTAGTTTCATTATTTTGAAATTTATTTCTATTATTTTAATTTTCAAATCCAATCAAAAAATTACGCTATGGTTCGATTATTCTAAGTTTGCTGGTGAAGGTCATCTATACCGTGAACTAATTAATGTATAGATTATATTTCTATTTCATGTTTTACTTACATTGTAAACAGTTGTGTGAGAAGGATTACTACAGTACGTCTTCCCAAATCCGTCAGCGGTTTGTCTAAGTTTAGACATGCATTGCAAAATAATGCTTGTTGTATTCAATAATTTCAATGTAACGTACGTTTAGTTATTATTGCATATGTATTAATATGGACCATAGTCGTGCATTCTTATTTTCAGATCGTATTTCGATTGTCTTTTATAATTTTTTAAAATTTTAACCAGATATCTTTATTGTGCACTTATTTAAATCATGTAGAAATACTGTCAAGTTTGTGAGTTATTTTATATTAGTTACTGAATATAATTTTGTATTAGTGGACTTTTTTGCAATTTACAAAATTATATATTGAAATCGCGATAAGTTATATTATATTCATTTGTTAGAACAGCTTATAAGAAAATAATAAATGTACTTGTTTCATACCTTTGTTCTAGGGCATAAATGTTTTCTTCAATAATATGTAACAATGCGAAAATGTAATTTTGGGAAATGTAACAATGTAACTACTAAAATACAATCAGTAAATATCTAAATTCAGAATTTATTTTTTATTGGTATGTTCCTTTAGATATGTATTATTTTTAATTTTTAGTTTATTTTGAACTTTTGTGTTTGTAATTTGTCTTTTTGGTTGATTTGACTTGTATCACAAACCAAACTGAGAGAAGAAAAATTATATTGTATATAAATTTTAAATTTAATTTAATTTTCAAAACAATTATCTTTTTTATTTATTTAAAAAAAAATTCAATTGAACGTAATATGTATATGTATTTTTCCTATTGCTACTGAACTTAACTGAAAATAGGCGGAGCTAAAATTTTAACTAATACCATCATTCACCAATGGCCTTGACGACAGGCAAACTTAGGAAAATCGAACCATACTTCATATTAAATTACAAAACCAAAAATAAATTTGTTCGTTTTTTGTTTCAAAAGGTTTAATCGGTTTTTTTTTTGTTTTGTTTTTTTCAGAATTAAATGAATGAAAGACAGAGAGTAAATGTAATAATAAATAACGTACCGTTTCTTTCATTTGTATTTGATTGATTTTGATTCGGCAATATTTATTAGTAAAATCGCCATTAAAATGAAATTTGTCAGCGTCATCCACATCTCTTCCACGTGGCGTTTTAAGAAGAACTCGAGCCTTTCCGCATGCAAGCGATTGCAACGTTCGACGTAATTCTCCATCTTCAATGTTGCTGGCTTGTTTGATTTCTTCAAAAAGTAAACCATCGGCTGAGTTAAAAAGTAACAAGACGAGAGCTTGAAATAAAGAAACTTGCAGTTCTTTATGTCCCTGTGGGAAAGAAGCTTTCAATACGCAATGGCCAAGTGTTGGTTGCCATTGTAGCTTTCTTCCGCTATGCTTCGATAAATAGAATTTATTAAAAATGTTTTGATACTGAACCATTTCATTTGGAAGACTAACGTCCAATACGGGATATGTAGGCCAGTATCCCATTGTAAGAATATTAACAGTTAAATCGATATTCATAATTTCTTTGTTCATCATATTGCTAGTGTGCTGTTTAAACGCGATGTTTATATCTTTGCTTAGTTCCATATCTTTAAACATTCCCTCAAGTTTCGATGTAAATCCACCGCCGCATTCTTGTTTCAATTTACTAAGCATACTTTTTTCTGCGTCCACACTAGCCGATTTACCAACAAGTAATCGTTTAGCTAAATCTTTTTTATAGAAAGCTTCGAAAACATCTTTACCATGTATAAATCGGAATAAAACCATTATTTTATCTAATAACCTTTCTAATTCTTCTTCAGTTGCTTCCTTGTTTCCCGCTCGCAATTTTGAATCAACAAATTTGGCTAAAAATACAAAAACTTTTCAAAATATATCCAAATTATTTATACAAAGCTCTATAATAATACAAAGATAATAAAACTAATAAAAATTACATACCTATTAGTTCTGCAGGTTTATTAGCGCGTTGATTAATAAAATGTTCAAATGCTTCTCGTAATGAATTGCTAAATTTGTCATTTTTCTTAAAACATACACTAACTATATTATCCATTTTATCTTTAAAATCTAAAAGCTCTTGCACCATTGTCTTGTCTTTTTCAGGATCTATTACAATTGTTCGTCCTTTTTTCTAAAAAAAAAAGTCAAACAAATAGTCAAAATATAAAACAATACTTATAACATTATAATTTTCATTCTTTGCATTACTACCATTTATGTCTTTATTTTTATTTCACAAATCTTAATAATAAACTAAGTTTATATTCCGAACTGTTGCAATAATAACTTAACAATTCAAACCAATCTTTTATAATAAATAAAATAATTTATATAAATTACATAATATGTCTAATTTAAATAGTACCTATATACAGGATTTTTTGAATAACAACAATTACATGAAAAAAATAATATCGATCTTGTATAGATATACGTACATATAATAATAATAAAAATAATTGAAATAGGAAAGCTTACCTTAATATAGAGATTAAAATTAAGACACAATTCAACAATGCCGTTTCGGACTCGACTAAAAAGAACATACAATAACGATAGATCTTTAATGCGGTTTCCTTCAAGTAAACTATCAAGACCCTTCTGTAAAATACTACTCAGATGTTCGCTAAGTAATTGTTTCTCAACGGTATGTATGAGCTGCCATTTAGTGCTCGAATCTAAATAATGTAGAACTCTTTCTTGTTCTTCGGCAAGTCGCTTATCAACATGAGCTAAATATTCCGGTACGTCTAATTCTTGCATAAGACGCTGGCCTTCTGCAGCGTACAAACGTTCCGTAGCTGCTAAAAATCTTTGTTCGAAAGCGTCGGGATAGATTTGCAAATCGCTTAACATGCGTAATAAGCTTTTAAGCAGTGTTCGGTCTACAGTATTGCCTTGACGTTCCTTTTCGATTAGCATTAACAGACCTTCGACAATACGAGTTTGAACTAAAGGATTCAAAACGATGTAACGTCTGAACAGCTCCAGACCCATGTCCCTGTACACATAATTTTTCTTAATTGCATGAAAAAACTAACTAGTTAAAACTTAAGAACTGATATGAACACATAAATGAATACCATATTCAAAATTATAAAATATAAAACAAAAGAAGTTCTTAAGCTTTATGAATGAAATATTTAAAAAATTAACAACTCATTATTTTTTTAATAATCTTCTAGCTTTATAAAAAAATTTAATACATTCACTGCAAAACAAATAGTGAACATAGCAGACGCACTATGCGCAATAATCGACAGTAAGTAAGAAAGTGTCAAACACGTTCTTTGCAGTAAATATGTTAAACATAATTTTCACAAGTACATAATTATAGTATTTAATACTCTAAATTTTTTTTTTAAATACACTGCTTTTTCAAGTTAATATTAAGTTGGTAACATTCAAAGAACAACTTATATTATATAAACGAAAAACTGGTATACAGATTTCTTAGTTATGAAAAATTTGATGATTATTTGATAAAATAATAACAAAAACATTTATTATTTTATCAAAAGTCTAAGAATATATTATTGTGTATGAACTTAAACATGCTATGCTTATTTAAGAAACAAAATTATATTCAAAGCGCATATTGAATTTCAGTTATATTTTTAAATAACAATAGCTGTATTCTTTTTACCTATAATAATTTACTGAGATCTTACTTCACACTTCAGATAATTCTTACTCTTTTTATCTTAATTGAGCTACGACAAACTGAGTTGGATACCTTCCCCCCTTCCCGATTCTGCTGCACCCAAAAATTAATCTCAGTGAGATACTCAGATGATACTCAGTTTAGTAGTACACGTTAAGTTGTTTTTAAGATTAGCGACGAAAAGTGTCATACAAAATTGAATGATATTGGACCTTTAAATTTTAAATTTAATGTAAAATTTATATTAAAGATGTATTTCTTGATTCACAAATTTGAAAAACAAATGGTTTTGAATATTTTGTTCTTTTCTAAAGCAAATCAACTCACCTCACTTCACTTTCCAACTGAGATGAGCCAATTTTGATAAAAAGAATACAGCTAATGTAAATTGAATATTAATATAAAATCCTTACAAAAATATCAAGTATGTACATGTACTTACCAAATGGATGATACTGATGGATTCTGTAAAACATATGTTCTGTCCAAATAGAGAAATATACTTCTAATCATTATCATTTGATGACAGTGCGACAACCACCAGTGATTCATTTTCTTTAAAAATATTTGTCGATCCATTGATTCAGCAAGGAACTGTTCAATATTTTTACATATATGCGTTTCAGTTAAGTTTCTTAAACTGTTATAAATATTATGTGCCATTTTATGATTACATAAATTTTCTACGGCTTGATACAATTCCTCTAGTGAATATTTTACGGATTTTGATTTTTGTATTGCTAAAACAGCTCCACGTAATTTGTCCCATGTTAATTCTCTATAATTGTCTGGTAATTTCGGTTCACCTGCAAAGAATTTTACTCGTTAACAACAATTTTATGATATGAAATGTAAACAAACATATTATATAAATGACAACACAGGTTTCTATCATTGTTACTACTTCATAATAATACAACAGAACATATGAAATACATGCACTACCAAAACGTAAACATTTCATTTTAATTGTAACACATATGAAGCAAAACTTACTTTTAAAGTTTTTTATTATTAACTTTTTTGTAGTTCCAGGTTTCAAATTAAGTACTGTTGGAAGTTTCACACAATTTGGATTGAGAGCGGAAAAATTAGGCCTTTTTTCGGTTGTCGTATTGTCGTTCATTTTCTCGTACTTATTTTATTAATTTTGCGGAATCTTCTAATCTATGTCTTTATTTATTGCAACGACAATTAAGTTCGAAACTAGTCTTGACGTTGGTTCTATCTTCGTCTTCTTGCAAAACCGTCTTCTTTTTATTTAATCTAGACATGTAACAACATTATTGTACTTAAATGTTACACTTATTAAACAATGCAAACTACTATAAACGTTGCACAAATCTATATGTATATTTATAATAAAATATGAAAGAATTCAGTAATTGAATGCTGGTTCTGCTAGTTGTTAGGAATTTCATTGCCTGTACAACACATTACCAATATTATACTACTATATACCTGATCTTACCAATAGGACTCTAGAATTCTAGTTTTTATTGTTGCCAACTTTGCACAATTTATGCACATGTAAATATTACTGTAATATTTACTGTTAGAAAAATTGGCTGGAGTAAGATATACAATCCCGAGAAGTTGCTGTATTCACGAATATTAAAAAAAAACAGATTTGCGCATGCGTGAACATCGGAACGCCCATATTTGGTGTATAAAAACCAGTGAACCTCAAAATGTTTCATTAGTAATTTTCCTTTTGTTATGTTATGTTAAGAAGTCCGGTAGGTTAGGGTAGGTTTGGTAGGTAGGTTTCAGGTAGGAGTTTGTTTTTTTAAAGACCGTAAAGAAGTCCGGTAGGTTAGGGTAGGTTTGGTAGGTAGGTTTCAGGTAGGAGTTTGTTTTTTAAAGACCGTTAAGAAGTCCGGTAGGTTAGGGTAGGTTTGGTAGGTAGGTTTCAGGTAGGAGTTTGTTTTTTAAAGACCGTTAAGACACATTTAAAATCACATTTTGTCATAATACACATTTTGAGAGTCACTGGTTTTTCAACTAACGTGAACACAGCAACTCCTCGGGATTGTATAGCTTACTTATACCGAAAAATTATTATAAAATTTAAATATGTTTATTACTTTATACAAAATGTAATCAAATTAAATTAAATTATTAATATATATATATATATATATATATATATATATATATATATATATATATATATATATATATATATATGAATATTTTAGAAATATTTAATGTTAAAAATAATTGTGATATTAATGTTTGCACACCTTGCTTGTCAAATGATAGCCAAGTGTTGTGTGTAGAAAGATAATTGTTGATAACAGGTGAAATGTATTGATGACAACTCATTTTATTTACTGTTTTTCAATAACATATTATGGATTTATCAGAGGATATCTGTAATAGTTTATTAAAATGGTTACAAAGTTTAGAATTAGAAAAAACAGCAGCAAATATAGAAGAATTAAGTGATGGAGTAATATTAGCTCAAGCTCTTGTTCAAATTGCACCTGATTATTTTATTAGATTAAATTCCAGCATACATTTTGATATTGGAACAAATTTAAGATTGAAAATTAATAATTTGAAAAAAATTATTAAATGTTTAGAAGAATATTATCAAGATGTTTTAAATCAACATTTATTAGATATAGCTAAACCAGATTTATCAAAAATTGGTGAACATAGCGATCGATTAGAAACTGGAAAATTATTACGTTTAATATTAGGTATGAGTGTGTATATATAACTATAAAATTCATAATAAAAGTATTGTCTATCTACAGGTTGTGCAGTAAATTGTGATGCTAAACAAGAATATATCACTAGAATAATGTCGTTAGAAGAATCCGTACAACAAAATATTATGCAAGCGATTCAGCAATTAGAAGAAGTGACATCTGGAAGAGGTAGATCCAGTTTAAGTCTTCTAGGATTGGAATCAGATGCCAAATATCAACGATTAATAGCAGATTTAGAACTTGCAAGTGAAACGAAAGATTTGTTGTCACAGAAATGTCACACGTTGGGAACACAAGTAAATATTAACATACCTATTTATATTGGGAGTGTCTATTTTCACCTTAAAACAGGAAACCAGAAACATGAAAACACAAAAAACCAGGAAACCCGACGTACAGTGTTGCCGATTTTTACTGCAAACCAGAAACATGAAAATTGAAATTAAAACCAGAAAATAATATGGAAACGCAAAACTTGAAATTAAAACACGAAAATTGAAATTAAAACCAGAAAATAATATGGAAACGCGAATTTGAAATTAAAACACGAAAATTGAAATTAAAACGAGAAAATGATATGGAAATGCAAATTTGAAATTAAAACGCGAATATCACGATATTCGCATAAGAATATTCAAATCAATCCGCGAACGAGAAATCCGAAAACCTGTCAGTGTAGACATTGTAGGTTAGGTTAGGTTATTAGGTCATTTTCTCGTTTTAATTTAAATTTTCGTGTTTTAATTTCAAGTTTTGCGTTTCCATATTATTTTCTGGTTTTAATTTCAATTTTCGTGTTTTAATTTCAAGTTTCGCGTTTCCATATTATTTTCTGGTTTTAATTTCAATTTTTATGTTTCTGGTTTGCAGTAAAAATCGGCAACACTGTACGTCGTGTTTCCTGGTTTTTTGTGTTTTCATGTTTCTGGTTTCCTGTTTTAAGGTGAAAATAGACAGCGCCATTTATATTAATCAGTTATATGATGAATTTTGATGAATTTTATAGGTAAATTGTTTAACAGAAGAAAAAAGTTTATTGTCAGTAGAAAATCATCGTTTAATGAAAAAAGTAAAGGAATTAGAATCATTATTTTCACGAGAAGAATCTGGTGATGTATCACGAATTGCAGAAATGCGTCGACAAATTGAGTCATTAAAAGAAGATCTATTTAAAACAGAAACACAGCGAGATGATTACCGTCTAAAAATGTTGGAACAAGAGAAAGGCATTCAAATATTACAGGAAAAAATTATCGAATTGCAAAGTGAAGTTGATAGAGTTTCTCAGCTTAAAGATGAAATAGACGCATTAACCGAAACAGCGGAGAAAGCTAAAGTTCTTGAAATAAATGTATCATCATACAAAAAGAAACTTGAAGAATATGCTGACTTGAAAAAGAAATATAAAACATTAAAAGATGAAAATAACGAATATTATCAGCAAAACATCAAATATGCTGAAGAAATAAAGAGGAATAATGTATTCAAATCACAATCTGAACTTTATAAAAAACAAGTAGCAGATTTACATCAAAAAATTGATGAAGAAATTGGAAAATGTGATAAATTACAATTCGAAAACAAAAAATTAGAATCAAAGTTATTAATGGTACAAAGAGAAAAAGAGTCTTTACTTGAAGAACGAGATGGTCTCAAAGAAATGAACGAAGAATTACGTTGCCAACAACAGCGTCAAAATTTTGATGGACAAACTGCAGTAGCTAGCGAATTAGCACCTACTGATCTTCAAGTACGCATTCGAAAACTAGAAAAAGAAAATGAATTACTTCGTTCGAACACGGAAGAAGTTACAGCTAAGCAATTATTCATTGAAGATCTTCAGCAGCGATTAGAAAAGACTTTGGAACAAAGTCGCAGCTCAAATCAGCGCATTTTGGAGCTAGAAGCTCACTTGGAAGAAATGAAGAATATGGGGGGAGGTTCGTGTGGAATAGGTTCAAGCTCAGAACATCAACAGCAACATGTTCTAGATACATTGAAAATGTATAAAACCAAGTGCACAACGCTACAGGAAACTCTAATAAATAAGGAGAATGAGTTACAAATTACGGTGGAACGATATAAGAAAAGTTTGGATAAAGCAAGGGAAATCATAAAACAATTAGAACCCGATTGTATTAGTAAATCACTGCATCATCAGGCAACGGATGCTGAACAGCACCAGTTGATTCCAAATCAAAAGCAAATACCGCCGCCGATGATGGGCGATTATGAAGAAAAGTTACTTACATCAAGTTTCTATCGATTAGCATCAGCGTGTCAAATTGAAGCAGTTGATGAACGATTCGCAATACTTACGCACGGACAATCATTTCTCGCCAGACAAAGACAACCGACCCCCCGCAAATCCATTCAGCCTTATAAATCCAAATAAACACAATACCCCAGACAGGCAAATTACTATGATGCATTATTGTCAAAATGTATAATCATCATCATTATTCACTTACATAATTATACTTTCAAATATTGTAATAAAAAAGATTAAGAAAAAGAATTGTATTTCTACTTACAAATATATCTTAGTTAACACAGATTCTTAAGTATTTCAATTTAAATTAAGTCATACGGTATAAGTGTGTTTATGAAAATATTTTTACATAAATTTTCTTATTATTTGTGTATGTGTGTATGTATTTAACTAGGATTTGTTTTATTTTTTGTTTAAAAAAAACGGTTGTAAATAATTCCAATATAATGTTGTTTACAATAGTAATTTTGTTGTTTTTGTCTTAACGTAATAACTGATGTACCCTATAAGCTGAGGTACGTCGAACATAGATTGAACAAGAATTTCATTTCTTAATAGCAAGTAGTATATAATATATATATAATGTATAAGTATGTACAGTACACAGTACGGCACTTCGGCACATAATAACGAACGAACGTATGCCGTACACATATGTGTGTTTGTATCAACATGTTGTCTCTAGAATAATATCTTTGGAGGTACGGGAACTACCTCGACACACAAAGTCATTATTATCAAACCTGAGCGCCGATGCCGACGATTCGGTCGACATTTTTCGAATGCATATTGTTCCGATTCCGAAATGATCACTGAAATGATTTTGTTTGGAAATATTACACTGCGGTAAAGACTGTGCTTTTGTCGTCAGTCGTGGATAACGTCTACGGGGCGAGTTTCGTTCACTATTACAGTCACGGTTATTTCCACCAGATGCCGATGCAGCTACGGATGTGTTCTTATTGCTACTACTACCGATGAACATTTCAAGGCGAGTGAAATTGTTGTTTGTTGTTGCGGTGGCTGTGGCGCTGGCTGTAGCTGTTGTCGCGGTGGCTGTTGCGGTGACTGTAACTGTTGAGAGCAGAGCGGGCTGGTTGATTTGCTGTGTTTGGTGATTCTGCGTAACAACACCTCCACCACACAATAACGATGACTGCTGCTGCTGTTGTTGTTGATGCCAGCCCGCAATTCCTGGCTAGAGTAACTTTTCCGTAACTGAACTAGTTGTTCCCGAACTAACTGTGCATTCGTCGGCAATTGGTAGTCCATTTGATTGCAGTAGTTGTCAGTTAAGCAACTCGACATTTACAAATTGCTTCAAACGCTCTAGGTATTGATTGTATAGCTCCACATCATTATGACCAGCACCCTATCAACAACAGTTACAAAAATCAATCTCATATTGAAAAAATTCCTAATTTAAAATGTATTGTAAAAATAAAAAAAGAAGTGAAACAGAACTTTTCGGCAAGCTTAACACTTTCACTGCTGAGACCAGCGCATTCGTACATACGCTCATAAGACGCGCTTAGCGCATCCTGTTCTTTCTTTCAGCAGTGAATATGTTAATATTTTATGAATTGTTATTCAAAAATAATTACTCGGAAAATTGAAAACGTTTTTATTCATGTTTCCACCAGCACTTGGTCAGTTTTTAATGTTTATTATTTATTTACGTACTTCTACCCATAAAGGTTCCACTGCCCTTGGACATCGCTCAAAAATGGCCAGCCCATGTGAAAAATCAATTACTTCATCCTCGGTGCCATGTATTACCAAAACTGGTGACGTGACTTTTGATACTTTATCTATGCTGTATGGATGAGACAAAAATGTATGATCATAAATACGTATATTTTTTAATATACTTACAATAATAAAAGTATTAAATATTAGGTATTTAGCTTACCTCGGAAATGCATCGAAGAACCAAGTTCTTTTTGTATTTGGAAAGGCAACTCTCATTCCAGACATGAGCGGTGAATGAAGAATAACAGCGCCCACTTCATAACGCGATGCTAGATCAACTGTGGGCACAGTTCCAATACTTTGTCCGTATAGTATTATGTTTTCTGGACTAATACCATATCGAGTTCGTAACGCGTGCCATGCTGCATCAATATCTGCATATAAGTTTTTCTCTGATGGTTTACCTGCACTCACTCCGTAACCCGAATAATCGTAGCTAAATATGTTACAATTAATTCGCGAACCTAATCCTAAATAGAAACTACTCATTTGTCCGAGATCGACGGCATTTCCATGTGAAAACAAAATCGTAAATCTGGCAGTGGAGCTGCATCGTACAAATAAACATCCTATGCGATTTCCTCGAGTTGTTCGCGCAAAAAACCCTTCTACATTCTCCTTTTCTCGTTCAGAATATTGCCATTCGGCACGTTCTGACAAATTTAATATAAATTTAGAACCACTTTCATCTGCTTGGAAGTCATATGTAGGTTCTGGTGGTAAAAATGCAAGTTTTGCTGCAATTCTACTTGGGCACGGCGGGCAACAAAACAAGCAACACAATTCACTCAAACTTAAGCCGTTCATTATTACGTAAATTGTATAAAATAAATATATAAACAATACAATTAAATTAAAAAATCATTAATATAAATATATGTTGACACCGTCATATTGCTGATTGGAGATTGCTAAACGTTAACAAAGTCTCTGTCACCGTTTATGAATAAAAGTATATTAACTAATGTACTACTACTATATTCATAATAGAAGTCTCGAAATAGTCTATACTACTACTAAATATTCCTAGATGTCACTAGTGGACAGAAACTTTTTAATATTTTACCATTGAATAAATATTAAGATTATATATTCAATGATTTTACTATAATTTTTTAATTATATATATATATATATATATATATATATATATAAAATTTCATTCATAAAATGATGAAATAAGAAGAAATACATGAAATATTATAATATGACTTGATGGTTTAATTACAATTTAATTAAATTTTGAATATTAAATATAGCCGTCTTCACCAACTTTGGTTACAATTGTAGTTGATCTGACAACAGCCAAACTGCGCATGCGTATATATCAAATTTGGTGAAATATTTTGTGATATATATTTTATTTGATATGATTTTTTTATTATTTCTAAGACTATGACTATGATTAGGACTAAAATTTAGACAACGTTGTATAAACCGGGTTTAAGTAATTATATATTGTTAGAAAACTGATTTTTTTGAGTGATATTTTTTTGCTCGAAAAAATAGTATTAATATACGATAAATAATTTTTCTCACGACAAAAAAATTATAGTACACGATAAAATATTTTTGCTCATGATGAAAAATGAAAGTGAACGAAAAATATTTGTTCTAACAGCAAAAAACTTAAAAATGTACCTTTTTACCGGTTGCAACAGAGACCGACAGTTCCGTTTATTTGTTTATCTTGGACAATTAAATTATTTTTTATTTGTTTGTGTGTGTAATCAAAACTAAACAAATAAAATATTTTCTTAGAATTTTTTAAATTACTTTTATTAAGTATAAGTACAATGCGTAAAAAACAGTCTACTTGTTGTGTTTGCAGGCCACAAATAAATATTAGTCTAAATAATAGTTATTTATGTAAAAAGTGTGTAAAGATGGGTTTTATGAGACACGAGTTGAGAAAATTTCATGCCCACTGTACCGAGGCCCAAAATTTCCGAACTGTCATAAAACCCAGTTTACTCATTTAAAAATGCTACTTACGATTATTAAACACTAGTTAATCAATAGTTAAATTTACCGTAGATTTCATATTATTATTTGTATTAATTTGTTTACAAATATAAAATTGTCATTCACATGTTCAAGTAGTTAATCTATGATATTGAAGAAATGGTTGACAAATGAATAATTACGAACTTTGTTGACAGTTCTCAAAAAATTATCTTACATTAATGTAATTTTCATTGTTAAATTATATATAAAATAATAATAATTTGATCCGATTTCAATTGCATCTTTAACATTGGCAACGTTATAATAAAATAAATAATATTAATAAACATTTAAAGTTAAAAATTTTATATTGAGCAGTAAGGTAAAACTTTTTTACTCATATTTAAACTAATTTTCTGTATAAAATATTATTAAAATTATATTAGAATTTTTAATTATTATTAAATATATATTACAATTTTCAATTATTATTAAAAATATATTACAATTATTTAATTATTATTTATTTTTAATCTAATGATAAATGTGACAAAAACTTGAAACAGTTTTTAATTTAACCACCAGATGGCATCCAGGACTTTTCCGATTAGCAATAAATATCGTTCGATAAACGTTCGTTTTTCAGTGCAGGGAGGACCGGGAGTTTTCACTTGTATAGCAGAACATGAACCGTACAAAACTTACCTCCGGGATCAACAGATGGCGTGCCAAGTTTTTTAAATGATTTTGTACTCGTTAGATGTCACTAGCTTAATTAAACTAATTAATTAAATTAATTAAAACAATTAAGATTTGAAGACGATTTTTGTTTAGAAATGTCTAAAATTTATCAGGTAGAAACAGGGACGACCTTGGTAGAAAATATATGTACATGTTGGAAAACGAAATATCATTTTATTCTTAATTTTGTCTTTATTGTGCGAAATGAGTTTTGCGATCGTGATACTTTTTTTAAAATATTTGGACCCTGCCTCTATTTGCGATTATCAAATTGGATTTGGAATACTGGATAATTTGGTTTATCATTGGCTGTGTTTTTGGTACTTGATTTGGATTTTCAACTGATTTATGTTTGGTTACTGACGATAATTGGGCGCTTTCGTACACGGCTTTCTTTTATGAATATTATTTGATATTTAGGAAGGTAAGTTAAACATTTTATTACTGCATATGAATAAAAAAGCTATTGAAATTAATATCCTGTATGTATCTTATGGCAATTTTGTAATGTATAATATTTTTTTATAGATCCAATATTCTTATTGTGTACCGTCTTGCGTCCAGTACCAGAATCAAAGGAAATGTCGGTTTCCAAATCCGGAATTTTTTTATATTATTTATGGTAAGGTTATATTGTAACCACTAAATGAAAAATATGAATTATCTATTTTTTTGCTCTATATTTTATATTTTCATTTTAATCGAACAATGCATAATGCATAAAATCATAAATAAAATTTGAACATATGAGTAAAGAACGAATAATAATTCTATATTTACTATAAACATAAAAAATATTTTGTTATTATATACACCGTTTATATTCATATCAATTATTTTGTTAAATAAATTGAATGAATGAAATTAATTGTAGTCGCCCAACAAACACAGGGAACTTATCATAAGATGAGATGTGGCAAATTTAAAATATTAAAAATCTTTCAGAAAGTTGTTTATTATGATGTTTGTTTGAGACAATCGTGTCAATTATGTTTGCTATAAATTACTTGAATTATATTATTCTATTCTATAAAACGTTTCGGTATTCTATTAAATATTACTATTGCGAAAACATATGATTTAACAATATCTTTTTCAATTGTAACATGCAATATTATTTTCTATGGATATGCATGCACCTTCAACTATACGAGTTTTTAGATTGAAGAAATCCGTTATAAGAAACATATTTTGATTATGAGACCGACTGTCTTGTAGAAATAATTTTTAAAAAGATCATATATAATTTTTTCCTCTTATTTATTTTACATTCATACGTGTATACAGGTTTTTATTAACTTTATAAAACAGAATTTTTTAGCAAAAAAATTGCATCCATTTACTTAACCAATAGTTGGTGAGATAATAAGAAATTATAAAATTTATTTTTATTTTTTTTTAAAAAAAAATAAGTAATAGCAATTTTTTATTGAGATCGGAATACATCAACTATTTCATAAATCAAGTACCATAACTTAACTTTAATAATGAGTATTTTCAAGTTGTTATTTATTTATTTGTAAAATGTGCAATTTATATTTGTATATATATATATATATATATATATATATATATATATATTATTACATTATATTATATTTTATATTTTTATATTTATATTTATTTTTTTTTTTGTATTTTTGTACTGTAACACTGAACTTTGTATGTTAATAAAGTTTTATATATTAAATGTAAACTTTGTATTAATTTGAAATTTAAATTTAAATAAATGCGCAAAATTCAAAAATGTACAGTAGCGCCACACGAAAGCAAGCAGAGCGGTCTCGGAGGTAAGTATCTGTTTTATGACGTCACATGGTCATGCCTGTTTATCATTGAGTGCGCCATCCCGGTCGTCCCTGTTTCAGTGTCTAAAGCGTCTAAAGTGTGTAAAGTTTAAACTTTAGAAGCGGCGGTAAGTATAATTATGTTACGATAACAGAAAGCGATCTCTTTATTATGTTGAGCCTTAGATATTTTCGGCCGAGGCTAAGAAATCTGGGCGAAACATAAAAAAAGCATTCTGCTCCGAGTGACATCGATATTTTTTAAATATCAAATATCGAAATTCCAATATCGCCCAGCCCTATATGTACCTGCATTGCATTTCTTACATTTCTTTACTACTAATTTTCAGTAATTAAATTCAAACTCAAAGGAAAATACACAACGCAATTGTCAATTAATTTCATAATTTTCAATATAGTCGCCGGCGATGTCAGATTAAATACACTTGACCGTGTTTCCTTAGTCGAATATGCAATTTTTCTAACAAATCTGGCGGTGTACACTGCATTTCTTGCACTTCTTTACACATTTTCAAGGATATAATTCAAGTTCAAGCTAAAATTATCAACGTAAATATCAATTAACTTACTCTTAATAAATTTCAATATCAGATTAACAACACTTGACCGTGAAGTTATGTTTGGCGCTTGTACATAAATTAGCTAATTTTTCTAATAATTACTTACCATAAATATGTAGTATTAAACGAATAAATCGAATGTAAAATTATCCTTTTTTGTATTCCCACCACCTGCCTGAATATAGCCTTTTATTTGCCTTGAAATGGCCTTAATAATTGATCAGATAAAGACTGCGGTTTCCATTAAGCAATATTTTTTTTTCTTTTAATTTAAAAATATTGTAATGAAAGTAGTTCTTAATCCCAAAAAAATTAGCCGAATTTTTTTTCTTTTAAAATTTTTTTATTATTCATATATAATATGCTTTGAAAAACTGTGTAAAATAACCATAGTATTCATAATCATCTGTTTTTGGAACATCAATCAGCTAAATAGTGTTTAAATGCAGTTAGCCAATATGTGTCACGATAAATGTTTGACTAAACTATAATGGAACATAACTGGCCAATGCCCCAAAATCAGCTAATCGATGCAAGCGATTTTAAATCTACTAAACTACTATACATTTTTCGACAATTTTTCTCAATATTTTAGAATAGACATATAGGTATACCTAGTCTATCTAGTCTATGATGAGACCACTGACTATCATATTTTGTGTTATTTTTTCGAAAAATAATTAAATTCAATACTACAAAAAAGTTTTTTAAAAAAAAACACAAATTGAAAGAAACAGAATTGCTAATACGGACCATGTCTTTTAAAATAAAATTAAAAAAAAATTATAAACAATAATTATTTTTTTGTAAGACTATTTATATAATTTAAAATTTATATTGTATTGTATATATGATAAATAAGATTATAAAGACAAAAAAAAAACGAAGAAAATGAAATGATAATGAAAATATGCAATGCCGTCCCTGTACAGTAAGCATTATTATGTTAGAGGGGTATGGTATAATGCAATGTTACTGCTCGAACAGCACAGCACAGCACAGTGTAGTTCGTTTTAGTACCAGTTTCTGTGGCGGGATGTAACTTCCATCTTGGATTTTACTCCTTGTTGGAAGCCGGCTCACAATATTAAATAACCGTTAGAAACAGCTAAATAGAATTGCATATTATTTATTAATATCAGATGTTGATAAATAGAAAATTATACTAAGTGAAAAGTAAACTTGGAATGTATTAGGTAGGAAAGTATATGTTTAAAATTAAGGCTAATTTAATTTTTGTAAGGATAGTGTGTGTGTAATGGCGTATGCTCGATAGTTATGTAGACGAGGTCATTGCTGTAGCTTTATATTAATTTTTGTGTAAAATGTTTCGTTTAGGTTATAAAAATGAAAAGTGTAAGATGGTTTTGTGTGAATTATAAAAGAGGTAATTTTTCAAACGTGTCCGAAAATATGCGTTTACTTGCTATGAATGTTGAAATGTTGCACTTTTGTTACGAGAAAACATGTGAGGTAGTATAGCAAGCAAGTAGTTGTTTTAAAACAAGTATGTGTTGATTCTGTTGCAGTATTTCAAGCATATGTTTTTCGAGAGGTGAAACACGCCCTTGGAACCATCAAAGGTTTGAGAAGGATGGCAGTTCCTAGTAGGGCTCGCGTGTATGCTGATGTAAACACTCACAAACCACGAGAATATTGGGAATACGAAAGTTATATTGTAGACTGGGGACAACAAGATGATTATCAGTTAGTGCGAAAACTCGGTAGAGGAAAATATAGTGAGGTGTTTGAAGCTATAAACATAACAAATAATGAGAAATGTGTAGTTAAAATATTAAAGGTGTGTTACTGTGAATAATTATTTTCAGTATATTAAGTGTTAATCATTTGTTTTCTTAATGTTTTTGTTTTCTGTTTTTGTTTATAGCCCGTAAAGAAGAAGAAAATTAAGAGAGAAATAAAAATATTAGAAAATTTGCGGGGTGGTACAAATATAATAACGCTTCAAGCAGTAGTAAAAGATCCTGTGTCTCGGACTCCTGCGTTGATATTCGAGCATGTTAATAATACCGATTTTAAACAGTTATATCAAACCTTAACTGATTATGATATACGATATTATTTATATGAATTGTTAAAAGCATTGGATTATTGTCATAGCATGGGTATTATGCATAGGTAATCATATTGGTTTGTATTACGAGCTCGGTTTTAACTAATACCGGGTCTTATGACAATATAACTGCCATAAGACCAGGATTAAACAAATGAACTAACAGCCAAAAATCAAGCTTGTTGTACCAACCAGCCAATATACTTAACAAATAATATACACGTATTTAATAAAATATTTGTTTGAAAATTACAGAGATGTAAAACCGCATAATGTAATGATTGATCATGAAAACAGAAAACTTCGGCTGATTGATTGGGGTTTAGCAGAATTTTATCATCCTGGCCAAGAATATAATGTACGTGTGGCGTCACGTTATTTTAAGGTAAACAATACACAGATATTGTTTTGGTAAATATAATTTTTAAAAGTTTCTTTTTTTTTTGTTTTATTTTTCTAATTAGGGGCCAGAGTTATTGGTGGACTATCAAATGTACGATTATTCGTTAGATATGTGGTCTTTAGGATGTATGCTTGCTTCAATGATATTTAGAAAAGAACCGTTTTTCCATGGGCATGATAATTATGATCAACTGGTGAGAATCGCTAAAGTTCTTGGCACTGAAGAGTTATACGAATATCTTGATAAATACGATATCAAATTAGAAACTAGATTCAATGACATACTTGGAAGGTACAGGTACCTTTTTGAAATAAATTTCTAGATTCTGTTTTATATGAAATGTATTTTAATGCAGACACTCTCGTAAACGATGGGAAAGATTTGTCCACAGCGAAAACCAACATTTAGTTTCGCCAGAAGCTTTAGATTTTCTTGATAAATTACTTCGTTACGATCATTTAGAGCGGTTAACGGCAAGGGACGCTATGGAGCATCCGTATTTTTGTTAGTAACGGATTTTTATTTATTTATTTATTTAATCATGCTGAGCAAATCATAATTGAAAATTTTTCTTTTGTTACAGATCCCATAGCGAAAGAACAGTGTCGACTAAATCTTGTGTCTTCATCTCCTACTCCATTATCAGGTAGTATGCCTGTTGGAGTAGGCGAGTAATGGACAGGTAATAACATGTATAATTGTCAGTTCTTTAAAGTAATAGTGTATGTAAAATTTAAATAGGAGTTGCGATAAGTCTCATTTCCAGCTACCGACCGAATCAATACTCTGTTTTATTTTTATATATTATTTATATACTGGTTGCTTTTATTGTTATTTATTTGAAACATAAGTCAAATCATTGTTTCTTTTATTGTATATAACCTAATTAGTTTGTCTATCATGTTTTATTTTAGGAGTATATATATCAGAAAAATATTGGCAACGTACTATTAAAATATATTAGAACATTATTAAGAATTAAAAGATCTTTATTGTACTTTCTCAAAACTTTATATTCCCGTTTTGATATTTTTGGCCAAATTTATTATCTTCAATTGTAAGATGTTTATAAATTTATTATCTATAATAAAATACATACAATACATAACCGTGATTGATAAAATTAGTTGTGGATGTAAATACATAAAACATTGTATTAATTTGGTAGCTGCAATGATTCTTTACTTGTGTTGTAAAACAATCGCGTGTTCTAGTATCAGTTTAAAAGAACGTTCATGTTTTCTAGGACTGCTCATTTAAACAGAAATTAATAACTTATTGTAAAGAAAATCAATCAATTTTATTAACGCTGAAATTATGTAATATAAATTCATTTATTTGTAAATGATCAAAATTGCACCGTAATAATATATGCTACACTAGTCAGTTGTACCCGTGAAAACATATTTTGTTACCTTTGTATAGCATACAAAACTACTATCAACAAAAAAAAAAAAAACATTTTAAAATCATCTATTTTATCAAGTCTTAGAAATTTATTGTTATAATTTGTCTAAAATATTTATTTAAATTTAAAAATAATTTTCATAACTTCTACAATTTTTGTTAATATTTTTTTTAATTTTTACGTAGGCACATTATATTTATAATTTTTATTTGTATGATTAATTGTACTAATAAAAATACATATTATGTCGGCCGGTATTACCAGTCAATTTTATTATATGCCTAAAATCTAGATAATAAAGTATGTATAAATAAGGATGGTTCGGCAAAATAGTTTTTTTTTTTTTTTTTTTTTTTTAAATAAAAATATAAGATGTTTATATGTATCAAAAATATTTATAATATTTTAAGAATTACCGTCTGAATTTTAAATACGTGGTGAATAAAGGAAAGAAGTTTGTCTTCTAAAAATATTTTTAATGATACGTAAGTTATGATTTAACAAGTACACGAGTTTAATCGACGACTATTAAAAAGATTCTAGATATTTTTGATATGTAATAAACATTTTGTATATAAACGACCCTCATATATATTATAATACAATTATGTTGAATTTGATTTTTATTTTGAAACGGTAAATGAATTGCAAGTGGGAAAAAAAATCATGATCAGTGTTACCAAATTGACATTTTACAACACATACCATAAGATTTTATTCAAATTGATGATTTTGTTAATATTTTAACTTGAAAAATTTGGTAGCGTTTTATTTATATAATTATGATATTATCCTCTTAATAAGATTTTATTTTAATCAATAGTTCTATAATGTATAAATTTTCCGTATAAATCCGAAATAAACTCAAATATATAAAAATCATTTTAATAATTATCTTGGTTTATTCGTAAGATTCTAAAAGTGTCGGATTATTTGGTAACTTGGTCATGTTGAATTGTTTTCCAAATATTTAGCACAAAATATCTGAAAATGAACAAAAAAGTGTATAGAGTGTGTTTAAAATAAATTGTACGCACATTAAACTCCTTTTTACGCATTTTCGTTCATAACTGATCATGCTATTATTCTTAAGTAATATGATTTATTATGAATACATAATGTTTATCAAACATTTATTAAAGTTGACTATGATGATGCTTCAGGAGGTAGCTGGAAATGTTTGTGTCTTATATTTGACACTCCTAAATCCTCAACTAAAATTAATTATGATCCTATCAAAATTATTTTCTAAATTATAAGTATGCTGATATTTTAACTCATTGAAATTTATAAACTATTTACCGAAATTATTTTGTATATTTATTTTAGTTTTTATAATATTCCTCTTCCCGCCATTATGAATTATCACCTTATAATATTTTTGTGGAAATGAATATCATTGTACGTTCAAATGAATTTAGTATAGAAAAATAAACATTTATTTTATTGCTAGTAAAATTATTTAAAAAAATTATTGTTACACAGTTTGAATTTGGTAAGTCCTATTCATTTAGTTAATATAGATTTATTTATACTATTTTTATAGTAAGTTATTATTTCTTTACAATTAATGTGACATCTGTTTCAATTAAAATAAGTACATATTTATTATTTGTACATTTTATGTATGTAATTAGATAAATGTATGTTAATTAATTTTTATCTTTAATTTCAATTTGATAATCATTTTATAATTCGTAATGTCATTAATGAAAAATTGTGTAATTTAGTGTATCTCTACATTTTTATATTTGCAACATTTACATTACGCTTGTTCGTAATGAGCAGTTCTTGATTATATTTAATGTTTTTATTACGTTTTCATAATTTTTTGTAAGGTTATATAAGAATATAATAATTTAATAAAAACAATTTGTTAAATTAATTGCTATTCATATTTACACTATGAAAATAAAGTATTATTGTTTTTCTTTTTTTAACTAAACTAATAAATTTTTGTTATTGATTTTTTTTATGAATGTACACTTGTTTTATTTTTTCTTTTGCTGAGTAATATAAAAACTATCTGTAACATAATATATAATATAAAAACTATTATGTTTTGGAATCATTTCAAAAATATATGGTTCGTTATGCAGATAAAATTATGTCTTATTAAGAACTGAACTATTTAACATTTGTATTGTATTCGACTAGTACATAATACTAGTTTTCCTTCTCTTGAAATATTAATTAAAACAGAAAATAAGTATTTGAATAATTTTCGATTACATTTTAAACATTTATGTATTCATTAATATTAATTTATTTTGTAAAGTGTTTATTACTTACGATAGCATAATGTAAATAAGTTTAATATTATAGTTTCTTCACATTTGAAATGAAAATGGGAAAAAGTGGTATGAAAAGCAGGTAAGGATAGAAATAAATAAATAAATAAAACAAAAAATCTAAACAACTTTCAAATAATTTTGTTTTTAATTAAAAGATTCATACAAAATAAAATTATTTTATTTCAGTTCTTTGACAGGAAATTAGATGTAGAAAACAATGTACTTATTAAGATGGTCAACTGGAATAGTATAGGTTAGTTTACTTCTTCTTGGTGGCCTTTTCTGCGGCTTTCGTAACTTTACCAGTACCTCCTTCTTTGAAGTTGACGCTCTTAATGACACCTACGGCAACGGTTTGTCTCATGTCACGTACTGCGAAACGTCCTAGAGGCGGGAATTCTTGGAAGGATTCGACGCACATTGGTTTGCTGGGTACTAGGTTGACAATGGCAGCATCACCCGATTTGATAGCTTTCGGATTTTCTTCGGTGGTTTTGCCAGTACGTCTGTCGACTTTCTCTTTGATTTCAGCGAATTTGCAGGCAATGTGGGCTGTGTGGCAATCAAGCACAGGTGTGTAGCCGTTGCTGATTTGACCTGGGTGGTTGAGCACAATAACTTGAGCGGTGAAATCAGCGGCGCCTTTTGGTGGACTGGCCTTGGAATCGCCGGCGACGTAGCCACGACGCAATTCCTTAACCGATACGTTCTTTACGTTGAAACCAACATTGTCACCGGGCACAGCTTCTTGCAAGGCTTCGTGGTGCATTTCGACGGACTTAACTTCGGTGGTTAAGTTAACGGGGGCGAATACAACAACCATGCCGGGTTTCAAGACACCAGTTTCGACACGGCCAACAGGTACCGTTCCAATACCGCCGATTTTGTATACGTCCTGCAATGGTAAACGGAGGGCCTTTTCAGTTGGACGGCTGGGTGGTAAGATAGCGTCCAAGGCTTCGATCAAACATTTACCATCAGCTTTGCCTTCTTTGCGTTCAACGGCCCATCCCTTGAACCACGGCATCTTGGTGGAAGGTTCAAGCATGTTGTCGCCATGCCAGCCGGAAATTGGTACGAACGCAACAGCGGCTGGATTGTAACCAATTTTTTTGATGTAGGAGGAGACTTCTTTTTTGATTTCTTCGAAACGAGCTTCACTGTAGGGTGGTTCAGTCGAATCCATCTTGTTAACACCAACGATCAATTGTTTCACACCCAAAGTAAATGCAAGCAAAGCGTGTTCACGAGTTTGGCCGTTCTTAGAGATACCAGCTTCGAATTCACCAGTACCGGCGGCGACAATAAGTACGGCGCAATCGGCTTGAGATGTACCTGTGATCATGTTCTTAATGAAATCTCTGTGGCCCGGCGCATCAATGATGGTAACATAGTATTTGGCTGTTTCGAATTTCCACAAGGCAATATCGATAGTGATACCACGTTCACGTTCTGCCTTCAGTTTATCCAAAACCCAGGCATATTTGAAAGAACCCTTGCCCATTTCTTGAGCTTCTTTCTCGAATTTTTCGATTGTACGCTTGTCGATACCACCGCATTTGTAGATCAAATGGCCAGTTGTGGTCGATTTACCAGAATCGACGTGACCGATGACTACAATGTTAATATGAACCTTTTCTTTACCCATTTTGCCTAAACAAAAACAAAATAATCAATTAACTACAGATACAATCGAACTACGTTTCTATCGAAATAATTACAACTTGCAAATATCAATGTTAATTAAAACATGTGACAGACAGCATGCACGCGAAATTTAAGTAATACCTACATAAATTATGCAAATAAACACACAATTAATTTTTTTCAAATGCATAAAATTAAAAATTTGTTCCTTATTACAACTAATTCTATTAAAAACATGATATAGAGCATATGGCAATATAAGTGCTTAGGTGTACACGTGGTACAAAACATTTTTGATGAAAATCATTTGAAATTTATGACATTACACTGGAATTTTTAATAAAAAATGTTTAAAAACTTACTTGATATTTAAATCAACTGTAGGATTACACACAAAATTATGTTTAATAACAATTTATTTCAGTATCAACTCAGCGAACAATCCAAAGACCCGCACGGATTGAAAGCAATCGCTGAAAAGAAAGAAGTGCGGCCAATATAACAAGTAAAACGGATAATGACACGTCAACTGTTTCATATCAGCGCCATCACTTGATAATTGCATCACGCGGTAAATTTAAAATTACTTCTTGTTATTTAATTGATAATAATATTTAATTATATAATATACATAATTCTTAAAATAAATAATTTATTTTATAAATATATTCATTATAGTTATATACATAAAATATTTATTTAATATAATAATTTATTTAATTTAATAATAATTAAATTATAGAAATAACATCCAACTTCGTTAATAATTATTATTATAATTAAATATAATAAATACATTCATAAAATAATGCTTGTATTTTAAATTAATAAATATATATATATATATATATATATATATATATATATATATATATATATATATATATAGGCGAAAAAGAATTAAAATATACATTAATTAAATAAAATATAAAAAACTAATCATATTAAATTTCTTTAGACGCTACTTGAGTGGTTTCTGATATTAAGTTACAATTTACCGCAAACTTTCATAAAGTAACTATATTATTATAAAGTTATTTTCCCAATATTATCTTGGGAGTATATTTATTATTAATAATAATATAGATACAAATACGATAATTAAAGCGAATTAAAATTTCTAACGATTCTTTTAAAATGTTATCTGAACGAGAATCTTTAATTCATCAGTTTCAAAATAGAAATGCAGCATTTACTGGTCGAAGAACAAGAATAATTCGATATTGCGCGATTAGTTCTTTAATGTACGGCAAATTAAAATATTATATTTAAGTTTTTATTTACAGAATTATTTTTATTTACAGAACTTTCATAATATTTCTGCTAGTTATAACAGTCTCATACATAAAACATTCCAATAATTCGAATAACATAACAAATTCTATAGAAGAAGGTAAAAATGCGCTTCAAATGAGAGATAATATTGAATTAAATATTGAAAAATTACCATTAACAAGCCCGAGTTACAGACATCAAATGAGTACTGCAACATCTTTCAAAGCAGATAATTTTTCACGAATTGGTTATATTGTATATCATGCTACAAAAAAATTATCTATAGACAAGTAAGTTTTACCAGAAAATTGGTCAGAAAATAGATATTTCCAGTAATAATATTATATACTATGATATATATATATATATATATATATATATATATATATATACTTAATTTTTAACATTATTTATTTAATATGTTAATTATAAATTAAAAATAAACAATTTTTAAATTTACAGATACAGTTGCTTAAATCCAATTAATTCCATATGCGATTTACAAGAATTAAAATATAATAAATTGTGTATCTTAGAAAAAAATACAAATTGCACATTATCCAAATATCGTTCATTAGATGGTTCTTGTAATAATTTGGATCATCCGTATGAATGGGGAGTTGCATATACAAAATTTAGACGTCTTTTGCCACCTTGTTATGCTGACGGAATTGGAGAACCACGTTCTAGTATATATAAAAAACCTCTTCCACCAGCAAGTATTGTTAGTACTTTAGTACATCGTTCTATATATGAAAATGATCCAAATTTTACTGTAATGTTGGCGGTTTGGGGTCAATTTATGGATCATGATGTAACAGCAACTGCTTTGAGTCGAGGCAGACATGGTGCTGCAATTTCTTGCTGTAATACGAAAAATTTGCATCCTGAATGTTTTCCGGTTATGGAACAGTTGGATAAGAATAAAACTAAATGTATGGAATTTGTACGTTCAGCCCCTGCACTAACGTGTTGTTTGGGGCCTCGCGAACAAATGAATCAGGTAATGTTCGTTTATTCGAATTTAAATAGAATTAATTTCAATTAAAAGAAAAATAATTCAGAAATGTCTTCAACATAAATTATTAATATCTACGTTATTGTTATTGTATGCTTATCATATTATTAATATCAGCCGAAAAAGTATCTAGTAAATTCTATACGGTAATATGTAATTAGTGACAGTTTTGTTTTTGTGATTATAAATTTGTATTTTTATTATACTTTCGAAATTTATTTAGTTGTTTTTTTTTTTGTTTTTTTAAAAAATTACTCATAAACAAAATTTATTATTGTTTTATTAAATTTTATTAATATGTATATACATTTTGTTTGCACATTTTATTCTAGAAAATTCTATTCCACTATGTAAATAATTATTTTTTTTAATTTATAATCTACATTTTATAATTGATTTATCAGGTATCATCATATTTGGATGGATCAGTTGTTTATGGTTCTGATGAAGAACTTGCTAAAAAATTGCGTACATTGAAAGATGGAAAATTAGATGTAATTACCACAAAAACTGGAAGATATCTGTTGCCAATATCAAATGACTTAATGGATGGATGTAACAGGATAGAGATGAGTAAGCGGAACAGATATTGTTTTTTATCTGGAGACGCTAGAGCGAATGAAAATTTACATTTAACTAGCATGCATTTATTGTGGGTACGACAACATAATCGGATTGCATCCCAACTGGCTTTGTTGAATCCTCACTGGATCGATGAAGAACTGTATCAAGAAACTAGACGTTTTATTGTTGCACAAATACAACATATCACATATATAGAGTTCTTACCTATTATTCTTGGTAATAATACATTGAAGAAATATGCTCTTCTACCAGTAGTTAAGGAGCAATTTTATCATGGATACAACGGTAGCATAGATGCAAGCATTTCTAATGAATTTGCAGCAGCCGCATTTCGTTTTGCACATACTCTTATTCCAAATATTTTTCGTATTTATAAAAATGTGTCTATTGAAGAATATGTACGTTTGCACCAAATGTTATTTAATCCATTTCGTTTATATGATGATGAATTTGATAATGTGTTACGCAGTGGAATTGAAACTCCCATTGAAGCATCGGACCCGTATTTCGTCGATGAACTGAAACAACACCTTTTTGAGCAAATAGAACAACTAGACAATACGAATAATATGAACATATGTGGTCTCGATTTAGTGGCCTTAAATATTCAACGTGGGCGCGATCATGGTCTTCCGGGATACACAGCGTGGCGACATTTTTGTACTTTGCCAGTACCCCACACGTTTGATGATATGATACCATACATGGACGCAGATTCATTGGCAAAAATTTCACAACTGTATGAACACGTTGATGATATTGATTTATATACAGGGGCGTTAGCTGAACGTCCACTTGTTGACAGTCTTTTGGGACCGACTGCCACATGCATTATTGTGGATCAATTCGTTAGATTAAAACAAGCAGACAGATTCTGGTATGAAATACCGTTACAGCCTCAAGCTTTCACTGCCGATCAGTTAAATCAAATCAGACTTACCACACTTGCATCTGTCATTTGTCAAAATGCAGATGCCATTGAACTCTTGCCACTCCGAGTAATGCAACGCGTTACTGATCACAACACTTTAATTGCATGTTCAACTATTCATGAACCAAATCTCACATATTGGAAAAAATAAATTCGCATTCGTGTTATGATGTTAATATATATAAACTGGTTTCATTTCAGTTCACTAATACCAATTTGATTTTTATGTAAACTACTACACGATATGTGTGT
The DNA here is from genome assembly GCA_963966155.1 of Clivina fossor. NCBI lineage: Eukaryota > Metazoa > Arthropoda > Insecta > Coleoptera > Carabidae > Clivina > Clivina fossor. The sequence continues at coordinate 76,610,759 of OZ014550.1, forward strand.
AAAATATAGAATGTGGAGGTGTTACATGACGTCACAGTCAACACAGCAGACTATTTTAAGAAATATCAAGGATCATTATTCTCAATATTATAATATATAGACATATGTAAGAAATTACAGTAAAATTTATTAAAATAAAACATACACAAACTATTTACATGTACATATACATAGTTTATATACAGAGTGTTTCATTAAAAAAAACCAACATGTTATATTGTAAATTTAGTTTTGTTTCAAATGGAACATCCTATACATATATGCAGCAAATGATTAACTTATTTATTATTATTATTATATATTTATATATATATATATATATATATATATATATATATATATATATATATAAAAGAAAAAAAAACTGTTTATTATCACACAAATGTACTAAAACGTACATGAAATTTATTCATATTCACACCACAGTAGTTAAGCAATAATTAGAACTAATTTGGTAATGTGTCGTACAAAATATCCTTAACAGATTGAGTCAGATGATCTGGAAATTTGATGTCGAATGATACAATAAGATCGCCACGACGTGAAGGTTCCTTCGGTAGAGGTAGTCCACGGCCCTGGATACGTTTGACTGTATTAGGTTTAACAATTTCTCCAGTTAAATTAATCGAGCATTTTTCATCAGTCATTGTCGGTACATCGACTACACAGCCGCACAGAGCTTGTTTTAATGATAATTTGGCTGTGTATCGAATATCGCTACCTTCGCGTTTGAAATGTGGATGTGGTTTATCGCGAATTATGAATACTATATCAGCAGGTATTTTATTTCTACTTTGATCGCCCTCTCTTTGAAATGTTATTTTCGTACCAGCTTTCCATCCTGGTTTCACATTGATTGTAAGTACTTTGTCTTCTTTGCGTGTTGTGCCATCGGGCTGCACCACTTTGCGACATATTTTCATTTTTTTCGTACATCCCTTAGTTATATCTTCCAAAGATACATACAAATCATGTTCGATTGGTGGATCTTGTAGTTTGTCTTTATTTCTGTTTGTATTTCCATGAAAATTGAATGAATGACTTCTAAATGCTCCTCCTGGTCCAGTCGGACGGGTAGGGCCTCCCATTCCAAGAGTCACAAACGGATCCATATCCACGTCCATGTCTTCATCGTGGAAGTTAAACATTCGGTTACTACCTGGCCCGCCCATTTCGAAGAATGTTTGGAATGGACTAGCAGATCCGAAAAATTGTGCAAATGTTGCACGCGGATCTCCATGGAATGTATATGAAAAGTTTTGTCCGCTTCCACCTTGAGATCCAGGTACTCCTCCCTTTAAACCTTCTTCACCATGCATGTCATATACATCGCGTTTTTTCTTATCAGATAGCACTTCATAGGCTTCGGCAACTTCTTTAAATTTTTCTTCTGCACCCGGTGATTTATTTTTATCTGGATGATACTTCAACGCCAATTTGCGATACGCTTTTTTGATATCATCATCACTTGCACCTTTCGAAAGTCCAAGAATTTTATAATAATCCTTTCCCATTGTACACAAAATCAACTATTTGACAATATATGCACAATAAATTTATTAAATACACAAATAGTTTGTTTTGATTATAAACTCGTTGCTGATACACAATCGTATACTCTCAATATAACAGTGGAATGCTGAAACCCACTTTACGCAATTTATATAAATACATTGACTTCTAGAAATCTCTCGAACATTCTCTCGTACAGAGCGGCATCTTCAAACAGCGACAATTTTCACAACTAATCGCCAAAGCGCCAAATTATAATTTAATTTAAATCAAATTTATTATTTGTCAATACTTTATATGCATATAAAATTTCATTTAGTATTATGAAAATATTTATTAAAATTAATCGTAATAGTTATTTTAAAATAATATTTATGTACAAATAAATACTCCCATAAGGTAATCAGATAGTAGGATAAAAGTGAATTACTGTAATAATAAGAATAATACAACTTTATTTAAAATCTTTATTAGACTTGCATTGCTACTTTACAAAAAACTTTGTAAATTCTTAGAAATATTTCAAATAATTACATATATTAAATTTTTTTATCAACCATTTAAAAAAATAACTTAAAATATTAATTAAAAGTAAATAATGATCAAATTTTCCTAATTTTTATTTAGCCTGTATAATTGATATTTCATTGTTGTTAAAAGATTTAAAAAGATCAACACAAATTACTTAAATTTTTTCCTGTATGCAAAGAAGTTTGATTAACTTACAGTTTGCGAATTTTTACGAAAAACAAATTAATTATATCGTACATAAAACTGACTTTAACAATATATGTATTTAACAGATATCTATTAATGTATAATATAAAAATATGCTACGTAAAAATATTTTTCCTATTTATTAAAAAAGAACACATTCATAAGGTAAAATTGCGTATTTTCTAAATTATCTACGAAATTTATAAAATATTATTCACATAATAAAAATTTCAATTATAATTTACATATTACTCACTTCTAAAACGTGACCATTTGGTACTCAGTCAGTGTGTATGTTAACTTAATTATTTATAGTTAGCATTCTTTTAAAACATTTTTAATGTATTATTAAAATTATAAAATCATAAAACAACAAAGAAAATACGTAAGTATAACTAATCAAATTGCTGCAGTGTATATTTGCAAAAAAAAGAGAAAATTGACACTGCATTTTTAAATATTATATTCTCGTTTGACGTTCAAAGTATATACATATAAATGTTTTATAAATAATAAGCGTAAATATACAGATCAGTATAATTTCCTGTCGAAAGAAAATTTAGTACAATTCTGTCAAATATAGTAATTATTTATATTCATATATTACAATTTAACATGATTACAACATGTACAGTTTAAAAAATGGAAAATTTATTAAATTAAAACTGCAAAGAATACTTACTATTGTGACAAACAAATAATTCAAATAACATACATTGCACAACTCGAATACTATTCTACTCGTATATGCCGAAGCCTCGTTCAGACCCTTTTGTAATAATTATACAGCCAGATTCAGAATGCGGTTGTAGCAGTTACAATTATTATTGAAATACAAGAATATTTGACCATTATCACTGTGATGTGTGATGCAAGTTAAATTTTAACATACGCATGCGTACTGCAATGACACTTTATTGCAGCAACCATAGCTAAATAATATATATATATATATATATATATATATATATATATATATATATATATATATATATATATATATATACTAAATTTTACATATATTAAAATGTAAATTTTCTGATACGATGCATAATTTTACAGATAAACAACGTGTTAAAATGATGCAGTAGTTCAATTTTCTAATATTTTTACGAAATTATTATACTATGCATTTACATAAATGTGTCGTTTCTCTGTATAATTATGCATCGATGGTTGCAGATTTTCGAACAGCGCACCTGGTGGTGGTTGAATATAGTGTAACTTACAGCATATACTGCCATAAGAATATCCTTTAGCATGGCAGCAATATACGTCAAATTCAAATATTTGATTATGGCCGACATTGACAAAGTTAGGAAACACAGCAAATACTAGAATTGAAGAAAAGAAATGGCAAAAATATATTAATTATCATACGTAGAAATACACCCCCGTATATTATTTTTGTGTGGAATTTACTTTTACATTATATTAAATTAAATTGAAGGAAAAAAATGGCAAAAATATATGTAGAGATACTGTGATTAAACAAGATATATTTGGATTAGTTTTTCTTGTCAATCCAGTTCATACACGCCTATTAAATATTATTGCATTAATTTTGTCATCTAAAGATGCCATTTAAATATTTTATAAATTTGACATTTCTAAAAGAAAAACAGACAGACACGAAAACGGACAACTCGACACTTGAAAAACTTGACACCGGAAAATTTTCTGTTTCTGCTGTCTTTGCTGTTTCCCCGTCCAATAGTGTCAAGGAGCGCTTTTGCGCTTGTCTTATTCCCTATTCTACATTATTTAGTTCAATTATATTATTATAGTAATCGTTGTTTATAAGAATAAATAAAGTATACACCTACAAAGTGTAATATTACTCCAATTTTATTTTTACCTAAAACGGAACGGTAGCCGTAAAGTCGCGCATCGACAGAAACCGAGCTACTAGCGATTGTCGGCTTCGAAGCCTGCAGCGCTGGCACTTTTTTGAGCGAAACAGAAGAAGCGTAAAATCGCTGCTTGGCACTCAAACGGTTGAAAAAAAAAAGAAGATAATTTGTAATTTTAGAAAATTTTAAAATTATAATTCTGCTTTATACAAAACGTTTAGTGTAAAAGTATGGTAGCACTAAATTTCATATTTATTTTTTTTGTGTTTTAAATATCTACACAATGACATATTATTCTTTAAATTTTATTGCAATGTTTCGAATTTTTTAAATTTTTATGAAATAATTATTAATTTTACATGCCCATTCAAAACAAATTTTTATTTACAAATTAAATTATATTTAATTCAGAACAGTTTTGAATAAAATTATCATCTAAATAATAATATATCCAAAGTACAGACAATTAAAATACAAAAAAAAAGAAATTTAGTGCTATCATGCTTATATTCTGTACAAAACAGTTATAATATATTAGATAAAAAAACATAATTTCAAAAAAAAATTTAATTACAGAACTAATTTCCCGGTGTCAAGTTTTCCAAGTACCGAGTTGTCTCGGTGCAGAGTCGTCCGGCGTTGAGTTGTCCTGTACCGGATATATATATATATATATATATATATATATATATATATATATATATATATATTATTGCCATATCTTTTAACTTAACTCTGATTGGCTGATTTATACGACAATGTCAAAATTTAAAGAAATTTGGCGTACTACTGCCTGCTGCCACTATTTCTTATTACATTAACCATGCTTGCGCATTGTGTCCCGTTAAGCTTACGTGTATTTTCTTAGGCTTATGACTATAACTATTACTATTTCAACTGCTGCAACCGCAGTCTGAACGAAGCTTTATTCATTATAAATTACGATAATAAATTAAAAATACAATTTCAATATGAAATAAAAGTAGTCAGATGAGATTAAAATTGCATCAAGCTACATTATGCAAGTAAATAAATAGTTTTACTTATAAAATAACATTTTAAAACAATAAAACTGACATATTAAAATACGAAAATGCAATGCATTTGAAATGAAATATATTACGTTTATACGAACTGTGAATTAAATATAAAATAATGATCAACAAAAATTAGTAAAGTGAGTTTATTAAAATTGTAACCATGTCGCAAAAAATATTCACTTGTTATATAAAATAAAAATACAGTGTAATACAAAATACATATACAATAATTACATTCACTCAGACTCAGTTAACAGATAAGATAGTAAACGCATACGTGTTTCATTCGGTTATATCCTAAATCTTTTATGGTAATTTGTACTAGTTTCATAAATTACATGCAAAAACTGAGCAATCCAGCTGAGAACACTAGATCTCTTTTTTTGGCACAGAGAGGTAATAATTACACGTAAAAACGGTGGGACATTATTTATACATATCTATATATTAAATTAAAATTTACGTAAAACCTAAACGTTTCAAACTGGACGATTTAGCAGAAAATCGACATCTTGTATCAGAGTTCCAAGTCTTTGATTTTGCTCGGAAATGTCGTAAATCGTTTTCATGAGCGGGATCTAACATTGGTTTATACGACACTGGTTCACACAATTCTGAATACTTTTCGTAAAAATTTTTGTAGCCACCATCTAGCAAATAGATTTCTGGATAATGAAGTGCTGGATAAGAATCGTTGTTTTTCGTACGATCTAAATTTCTCAAAAAACGTGATCTGTAACAATAAAACGTTACTATAGTTCATTTTTTTTAAGAAGTCACTGTGGTGATTATAGGACCAATTTGACTCTGTTCTCTGATTGGTTAAAATCGCAGGCAAGTTTACAAACACGGTATTTACTTTGTCCGTCTCAATTTTTTATTTTTTTCTCTCTCGTTTCGAACTTGTCATTGTTTTAATTTTTACTATAGTAATAAATTAATTTGTTGATTTTTCTCGTTGACACATTAAGTTTGATATTGCAAATATTGAGTGTGAAAATAGATTTTTTAAAAACTATTTAAAAAATTACCATGGCTGAAAACGAAGAGCCGAGTTCATCAAAAGGTATACAGAAAAATCCGAGTGGAAAAGTTGTAAGAAGTGGACAAAGACAAATGGCCTATAATATTTATTTAAAATATAAAAATGAAGGAATAGCAAAAACTCAAGCTGTGAAACTCACTGCAACAGATGTCGGAATATCTTATAAATTGGTATTTAAGATTGTTAGAGAAAAAGAAAGCACAGGAAAAATTGAATCACCGCCAAAGAAGAGAATGCGTAAAGATTTTTATTCCAAATTAACTGAAGATGAAAAAAAGGCCGTGAGACATACAGTGCATACTTTTTTCAAAAGGAATGAAATACCAACATTAGATAAAATTTTACTGACGTTAAACGTCTTTTTAATGAAGGTCTGGAGCAAATAACGCCAGAAAAATGGTCAAATTGTATCGATCATGTTATCAAAGAGGAAGAAGAATTATATAAACTCGATAACATTGTGGAAGAAATGCAGCTGCAATTTACGGTTAATACTGGCTCTTCTAGTGAAGAAATTGAATTTTCAGATTCTGACTGATTTATTTTATTATATTCATATTGTTTGTTTAAAAATTACCATTATTATTATTTTTTTTTTATGTTTATTTTTAAATATATATTTAAATGTTTCTCTATTGATTATCTTTTTAATGTTTATTTTGGTTAGTTTCTAATAATGTCTGTTTAAAATTTACTATTATTATTTAAATGTATTTTTTTTATTAATTACTTTTTTAATATTTGTTTTTAAATATGTATTTAAATGTTTCTCTATTGATTATCTTTTTAATGTTTATTTTGGTTAGTTTCTAATAATATGTCTGTTTAAAATTTACTATTATTATTTAAATGAATTTTTTTTATTAATTACTTTTTTAATATTTGTTTTGTTCCATACAAAATTTCAATAACGATATCTGTTGAAAAATGATTATTATTATTTGAACTTTTTTATTGATTGCCTTTTTAATGTTTGTTTTCCGTATTTTATAAAAAATTTGAATAATAAATATATCTATTTACAAATTACTATTATCATTTGAAATCACTAGATTTGAATTCAGCGCCAAATTTTGTAACTAGATTTACCATTTTTAGCAGTGTAAATCAGTCTTCTAGTTAGGGAACTCTTAAAAAAAATGAACTATAGTAGCTTAGTAAAAATTTATATTGTTTATCTGGAATAAATAATCGAACTAATAACTATAAAATTTATTTCTATCGAATAAAATTTATTACTTTATAAAAAAAAAAAAAAACTTACAGATTAGGTCCCCGTTCAGAAGAAAATTCACAATGAAAAACAAGGATATGTCGTTTTCGATTGTCGGTGATAATCATAGGTTTATCGAAATGAATTTCAAACAGTTCTGACATAATTTGTTCTTTTGTATAAAAATTAAGGGCGCCAGTAATATGGCCGCCTTCAAATTCGTACGGATATCGACAATCAATGACTTTGTATGAGGCAATCGTGCTGTCATATTTGCCATACATTAAATCCGCCAATATAGTTGGAGAAATTGATTTCAGATCTTGATGTCTACCGGATACCAGCGGCAAACAAAATGGTTTACTGAAGTCTCCAATTAGATCTGGATTTGTGGATGCTTAAATCGTAATAAAAATATTATTTTTATTGTGTAAAATATAAATATTAATTAATTAATTATATGTATTTGTATAATAAATGATAATAATCAATTGTTGGTACAATAATATTTATAATTTTACTATGTGGTTTTCGTTTTTTTTTTTTTTTTTTTTTTGAAAGAATTTGATGCTAACGTTCTATTTGTTATACAGTGCGAGTGTAAAGTCTGGAACTATCGCAATAAATCTTTTATTAAACGTTTTTGAAAAAAATCCTCGAACACGTCAATTTTTATCTTAAATGAGACATATTTTTCTGTAATCATCACTTAAAGATCGTCTTTTGTTTTTGAGTTATGACGTAAGCGATAATTTTTTTAAATAGAAACCTATATTTTTTATTATTGATTTTGGTAGTACTTTTTATTCCGTTTCCAACCATATAAAATTTTAAATATGTTACATTTAAAAAAAATTGAGAAAAATAATCTTAAAGTTTAAATATTAAAAACTAATTAAATTGGCAAAATTAATCTAGTTATTAGTGTATAAAACAAAAAACATTAGCTACAACTGTCAGAATTATACAATTTATAAATGTCACAATAAAATAAGTATTATTATTTTGCTTTTTCTCTATTTTTCGCTCAATTATACAATTTATATTAATAAAATAGTTTTTCAAATTTGGACACGCACATTAAAAATGGTGTTTCGCAGTAATATATTTGAGGATATTGTAGAAACTATTGAATGGTTTGATGATGATAATATTGCATGTTGCATAGGCAAAGATCGTACCACACAGTGGAAAAAAATCTTGTTTTTTTTAATTAATTTAACGTGTTTTACGCGTGTATCCCACGCGACCTTTCACGTAACTATTTGCCGCGCGAGTACTGGAATGTTAAGATAAAAATTGACGTGTTCGAGGATTTTTTCAAAAACGTTTAATAAAAGATTTATTGCGATAGTTCCAGACTTTACACTCGCACTGTATGTATAGGTAATTGTTTAGGGAGATTCGTAAAATAATTAAAGTAAATTAACTTTAATAAAACTTACAACGCTGTACTGCAGACATGATATTAGCTTCATTGGCTGACAAACTACGTTGTATTTTCGGACGAATAATCCCGTCGCTACTTCTCTTCATCGGAATGGTACCTAATATTTCGTTGTATTTGTAACGTTTAGATTGTACTGGACTAGAAGTATCTTGTAGAGATTCTGGTCGTTTGAACGGTCTATTTTCAAATAGTTCCGGTGAATTTGAATTAAATAAACAATGTCTAACGCGGCTAGTTGGTGGCGGAGAACTTTCCCTAGCTGAGATACTTCGCTGAAAAGATGGACGACTTGGACGCACCGGGTCCTTTGATACCGGAGAATTTTTTTTTATGGAGCCATTAATAAGTGAACTAATACTACACGGCAATTGCACATTTTCATTGACTGATTCTAAATCTACCAGTTCTAGGAATTCGTCATTCATTGATTCGACCGATTCGGATGAGAAGCTATTGAATGTTGATACACTTTCACGAGATAAACTGAATAAATTATTCGATTTACGATTCGATTTATCGTCAACTGTATCGTTAAAACTAATCATTTTTGATTCTTTATCAGTTAAACTCATGCTGTAGCCAGAATCTTGAGAGTTTAAGTCAAATTCATCCATTGGTTGACGCTATTATAAAACAAATTATGTGTTATTATTACATATTCATAAATGTCAAAAAAAGCTCTTGTTTTATGTTCGAAATCATGAAACCAGCATTTTCTTTGACAAGAAAGTTATATTTAAATACTAATTCTACACATTATATATCAATAGAGTACCTATATTTGAATATAATTTACCTTCCTATGTGATGGACTTCCCCCATATTTGGAACTACCAGATGGACTGCTATTGCCGTAAAAAGATATATCACTGTCATGTTTAACTGGACTACCAAAATGTTGATTTTCTTTATCCTCTGAATTATAGTTACTACAACTTGGACTATCACATTCTGAGCGATGTGATAAACATGGACTGGCATATTTTTCATTAAGTTGAAATGCATTTTTGATAAGTCTGAAATAACACAATTTCTGTTTTTAATAGTTTTTCAATGTAATTTTTTTTATACGTGTTTGTTCCATAAGTTTTCATCCAAAAAATTTACAATTAAAAAGATATACATATAAAAAAAAATATGCCAAAATACGTCATTGATAAATTCGTGGTGATGATGGATGATGCATCTATCTTTCCGCTTCAATACTTAAATGACAAAACGATAATATATTCAAAAACTGCTATATAGTTTTACGGAAGATAACGGAAAAATTATTAGAAATTGTCGCAAATTGTTTAAAAATATAATAAATATTTTGATAAAAAGCAAAATGATCTTAACAAATTAGCATAAACTTTTTATTTTCATAAAAATAAAATTAAAAATTGTCTTGGGTTACAATGATGCCACTTTGGACATTTTATTATTAAAGAAGTAAATATAATTATGCCAACAAACAAAAAGGAAACACCATATTATGTTCGAACCATCCAGAAATTTCATTATTATACGTTCTTGCTAAGCTTTACGAATCGATAGCAGAAAAGAAACTTTGAGTAAGAAACTTTAAGTGGAGATAAAAAACGATTTAGAACAAGATTAGACATTATCACATAAATACAAAGAAAGAGGAATTCAAAAATTTTCATAAAAACGTTGGCAACACTGTTCAAAAATTAAATTTTATAATTATATCTATCCTGAAAACTTGTTTTTGTTGTATCTATAAACAGTATGGTTAAAATAAATTTTGAACAGTTTTTCCGGAAAATTGACATCACTATATAATAATTTAATTATTTAATTTTTCAAGCATAAATATTTCTTTAAAACAGAATAAAATGTAGTTAAAATAAAATATTAATATTTCTTTAAAAGTTGGCAACTCTGTGCAAAAATAAAATTATGTAATTGTTATTAAAATTTAAATTTCATTAAAATATAATAATTATATATCCAAAATAATTCATTAAAAAATGAAATAAATTTTTATGTCAAAAATTGTCAATACTGTGCTAAATAAAATTATACATTTGTTATTGATATGTCAGAAGAATTTGATTAAAATCGGATAAATAGTATAGCCAAAATAAAATAAAAGTAGGCAACTCTGTAGAGTAGTAAATTATATAAAAATACAAAATTACAAAATTTTAACCAATATATTACTTGTGACTCTATTTATAATATATATCAAAAATTTCGGATTTTGACTAATAGTATTGTAGATAATAAACAATTTTTAGGAAAGTAGTCAGAAAACGGGTAGGTGTAAATCAAAAACTCATTTATGATTAATTGTCAAGCTTTCGATGAAGTGATAGTTAGGTTATAATTTTTTTAACGACAGCTACTCCCTATACTCCTTACTATTATCTATTGCATGCGCCCCACGTTTTTCTGTATGGGTTGTTATAAATCTGTATAAGGCTAGGCGAAATTATTTTATATTGTTTTTAGTACGTGATAAAAACGTGGTATATTAAATTTTTTTTTTTATTTAAATAATTATTACTCGTGTGCGTTTACAAGGTATAATCTTGAGCGTCTATTTCATAGTATAAATATTATTCCTATTATTTATCAAAACTTTTAATGCATTTATTACTTAATACGCTTGATTTTCAAATAACATTTATAATTTAATTAAATTTCTAGTAAGTCCTTTTATATTGATAATGCTTTTCCTAGTATAATTCGGTTAATATAAAATTTCCATATACAAAAATGATAATAGAGATACAAGTAATTACAGACAGGTAAAATAGTTTCTTATTTCGAAAAGATAATGTTACATATAAGCATGCATTAGTAAACAGTTGGTTATAACAAATAAACAAATATACTTTGGACATATTTCTTCAAATTTTATTATAAATACAAACAGATAATTGCAGATTTATTGAAAGTTTAAAAAAAAAAATATATATCTAATTACAGTTATATTTCACTAATACGCATAAATTCATTTGTCGAAATGTTTAATAATAATATATCATTTATTTCTTTAGACACAAAATACAGATGTGTATAGAATCAGTCACAAATATGTAAAAATTACTCTACATATTAAAATATTGATAGAACGCATAAAATTATTGTTTAACAGAAACATATAAAGCTTACGGTTGAAACATTTAATATTGTTAGCCTACTCTAAATAATAATATTTTAATAAATTAAATTTAATTGTGTTTCTGTTTCATCGTTACTATCACTATAAAGCCTCATTCTGTCTGCCGTTTTAGTTTTACGCACAAGCACGAAAATTTGAGGTCCGGGCAACTGGCCCACCAAGTTTCCCAAAAAAAATTTTTTTTTTAGCTCAGAATTATGTGCTATTTATGTGCTAATTTCGGCCCACTTCCAAAATTTTTGTGCTCAAAGGGTTAAGGGACTTCCATGGGAAGGGCTAGCAAAATAAGCAAAATTTAAAAATAAATGCACCATAATTATGTGCTTTCAAGATATCAATATGCTCTCAAGATGTCACCATCTTTTGCACAAATTACGCATTTCCGGTTACGTATCAAGTTTTTTAATTAGCACGTCTTAATGAAGAAACGACAACTGAAGAAAATTTAAACTGAAATTATGTGCTCTCAAGATGGCCCACTGGCGGATCTATAGGGGGGGTAAAGGGTGTAACTACCCCCCCTAAGAATTCTAAGATTATTAAAATATGTATATAAAAAGCTAATTAAATTAAAAAATATATAAATATGTTTTGAAATCTAAATGTATCTATAATGTTTTTTTTTTTTTGAATTTTATAATAATGCTTCACGTATTGTCAAATTGTCATAATAGAATTATTTTGAATCGTTATGTAAAAATATCGTAAAATTTAACATTATTTTGTTATTTCTTTGCCGACATTCATTCGGCTGTAGAACCCTAGAACCCTGCCATAAATTTGCCAGACGCCAGACCTTTTTTGCTAGCTTGTTTGTCAGCTAGGTATCTGCTATTGTGTCACCAATAAAAGTAACACATCTGGAAACAATTTCCTCTGTTTTGCGCAATTATGTATTTCTCTATTGAGTATAGTTAACTATTGATGGAAATCTTCAGAAAAATTCTGTTATTTAAATAGTAGTCGCAAACAGGAGACTGCTTCAGATTCAATTATAAGTATTCAAAAATATGCATTTTGTCACAACAGCCTAAAGTTTTATTGCTTTGGGAAATGTTTATTTATTTTCGCTTGTTCTTTGATACTCTTTAAGTCTGGTCACTCCACCCACCTCTCTGTGGAAAATTGACCAATTAGATTATCTTGCTGGAGTAATAATTTTTTTCTATAAAAAGGTGATAGATTTTAGAGATCCATCACTTATTTTTGACCTAAATATAGCGGCTCCTATTAATTTATTGAAAAAGACAAAAGAAGAAATTAAATCCGCCATTATTAATATCATGGCATATATTAAGGGTATTGATATAGAATCGGATTTCGACATTAATGTTCAAAAAATGATTCTGACATCCGAAATCGATTTTTGGCTCTTAAAATGGAAAAAAGCTAGTGAAAATGGAAAAAATATACCCGATAGTCCTCTTCAAGCCCATAATGAATGCGATAAAGAAATGTATCCAACTATAAAAATCATTTTGCAAATACTGTGTACTCTACCTGTAAGTGTCGCTTCCGGTGAACGAAGTTTTTCGGCATTAAAACGATTAAAAACATGGTTAAGGACGACAATGGGCCAGGAGCGTTTGCAAGGATTGGCTCTTCTACTTGTGCATAGAGATGCAAATATAAATATTGAGACGATAATTGATTCTTTTGCCAAAGATAAAAATCGAAAATTAGATTTATTGTTATAAATTTTGATTATTTTGCTAGTTTTGTAACAAGAGTTTTTAGAATAAGTTTATTAATATTTGGTCTTATATTATAAAAAGGTATATTTACTTTTATTGTTTTTTTATATATTTTTCAATTAATTATACTCGAAGCAGCAGAGTATTTGAGCATGTGTTATGCGTTATATTTTGTTTTATAATATGCATATCTCTATCTTTTAAATTATTAATTTGTTATATTATAGTCGATTTCTATTTCGTCCAAAGACAACAATATAAAATTAAATTGTTTATATTTTTACAAGTTTATTATAATAAATAAATGAATATAAAATATTTGTGAAATTTTTTATTACCCCCCCTAACATTTGTTGCTGGATCCGCCCTTGAGATGGCCACTATCTTTTGTACGAATTACGCATTTCCGGTTACGTATCAAATTTTTTAATTAGCATGTGGTAATTATGTAATGACAAATTAATTAATTCCAAACTTCAGTAAGGTCGGAGCGTCCTGATCTAAAGCTTCTTAATAAATTGTTGTGTTTAAATGCCACATATGATTAGAAATATTTCATGTCAACTTTTTTAGAGAGAGAGAGAGGGATAAAGTTAATTAAAGTTAGTTAAAGTTAAAGAACTACAAGGGCAAGATAAAAATATTAGAATACATAATAAAAAGTAGTTTTTGAAAACTAATAAACATGTATCTTTACTACTAGTACCCGTCCACCTTAAATATATTATTGAAACAAATGGTTTGCAAATAAACAGTAACAAAAAACTCTTATAATAATTGTATTGTCTTCAAATAAAACATTTTTATAATAACGCGTATAGAATATAACATTCAATATACTTATATAATAATACATTTTAATTGTCTTTCGTTTGTACCCGAATAAGGAAAATAAGCATAAAAAATAAACTTCGTATATTTTATATTTAAACGAAAGTTTATAACTTAGTGACAGTATATAAATTAAAAAAAATTAAAGTAATAATATTTAAAATTAATACAAAAAGAAATTCGAAATATTTAAATCAAAAATCACGTGTTTCGAATTGGCTGGTAGCTGTGTGACGTACAGCTGCTGTGTACACACAGCGCAAAAAGTAGAGTATATGCATTTTGTATTCAGTGATTTCAGACGTGGTTAGCACATGTGTAATAATAAAAAAATTTGGTTCTGTTTGTTGAATATAAAATGGTACAATATATCTTTATTTTATTTTTGTTTAATATCAATAAATATTAAACTGTTTAAATATATTTATATGACATTAACAAATATTGTGGGTTATCGCATCAGACTATTCTTGTGACGTCAGGCGCGCACCCAAGGGGAGGCTCACGGGCTTGAGGAACTTTGCGAAGACTAAAAAATTATTTGCGCTCCACAATGGATGAAAACCGATTAAATGGTTTGGCTTTGTTGAATATCTATCAAGAAATTAACTTAAATGTAGAAGATATACTAAATAAATTGGCAAAACAAACGAAAAATGAACATAAATATTTAATCTCAATTTTATTATTTGTATACTCTATCGCATATTAAAATTAATTAAAATAATCAAAAATTTTCCAAATATTTGTATGAATTTAAACCCCTTCCTATCCGAAATGAATATAAAAATACTTAATATTTAATTTTAATATCATGTATTACATATTAAAAACATTTCAAAATAAACTCAATTCTTTAAATTTTTTATTTTTTCTGAGGCTGACCCTAGTGCACTTTCACGCTATCCAGGATTTTACAGTTTATCTACACCACCTAATGCACAAATTTCTTTGCAGGTATTGTCTACTATATTCATGAAGATAGTGTCCATGATATATAATTATTGGTGTCAACGGGGTAGTAGCTAAAATGTAAAACAAATTTACGTAGAAAATTTAACAAAAATCAAAAAATGTATGAGTTACAGGACCTGGAGTAGCAAGTTTTCATGACGAAGACTTAATGTGATTTGAAATGACAAAATAATATTTTTTTATGTTTATAATTTACTAAATACTATAAATAAAAATTAAAAATATTAATCAAAATTTTTATATGTAATACCTTTTGCATACCTAGCATAGATTACATTATCATTAAATATTATATGATTTTTTTATTGTAATATTTATTTTGTACTAGATGGATCTAGATATTTTAATTAATGAATTGTTAAAATAAAATTTAGTAAAAAAAAAACGAATGAATTAAAATTGATTTAAATCATTGATTATTATTTAAAAAAATCAAATGATTAAAATTATGATTTAAATCAGGCTAACCTTGCTGCTGTCTGTATTCAAGTTAATAATAAATTTATCTGACAAATTGACAATACTATTGGGTCCAAAGAACTGATTTTTTATATAAGATAAATAAAAATAACTTTGTTATATCACTAAAAACTTTATTCTCGTAACTGCAGTTTCAACCTGTTAAGCCATTATATATATATATATATATATACAAAAAAATTGTTTAGTGGTTGCAAGAAAAAAAAAACTTTCAACCCCATTTCAACGCCCAATGACTAAGAAGTATGCATGTGATCAAGCAAATATTCGATGGACTTTTTCAGCAACTACTTTAGTTACCGTGACCTGGTACACCGTGAACAGTAACACTTTCTACGTCAACTGTCAAATGTTTTATTGTGAGCTTCGGAAACAAAATTATTTACTTTATTGACAAATAAACTTATTTCAATTATTTATAATAATGAAATAAAATATTGATTTATTATAAATATTATCATAAATATTATATATTTAAATTATTCATTACCATTTTAAAATGTGTCTTAAAGATCATAAACTCATGAATTTAGAATTCAATAGAACTTTATAGTTGTTTAGTCGTAAATATAATAGTGCAAACAAAATATGTTAGGTACAAATTCCCTTCAAACATAATTCTACTCAATACTGTACGCTATAAAAAAAATACAGAAAAATACGATTAAGATCGGAAACAATTTGGATATGGTTCGAATAGTGACCGGATTCGGATAAAGTGTCTCTGATATAGATCGAATTAGAATCGGATAAAGATTTATTCAGTCCATCTCTACTAATGGAACAACAGTTGGTAAAAATATTAGCGTATTTTTGCAATATGATATAAACAATTCATTTAGTCGATAATACTAATTAATTTTTGTTTAGTTAAAATAATTGTTTGATAATAACTTAATCGTTCGATTAAATTCAACTAAAATAATGAAATACTACAATATTTAACTCAAATTTATTCGAAAATATAAAACTAGATTTATAGATTCCTTAGCAGACGTAGTCGTAGTCGTAGTCGCAGCCCCAGCAGTAGCAAATTAAACCCGTACAATCAAATGTGTCAATTCATAGTTTAGTGCAGCTGTTGCTGCTGTCGTAGCTAATTATACTATAGCTACTGTTTGTACTTAAGTATTATTTATGATTAACGAATAGTTTACTATAGTCGTTGGTGATTTTATTTTGTTACTCAGTATATTGGTATAAATGGTAGAAACCGTGTACATATAATAATTTACAAAATTCGAGCGATCCATGATGCTGTGTTCACATGATAATGCGTCGTGCGAGCGATAGAGGTTGGTTGGTATTGTGTTCCGTAAGTACAAACTTCCTTTGAATACAGCAATAGGGAATTTTCCGGATACGGAATTGGTCATGAATAAATAGGTCTTAATCTTAATACTGGAACGAAATCGATATTTGCATCTAATTTTTTAATTTTTTTATATATTATTAATTAATATGTTACTATTAATTTTTTTCATTTTGTTTCGATAATAATTATGTATACTGTACTTGTTTACTATATTTTATGCCAAATCTAGTACGTTGAACTTTGCAAGTTGTTATTCTATAATTTTACTTATTGAAAGAAATACATTTCTAAAACGGTCGTTTATGGTTATAAGATGTAGAGAACGGGTTTTTTTTTTTTGTATAGTTATGTTAAATATAAACACGAGCAGATCATATACAATTCTTTTACATTTTAGGGGTTCTGTATTTTCAATATAATTTATTGTTATTAAGAATTTGTTTTTCTGAATTTGGCACATCCTACTGTTTCCTATTCTAGCCAATGAAGGGTTATTATTATTTGTAAAATAGTTTTTTAAAGCTAATATTATTGGGTATATGATGATGTCATTTTCAGCCAGTGTTCTTTAACAAAGATACTAGAATTGTAAACAAAATACAGACAAACACTAAATATTTGAGATATTTAAATAAATTATATAATTTTACAAACTTCTGACACACAATAAATGAACAATAGTTAAATTGAATGTAACTTTTATTTCAAATCATTTTATGTGCTCTCATGTTTGTATTTCGGCGACTTTAAAAGATTGCTGTGGTTTTTCTAAATTTAAAAATCGTTAATTGTTTGTTTAATTTTTTATATTATATTTTTAGCATTATTAATATTTATTACTAATAATAAAATCATAAAGCAGCCGGTTTTAATCCCTACCAACTACATTTTGTTTTTACTACTTTGACTGCAAGGAAAAAGTAGTATAGCGTTTGGTACGGTGTCTGTAACATTTTCAAAAAAAAAAAAAAAAATTGTATAGAAATCCTTCATATAGCCTGTAGATGACGAATCTGAACTTAGTTTATGTGGGTGTATGGATGTGCGTCGTCAGCTCGCTCGCTCGGTCGTAAGTCAAAATTTTGTGATCGCAACTCCTCCTAAACGGTTCAACCGATTTTAATGAAATTTTCAGGATAAATTTGTCTAGTGCCCAAGATGGTCATGTGATTTGTTTTTTTCCAGTGATGCCAACTTTCCGAGAAAAAAATTTCTAAAGTTTTTAAAAATTCGTATTGGCTACGTTATTTATCCGATTTTGATCAAATTTTCGGAAAAAATTTCCCTAATGCTCTCATTAATTAAATTATATAATTTAATTAATATACAGTGTTGTCAACTTTCCGAGAAAAAAATTACTAAAGTTTTAAAATTTTTATTATGGCCATGTTATTCAACCGATTCTACTTAAATTTTCACAAAAGATTCTCCTAGTATTCATATAATTTATGTAATTTTAACAAAATACAGTGTTGCCAACTTATCGAAAAAAAACATCACAAAATTTTTAAAAAATTCATTGTGGCTACATTATTTATTCGATTTTGATCAAATTTTCAGAAAAGTATGTCCTAGTGCCCACATAAATTATAATATTATTAAAATACAGTGTTGCCAACTTTCCGAGAAATGTCAAAGTAGTCTATATGTGGGTTTATCCATATACTTCTAATCTTGTTATTTATTAATATTGGTAGTATCAGTTGGTGCAAGTTTAAGTCGAAAAACTTTTTCAAGCACTTTTGCCAGTTTAACATGTAATCTTGATAATGATAAGATAATGTAAACGTTGTTATTGATACTTGATTGGAGTAGGAGTAGGGGGTAGATACATCCCTTAGCAAAAATTTGGTGACCTCTTCTCAGTGTTCAGATATTGGTAGAAAGAAACTCAAAATTTTAGAAAGATCTTTTGACCTATCCCGGTATAATTTTTACAATATCATATCTTTTCTTGTTTTTTAAGATTTGAGTAGAAACTTTTGAAATAAACACATGTATAAAAATACACATAAATATTTCCATTGAAAGTTATATAACTATACTACAATACTTACAACTAACGAATATTATAAATTAATTGCAAAAGTTATTTTATTACTTTTTTTTTACGGTAAATAATTTAAAAAAATTCATTTTGTTCGAAATTGATTTGGCCACATTATATTTCTTTCAGTGGTGCGTGCAAAGCACGGGTACATGGCGTTGCGTTGTACCGAAATACCGAAATCTCGAAACTTCGAAGTGTCGTTACTTAGAAATGTCACTGCACCTAAGTGGCAGTACCCCGAAACGTATCCCCACCCCTGCAGTTTATCATAAAATGTCGTTGCAGCGAAATATCTTTGCATCGAAGTGGCAGTATCTCGAAATCTCGATACCCAGAAAATTTCTCCCACTACTTTTCACGAGATTGCCGGGCCACACAGCCGTGTACGTACAGTTGCAGTATGTTGTTCCATTGAATTATATTTGTATTATCTGAATTGTGAATGTATCTGTTGAAATAGTGTTAACTTATAATATAAAAATATTTTTATTATATTCGAAATTTACATATATCAATTATAATTCCTAAATATGTACATTTATTAACTATTTCAATTTCTTTATGGTCAATTTTAATTTCTAACTTAAACTTATTGATCATGTATCAATTACTTGAGTTTTTTAATGTTCAAAATGATTATGTACATATAATATCTGAGTTTATTTTAACTTTTGTAATAATCTATTTCCATATTCAGTTTTAACTACTCTTTGCAAATATAAAATATATAATGTTACTTAAAATTTCGTTTCGATTAGATATTGTTCATAAAACATACAATTTTAAGCAACAGCAGTGCAATCTATAAAACGTTGTCCCAGTAAAACTGCAACTGTACGGTGTACGTACACGACTGTGTGGCCCAGCAATCTTGTGAAAAGTAGTGGGAGAAATTTTCTGGATATCGAGATTTCGGGATACTGCCACTTCGATGTAAAGATATTTCGCTGCAACGACATTTTATGATAAAATGCAGGGGAGGGGGGGGGATACGTTTCGGGGTACTGCCACTTAGGTGCAGTGAGATTTCTATGTAACGACATTTCGGAGGAGTTCGAGATTTCGATGCAACGATACGTCCCCCAAAGCACTATCATATCTTACACTTGAGCCGATCTGATTCAGAAGCCAATGTGATTATTTTCTGATTTTTGAAAATTTTAATCAAATAAATAATATTCTTTTTATTTATTAAAGGACGTTCGTTGTTTCTCCGTCAAAAATCCCTTTTTTTTGTATAATTATAAATGTACAAGCTACAAGTAATGTATTAAAATAATATTTTTCGCAATTTTTAACTTTTGAACAGCGTACTTAATAATAAGCAAGTTGTAAAGAGAATTTAAGAAAATTTAATTTAGCTGTCCTGTAAAATTCTGTATGTGTGAATGCCCTTTATCTTTAAAAAATATTTAATTTATTATTTGATATATTTTTTTTAAATATATTCAATTCTTTATGTTCTTCGAGTCAGATTCACAAAAAAAATTGATCTACATCTTAACAAATTCTTGAATTTTTACTAATACTATATTCTATTATAAAAACAATGAAAATCGTATAAAAACTTCTACATGTTACACAATTTATTAGAAAAGATGAGTTGTATATATGTATGTTTAAAAATTTTGAGTGCAAAATAAATAAAATTATTTTAATCTTAGAAAAGTTAAACAAAATAACTAATTAAAAGTTAGAAAATAATGAAAAATTACTAAACCAAAACTTAATTACAATAATGAAAAGTTTCGAATGTTTATTGTCAATACATAAATAGCAGTAACGGAGTAAGTTCTTAACGCGAAAACGCAATGCGGGGGGGATTCAACCAACGAAGCTGTCAGTTTTATAAACGATAAATAACTTTGAAAACAAATATGATTTTAACAGTTTATTAGCAGATTAAATATTCCCTCTTTTAAGTACGGAAATCTATAAAGTAAATAGGTACATTTACTTCTAAAGTAAATTTAATTAATGTTTATTAAACAGGGTAAATAGTTCTTTCTATAAATTAAAATATATAAAAAATGTATCGAAGATTTATTCAACTACTAAATGATCTCACTATAAACTGTTACATTAAGAAATAGTTTAGAGAAAAATTGTATAAAATATAAACTAATGTACTTAAATTTACACTGCCTTATGAGATGCCGTGCTATTTAGTTTGAGCAAATAGTGAAATTTTCGCGCGAATTCAGTGAAACCATATAATAATGAAAATTTTTAAAAAGCGGGAAATGTATTAACCGTCATTTTCATTGCTAATTTTTCACAAAATATTTATGCATAATCGCGTGTTATATACGTATGTTAACTAGTTTAGTTAGTAGTGTTGTTTCAAATGACCGTTTTATTTTAATCCACCTATGTAACACATATTGCCTACCTTTTCTATGAAAATACGTTAATAACGAACCTTCTTGTTTTATGTTATATATTCACGTTATACCTACTTATAATTATATATATATACATATATATATATATATATATATATATATATATATATATATATATATTTATTACATTTTCATGTGTTGCAATAATTATTTAATAGTTGAAATTATCCATTGTAATTGTTCTTTATAGTAAAACAAATATTAAATATTGTATTTTTTATCGTTTTCCTAAGATAAAATAATAAAATAACTTGTTAAATAAAATTATTAAGTTTTATGCGTTATACTTTCATCAAAAGTAGTTTTAATTACAAAATATTTTCACTATCTGTCTATGCTTATTAATGATAACTTTATTTTTCGTTATAAATAAATTATAATTTTATTATTTGTTATCCTTATGTACATACAATATAATTTTCATGTTATAATAAAAACAAAAGTGTTAATATAAATTTCCAACCAAAAAATTGGCGCCCAAATTTCCAACCTTACTAAAAACAAACAACAATAAATTATTACCTGGAACATTGACAAACTCCACAAGCTTCATTTACTGATTGCCACAACATTTTAAATTTATATAGTTATATTTTAATTGATTAATTTAAACTTTACACAAACAGAAACTCGAAGTATATAAAAAAAGATGATATATATACTTATGTGCACATTAAATAATTATAAATATATAGTAAAACCGATTTAGATTCAAAACATTATTAAAATATGTAATTTAAACCCATATTTACAATATAATTTATCACAAACTTTTTCACAAGACAGCACTTCACAGCTTCCTACCCCAAAGCTTCAAACATGTAACGACCGAGTCAACTGAATTGAATAACATGAAGAAGAACGAAATCTAACGTATATTGTAGAACTATACTATTGCCATCTATTGATATTTGGATGAACATCTAAATGTATTAAATTTTAGTGATTATTATAGATGGCACTAATAAATAATTAAATTATAATTTGTAAAATTAAATATAAGAATTAGCTTTACATCAAAACAAATAAATTTATTAAATTTAAATTAATATTGCATTATTTAAGGTTTATCAAATAAAATAAACAAAACAATAAAATAGGCGGTTATATCTCTAATTAATTGGCGCTCGCATCGGAATGAGAACTTGTTGCTCATTTCATGGTAATGTTAATAATTGTAAATTAAGCTGTTTGTATTGCACAGGGGGGTGACAAACAAATGGAGCTACTTGTTATGCGATTCCGGGGCATGAGGTAAGGGACGTACAATAGTACTGAGAATCACGCTAGGGGCAATAGTTGTGTTTATTTTCATTGAAATATAATAATTATATATAGTTATATAATATAATAATAATATATAATAATATAATATAATATAATATATATTACTATATTTTAGTGTTTATTTTTTCGTTGGGAGTGGGGTGTGGGGTAGGGTGGAAAAATATATATTTATGTACAGTGAACTCTACCCATATGGAACGGAAATTTGCCTTGTGACCTTGACTGCGAAAAATTTTATGCAACCCGCACAGTACATAGTCTATCTGTCTCTCTCTCTTCGATCAGTTCTCAAAATGTTATGTTTGGTAATTTTGTTAATACTGCTAATTAATAAGTCCCATATAAAATTTCCTGTTTAAAAAATTGAAATAATATGACGCGTATATTTCAGCTTAATTTTAATTATGACGTTATTACTGATTTTGATTTTTATTGTTATAATTAGAGGATTTGTAAATATTAGATATTTTAAATATTGTTTTCATAAATGAATTTAAATTTAAATAAGCGTGCTTACTTTAAAATGTAGTTTCATTACCTAGATCAGGTATTTTATTTTTACGTACTATTTTGAAAAAGGAGTATAATAAAAAAACATCATTTTAATTATATTATATTATATTATATTATACAAATATTTATAGACTAAGGAATGTGAGAGGTAAAAGGGGTATTGGTTGATCGCTAATATTTTCTTAAATTAATGTTCTTACTGTTAAATATTAATTACATTAAATAAGTATTTTAATATTTTTAAAGAATAATATGAATCAATTAATGAATGATGTGAATTTAAAAAATATGTATATGTTTATGACATTTTCTTTGTTTTATTATTGTTCGACATTCGATTATTACCTGCATTGTTTAACTAAATTTAAAAAAATATTTTACGATTGCATATATTTAAAAAATTCTACAAACATAAAATTATTATTAGCAAGTTGGGTTAACCAGAATCATTAATTAAATTAAAATAAAAAGTTTAAAGACAACCCAATTCTTAAAACAAAAAAAACATATTTGTAAATATAGCTAAAATGATATACTTACCTATGAAAATGCAAACCCTTTATCATACCAGTTGTATTACTACAACCTAACACTGCACAATACGCCATTATTAAATTTATCACAAACAAGTAAAAATCGCATATGAAACAACGAAATAATTATATTTTTCGAAGTATTCGGGACGACTTGCAAAATGATAATGAGATACGCATAGATAACTATTTGAGAATCACTGCTAATTATGTTATATTATGTTCGCGCATGCGCAACTAGATAGAGAAAAGGATAACCTGCTCACTTTGGAAAAGAATAACCTACTCACTTTGAGATTTTAGTGTCAGTTCTTGGTGCCAGATGGGTGCCAGCGCCTACAATGCTATTGAGATAGGAGCTTCCATTCCATAATGGTTTCATTTCACTGTTTATGTATATGTATATATTCGCGAAAGAATAAAATTATTGACGATTTTTTAAAAATAATATGTAAATTTATAATATAGGTTAATTATTAATTAGGTATAATTATTATTTATATATATATATATGTAAATTTTATTTGTAATTTAATATTAAGTACTTTAGTATCTATATTTATATATTATGTAATAAATGCTAAATAATATTTATAATATTTGTATTTTTTAAACCTAAAATATTTTTTATAAAGCCTGACTTGTTGAATATAATTTGAAATGCGAGCCACGAGAGAAATAAGTGACATAGTTCTGGTGAGCAAAGTAAAGGGCTTCTCCTATCCTTGTCTAACAACTTGCTAACAGACGATAACACGGCTGTGTTGCATCTATAGCCCAATCTATGGTATTGGACAGACTATTTGGTAATCTTCGTGATTATAACCAAACAAACTTATTTAAAAAAAAAACAGATGAATATAAATAATGCAATACAAATAAAACATAATTATTTAATAGTAAAGTGAGTATTTATATATAAATATTACTGAAAAATTTCAAATCATATTAATTAAATGTTTTATTATTACAGAATGGATAGGCCTGGTATTAAAGAATTTAATAATGGTAAAAATGAGGTAGCTACGACACCTAAGAAAGGTAAATTGTAGTATATTTATATAAATTGACTATTAATTTACATTTTTTACTATGAAAATTGTATTAAATACTTTATAAATTTAACCGCCAAACACAAGTTATCATTGTTTTTCATATGTATGTAAATTTACGTGTATGCATACAAATATTCTTATTAGTTTTGAAATACATTGTATATAAAAATGATTTAAATTATAATTAATTTCAGATTTAGATATTGAAATGGTAAATTCCAATAATGCCACATGTGAAAGTACTTCACTAGTGGGTGAAGTTATATCTATTGAAGAAGCAAGGTAAATTATTTTATGGCCGTATTCTCACCTCATATGAAAAAGTGCTTTTTCAAAAAAGTACTTTTGACGTTCACTTAAAATCATTTATTAAGCATTTTAAAATAGTTTATTTAAATTTTATAATACCAAATATAATAAAAATGATCAAATATAGAAAAATTATTTATATTTGATGACAAACAGAAGCAAAAAGTTATTTTAAAATTGATGATAAAAGCACTTTTTCACGAAAAAGTGAGGTGAGAATACGAGGCTAGGCCTCGTATTCTCACCTCACTATCGACTCAGAATCCCGACAATAAAAAAAATTATTTTTTTTATCACTAAAATTAAGTGTATATTAAGTGTAATTTATGTGTAGGTTTCATAAATTAAGTGTAACAATATTTATCAGTCATCCGCAACAATTAAAATCGGGGTTCTAGGTCTATATCGACTAGGCATCAGCATATTCATTTTTTCATGCAACGTTAGAAAAAACTATAAACAAATTATGTATAAATTAAATGTAAATTAAGTGTAATTGAATAAAGCTCCATTCAGACTGCCGTTTTAGTTATTGCAGTAGCAGTAGCAGTAGTTGTAAGCATAAGAAAATACATGTAAGCTTATGGGAATACAATGCGCATGCGTGGTTTTTGTAGTAAGGCATAGCAGTAGTCGTAAGCAGCCAAACAATTGAACTAGCCAAACTTTCTGGTTAAAATTATACATAGTCGTAGGAATTGGCCAATCAGAGTTGAGTGAAAAGAGATAGCACTATTTTTATTTAGAAACGTCAAACAAACGTCAAATTCATAAAATATATTAAAATGGCGACTTTAGAAAGCAAAATTAATCAAATAATATTTAATTATTATTAATATTATTATTATATTATATTATTATTATTTAATTATTTTATTTATTTTTTGTGTGTCAAATGTGTCATTGCAGTACGCATGCGTATGTAAAAATTTCACTAGCATCACAAACCAGTGAGAATGGTCAAGTATGCTTACAACTATTACTACGGCAAAAGCAAAAACTACAACCGCAGTCTGAATGAGACTTAACACACATTACAATTTATTTCATCAACCCCTAAGAAATTAAGTGTTAATTAAGTGTAATCAAATCACCCTCTCCTACATTAAATTTATCAACTACCCAACTGGCCCACATCCTTATCGCTACAGAATGATATTTGCTTAAGAATATTATTTTTTTTTTAATTTCACGTATTACAAGATATCATTGTTTAGCGGTAAGGGTGTGGGCCAGTTGGGGGTGATAAATTTAATAGAGGAGAGTGTGATTTGATTACACTTAATTAATACTTAATTCTTTTCCCGAAATTTGCTTGAGAATATTTTTTTTTTAATTTCAAGTATTACGAGATATCAATGTTTAGCGATAAGGGTGTGGGCCAGTTGGGGGGTTGATAAATGTAATGGAGGCGAGTGTGATTTGATTACACTTAATTAACACTTAATTCCTGTCCCTAAATTTACTTGAGAATATATAATTTTTTAATTTCATGTATTACGAGTTATCATTATTTAGCGATAAGGGTGGTGGTCCAGTTGCGGGTTGATGAATTTAATCGAGGTGAGTGTAAGTTTATTACACCTAATTAACACCTAATTCCTTCCCCAATATTTGATGGATAATAATATTTTTTCGAATACACCAATACCTCGCTTTGCGTCGTTTCGTTTTGCGTTTTTTCGAAGTTGCGTCGCTGCTGAATTAGTACTAATTTTCACTGTGCGTCGTTAGATTTTCGAAGTTGCGTTGTTTTGGGTTCGAGTCTTTAATTTTTTTTTTTAATTTTTTGAAATTTTCATTTTTTTTCTAAAAGATGGCACGACTTTTGTTTCTAATTGCACCATGCCATGCGGAAGGAGTTTTAAAGTGTCCCAGGCGGTAGCTACGAATATCAATTGCTACGAATATCAATTGCTACAAGGAAATTTATTTTACGTTGGAAAAAAAAGCTCATCAGACAGTGATTAATTTTTATTTTGTTTTTATAAATTAATTAAATATTATATTTTTTTTTAATTGAATTTGTTTTTTTTTTATTTTTGTATGTATGTAATAAAATTTTATATTATTTTTGTTTTTTAAATGTTTACTTTGTTCAATTTTCTTTTTAAAAAGTAGTATTTTTGTAACCTTGGAACCTATCTTCGATCTTTACATGGTTTGCTATAGAAAATCATAATTCACTTTGCGTCGTTTCAATTTGCGTCGTGTTTTTTTGGAACGTAACCACGACGCAAAGTGAGGTATTGGTGTAGTCTTAATTCGAGTTATCATCAAATTGAGATAGGGGTGTTTTGGCAAATTGAGGTTGGTAACTTTAAAATGCAAAGTACAATACGATTACACCTAATTTACACTTAATATATCAAATGTAATTTGTTTGGATTGCTCGATTTTTTTTTGTATGTCGTATTTTGATGTATCTACATCTTCTGATAAGGGTGGTTTAGACAGTTAGGGGTTAATGAAATAAATTGTTAAGTGTGTTATTCAATTACACTTAATTTATACATAATTTGTTTATAGTTTTTTCTAACGTTGCATGAAAAAATGATTATGCTGATGCCTAGTCGATATAGACCTAGAACCCCGATTTTAATTGTTGCGGATGACAGATAAATATTGTTACACTTAATTTATAAAACCTACACATAAATTACACTTAATATACACTTAATTTTAGTCATTAAAAATTTTTTATTTTTTATTATCGGGGTTCTGAGTCGATGGGCCTGAGAATACGGGCCTTTGTGTTTAATGTATTTATTTATTTATAAATTAGAAATATCTGTATTATAGAAGTACAGAAAATAGTGATGTTCAATTACTCGAAGCTACACCAGATTCCAAAAATTTAAGTAATTCCGTTGAAATTATTAGTGGCGACGGAGATTCTTCTTTAGTTGTTCTGAACGTCAGTGATGATGTACAAAAAGTTACAAATGATAACAGTTCTGATCTTATTTTAAAAAATACTAATCGTGAGTCAAATTTATTATTTCGTTCACCTTATCCAATACTAAATATAGAGCGTATTAATTTTGATGAAAGTACAGCATTTTCAACGCCAAATGAAAACGAAAAAGTCACACGGAATGTTCAACAAGATATTGTAAGCAGCACAAATGTAAAATATGATTCTACTGAATCTTTGATTTATATTCAACCGTTACAGAAAACTATCAGTCTGTATGTTGAAGTATGCGCACAATTGCACATGGAAAAATATACTTGGACGGGGGAATTTTTGAATATTTTTTGTAATGAAATTAATGAAAAATTATCTGGTTATTTGGCCGATAGTTCTAAAAGTGCGTCACCATCTTCTAGCACAGTTAGTTCAAATTTGCCTCATTTCTCTTTAAAACAACAAAATCGTTTTTCAGTTGTATCGTCGAGTAGTTCTAGCTCTATGGCAAGCTCAGCTAGTGCCTTAGCACGTTTGCGAGAAAGAAAATCCAATAAAGAAGCTGATATTCAATTAACCGAAGAACGCATTAATGAATTGAAATCAAAGTGGTTAAATTCAAACGAATTATTTAAAATATTGGATTTTATTGATAATATATTTACAACAAATACACAAGATAGTACTGCTGTTGCTGTTGCTGCTGCTGCTGCTGCTGTTGCTGCTGCAAATGATGATGATGATGGAAAAAATAAATCTATCGAAAATTTGAAAGAGAATTTATCGGTAGTGAATGAAGTGTGTACTCCTGTCAATACAAGCAAAGTACGTGAACCACGTGAACCAAGGAAAATGCGACAGGCAAAAGTGAAATTTGCACCTGAAGAATCAGATAATAACGTAATTCCAAAGAAACGTAACCGTCGTACTGTTGAATGTGAGGAGGGTAGTAATCCTGTATCTAGCAACTTTTCTCCAGGTGACAGTGTATTTGCAAAATGGGTAGATCGAAAATTCTATGCTGCGACATTAGGTAAATTATTATCGGACGGAAAATGGGAAGTTCATTTCTATGACGGTGATAAGAAAACACTGTTCGAAGAGTATTTAATTAAAGCCGAGGAATTTATAATGGTGGGTCATAGTGTATATGCATCCCAAGACGATAATAATTTTACACCAGGTATTATAACCGGGTGCGAATTGATAGATAACGTGTTGCAGTATAATGTTGTAAGAGATAAAGGCGATATATCAATACCTTACCATTCCATTTATATTACCGAATCTCAAGCTCGTCAAATTCGTGGTAAACCCGTAGCCAACAATACATCATCAACAATACAATCATCAAAATCAAATCAAACACACATTGTAAATAATGGTAAAATATCTACGCGATCAAAAACTCGACAACTGCAGGACAGTCCAAAACCAGGTAGTTCAGGCACGCAAACCCGAGTACCAGATTTATCCGACTCAGACGATGAACATGATAGTTTGAATGAAATCAATTTAGATGATGTATCTGGCGTAGAACCCGAATCGCATGGCATATACGAAAACGGAATTAAACTAAAAGGTAAAATGCTAACCGGAAAAATGCGATTCTCCCGCACTAAAGATAATACTACTGATGTTGAAGCCAGTATTTTGGGACCGGTACCAGAAGAAGGGAGCAAATATTTTAAGAATTTGCGTGTATTATTAACTTGTACTCGACCACAATCACCAAAGCTACATCACATATCGGATACGAATAACTCGGGTAGTGCTGTATCGACAGACAGTGAAACCTACAATTTTACGAATGCGCCATTTGTGAGAGACCGATTAAAATTGCAGTTAGAAATGGGCGGTGCTGTGGTTTATAATAACATTGATGATATCCCTCCGAAAATGAGGAAAAATACTTATTTAATCTCGAATCGTCCGAATCTCTCTGCAAAATATATACAGTGTATAGCGGCTGGAATAAAATGTGTGTGTCATGAATGGGTGATCAGATGCTGCAGAGAAAAAAAACGTTTATCCCTACAAGAACTACCTCTTGGTTGGTCTTTGGAAAAAGATCGATATATTAATTCATTCGATAAGAAATCTACAAACCTTTTAAAGAAATTTAATTTACTCATAGCTGAGCCAGCTGACAAAAGTTTTTATAAATTTTGGTCTAAAGTTTGTAAACTAGCCGACATGAACGTTCAAAAATTAACAATTGACTCTGATTTACAACAAGTAGATGCAGTTTTATCCGAGTTGGGCTATCGAGATGATAACATTGATAGAGTTTTATCACATAATATATCATTAGTAACAACAACTTGGTTAGTACAAAGTCTTATCAATGGAGAGCCTCGTCTGTGTAATAGTCATAAAACTTATATGGCAGATTATATAGATTCGGATTAAAATCGATTTTTTTATTATGTTCGATAATTACTAGTCCATTAGTATTTAGTTAATCAAAATTTTAAGTACTGACAAAAATCAGAATATTTTTCTAATAAAATTTAATCTTTTGTTATATTTTCGGTTACCATTCTCAATAATATCTGTGATAGATGGGATCGAGAGGGACCAAAAAATGTGTAAGAATTTATGGTAAAATTTTACATTAAGATTATGTAATCGATTTTCTTCAAACTTTACTTACCGTTAATTTTGCACATTTTATGAATATAAATCACAAAATTTTAGTGCGGAAATGACATTTACAATATTAAAACTAATTTTGAAAATTCGTTTTCAACATGTTGAATGTTGAAAAACTGCTGCCATATTTTTCTATGTTTACATAACTACTAGCAGATACTGTTATTTTTATTTTTTTACATTAAAAACAGCTAAAGATTATTCACGCTGTTATAATTTTACTAAACATTAACAAATCAACCTTTTTACTTGACCTATCCTGCTATGAGCACCACCATATATGTCTAGTACAACCATTTCATCTTACGTTATAACCTACACGTTAAAAACGAGTTTTCAAAATAAGTTTTAACATTGTAAATATAATTTCCGCATTAAAATTTTACTATTTATATTCATATAATGTACAAAATTAACGGTATGTAAAATTGTAAAGTTTAAGGAAAATCTATTTATTAAATAACCGTAAAGTAAAGTTTAGCCGAATTTATATTTCTTTTTTAGATTTTTTACGATTTAAACTATTAAGTTTTGTATAAAATTCCAGTATTGTCAATGAGATATTGTATTGTATTGTTTATTTATTAAATAAATGATTCTGGAAAAATGTAAATAAAAAGGTTTATCTACATGTACTGTGTTGTTGATTTGAAGTTTTTAAATGAACTATGATAGAACGTAGAATTTTTATGAAAATTTATTACAAAATTAATAGACTGATACTTATAGATTTATATCCTTTTATTTCAGAATCACTTTCTTTTGGTAATTGAAAAATATATGTTGTTAATTTTCAAATAAATTTGATAATGCTATTAGGTCGGTACGAAAGTTCTCAGGGTTTATCTTGTTACTGTTTTTTTATTCATTTGTTTCTGAATAAAATATTCAACGTATTTCGCGTTTTGACATCTTATCTTGTAAAGAATTTTTCCCTCTATCTGATAGTGTAATTTGTTTTTTTCTATGTTATTCTATTTTGTGACTTTTGTGAGCTTAATGCAGCATGTCTGAGGAACAATTTCGTACGATTTTTTATTTTAACTTTAAATTGGGACAATCCGCTGCCGAGACAGCTCGCCAAATTAACCAAGTGTGGGGCCCTAATAGCGTTGGAGAAAGCACCGTGCAACAATGGTTTAAGAAATTTAGGGATTTTTTTTAAAGATAACTATAAATGTATGACACAAATGGAATACATATGTTTATTTTGCCGTTTTTCGGCTACAAAAATTAATTTTTTGGCCTACATTGGGCAACTCCTTCGGCCGCTACACCAGGTGCAGCGTGGCACCTCCGATGGCAACCTGCTGATCGGCGGACATCATAGAGGCCGCACCGTTGGAGCTCGAACAAAATCGATATTTTCCCCTTAATCTCCGATAAATTTCCTGTCATCGTACGTAGGATTTTTTGATTATGTTGAAAAATGAAAAATTGACGTTTTGAAAAAAAATCAAGTTTTCGGACGCAAAAATAGATATAAAAACTTGCACCGAAGAGCCATTTTTTAAGATAAAGAAAAACGGCTACGTACGATGACAGAAAAAATTGTGTAGAATTCAAAAATTTAAACCGCGTTCAAATCGGACAAACCGTTTTTGAGTTATGATGTCCGCCAACTTTGAAAACATGCTTTCGAGATAATCGTGTTTGAAGTTTTAAGTCCAGTTTTTCATCAAATTCGTTTACATACCTTCAGTCTGCTACACGGCTTCGCTTTTCGGCCTGTAACTTTGAAACGGAGTGTCTCATGAACTTTGGGTAATGTTTACGATAAAGTAGACAATTCAAAGAATTTTTTAAGCAAACAAAAAAAATCGATTTTTTGAAACTTGCAGAATTGTACTACCCCCTTAAATCGAGTAATTATTACAGAAGTTATGCCACTTTGAACTTTACCTATTGAAACCCTGAGAACTTTCGTACCGACCTAATAGTTAACGTACAGTACGTGTAATGTTAAATATTTTTTTTGATGCAGTCAAGCTTTAAAAAAATATAAAAATATACTTCATTATTTTTATATCATAGATAATAAATAAAGGATTTTTGTGTATTAATGTTCTTGTCATTTTCCAAAATAAATACTCCCTCCAATATTTGAGAGAAATAATAAAAAAATATGTGCATTAAAGAGGAAATGAAATTATAAAACATAAATAATTTTATTTATTTATTGAAAATAATAATTATAATAAAAGATACAAATATGTATTGTATATTCAATTTTCCATCGTTTCTGTAACAAAAAAGATTACTTTTTTTTTGAAAATAATGCTAAATTAAAGTGTAATATAGTATTAATCTCAGTTTGAATATTGTCATCAATAATTACTTATGACGGGAAAAGAAGACAAAAATATTCATCATAAAATTAAAAATTGATATACATATTAAATACAGATGCTTACATGTTATTTATAACGTCTTGGATTGATGGAAAAACTGATATTATATAATAACGAACAATGCATAATAATTTTTTTTACAAATAATAAATCTTGCACAATTTAATATGAATCGGTAAGTATTAACGACTATTAATAATTATTGCAGATACAAAAATAATAATGGGAAAGTAATGAAACAAAAAAAATAATTTTGTGGTTTCTGTAACAAAAGAAAAAACTGTATTAGTATTTTTGAAATATAATTTCGATTTTAATTATAACATAGTACATAATCTCAGATTAATTATTGTCATCAATAATAATATATGACGGGAAAAGAAGACAAAATATTGAATCATCATGAAATAATATCTGTGTTAGCATATTCATAGTATATAAAAATACTTACATTTTATTTGTTTTATACGCAGGGATGGATGCTCCATTTGGAATTGACTAAAAAGTATAAGCTTAAAAACAAAAAATTACTATTATCATAAAAGACTGTATATTTATTTTCAAAAGTATAGCTATGTATAAACTATACTGTTCGAAAACAATAAACATTAATTTTGCAAGATTTCTACACCGATTTGAATAATTCTCGAAATCGGCTCTAGGTCTTGCGCTGAAAATAAATAAACGATTTGATACATATACCGTGTGTTGACTTGGACCGTCGTACATAGGGATTTAGCATGTAAAATCAGAAATGTGCGATTTCCTGCTTCCCAAATTATTTTACAAAAAAAAACCTTATGATAAATGTTTTAGGGCATACTTTTCTGCATGTAAATCAATTACTAAAATTTTTTTTGGAACCTTCCTAACGTCAAGAATTAGGTCTAAAGTTGTTAAGAAATTGACTGGAAAATGGCAGTAGCCGTGAAATTGGAACAAAAAATCAAACAAATGCTAATGCACGGCCGACTAATGCCATTTTCACTCAATTTCTTGACAACTTCAGGGCTAATTCCTGACGTTGGGATGGTTCCAAAAAAAATTTTGTTGATTGATTTACATGTAAAAAAGTGTTTCCTAAAACATTTATCCCAAAGTTTTTTTTTGTAAAATAATTTGGGAAGCAGGAAATCGCACATGTCTGATTTTACATGCTAAATTCCTATGTACGACGGTCCAAGTCAACACACGGTATATTGGTCAACACTTAACTAAATAATACGAAAAAAATTCTATAAATATTAAGAATAACTTTTATTTTCAGTGATTGGATGAATAATAATAATTATTCATATATATATAATATTGTATATATGTATATATATAGAAAATAATACACAATACGCCGGTGTTTTTATTTTGCAGCACTTTGAGAGCTTGATTTGCTGTCTCGCATACTAGCAGATCGGCGCCGTTGAATTTCCTCTTGTCTACGGGCCTTAGATTCCTTCTTACGCTGTGCTAATAATTTTGCATAGTTATCAGCTTGTTCTTTACGTTTCAAGCAACGCTTCTTCTTCAAAGCCAAACGATGACGTTTACGCTGTTCACAAAAAAAAAAAGAAAATGTAAAAAAAAACAAATATATATATATATATATATATATATATATATATATATATTATATATATATAAATATATATATATATATATATATATATATATATATATATATATAATTAAAAATATTGACATAAAAATGTATCTATAGTACACTAAGAAAAACGTTATTATAAAACGAAATTCTTAAATCAAATATAGACTTAATTTTCCACATACATGAACGTTTTTAAGCTATTAAATACACTTGCAAACTGCTTGAGTGTGGATTAATATTATAAATATCAAGAATGAATAAAAAACGAACCTGCAATGCCAATGGAGTAATAAGACGTTGAATTTTAGGTGCTTTTGTTCGCACTTTCTTTCCTTCCTTTTGAGTCAAAGGTCTCTTTACGACATATTGTCTAACATCATCTTCTTTCGATAAATTGAACAATTTACGAATACGGCTTGCACGTTTGGGTCCAAGACGACGAGGAATTGTTGTATCTGTTAATCCAGGAATTTCCTAAAACGAATATCAAAGCAGTGACAACATTAAAATCAACGAAAAGATATCGGAGATAAAAATTATTTACAAAAAATCGAATTTACATATTTCAAATACTTGTAAAAAAAAAAAAAAAAACGAATTCATTTTAATGTAAACGTGACCGTAAACATATTATGTTAAAATGTTGAAAATATTTTTTATTATACAAATATTTAAAAATAAGCAACTAACCTGTTCTCCTTTTCGTACAACAACCAAAGACAAAACGCTAAGGTTAGAATCAACAATACATCCTCGAACAGATTTACGCTTTCTTTCACCGTCACGGCGTGGTCTGTAGCAAGAATGACCCTTTGAAAGAAGTAAACGTACCCGACCTGCACATATATAAAATTTTACAATTACACATTTACAACTTAACACGAATACTATAAATTACCATTGGTAAGAACACCTTGCTTCATAGGAAAACCTTGTTTGTCATTTCCTCCTGTAATGCGAAATACATATCCTTTCCATTCATCACCTAGAGAATCAGCATCAACTTCTGCGCCCATACGTTTTTCATAGAACATACGAATTTTATGTTCATCTACGATTTCGAAAAGTTTCTGGCAACCCGTTGCCGGGTATGACACGTTTAACTAAATAAACAAACAAAACAAAATCAACAATTTATTTTTTAGTTATACATTAATATACACATTCAATTAACATGTTATATGAAATTAATAATTAGGTTAGAAAAAACATATTTATTAAAATTTATTTTATACAAGTATAATAATAAAATAAGAAATTATATTATTATTAAATTTGTTTAAAATATCACTCCTCTATGTAGTTTCCACAATAAAAATATGAATATCATAAAAAACAATTGAAAATTTACAACACGTCGCACAGCACTCTACAAATATAAAATCCATTTTTATCTTCGTCATCAAAGAACACAACCACTTTCCTACAAATCAAAATTAAGTAAACCATCTTGAAATATATTTTTTCACTTGAATATTTAGTATTAGGGAATGTATAATCAACTTTTATCCATATTTTTCACCTTACCTTCATGACTATAGCACACTGCTAACGTTCATTGGTAAAAGAGACGTGAACATAGGAAGTAAATAGGATGATAGCGGACAAGTCAAAATGCTGGTTATCGTAAAAACTTCGTTTAAGTTCGTATATTTTCGGATTCTAGTGTAATTATTTTAAATAATTCAAATAAAAAAGAAATATTGTCCACATTTTTTCTCTTTTTTAATGCAAATATTTTCCCTTTAATATAATTATATAGTTATATATAAAACAAATTATAAAAATATAAAATAAAATTTATTAAAGATGTCTTGCACTCGATTACCTCTTTCCTCTCAAAAATATTAAATCATAACCAATATATTTGTTCTTATTTATATGACGTAATAAGCTTCAAAATATTAAATTTATTAAATCTAAAACTTTTATTATAGTAATATTTATATTATATAATAATAATAATAAATAATTAATTCAACAAAATATTATTTTATACGGGGCATATTTGGTTGAAATGACGTCATATCTACCAAAATCAGACCGGTTACTGCCGGTTAACGTAGTGCTGACAACTTATATTTTATCCCTGATTTTATTTATTACTTTGGCTGCACTTGTATCTAATTTTATTTCCTAAATGTCAACCTCTTTTCATATCAGTAGCCTTCTAATTCACATTGAATTTTGATAGAAGAGTAATTTATCATAATTAATAAATATAACAATAATAATTATTTAAAAGTACATTTCACAGTGTTTTATATACTTATTTTTACTTAAAATGTTAGCTATGTTAAAACCATTTATACATACTGAGGTATACAATTTATTTTAATGTAAATATTAAAAAGTATGTTAATTATTTTATATAAATTATATTTTTAGCTTAATTTTGTCGTATTGATCGTATCAATATTATTTGCTATTTTCGTTGGTATACTTTTAGTGTATTATTCACGTTTAAGAAAATCTTATCTGTCACGTACTGATGTTGTAAGTATAATTTTTATTTATGTATTGTAAGTTATATTATATGACATTATTTTCTAATAATAAATTGTATTTTTAGATTTTACAACAATTTTTAGGTAGTTTTACGCCAGAACCTCTAATTGTTGAAAGTGATAATGATGATGTAGTAAGCACAAAACCGAATGTTGTGACAGATATTATTGGTACGAAGATTAATATCTATGTAAGTTATAAAGAAATCGAAATATCATTAAGAAAATGATTTATTAAACAATTGTTAACTGTAGGATAAAGAA
The DNA here is from genome assembly GCA_963966155.1 of Clivina fossor. Classification (NCBI taxonomy): domain Eukaryota; kingdom Metazoa; phylum Arthropoda; class Insecta; order Coleoptera; family Carabidae; genus Clivina; species Clivina fossor. The sequence goes on from OZ014550.1 coordinate 76,648,460, forward strand.
TATTTTAATTTTGCTTCTAACAATTACTTAAACATAATTGGTAACAATAATATAACCTCAGAAGCAATTAAAACAATAAAAAAATATGGAGTGGGATCTTGCGGTCCTCGAGGTTTTTATGGAACAGTTGGTAAGTTTTAATAAAAATTAAAATAAAAAAGTGGAATCATTCTTATTGTTCAATTACTCGTAGATGTACATTTGGACCTAGAAGATCGAATTGCACGCTTTATGAATATGGAAGAAGCTGTAGTTTATTCTTATGGATTTTCAACAATTGCTAGTGCTATTCCTGCATACTGCAAGCGAAATGATGTAATTTTCTGGTAAATAATAATTTTACTATGTGTTTAAGATAAAAATTTAGTATTTTCAATTTGTAATCAAATCCAAAAAGACAACCAGCTATATACAGTGTGGAAATTAAGTAAGGAATAAATTCAGTAATTCCGTTGATATTAATTTTGTGGAAAAAATCTCGAAGGGGTATAGCGATTTTGACTACAGCGAATATTTTCAGTTTTTTATGTCATTTGTTTTTCATGTTATGACGTCATCGACTTTTGTTTTAAATAACAACCTATATTTTTTATTGATTTTGGTAGTACTTTTCATTCCGTTTCCAACCATATAAAATTTTCAATATGTTACATTTGAAAAAATTGATAAAACTAGTCGTTAAAGTTCAAATATTAAAAATTAATTAAATTGACAAAATGAATCTAGCTATCGATGTATAAAACAAAAATCATTAGCTACAACTGTCAGAATTATATAATTTATAAATGTCGCAATAAAATAGGTGTTATTATTTTGCTTTTTCCAAATTAGAAAAACTATTTTATTAATGAAAAATTGTACAATTGAGCGAAAAACAGAGAATTGAAGTGTTATTTTATTGTGACTTGTGACATTTATAAATTGTATAATTCTGACAGTTGTAGCTAATGATTTTTGTTTTATACATCGATAGCTAAATTCATTTTGGCAATTTAATTAATTTTTAATATTTGAACTTTAATGACTAGTTTTATCAATTTTTTCAAATGTAACATATTGAAAATTTTATAAACGGAATGAAAAGTACTACTAAAATCAATAATAAAAAATATAGGTTGTCATTAAAAAAAAGTCGATGCCGTCATAACATGAAAAACAAATGACATATGAAACTGAAAATAGGCTGAAAATATTCGATGTAGTCAAAATCCTTACCTCTTGTAGTCAAAATCGTTATATCCCTTCGAAATTTTTTCCACAAAATTAATATCAACGGAATTACTGAATTTATTCCTTACTTAATTTCCACACTGTATTGTAAAACAAATATTTTTTCAATAAAAGTACAGGTAAAATATTAATTTAATTAATTTTATATGGTTTTAACTACAATGCCAATAATAATACAGCTGGAATTCATCAGTAAGCGTTATTTAATGTTATAAAATTTTAGTTTTGAAACATTTAAAGTAATATTCTTATATTTCACTCTACATATTTTAAAACAAAATTGAATTGTTTGATTTTTTTAGTGACGAAGAAATTTCATTTGCTGCACAAAAAGGTATTGATGCAGTACGTTGTCAAGTAATTTACTTTAATCACAATAACCCAAAAGATTTAGAAGAAAAATTGGAACAGTTCCATAAGAAGGTATATTAAAAACAGAAAAAAATATTTATTAATTTATATGATGTATTATACTTATATTGCAGTATGCACAAAAAAAGGTAATTCCTAGAAAATTTCTTGTTTTGGAAGGAATATACGTAAACACAGGGAATATTTGTAATTTACCAGAACTTATAAGACTTCGGCGAAAATTTGAGATGCGTTTATTCTTAGATGAATCATTATCTATTGGCTTGCTTGGTAAAACTGGAAGAGGTATTACTGAACATCTTAATGTAAATGTAAGTTTATTTTTATTGAAATATTAAAAATGTATTTGTTTTTGGAAATTATTTTAAAATTTAAACAACTTGAATAAATTCAGTTCTCTCCAGAAATTACATAGTTTCAAACCAAATGAAGTCAATAGTTGTATTCTTTTTGTCAAAAATTGACTCATCTTAGTTGGCAAACGAAGTGAGGTGAAACGAAGTGAAGTGAGTTGAGTTGCTTTATAAAAGAACAAAATATTCAAACTCTAGCAAGAGAACATGAATAAGTGACAAAGATCGAGATACTCTTTGACACCTTTTTTGACGTTTGTTTTTCTAATTAATCATAAATTTGCGAATCAAAAAATACATCTTTGATAAATTTTACATTAAAAATAAAATTGAAAGGTCCAGCATCATTCAATTTCGTATGACATTTTTCGTCGCTAACCTTAAAAACAGCAAGATTGACACAAACAAACTGAGTATCTCACTTCATTTTGTGATTATTTTGCGGGTGCAGCAGAATCGATAAGGGGGGAAGGTATCCAATTCAGTTCGTCGTAGCTCAGTTAAGATAAAAATAATAAGAATTATCTGAGTTTATTCGAAGTGAGGTGAGATCTCAGTAAATTTTAGGTAAAAAAAATACAGCTATTATAAATTCGCGTGAATAGTGTAGATATCATAAATCATAGTGCTACCGAGGTACCACTGTATATTGATTTAAATATTACGGGATATTCGGAAAGATTTAGTACAAACGAAATATTTATTTTGTCTATAAATATAGTAATTTATAGATAATTTTTTAATCAATCTTTATTTTTTATATTCAGTATCAAAATGCTTCTTCAAGAACGAATTATTATTGAAATTTAATCGTATTAATCGCATTAGCTTCGGTAGTTAGTAAGCAGAAGATTTTGTTTCTATTTGTAATTATGTGAGATATGTTTTACTTTGTTGAGGAAGGATTTCGATATTGAATGTGACTTATATATAATTTTTGTTAATAGCCGGAAGAAGTTGACTTAATAATTGGATCTTTGGAAGGTCTTATTGGTTCGATAGGAGGTTTTTGTGTTGGAAGTCATTTTATAATTGAACATCAACGTTTATCAGGATTAGGTTATTGTTTCTCAGCGTCGCTTCCGCCCGTATTAACACGTGCTGCTTATTGTGCCTTTGATTATATAGATGAAAATAGTGAAAAGGTTTGTGAAGATATTCGTACGCAATGTACAAAGATTCATGACATGCTGCAGAAAATTTCGAATGCAGTTGTAACTGGTCATCCAATTGCTCCTGTTAAATTTCTTAGTTTCGAAAATTTGAGCGAATCGGAGCAGCGTCAGGACGCATTATATAAACAATTTTCAGAGAAGGTAATCTGGAAATTAATACAATTTTTATTTGTTTATTTAACTAATAACATTTTATGTCACATACATCTTAAAACTAAATTATTAATTATTATTCTATAATAACATTTAATTTGTATTTGTAATAATATAAATGTATTATTTTATTACAGTGTTTCGAAAAAGGCTTGCTTGTTAACATAGTAAAGAATTTCAAGTCGAAGAAATTCTTTTTAAAATTCGCGGTTAACGTGTCGTTTACTGAAACAGTTATAAAGGAATCATTTTTAATATTGTCATCTGTGGCCGAAGAAATTTTTCATTCCTGAATTTGTAGATGAAAATGTAATTCATTATAAGTTAAACTAGAATGTTATTCAGTCTCTTATACCGGGTGTATACCTGGTTTATGCAATATAGGAAAAACAATGTTATTTTTTTAACATCGCATTTCCTGCTTCCCCGTTAGTTATAGAGAAAAAATATAAGAAACAAAAATTATTTAGAATTAAAAACTACATTATTTACGCTTAAAATAATTGCGATATTGCGTCTCAGTAATTAATTATTAATTAAATAAATATTAACAGTTTTCGGCAATATCAGACAGCCATGGACGAAACGCGAATGTATTTTGTTTACAACTGTCAATACACTGACATTTGTGAACAAAATACATTCGCGTTTTGTCCATGGCTGTCTGATATTGCTGAAAACTGATAATATTTATTTAATTAATAATTAATTACTGAGACGTAATATCACAATTATTTTAAGCGTAAATAATGTAGTTTTTAATTCTAAATAATTTTTGTCTCTTATAATTTTTCTCTAAAACTAACGGGGAGGCAGGAATTACGATATTGAAAAAATAACATTGTTTTCCCTATATTGCATAAACCAAGTATACACCCGGTATAGTAACATTCCGTATTCTGAAATAAAAATATGTTATAGTTAAGCATCAGTTGCATATAGCGTTTTTAATTTAATCAGTAATTAACTACGCTATTAGATTGACAATTATTAATAACGTTTTATGTAACTATTTTTTTAAAAGTATTTAGATTCTGTAATTGCATTTAAATATTTATTTGTTATGTTGTCCAAGCAAAATTGTTATTTATTAATGAAATTAATTGAAAATAAAAATAATGCTTCTGTATATTATGATCAATAAACAAAATTATTACAAATATTTGTTTAAACATTATTTTCCAACGTGTTTTTCATGTCGATTACAATAAAGTGCTGCCACCTATTCTCTTGTTTAATGCGTACTGACAGTTAGGTTAAGTATCAAAATTGTGGGTTATGAATGATTTTAAATGGTAAATGTGTTTACTTTTACAATAGTAAAATATTAATTTAAAATCGAATTAAAATGAGTAACCATCTTCCTGTATCTCGTATAAAAACTATTATGAAAAGTTCAGCTGACGTTGAAACAATTAGTAAAGAATCTTTACATTTAGTTACAGTAGCAACGGTGTGTATGCCGTAAGTAATTGAATAATGTTTCATGTTATATTTTTTAATCTAATTTTTAGGAAATGTTTATACAACATTTGTCGAAACGAGCAGAAGAAGTCATAAATAAGAAAGAAATTGATTATGAACATATTGCTGAAGTTGTGCATACTTCGGAGCGATATGATTTTTTAACGGAAATTATTCCTAAGAAAGTGACAGTTCGACAATTTAAAAAAATGTTAGAGGAGAAAAAAGCTGCCCAGTCATCTTCAGAATCAAGCGACACTGAATCAAGTAGATGCAGCGATACTGAAGAAAATTCAAATGAAGAAGAAGCAACTAGTGAACATAATTCATCTGCATAGTTTAGTTTAGAAATTATAATGAATCTGATGTAATGTATTTTATCTTTTTAAAACTTTTCCGTTTTGTTATAATTAATGTGTGCCTTTTTACTTGAATAAATTTGTATTTAATAAATAGTTTTGTATAATAAGTCGTTAATATTATTAATGTTGAATAAACTGGCGGATATAGTAGTAAGTGTGGAACATATTTTAGAAATAGAATCTTTAATATATATTTTATCACATCTTAAATTTATGAATATATGGGAAATCTTGTATTTTTTTATTATTTAATGTTTATTAATTGAATTTTGTTTATTGATTTATTTTTAACATTGTTTATACATGTATTATTTGTCCTATATTTATTTACTATGTATTTTAAAACAAGAAAAACGTTAGCTGATAATTCCACCTTAATTTACATCAACTAAGAAATATTTTATTTTACTATTTTGGATTATATTTATGACTACTTCAAATATGTATATAGAGATAAATTATTATCTATTAAGTAAAAAAACAAATATTAAATCTTGTGATTACCAATTTGTTGTCTTCTTCAAAATATAGTTTTAATTTTACGGAATAAGAGAAATTGAAACTTACTCGGAAGAAGACAGCATAAAATTTATTAAATCTATTTAAATTAATAAAACTTTTAATCTCTTTCTAATTTTAAGTTTGAGCTTAATATAATCTTAAAATAAAGTAATTAATACAATTTCACATTTAAAATATAAAATATTGTAATATATTTTAAGTAGTTGCAGTTGCAATGTACAAATTGCACTTTTTCAAAAATAACGATACGACTGCCATCTGTTCATTATATTTATTTTGTCAATAAGTGATGGGTTAGAAATTGAATAATAAAAATCTGATATAAATACTTTCTTATATTAGAAAAAGGATGATTATTTTGTACTGTAGTTAATTAATGACAACATACTTTTTGAATATTTATTTTAATTATTATTTTACTATATTGTAACTTCACATTCTTTTTATCGTATAATTAGATATAAAATAATAAATTAATTTATAAATATAAAAAAAATTCCCAATGATGGTATATAAAAAATTGTAAAAAGTGTTTATTACTACCTATATTTTATTTACTAGAACTAGATATTACGTATGAGCTTATGAATGAAGTCTTAAGTTTATAGTTTTACCGCTTGAGCGCTTTGCCATGTTAAGTTTGTAATCTCGTCATCATATGAGCAGTGCAGTCAAAGTGCAGTCAAGTTGGTGGTGACCTAACTTTTGTTTGTTTCCAACGTGGTGTTTTGTTTTGTGTTGTGTGGGAGTTTAGAAGAAATTACAAATTTTTGGAAAATATTAAAGAAACACAATTTACATATGTGAGTAAAGTTTTAATATAAAGATGTTTTTAGTACATAAGAGTAACAGTTCGGATACATTCTTGATATTTATAATACCCGGTGATTACTTTTAAGTTCACGAATTGTCATTCGACGAATTATATTATAAATTCAAATTAATTTGGTTTTTATAATTTTATAAATAAAATGTATTCAAAATCTTAACATAAATTGTTGTTAAAATAGGTTATGTTGTAATACAGTGAAGTGTAAGGAAGTAAAACTTTTTTATATTTATTTAATAATAAAAAGTAACTAAATAGTGCTTGGTTATTTTATTAATAAAATATATTGGTGGATAATTTTATGATCAAAACTTTTGACATAAATTAATTTATAATGTTCTGGAGACACTATATTGAGATATAGGTAGGTAGTTATGACTTCCAAATTTTTTGAAATACTTAAATATAAAGATTCTTAATACAATGTTGAATATATTATATTGTTGTATTCAATTGATAGTGTAAATGTTGATTTTTAAATACAGGTAAAATTACATATAAATATTCCTAAACATTTATATTTCTTTACTTTTACTACAAAGCTTACGGTATGACCCTGAAGAATTATCTTCGTGTATCTATATGAATTTACCTTAATATGATCAAATATTATAGTGTAAATTTTCATAAATTAAGGAGTGAAAGTTTATTTATATGCATTTTAATTGTACATCAGTATATTAATATAGATACTTAAATACGGATATATTACATGAATTTAAATATACCTATCATACAAAGTAGTATGTTTCATTTTAAGCTGTCGTATTATTTAATAAGAAATAATATATTTGAAACGATCTGAAATAGAAAACTTGTTAGGTATGATTAACTTTATATGTTTTTCTTAGATACTATTTTTATAAAATTAATATATATGTACTTCTAAAACAATAAAATAAATATTGCCACAAATTCGTTATAAATACAGGGTTTATAATATCATTATTGAGAATACTTACAACCAAATAAAATTTTCATTTTGAAGAAATGCGTGTGTACACATTATAGTGTAATTTATGCATAAAGTATTAGAAACCTTATAGGTATGTATGTAGTAAATTGGATGAAAAACGCAGTTACTCTTAAACCAGTAACTTAAATATCTATGATAAATACATACTGTGTTTTTGGGATTTCATTTTTTTTTTTAATTATTGAGTTTTTCATAAATTTTCTGTTTCAAAAATATATAATACAGTGTTTTGTTTAGTTCTTGAAACTAACAATTATTTATTTATTATAGATGTATTCAAATGTAAATATTTTTCAGTTTTTTATTTTATGTAAAAGTAAATTTTTGACGTTTACTTAAAATTGCTTATATTGGCTGATCTGTTTAGATTCTAAAATATTAAGTATATAATAAGAAAAATATTAAAATTAAAAAAAAAAAAATATATTTAGTTAAACTTGACAGATAGATGCCAAAGCATATTTTAAATCAAAATCTTATATTTATTTACTTAGTTGAAAATGATTTTACCAAACCGAGGGGCAAACCACTTTCTTAAATTTTGTACACCAGATTCCACAAATTTTAAATATGATTGTTGAGATTGTGATGATTTTGGGCATAGGACACTTCGCCGACTGGACACAACGCCGACCGGGGACACTACGCCGACCGTGGACACTACGCCGACCGTGGACACTACACCGACCGGGGACACTACGCCGACCAGGGACACTACGCCGACCAGGGACACTACGCCGACCGTGGACACTACGCCGACCGTGGACACTACGCCGACCGGGGACACTACGCCGACCAGGGACACTACGCCGACTAGAAACACATTATACATGTTGCAATCTAGGACATACGTATTATTAGTCGAAGATCTAAAGCTTTGTATCGTGCAAATGTTTTGTAACTTTTTTATATATATTTTTTGAAAACATCACCTTATAAGAAATTTTTCGCCCGATCTGATGGGGGGTAGATGCACTTTTATTTTTTTACATAATTTCAAAAATTCACTTTTTCCAAAAAAACAACTTCGTTACTCGAAAATGCTACAAAATATAAAAAAAATTTCAAATAAAAAAACTTCTTTAGACATTGTTTTAAAACTTTGTCAAATATTATACATACTTATTTCTTAAGGCCGAAAAGTTTCTAACTGTAAGAAAAATTTGCCTTTACATTGAAAAAACCTTGTTCATTAATTTGTTTATGTATTTTTTATTTTAATTAATAACTATATTATTAATTTTTTTGTCAAGAAACATACACAGAAATAGTTGGTAAATAAAATAAAGAAAGAATTATGCCAATAATTTATCTGGTAATCGAGATATGATCGGCTAAAGTTTAAAAATAATTAAATTTATAATTTTAATTTTTTTTGGAAAAAGTGAATTTTTGAAATTATGTAAAGAAATAAAAAGTGCATCTACCCCCCATCAGATCGGGCGAAAAATTTCTTATAAGGTGATGTTTTCAAAAAATATATATAAAAAAGTTACAAAACATTTGCACGATACAAAGCTTTAGATCTTCGACTAATAATACGTATGTCCTAGATTGCAACATGTATAATGTGTTTCTAGTCGGCGTAGTGTCCCTGGTCGGCGTAGTGTCCCCGGTCGGCGTAGTGTCCACGGTCGGCGTAGTGTCCACGGTCGGCGTAGTGTCCACGGTCGGCGTAGTGTCCCTGGTCGGCGTAGTGTCCCTGGTCGGCGTAGTGTCCCCGGTCGGCGTAGTGTCCACGGTCGGCGTAGTGTCCACGGTCGGCGTAGTGTCCACGGTCGGCGTAGTGTCCCCGGTCGGCGTTGTGTCCAGTCGGCGAAGTGTCCAGACACCATGATTTTTCGTTGATTTTACGGATTTTATACGAAATATCTAAGATTGTAGAGATTTTATTCGAGATTATATATGATTTTAAGAAAATCATTAATTTATTGATTTTACCATGATTTGAAAGGATTTTAAAGGATTTTTAATTAATTTCTATACCAGATTGTACAAGTGGTTTCCCCTTCGGTGCAAACTATATTTGTATTTAATTGGGATATTTTTTCTTGTTTAAGTGTTTACATTTTGTATTTAGTTTTTTGGATTATCAAAATGCACTTTTGCATTTAGGTTTCAAAAAATATATTTTTCTTTGGCAATTAAATTTATTACATATTATAGATTTCAGTGTTTATAAAGTTGTTTGGGTTCCTGAGAAGAAAATTTCAATTGATCTATTTTTATTCAGATTGTTGTTTCTTGTAGATATTTTTGTATAAAAAAGAATATAAATAGTATAGGTATAAACCGATCCCATTGACTTATTGTTAGTTGGGTAGTAGAATTGATTGGTGTACTGTTTTAAAATAGTAGTATAGTAAATAGTCAGATGTTAGAGTAGCAGCTAGTTTGAGTTCCAGAGGTGTAAGTCACTGTGTGTAAAACGAAACTCTTCACTGCCTGTGTACGAATACAACTACTATTTCGTTGTAGTGCATGCTTGCAACTGCATTGACCGCACCGCCAAGCAGAGAAGCCATTTGTAACATGCTGTGCGATGCAATTTTCAAATATCTACACTATCTTGATATTTAATCATAAGGCTAACTGTAGTTTTATGCACTTTCTTCGAATAATTACACATACATATTTGTAGGTATTTATATCTATAATAATAGGGGTAACACATTTTTCTAATTAGGAGTATGTATTTCATTTTAATTCTAACTTATATATTTTTTACATGAAGGGCTGGTATTTATGAAATTTACAAGATTTATAAGGGAAGAGGCAATTCGATATATGAGAAATAATTTCTCATAAACACACATCCGTATTACGAGCTCAGTTTTAAAATTGGTTTTAACTAATACAGGTTTTAAAACAATGCAACTGCTATAAGAACAGGTCTAAACAAATGAACTAAAACACCTAAAAACCGAGCCCGTAATACCAGACGCTTTTAACAAGAATGAAAGAACCAATTTTTTTTTTGGTACCTATGAGAAAATAATATATGCATAAAAGTTAACAATGAAATATGTAGATATGCTGGACCTAATAATGAAATAAAATTTGTAGGTTATACACTTATTTGCTTTTAGAGTAAAAGTTAGTACCATAATATTTGCGAAATTAATTTACCCGGTTAATTTGTTCATCTAGTAAATTTAATAAGCGTTTATAGTACAGTTACTATGGAAATAAACGTGTTCACTTTTCTACTAAATTTACTATGATGTTTATGTGTTTAGTAACTACGTATATAAGTGACTGATAATTTACATATGTATGTATTAAATATATTATTTTATTTATTATAATATTAAGTATTGTAACGCGGCGAAATTTAGAATTAAAAATCAAATTAATTAAACAAACATTAACGATTTTAAATTTAGAAAACTTTAATTATTCCGTGATTTTAGGACCCAACTACGTTATGTAAATGAATAACAAAAATTTAAGTAACCCCAGTGAACTTTAAAAGTCGCCGAACTGCAAACAGGAGAGTACATAAAATGATTTGAAATAAAAGTCACATTTAGTTTAACTATGTTGATTTATTGTGCATGAGAAATTTGTAAAATTATATAATTATTTAAATATTTCAATATTTAGTGTTTGTCTGTATTTTGTTTACAATTTCATTAAAATATTTTGAATAAATGGTTAGTGGCGGCTCGTCAGTGCATCTTGTGCGCAAATAATAAATTCGATATAAAACCTCTAATAACAATGTAACTCAAAGAATCCCTTATTATACTTCAGAAGGTGTAGTGTATTCTGTGGGTGACCACGATTCAAATGAACGGGTCGGACGTATACTCAAAGAGAATATACTGTCACTCATGAGGATCGGAAACTCTGCCGATCAAGAGCTCGTGTATTAGTAATCATGTAAGAAGTATGTATAAAGTACTCGCATCTAAATGCCCGAAAAATTCTATATTTTAATCCGACGAGGTACCAAAACCAATGTACAATAATTATTAGTTATTTGCCAAATAATATGTAATTTTATACGTGTAAGTGTAAGTGTATTTGGGGAATAGGGAGTGTGAATACATTACGTATTTGGTGCGTGATCGTCTAATGAATTCATGGTCGAATCGGTGTCTCACGGTTCCTGGCTACCTCAACCAGACGCGGGTCGCCCGGGCGTTGCAGCGATGGCCCGCAGCGTAGAGTGTGCTGGTGTACCGGTTAGTGGCGGAGACAATTACCAGATAACTGGGTAAGCTGCGCTGGCCATGATTTGAGTTTACACGTGAAACTTCTTCGTGAAACTTTTGTACAAGTATACTATGTTTTCTGAGAGTTTTAAGTTTTCACAGCTTTGATTTCTGTAACGGCACCTACTTCACGTAGTGAAGTCAGTCGCAATGGCACAAAACTGCTAAACCGTTTGCACAATATCACTCTCTTTAAGTTTTCACAGTTTTGATTTCTGTAACGGCACCTACTTCACATAGTGAAGTCAGTCGTAATGGCACAAAACTGCTAAACCGTTCGCACAACCCGCCAATCTCTCAGAATTTAAGTTTTTACAGTTTTGATTTCTGTACCGGCACCTACTTCACGTAGTGAAGTCAGTCGCAATGGCACAAAACTGCTAAACTATTCCCACCTATGTATAATATTTCTGAGAGTTGACAAGGTTACCTAGTATACTGAACTATACCATGGGCCAAGCTTCCCTGATTCTGATTCTAGACCAGAATGCCCACTCGTCAAATCGGCCAGTCTTCATATACTCCTAGTCCACGTTGACTTGCAACAAAGTTCGCATATACAAAATCATTAGTAAGAGTAGGACATATTGACAAGATATAATATTTTACCAATCAAATTACACTTCTAGCATCCTTGTTAAAGAGTACTGGCTGAAAATGACGTCATAATTTTCTACACCCAATAATATTAACTTTTAAAATCTATCTTACAAATAATCGCTTTGCATTGGCTAGGATAGGAAACAGTAGGATGCGCCAAAATCAGATAACAAATTCTTAAAAACAAAATTGTTTTCAAAATAAAGAACCCCAAAATATAAAAGAATTGGGTCAACTTTTCATGTAAGACCGTGTTTATACCTAAACATAACTATACCATAAACGACCCTTAAAGAAATGTATTTCTTTCAATAAGCAAAAATACACAATAAAACTAGTAAAGTTCAACGTACCAGATGTGGTTTTTAAAATATAAGTAAACAAGTACAGTTGACATAATTATTATCGAAACACACTTTAAAAAATTAATAGTAATCTAAATTAATAACATAAAAAATTAAAAAATTAGATAGAGATATTTGCCTCGTTTCAGTATATTATTTTGTATAAGTACTACTTTATTTATTCTTTTAATTAATGTAAAAATGATAATTCTATATAGTTTTTTTAAAAATACTAGAGAAACTGAACAGTAAATAAAAATGCTAATAATAGAACGTTTTGAATTATTGAGAAATTAATATTTAATTCAAATAAAATTAATGCAAAATCTGCTGCTGTTTCTTTACTAAGAAAATTTGATAACTGTTGCTGCAGCGTTGTTTTATCAAAGCTGAAAAAGTCTTTTACAAATTAATAGGTAGTCGAAAATACAACCAACATGAAATTTCTCTGTAAACTGAGGAATATATGTTTTCCTTCATTTTCCTACAGGATCCAGGTGTACGTGAACGTACTATGTATTAAGCAGTAATCTTTTTTTTTTGCGAATCGACCAAAAATTCTAAAGACCGGCGGGTGGTTAAAAACCACTGGTCTAACGTTAAGGAGAACATGTATTAGGTTTGCACGAGGGAGGGGAAAATTACTTTTATAATCTGGTGTACAAATTAATGAAAATCTCTGAAAATCTTTGTAAAATCCTTAAAAATTATAGTAAGATTTTCTTAAAATCATGTAAAATTTCGAGCAAAAATGCATAAAATCTTAGAAATTTCATATAAAATCAACGAAAAATCACTACAGTCTCAACAAACATACTTAAAATTTGAGAAAGTGGTTTCCCCCTTCGGTTTGCATTAAAATTTTTGATAAATAAGTTTGCTAATTTTTAGTCAGGATTCTGTAGGCTGAAACAGAGGTGTGTAAACTTTAATGCTGCGTTCCCTTTTTTCTTCAAGATACAAACTTAGGCTCTGGAGAGTTTTTATGTCGATGATAATTGAAGAAAATAGTATGTTACACAAAAAGTTTGTATATTTTAGTAAAACAAAAATAATAACGTATTGTTCAATGTTGCAGTAAAATGAGGTACTTGCCACATGTTTTAAGGGGGTAGCCCAGCTATCTGGATCGAAAAAAGTAAATTTTTTGTTTTTTGCATAAAATTAATTCTATATGTGTGTAGAATGTGTGGCCGACACGGTTTTCTCGAATTTGAAAAAATTACGAAGAAGTTATAGTCAAAAATGTGAGCGCGCGCACGACTATTAAATAGGGATTTAAAAGGTACTTTTTCTTTATGGTTCCGGTGATAACTCGAACAATTTTCTATGGGGGTTTCTGCCGACGGAAAATATGACTGCCTATCGACTCTCGATCCAAATTTTTATAGGGAAATTTTCGGTAAAAAAAAATAATTTTTTTTTCAAAATGCCATAATTTTGTTAATTTTCAAAAAAATCGATCGACAGTTGATAGCCACAATCTTAATCCTCAACTGAATTTAGTAGAAACATTTTTTTTTTCATTTTTATAGGCGGCAATTCCCGGAGCAATCAGGTCATCCTTTTTTTTTGGAGGACCTTCAGGCGACGCCATTTTGCGGACATTCAGCAACAAAAAAAAAACATTTCCGCTGTTATTTTGTTGTTCGAATGACGTATAATAAAGTGCTTTTTATCCCATTTAAAAATATTAATACCTCTGGAGGAGCTGTGCGCAGTTTTTTTCGTTCTGAAGAACTGCGCTACCCCCTTAAGGGGGACAAATTTCACTTATGTGAGATTTCTAATGTGCGCGCAATAGTTTTCTGTTAAAAATATGATTATCATACACTGTAAAAAAAAAGTAAAATTACAGAAAAATACTAGTAAAATTTTACTAAAAAAATTCGGTAATTTCATTTTACTATAATTATTCCGTATTTTCACCTCAAAATTCTGTAATTCTTACATTATTCTGTATTTCTACCTCAAAATTCTGTAATATTTAAAAAATTCATAATAATTACATAAAGTAAGTAAAAATGACTTAATATGTATGTAAAATTACTTACTTTCTGCAAATTGCATCACATACTTAATGTAGAATTACATATTGTTGGTAAAACTTCCTATATTATGTAAAATTACAGTTTGCATATTAATATCTGTAATAATACATCAGTATAATGAGACTTATTGTTAGTACATATTTTATGTAATAATGCTAATAAAATATTTTAAGTGTAATTATTAATGTTCTTATTAATTCTTCTGAGATTAATCTCCATTGTATGGGTGCAATATTGAAGTTATTATTTTAATTATCGATTATCGATTATTCTATAGAATATTTTTTTACAATATAAACATTATGCATATTTTGTATTATAATTTATATTGCATATAAACGTACCTATAAGGTTTTTATAAAATATAAAATTTTAAATATAAAAGTTTATAATTTTTCTGTATTACAATGTAAAACAGGCAGTTTAAAAACGCAATTTAAAATTTACATGCAACTTTTAAAAGGGTTCCGAAATTTTACAGAATAATTTGGTAAAAACATTCCTTTAATATGACGCTAGCCAATCGGAACAGTGATAAGCTACTAGTTGAATCCTGTCTGTTTAGCCCACCCAGAATGTGCATTACTTTAGTTTAATGTTAGTTTATTTGTAGCAGTGAAGAAGTGTAGATGTACGCATGCATATTATAGTTGAAATCACCGGTATAATTAATATATCAGTTCACATAAAGTACGTATATTATTTATATTTATATAAGGTTTATGATTTTTACTTATGAATACTAATAATATATTTGTGTTTTTGTGTAGGTTATTGCAAATTCCAGGCGTCTGTAACATTTACCAAGAAAATGTAAGTAAATTGTTTATAATTTAATAATTAAATATTTTTAGAAAGATACATAACAGTTTATTTATATTAAAATAATTAACGTAGCGTTTTTTTATTTGTAGATAACTTTATCCAGAAGAAGGATCGAAATCTTCGTCAGGAATGAAAACGATGTCTGTCTTGAATAGGGTACTAACCTTAATTAGAAAGCTGAATAATTATTCGTAAGAATAACAATATTTTTGTTCAGAGATTTAAATGACTGAATGTTTTTTTTTTAAATTCATTTTATATATTTTTTTTTATAATGTTACGATAAATAATTCATATTATATAACACATATAATACTATACAAATTTTGTAAACTATACGTATATTTTTTGTATATAGCATTTTTTTTGCTAATAAACTATATATATTATTATTATTCAATGTTTATTAATTCCTGCTTCATTTGAAAATACATCCTTTATGTAAATTTACAAATGTATGTAATTTTACCAACAATAATATTACAGAACTAAATAAATATTACCTATTTATGGAAAATTCCCGACAGCAAATTTACTGAAGTTCTGTAAATTTACTAAAAGAGATTTTACTAAAAAACTGTAATATTACATACATATGTATTTTTACATACCGTTGGTAATATCATATTACACAACGTTTGTAAAAGTACCGACATTATGTATTTTTAAACAATTATGTAAAATTACAGCTGTTCGGTAATAATACCTACAAATGCTGGGCATCATAGTGTCTCATACTTTGTAGGTAAAATTACATAAAAATTTTTTACAGTGTATGATTATGGGTAAATTTGTCTTTGAAACATGCGTGGAAATAGGTACCTAATATGATAGCGCAGAAACTCGGGCGCATATCATTTACGTTTATGAGTACAGCGAGGAGATTCCTTCCCAAAAAGAAACATAACATTGCAAACCAAAATAATATATAAAATATAAAAAATAAAAAACTAAATTAAAAGTACAATTTAAAAAATATATATGTGACAATTGCAATTTTCGCGTCTTTCGCATTATTTATCTCGCCCCTATTTGGGGCTTGCCCTTAGTTTGGACACCTCTGGTTTAAAGTTAAGGAGAACATGTAGTTGTACAATAATTAAATTCAAATTCAAGCAAAAATAAACACTGAAATTGTCACTATATAATTTTCAATATTGGTTATAGGAGAAGTCCGATTAAATACACTTGACATTGTAGTCATGTTTGGTGCTGTCACCATTGTTATATATAGTAACTACTCTTTAATAATGTTTTCATTATTGTACTAGTAACATAATGAGCTCCTTCTACATAGGCAATACGGTAATTTAATACCAATATTTTGATACGCTTGAAGAAAAGTTTATTTGTTTATTTTATTTATTTTATATTGTATACAATAAAATACATTGTATATAATTTTCTCAGATACATCGTATAATATATTTGTGAAATAATACAGCTTAGATAGTGTGTGAGTGTGTGTGTGTGTGAGAGAGAGAGGAGAAAAATATGTTATTTTTATATAGGTAATGACGTAAAAATATTGCATTTCAAAAATTTAAATAGTGGGTTACTTCGAAAAAAATGAATGTTTATTTTTACTGAAATATTGGATTTTGTCTTCTTAAATACGTATGTCAAAATAAATAAAAAAATCTATTTGTTGTTGTCAGCGTATAGGGGGTACGCTTAGCTACAGTTTAGTGTGCGCCAACATAATATTCGCTACTTTCCACCGAACGAAATGCTTTATTCCATTTTCAATTTCAAGCGTTCCCTGTTTACAGAGATATTCGTGTATTAACATTATAAAAGTATAGCATACTTATAACATTGATAAATAATGAATTTAAAATTAATTAATTATAATAATTTTTTTTGTAACACTAACACGTGGTTAGCGCCGGATTTAACGCCTTGAAATTTTTTCGTGTTGAAAGCCATACAAAATATTTTGAACCGGTAAACGATTGAAATTCGTTACGAAAAAAATATAATTGAAGTATGTACATATGTATATTTCTAAACATAACCCTTGCAACGTAAGCGTATAGTTAATCTATGCCTTGAACAATGTCGCGTAGCAACGACAGCTGTGGCCGGATAGTTAGTCGAAGCTCCAACTACTCAAATAAATAAGCCTTATTTAACGAGCAAAATGTCACTTTTTCGTATATAGTTTTTGAAAACATCATCTTATAGAAAATTCTCTGCCCGGATCTGATGGTGGGTAGAAATATATATATATATATATATATATATATATATATATATATATATAGATAAATAGTGATAAAATTGACATTAGGTTGCCATGGCAACAAGAGAGAGAGAGAGAGAGAGAGAGATCATATAAAATTCTTTGAATCACGCTTAAAATCATGTAAAATCCTTTACAATCGAGCTTGAAATTATATTAAATTCTTACAGTCGCGCTTAAAATTATGTAAAATTCTTACAGTCGTGCTTAAAATCATGTAAAATCATTGAAATCGCGCTTAAAATCATATAAAATTCTTACAATCGCGCTTAAAATCATGTAAAATCATCTAATCATTGAATACAGAATTATGTATATACTATAATAATGGTGTGTGTGTGTGTGTGTGTGTGAGAGTGTCTGTGAGGTTGTTTGTGTGTAATCGCATTCAAAAATTTAATATTTAACTTAGATAGCTATGAGAAAAATGAATAAATAAATAATAATAAATTTAATATTTAACTTAGATAGCTAGGAGAAAAATGAATTTCACTGCCATATTGAAAAATTTCAAATTAATATATCAAAAATGATGAAAATAACTTTTATAGAGGAATTCCCCAATAGAATCTCATTGCGCATCGTTTAGCAGGTACGTTTAGCTACAATTTAATATGCAACAACTTAAGATTGGCGCATTTTTACCGCAAGAAATCGCATTGTAATTGTACGCGACGGAGCTATGCGCGCGTGCAATATAAGTTTATAGTTATTGTCGTCCCCCACAAAGTTTGTAAGTATTTTTTGGATATTGCAATTTGTTTATAATATATTTATTTATGTATGTACAAAAATTCAAAAACCGACAACTTGGTTTACTATTGTTTAGACATATTTTAGTAAGTCATTCAGCAAATTTTACAAGTATTATAAGTATATGGCTTGTTGTCGTCCCCCACAAAGTTTCTAAGCATTTTTTAGTTATTACAATTTGTTTATTATATATTTATTTATGTGGGTACCGAAATTCAGCAACCGACTACTTGGTTTACTATTGTTTAGACATATTTTAGTAAATTAATCAGCAAATTTTACAAGTAGGTATTTAAAAGTTTGTGGTTTATTACTGTCCCCCATAAAGTTTGTAAGCATTTTTTGGTTATTACAATTTGTTTATAATATATTTATTTATGTGTGTACAAAAATTCAGAAACTGACAACTTGGTTTACTATTGTTTAGACAAATTTTAGTAAATTAATCAGCGAATTTTACAAGTGTTTATAAGTTTATGGTTTATTACCGTCCCCCACAAAATTTCTAAACATTTTTTGCTTACTACAATTTGTTTAGTATATATTCATTTACATATATGCAAAAAATTGGTAACCGATAAGTAAATTTATAAGAGTTATTGCAATTAAACTGTTGTAAAATTATGTGTTGTTTTCATATCGGTGTATATACCTTACGTACGGCTAACATGTTAAGAATTCGTATCGTTCGCCCGTAGCACAGCGCGCAATTGATGAATTAAGTTTACAAGTAAACAACTCGAAAATAACACAAAATATTAAAAAAAATTTCAAATAAAAAACTTCTTTGGACATTGCTCTAAAACTTTGTCGCTTATGTACGCACTTATTTCTTAAGGCCGAAAAGTTTGTAACTGTGAGAAAAATTCGCTTTCAAATTGAAAAAAATTTTGCTCAGTAATTTGTTTATTTATTTTTTATGTTAATTAATAATTATATTAATCAAAAAAATCAAGAAACATACACAGAAATAGTTAGTAAATAAAATAAAAAAAGAATTATGCTAATAACTTGTCTAGTAACCGAGATATGATCGGTTCAAGTTAAAAAATAATTAAATTTAAATTTTTCAATTTTTTTGGAAAAAGTGGATTTTTGAAATTTTGCAAAAAAATAAAAAATGCGTCTACCCACCATCAGATCGGGCAGAAAATTTCCTATAAGATGATGTTTTCAAAAAATATATATCAAAGAGTTACAAAACACTTGCACGATACAGGCTTTTGGAGCTTCAACTAAGTTGCCGCGCGTTGGTCTGGACGTTGAAGGAGTCAATATTTTGAAAAAAAAAATGTTGTAATAAATGAATGTACTGCCCATTTTCATACAATAAAATTGTTAAAATTATTGTTATTAGTATACTGTATTCTTGTGATGATATTAAAGTACCATCTCGGAAATACAATAAATATAGCATTTGTGTGCATATGCTTAAATAAACTATTTCTCTTATTTTCCGATTTCGTTACTTAAATTTGGGACACTTTGTATAATAATTCAATGCTTAATATAAACATCATTTCCTATATAAATTAATGAATAGAGTATTCGCCAAACTTGTTAGATATAAATTAGACATAAATTGCTGATTCAATTTACGATAATAAAGTTTATGTTCTATTGATTTTTGCTATATTTCAATATGATAGATAGACCTACATTCATAATTTGGTTGAAAATTTTGTTTTCTCATTTACTTGTAGACTATTCTAAATTCGAATGCATCATATAAGTGGGTTCTTCTTTCTACACGTGTATTATTTGATTTTGTTTTGTTTTTGTTTTTATAGGTATTTATAAATATAGAAGCTTATTCGTACCCGTAAAGCATGCATCTACAAAATTCATATAATTCCAGACAAATTTTTATGCATCAAAATATCTATTTAGTCTTAGTAATTTTATTTGTTAGACAGAGTTATTTAGCGCAATTATTATTTATGGAATTTATTTTATTTATTTTACGATTTTTTATGTAATACCTGCATTTTATATTATTCGTTATTATTTAACAACCAAAATTGTTAATCTAAAATAAATTTTTGTTACAAATATGATAAATGTGTGTAAGTGATTGTATAAGTGCATTTTCTTTACAACAATTTTTATGATTTTTTTTTAAATATTTGTGAAGAATTGTATTTAAAATTTTAGACATAGATATAGAAGATAGTATTACAGGCAGCCGTAGGTAGGTTAGTGATAGCGTGTTGGACTCGGATCCTGAAGGTCCCAGATTCCACACTTACACCAAAAATTAAATTAAATATTATCTGAAAAATATTTTACTATATTATTATTTTTTTTTTATAAAACTTAACATATTCATATACTTTCATAAAAACATTTTTGTTTATTTGAGTAATTTCGGATCGTAGATAAAATTCTGTATGCAACTTGTAGTAAACTGGGTTTTATGACATTCGTTCGGATGTTTTCGGGCATTGCTACTACGCTCGGCACGAAATTTCCGAAAACCCATCTTTACATACTTGTTACATAAATAACTATTTTAATGTTGGTGTTTATTAAACAAAACCATTATATTGTGATTATTAAAATTTTTGTATTCGGCCTTCGACTATTATAAAATAGGTAACAGCCAAAGCTGAATATTCGGCAAATAATGGAATACATTATACTGAATATTATATTCAATTGTGGTTTTGATAAATTTTCATCACCTGATCTTTTTATCCAACTTAAAGTACTAAACTATATTACCAAAGCTGAATATTCGGCAAATAATGGAATACATATACTGAATATTATATTCAATTTTGGTTTAGATAAATTTTCATCACCTGATCTTTTTATCCAACTTATAGTACTAAACTATATTGTCCAATTTAAGTTTTGTTTATTACATTGACAAGATCGTATATGTGTATATATATAAATTAAGATTAAAAATATAAATCAGTTTTGATTTATAATTTTATGACATAGATGTTTATAAAATTATATTTTTGTTTATGAAAAAGTGCTTTTATTTTTCAGTTTAAAATAAATTCTTACTTCTATCTCTTATCAAATATTAATAACTAGTTTTGATATATTTTTTTTATATCTAATATAAAATTCAAACAAATTAATTAAAATTGCTTAATAAGTCATTTTAAGTAAACGTCAAAAGTAATTTATTATTTTTTGTATATACATATAGGAAAAACAAATTACATTTTTTTTGATGAACGAACATGCAATTTTAAGCTAGTAAATGAAAAATATTTGTAGATACATTCTAAATTATTACTATGTCAATAGCATAAATTTATAATTGCGACGATACTGATTCAATAGGAATTACGGCAAAACTGTCAATCATTACAGATAAATAAATAAATGATATATTACTTACATATAGTCAATAGAAATGAATAAAATAGATAGTGAAGAAAAGTAAGTTATCATAAAAATTTGAAAGTTTGTAAATGATTACAAAAATTGTTGAATGAAATTAAAAAAATTTGTATCAATATTAGCGCTTGCGCAAAAACGTGGAAAGCATGCGATATGTAACGTGCGCGGTGCAACGCAGTACGGCCGTGCCGTGCCGTGCGTTGTGTTCATCGAAGTCTGCAGACCAGACAGATAGAATACCCATACCATACCGTAAGCATAGCATTCGGGTATCGTATAGGTTAGCTTAGCTTAGCTTAGCTTAGCATTACGGACAAGAATAACATTTTGATTCGTCGTTGTTGTTCAACCTGCAGAGAATTCCATGCGACTACGAGTGCAATTGCAAGTGCAAGTGCATGTGCATGTGCAAGTGCAACCACAATCGCAAACCGCGTCCGTGTTACACGGTTACATTTTGTTTTGTGATATTCTGTTAGAACAATTTATTCTTCTCAAAATACCTAATATCTAGTTACTCACTTACGCTTTGGTTGTGCGTGTGCTTGTGCGCTACACCACCGTATTTACAACATGGATTACCTTAAGATTCTCTTACAATTCAGCTCATCTTAATGTGTGTTTTGATTGTGGTTTGTGTTATTTGTGCCTGTGACTTGTGTCTCGTGTTTACATCTCGATGCTTCTTTGAGTTCTTGTTTTGTATCTTTTACGGCCAGTTATTTGGATGGATTATGACGCGAACAGTTAGGGATATTCAGGTATTTTTACTTTTTAAATTCACTTTTTCTATCGTTAGGCATATATATTATGAAATCAAAACGTTATATTTTTTTAAACAATTATCTGTATGTAAAACTATAGAAAATTATACGGTTATGTAAGGATGAGTAACAAAAAGTTTGAAATCACACAAAATCTGCAGTGATCAATACAAATTTGTACCATAAAAGTTTGTGGTTATTTTATTTTCTATAAATGGATAAAAATATTATTTAATTAGTAAAAATAGAATGCATGCAACTGTGATAAAACTGAATATATATTTTTTAAATTTTAAACTCTCTACTTTTTGAAGCACTTTTAACGTATATATTTATGTATATAGATACGTATAGATACGTATATATATATATATATATATATATATATATATATATATATATATATATATATATAAATTGTTTATTATTAGTTTTATGAGTTTTATTTAGCCTTACAATTAATAAAATATTAGCAATTGTTACATTCACTTTGAATTAAACGTCAAAAACTGCTTTTAACTAAATGGAGCTGTAAATATGGGCCAATAAGTTTACAACTATATCTATACTTATTTGAAAATAATAGGGGTTGCCAGGCGTTCTATTTTCGGTAGGACAGTCCTACAATTGCAAGTACATGTTCTACGTTCTATATTTGGCCTTAGATGTCTTACATTAACATGTTATAAAAATTGAAAGTATTTAATCTAAGCAATTATTTCAATTTACTGTCATTAAAATACCATTATGAACGCAAATCTTAATTTTTGCAAATTTTTCTTTTTGTCATCGATTCTTTTTTTGCAATCAATCGTACTAACAAAAATAATATACATCTACTGATAGATGGCAATGTTTTACAAAAATTATTATTTGAAAATTACAATAATTAATAACACAGTAAAGTAATAATAATAATTCGAGGGGGAAACCACTTCCTCAAATTTTGTACATTAGATTATACAAATTCTAAGTATGATTGTTGAGATTGTAGTGATTTTTTGTTGATTTTACCGATTTTCTACGAAATTTCTATGACTGTAGAGATTTTACTCGAGATTTTACATGATTTTAAGAAAATTATTAATTGATTTTACTAAGATTTTAAGTGATTTAAAGGATTTTACTAAGATTTTAAGGAATTTTAGAGGATTTTACAAAGATTTTAAATAATTTGTACACCAGATTGTACAAGTGGTTTCCCCCTGGTAATAATTGTTTGTGGAAAGTGTAGATACACTCCCCATTTTGGGTCTCGTTGAAATTGTTATTTTATTTTTTAATTCCAAATGCATGGTCATTTAGATTAATTTTTGTATTAAAGTTTTTATTATATATGAAGTAGTTGATCTGGATTTATTTGTTTTTTTTTTTTGTTTTTAAGGTATTTTTTTTTTAATTTTACGTTAGGTACATTATTATATATATAAAAAAAATAATGTAAAAATTGTAATAAGTATTTAGAAATTTGAATATGTGCGAAATAAAATGAAAAATAGAATTACAATCCTTTAAAATTCAGTTTAAAATTAAGAAATTAATTATTGAAGGCGTTTTTAATATAATAAAAAATTTAATTAGCAAATATATTTTCAACTATTCATTATATTTTTAAGAAAGTGTGTTAAATGAAATTGTGATACTTAAAATGCAATATATGAAGTGAAAATTTTTTTATGGAATAATTTTTATTTAACTAGTCTGGAATATTGTACGATATTTTTAATTACATATACGTCCACTAACAAATCATTGCAGAGATTTGCGTATGTATATATATATATACGAATTCTATTAAATATTTGTCTAGCTATCGTAATAGAATGATTTCTTTTATGTATTGCTAGTTATAAATGAATAAGATAGCGACAATTTATAACAGCCTCACCCTCTAAAATTGAATACATGACATTTGCGAATGAATTGCCATCAAGTTTGTTTAATACCTATGTGGATCAATTTGGTACGGAATTGTAACACTTATTTTACACAAAGGAAAATTCTGTATTGTAATTCTGCTGTTACACTTTACTTACAAATTATGTATATTTTCACATCTTGTTATTCATTCGAAATTGTAACAATCTTATTTTATTCTATACGACATTTTTTGAAACTAATACTAATTTATAACTTGCAACTTTGATTAATAAGATATTTACTATTCATTTATGAATATTATTTTATTTTAAATATATATTAAAAGATACGTATGTATCTAGGTTTAAATAAGATTTAAATTGTTCTAGTATTATTTTGTTATTTATTTAGATTATAGTATGCAAATTTGCTACAATTCAGGAAAACAATTTTATAATATTTCCTGCTAAAATCATTTTTAATTAATATATCAGGATATGCATAAGAAACAGATACAGTATTTGTGAAATAAAATAAAATTTTATGATTGTAAAAAGAGAACATCAATATGTAAAAATATAGAAAATTTATTATATTTTACACAAAACAATAAATAGATAGAATTAATATCATTGATATAGTTAAAAATATTTCGGAACTCATTAAAATTTCATGTTATTTGTATATTTTTTTCCGTCCGTTAAAACGTAGATTGTTAATAAACTACAAACTGAAGCCGTTTTATTTTTAATATAATTAATATAAACCGAGATATAAACAAATATCTAATGCTTGTTTTTACACAAAAAAAAATTGCTAATAAAAAAATTTGCATGTCAAATCCAAAAAGTATAATTTGGGATTTTATTCACAAGATTTTTGTCATAATCGAAATATTGGCCTATGATGAAGTAGTTAAATTTCTGAGCTTTTGAGATGTACAATAAATTTTCCTCTGATATCAAAAGTTTTTTTTTTGTTTTTTTGTAAAGGTTCCTGCAAAATATTTATTATAGAAATAAAAAGAAAATATCTATTAACGACCTAACAGTAAACAAAAACATGAAAATTGAATAGTTTTGTAATGAAGCCTTACATTTACCTATAGTTGTTAGAAAGGTTTAGTGAAATATTTAAGTACTTAAGGAAGGAAATTGAATTTGAAATATTTTTCTCAATCTGAAGAAAGATCTATATGTATGTAGTTAGTTACCTTGAATCTGGGACACTTTAGCGTAGGATCAATTAAATAAAACGATTGAAATACCTATTTAATTGTAGGTAGAAATTTCTGCAATTTTAGGCGTTTTAAAAATGAAATTTTTCTAATGGCTGGTATCTACTAAAACTGATTTTAATTGAGGGGGCGAAACCATTTCCTCAAATTTGGTAGGTACACTAGCACTAGACTGTACAAATTTTGAGTGGGACTGTTGAGATTGTAGTGATATTTCTTTGATTTTAACGAAATATCTGAGAGTGCAGACATTGTACTAGAGATTTTACATGATTTTAAGTATATCTTTAATTGATTTTACCATGTTTTGAAAGATTTTTAAGAAAATTTGATCAATTTGTATATCAGGTAAAATAATGCAACTGTCATAATACTTTCAAATAAAATAATTTTTTTTAGAGATTACTCTAAATTTTTTTCGCATATCATACCTACTTATTTCTTAAGCCGAAAAATTTATAACTGTGAGAAAAATTCGCTTTTAAATTGTAAAAATCTTGCTCACTAATTTGTTTATTTATTATTAATGTTACTTTATAACTATATTAATTTTTTTCAAGAAACTTACACAGAAATAGTTAATAAATAAAATAAAGAAAGAATTATGCCAATAAGTGTATAGTAACAGTGATATGATCGGTTAAAGATAAAAAATAATTAAATTTAAATTTTTTGGGAAAAGTGAATTTTTGAAATTATGCAAAGAAATAAAAAGTGCGTCTTATCCACCATCATTAAATGGTTTAAATCAGATCGGGCAGCAAATTTCCTATAAGATGACCGAGTTTGTAGTACCAGTTATTATGTTTAATATATTTGTTAATTTTATTATAGTTATCAGATTAGATTAACTTTTCTTGTAATTTTATAATTTATTAATAATTTATATATGTATATGGAAATTTTCGAGCATTTTTGAAATAATGTACACAGAATATAATTATTTACAAATGAACTTGTAAGTACATACATACATATATACGATAATAAATAATGTTGTATAATTTCGAAGTTTGCAACAATCGCGGAAGAAAAATATGAGCAATGTTTTTACATAATCTGTTTATGTATGTGTGCATACGTACACATACTTACATACCTATCTAGATAGTACGGCAGGCACACACACACACACACACACACACACACACACACACACACACACAAACCATAACCTGAGTTGAGTGGAACGCTAGAATGCTTGTATTTGATTAACAATACTTATAATACTTAAATTAGAAACTATGTTGTTCTACATGCCTATTTGTTGATCACATTTTTAAATTTTAATTTGTTTGCATAACATGAAATGCTGGCTGATTTTAAAGATATCTACTGACTGACTGACTGACTGTGAGCTGCAATTAGAGAATTAGATAAAAAAAAAGAACATACGTGCTGTGCTATATTTGTTATGTGTTTCGGTTTATAAATTTCGACACTTTTCTGATTGTTCACTTATTGCAAAATATAGTTACTAGCTATAGTCCGATTATCGTAAGTTTGGTTGTACGTCATCCAAAAAAAAAGTAACCAAATCTATGACATCATCACTGAGTATGTTTATATGAGCTCCATAATAAATATCATTTTAAAATGTCATGCAATTTGCATAAAATATTGTAATTATTGTTTTATTTTTTATAAGTTTAAAATTTTTATATTGCATTAAAAATAAAATAAAAATTGAATTATTGAATAATTATCAAATTAGTCGTCTTAAAAGACTGATTTTTATTATAAATATTAAAAAAAAAGCAAAATGTCAACACAAAAACAAATGTTTTTTGTTTTTTAATGTAAACGTACAATATAGCAAAAACAATCATTGTTGCCAAGTATAGCAAAAATAAATACAAATGTCAAAATGTTAATGTATCTAATTGGTAATTATTTATTTGTTTGCAAATATAACAAAATATTACTGATAAACAAATTCAATTTTGTTTTAAACTATTTAAACATTATTTTTATAATATTATATGCAAATATATTTACAAAATATATTTGATACAGATACTTTTGTGTTACGTATTAGGTTTATCATCACATAATGACGTACAACGGATCTTACGATAATCGAACTATACATGGATTAATCAACGTAATAAAAAATTTGAATTTTAAAAATAATTTTTCGAAATATGAAGTATATGAAATATAAAAATATATTTTTATTCTACTATATACATGCATACACTATCACGTCATGTACCCAAAAGGGTTTGCACAAACTCTTTTTATCCCGAAATCAGTTTCCTCCAAATATCCCTATCCAAACAAGCAACGTTCATAGTGACCAGAATTGAAATTTACTTGAAAGTTTTTTAAATTCAATGATTTAAGTTAAATTTTAGCTTCATTACTTTATATGATTCGTGAAATACTATACTGGTCTAAAATAAAATATCTGATTTTGAGGGTTAGATCACTATAAATAGTTCTAAATGTTTGTTTTTTTGATGATAACAGTGCCGGCGCGAGCTAATTATGCGCCCCAGGCGAAATTGATAAAAAGCAAATTGAATAAAATATAAGTATAGAAAAATGACAATAAATAATACCATTAAATACACTATTTATTAATTCATTAGTGTAATATAATAATATAACTGATAAATAATATAAATGTAATATAATATATAATATAACTAAAATTATATAAAAGATTTCTTCCTGGCGTTCATGTCTGCAAAATTTTCGATTGCTGTCTCGACATTGAGGTTTGCTACAACTTTATTTTCAATTGAAAGAATAGCCAAATTATTCAACCTATCTTCTGTCATAGTCGATCGCGAATAAGTTTTTATTAATTTTAATTTACTAAAACTTCTTTCACCACTAGCTACATTAACCGGAATTGTTACAAAAATCCGCAAAGCCACCCACAGATTTGGCACTGTGCTTTTCAAGTTATTGTCATTTATAAAGTTCAAACATTTGCAATTCTTCAGCAGCTCATTACGATTTGCATTATTTTTAATATTGAACAAAAAGCCCCACGACTCTTCAAAATCTTTCATTTGTTGAAACCTTTCGGATATAGACACTAACGACTGATCCAGCATAACATTAAAAATGTGATTTTTGTAATATTTTTCTGGATCATTTGCATCGAGAACTTTATCATCACACTCATATGTAAATTGTTTCTTTCGCCGTCTGGTCCTTCTAGTTTTAAATTGTGAGTTGACGTTCAACAGATTAGCAAGTTTTTTGGCTGATTCTAGAGCATCAGAAAAACCAGAATCCCTATATTCCTCTAAAAAAGTTTTACAATTTCGAAGAAGTTGGATAGCATTCATTATTCATTTCGAAAGTAGGTTTTTGCATGGATTTGCTGACAATATTAAGTTTTGACAAAAGACTGTGCCAAACAGATAATGTTACTAAAAACTCAAAATCTTCGATTTTTTCAGCCAAAGAGCTTGCTTCCGAAACAACTGCAGCATCTAGTGTTTGGTCCTCCAACTCGTTCAATGCATTTCTAATGTCAGTTATTTGAAACATTATTGCTTTAATACATTCGATTCTACACTTCCACCTTGGTTTTGGATTTAATGATTTAACATGCTTTTTTAATATACTCCATCTTCCAACAGATGCAGCAAATAAAGTATAAATTCGTTGAATAATCCCGAAAAAATTGATACACATAATTGAAGAAGAAACGCTATCACCAATTAGTAAATTAATTGAATGACATCCGCAAGGCATAAAAAACGCGCGTGGATTTTCATTTAAAATCCTAGCTTGCACACCTTTATTTTTACCTTTCATATATATTATATATATATTATATATATTTCTTGTGAGACTACTCTGCGCAAATGCTCATTTAATGTTAAATCAAATTTTCCTAAAAGTTCTACAAGACCGAGAAAATTCCCGTTATGTGGAACAAATAACTTATCACAAGACCCACGAAATGCCAAATTATTTTTTGCTAGAAATAATGTTATGTTTATTAATCTTTCTAGCACATTTTTCCAATTGTGTTTTTCTTGGGCTATCAAAGATTGTAAATTTTTATCAATAGTTTTATTTCTATTAAATCTTAATCTTGCCTCTATCCAATTTCTTTCACATTTTAAGTGTGAAACTGACCGCTCGTGCATTTTTAAACTGTCGTGAATATTTTTCCAATCCGATATGCCAGCGTTTGCCAGGCCTGACCTGACCTAGCTGATCGATCAAAAAGTTTGCAAAATAAACAAAATGCAGAATTTTTTTGATTTTCAATAAAGCAACCATTTTTTTAGGAATTTTTCGCCGTTATTTATTTGGCGATAAAATAGTGAATTTGAAAAGCTTCGATTTCTTCCGTCTTTTGGATAAATATCTTGTTGATTTTGATTGCACGTTGATTCTTCTTTATTTAACCCGATTACAATAATATGTATCATATAATATATATCAAAATATCCTCATTGATAATATTATAGCAACCTTTTTTTTCTGATGAAACATTATCTTCGTCTGAACTTGAAGATGTTGACTCGAAATGTTGATTGTCTTCAGCAACTGATTTAGACGAATTAAAATACTTCAATATTTTATCATGCTTATCAGCTTGTTGTTGCATATTTAATTTTCGTTTGCGATATTTATTCCCACTCAATTTCTTTGGCGGCATTTTTGTTAGTGGGGGTAGAAAATAATAATTATTATTTTCCAATAAATAAAATTTAATTACCACAATAACTTCATACCACTAATAATATATTTAAAATTTGAAAAGCAAACATAAAAACTTACTTGAAATAACCAAAGTTCACTATATTTAAATTTAACTTAACGTCGCACAATAGATTTTGTTCACTATTTTTAAATATAAGTTAACGTCGCACAAAATAAAAATTGTATATATTCATATGCTATACATACTTTGAGCCAACTTGCCAACCCCGTGCAACTTTGTATGCTTTCAATAGGAGCAGCGTTCCACAGTTTGTCTACGAATTTTGGACGGCGCGGCGCCACCTATACACTAGTTCTGTTTACTTTGCAGTGCCGTACTAACTTGCAATGTTCCGTGTCGGCTGTGACAGCAATTTGAAGTGACAGCAAAAATGTGGTGTATTGCATTAAGTAAAGTCTTAAAAAAATTCTAATTAATTGTTAAAATATTTCATTTGTATTTTTATGCACATAATGATTCAATCAATAATCATGTATTTGTCATTAAAAGTACAATACGCCGTATTGTATACCGAAAAGACTGGCCGGACTAGTACACCAGTGGCACCACCACTTATTCGCAGACAAACCGTGAAACGTTCAACCTCACAGTTGCATATGGCTGCTTTGAGTATACTATCATGTGCAAGTCGATAATGCAGTTTTTATATATTTGATTCTTACTATTATTCCAGTGTGGTCAGAAACGTCACACACAAAGATTGAAAATTTCATAAACTATTTTTGATATGTAGATATGAGTAGATTTAGCTAGATATTAAGCATTTTATTAAGTAAAATGAATTATTTTGCAGAAAAAAATCAAAATTATTATTCAAAAAATATGTAAAGCTTAAATTTAAAACAATAAACATAAAATCGGCGCCCCAGGCTGTCGCCTGGGTCGCCTGGCCGTAAAAAGTTGACATAGTAAAAAATCTTTCAGAACTTATATTAAAATAAAACGGCTTTAGGTTGTAGTTTTGTATTAATATTTATTAATAATCAACGTTTCGATGTAAACAACGTACATCTTCATTAGGAAAAATGATATGAATGACATTTACAGTAAACAAACAGAACATAGAAACAAGTTACTATAGGTAACAAAATATGTAACTAGATCATAAAATTTATAAATATTGAATTAAAGGGAGACAAATTTAATTTAATTCAATGCTTTCAAACTGATAGATATTATCTTTTTCTTTATAAATTTCTATTGCTTCTCTTATCAATCTATTTTGTGTTGACATTGATGGATCTGGCAATTATTACAGTATCTTCGAATTTTACATCATGAAGATATTCTAGCGCATGTTGTGCAATAGCAGATACTGACCTCTTATATTCCGTTAATCTAGTAGAAACAATTGAGTACGTCGAAACGTCGATTATTAATAAATATTAATACAGAACTATAATATAAAGCCGTTTTATTTTTATGAACAGTGAATTAATATATATATACTGATACTGTATGAAACAGGTTTATTATATGATAATCGCTAGATGGCCACTCACATCAAATTCTAAACAATTTTATTTAAATCTCTGAAGTAAATACATTCACATTATCTTCAAAACAATATTATGGTGCTATATAATTAATTTGCAATCAGAAATTATACAAAATAAGTAAATATTTGGACCATTCCACAATGACTGTAAAACGTTTCACGTTTTGTAGCAATATACAGACTTATATACTGAAATCTAATTATCTTGTCACCAAAAATAAAAATACGAAAATGTTTCTCGGTCTATTCGATAGGTATACTAGAAAATAAAACCGTCAAAATTGTCAAAAGATATTTCTTTGTTGTCGTTACTATATATGAAATTGAAATTTTTATTTTAATTTCTTTTTGTATTTTTTCCGGCTTTCATTTTAGTAGCACATAAAATTCACTAGGGGAGGGGGGTGAGCTTTTGTTAACTAAATAAAATAAATTATATGTAAGGTGAATTAATTTAAAGCATTAATTACAGATTTCTTTATTAAATTTGTCATAAAATCCTGGAAAATTTAATGTTAAGAATGAATTAACCCATTTCTGGCCAAACTAAAAGATCGTTTAAAAAAACTTATTTTTGTTGTGTATTCTAGTTTATAGAGTCCTAATGTAGAAAAATACGCGCTGGAAAAAAAATTAATTGTTGTTCTAGTGAGAGAAACAAACTGTTGCGTTTTCGCATCAACGGCCGAATGTGGTAAAAGAATTCTGACAAAAAATTATATCAATTTGTAATCATAGTTGATGTTGTTGTGATTTCGCCGTCACAATCTTCTTCATCTGTCGGGGTATTGTTTGATGGAATCACAACAACATCAATTTCTTCTGAGTCGGACAATTCGTCGACTTGTGATTCCACTTCTTGCAAATTTCGTCCTTTTGAAGACCTGAACTTTTTCCACTCGCAGATTTTCTTTTTCGTCCAGTCATTTCGAACAGTTCGAACCAAAAAGCCAATTTACACTGCCACGCAACGAGAAATCATCCAAAATGCGAAGCAAAAATGCGTTTGTTGACATCAAATGTAAGCGCGCTAAACCGTGTTATGATTATACGGCGCAGCGCCAATACGCGCTTGCGATATAACGTTTCATGCCGTTGTTGCGAAAACGCAACACCATGTTCAAAGTGTTGTAAATAAACAAAGAATAATAAGATATCCACAAATTTTGCATTAATTCAATTTATTGTAAACAACTAAATAAAACTATAACAATAGGGAACTTAATTTATTGTTATTGTTTATTTTATGTCGTTTTTCGACGAGTTTGATTTTCCAAAAATGACCGTATTGTCTAAATTTATAAAAAAATCAATATTCATATTAATTACATTAAAAAAATTGTTATGATATCTTCAAACCTCAAACTTTAAGATGTACATTTGATTTTTGTATTTACAATTGTTTTGATATGAAAAAAAAAAAATCATGAAGTCTCCGTTGCGAAAACGCATCAACGGCAAAAAATGGGTTAATGAAGAAATACATTTTTCTCCTTATAAACTATTCATTTTGTGTTAATGAAATATTTTTTTAATATCCAAAATGATCATCAGTGAGAATTTTGAAGTTGAGTAATATGGGCGCACGTAAAATTTTTTGTCGTTCAAATGATTTTGAAAAAATAGTATAGTAGTAATAATGTATCGTAATTTAAAATACATATTGCAAACTTTTAATTTCAATATTTTAACAATGCATTTAATCAATGATTGTTATTGTTCAAAGCTTTTTTCTTCCAATTTTTGTAAGAGTCAATCAAATTTTTTTAAATTGAGTTTTGTTAATTTTTAATGAACAGTACTATATGTAATTAAGTTTTAATTTGGCATATTGTTTTACATTATGATTGAATAATTTTTAAAAATTTTAGCTGAACAATAATAATATACAGAAATTTGTATAGAAATCTTTACAAATTTTTATATTAAAAATGAAATTTATGCGGGTACCCATGTAAATTTTGCAAAAAATATTGTACATCACTTATGTATGTAGGAAAATTAAATTAATTGGAGAAATATATATATATATATATATATATATATATATATCGCATTTGTGGGCCAATTTTGAATAACAATAATTACGTAATTGTTTTAATTATAATAATACTATGAAACTTCAATGCATCGTTTTGTTACATAGCTAACAACCTGCAATTACTGCTTTCCGTATTTATTGTCTTTGTTTTCCATCACTTACAGAACGATACATTGAGATTTCACTGTAAATAATAGGAGTAATTGTTTTTATTGTAAAATATATACATATACATATACAAGCAGGACCATATTTACATATTTTGAGACCGAAGGCACGAAGGCGCAAGATAGTTTTTTTATTGCCTCGAGAAATAAATATCTTATATTTAAAAAAATAGCAAGCAAAAGCATTCGTCGAAGCAAGAGAAGCATAACTTTCTCTGTTGTTTTGTGGTATAATAATACATATTTCTTTTTGTTAAAGGAATTTCAATTATTATTAAAGAATATATGTATATGATTTACATATTATTTAAAAAAAAAGTATATTTTACTATATTATCATGTCTTATCTAAAGCACAATGTAAATATGGATATATGTATCTTTGTTTGGTTTTGAAATGCGACTTGAAAGTGAGTTGTAAAGTTGAAATTTTGCACAGAGCTTTTTAATACTACCATAATGACTGAAAAAAATGGGGATAAGTCTGCGTGAGCCGCAGGCGAACACTATAAACCGGGAAAAAAATTATTCGCTTATAATTTGACATCTACCGAACAGAATTTGATGGGAGTTTTATTAATTGTTGAGGCGCTTTTTAAGAATAGTTATATAATAATATAATGTAACGTTCATCTGCGGATCACGCTGAAAATGATGAACTGTAATCAAAAACTTTGTTTATTTATAACTTGAGATCCACGGAACAGATTTTGATGGAAATCCGATTGATCGAATTATCTGGCTTAGCTGGATATCCGTTGCATTCCTAATTATATACAAGCAGTACAATTGAGTTAACTCATTAACGCATAAACTTTAACTACATATATGGTAAAAAATTGTTGTGTGTATATAAAAATAATAAATATATTATTTCTACGAATGCATAAAAGATAGAGCTCTGAGAACATAAGTAACTCTGATGTATTATAAGCCGACTGTATATAAAATACTGCTATGGCCACCATAGAACCGACTGTTATCGTATTAAATAAATTTATGGAATAGAAAATTTGTATAACAACAACAGTTATGGTAACTAAAAACAAAACTATCTTGATATAAATATGCCACCTATTTAAAGAATTATAATCATAAAAAAATATGGAAAATTATGAAAAACTATTTAATCTAATCGGAAAATGTGCAAAATAAAAGTTGTTAGTTATAACTTGTTTAGCAATTTTTGTTACATATATTTTTTTGAAATATATTTCTGTTGCGAAATATTCGTAAAACACATGAAAGTGACATCACTAAATTATCACTTCCGGTAGGGAGTTAATTAAATTGAGATATTCATCTCCGAAGCTTAAATATGAAGTTTCATAACAATCCGTTCAGCCAAATTTGCCGTGTCCACAGACGGACATCACGCTAAAAACAGTTGATTCGTGTTACTATAAGCGTAATTCATGCTTATCTGTAAAAATATTATTATATCAATTTTGGTATGATTGCAATACCTCCCATATCATATGTGATAATTATGACGGTCAATAATAAAAAAAAAATTTCAATTGTTTTTATTTGGCGGCCGTACTCAAATAAGTACATCGGGCAAATTCAGTTTCATTAATTTAATTTAATCATGATTTGGTATAAAAAAATTTAAAACATAGGAGAAACCATTTTCTCAGAAATTGTACACTCGATTGTATAAATTTTAAGTATAATTATTGAGATTATATATTAGATTATTGAGATTAGGGATTTTACTAAGATTTTAAAGGATTTTAATTGATTTGTACACTAGTGGTTAGAGCAGCCACCCGACGCGACAAGTGGAGTGACCGTGGTTCGATTTAATCTTTGCTAATTTATTTCTTTACCTAAGAATATTTCCAATCAAATATCTAAAAACTAAATAATTTTCATGGTCGCAAATTTTTTGAGGATTTAGCAACTCGATTTTTTACTATATTAGCCTACAATTACTGCAATTTAAAATTAATTAATTTTATACAGAGAAAGTGTCAATAATTTTGCAAATCATATTTTGTGTGTTTTATTGAAGAATATGTTATTTATTGAATTTTAATTATTTTATACGAAATTATTTCATTAATGAGGAACACAATATGAGAAATACATTAATTTTTGCAGATAATGATGTACATTTATTTAATAAATGTAACCTACTTGTCAGTAAAATTAATATCTTAGTACTGATGTGGGTTATATAATTATGATAGGTGATTATTTTCAATAATTACAATTAATGTCGGAAAAGTGCAAAGTTTGTCTGATGTTAATTTGCAATATTTTTTATATAATGTAAATATATTACAGTAAAAAGATAATAGAACAAAAATTTATTAGATGTGTTAATGATATTTGCGAATTTAATTTAATATGGTTGAAAATTATTTATAATTATTTTAATCTTTTATACAAAATGATATGTACAAATTTTTTTTATCAGTTAATTGTTGTAGTAAAATGTTAAAGTAACATAAATTTGTATTATATGAAAAGCTTGAAAGTTCAAATTAAAATTGTATGTTTTAGTTTTACATTTTACATTTTACATTTTCTAATATGATTACTTAATTTATTTTATTTATTTTTTAGAATATTTATCTGTGTCTTTATTTTATTATTCCATTTTGTTTATTGTTAATTTAAAGAAAATATAGTTTAGACGACACAAAACACATTACAAACTATTATTTATACACCAAGCGAGATTGGGACATGGAATTTTTTATTACCTGTTTATACAAATATTTTAATTTTCATTTAATCGTAGTGAATTAATATATAATAAGAAAATTTAATAAATTTTGAAAATTGTATTGGCCTCGCCAAGATTTGAACCCGGGACTTCTTGCTTTCACAGCAATCGTTCTAATATTTAGACAACGAGCCCACGATGAAACAAACATTTTTCCAATTAAGTATATTGTTTTTGACTGATCATGACTAAGTCATGCTTTAATCTAGTCGGTTGAATTACAAATACAATTACAATTTTCAAATATATTACATTTTCCAATTATATATTAGTTCACTGTGATTAAGTGGAAATTAAAATATTTGTAAAAACTGTTAGTATCATCTCAGAAAACATTACTTTAATATTACCTTTTTAAACAAAGTTGTATTTTATTTAATAATGTGAAATATGATTTCTTTAAATAAAGTTTTATTTTTTCACCTACAGTTTATAAAAATAAAGTTAAATACAAATTATACGTAAATCATGTATTATCTGCCCACAATGGATATTCGGCGGTATTAACAGGATATCAGTTGCATCTCTAATTCAAACCGAATGTGTTTTCATTTCAGCAAAACGGGTTTAAGTTAGTTTAATCCGTTTTTTTTATAAATCGAAAGAAAAAAAAAAGTGATACGTAGTTCAAAAGTGGCTCTTTTTTGATATAAATCATGAATAAATATTTTGGGATTGATTTATTTTCACCAAATATTTGGTACGGATTTGTGAGGATATGCGCATTTATGTCATCTACCACTGCTACCAACTGACAGCAAATAATCGCTATTGCTTTACATTGCCAGCCAGCTGTTGTGGTTATTTGCTGTCAGTGGGTAGCAGTTGTAGCAGACATGAAAGCTAATGTCCTCACAAATCTATCACAAATTTATTTATTTAGTGAAAATAAATCAATCTCAAATATAATTATGCATGATTTATTTCAAATATTTATTCATAAATTATTAACAAATTATTACGGTCGTCAAACATTAAATGATTTCTCAAATAAATTTGAATTTTAAATATATTGTATGTTTTCAAAATAATGTTTATATATCATAAATATTTAAAGAAATGGTCATAAAATATTTAGATAAAACATATTATAAATGTCGTATATTTTTACGATTTATTGCAATTTTTAAAAGTTTTCTTTCATAATATACAATAAAACATGAAAAGAAAGAATATATACCAGAAGCTAGAAAGTGCAATATTGTTATAAAATATTTCATTTCGACATTTTACACTTGATAATTTTATTAGGTCTTCAGGAAAGTTCTTGTGTTCTATTTAATT
Source organism: Clivina fossor (assembly GCA_963966155.1). Taxonomy (NCBI): domain Eukaryota; kingdom Metazoa; phylum Arthropoda; class Insecta; order Coleoptera; family Carabidae; genus Clivina; species Clivina fossor. The sequence continues at coordinate 76,686,586 of OZ014550.1, forward strand.
ACAACAATATTAATCATACGATTATATGATTAGAAATAGTTTGTTGTTTATTAATTCCTTGTAGTCAATTTTAAGTCTCATTTTGTTTTTGTTTATCACTTGATTTAGCAATTTCAATTTTTATGTGATAAAACGTTATTAAGAAATCACATAGTTGCATATGTATGTGCTCGTTTTAATATGTAATAACATCTAATGTTACATTTATTGTAATTATTTATATATTTGATATAACAAATTTGTTATATTTTTTCAATTTTACAAATCTTTCAGAAAAATAATTTATTTTTAATATTTTGAAAATGGTCAAATTGTAATTTTTAATATGACATTGAAAAACATAAATTTGATTTTTGGTTGAGTTAAAGTTAAAGCTTACTGAACTATTTGAAGTTTACAAACTTTTATTTTGTTGACATAATCAAACGTAATAATTACTTGGGTTTTTGTTTTAAATGCATTGATTTTACACTGAAATATAACTCAGGAAAAGTTTATAACAAAGAAATATAATGTCTCTATTCATAGCTTCTTCTATAACGCTTTTGAAGTTTATTTCAAATATCGTCAGTCGATTTCTTGTTTGTTCCGTTCCATACACCATTTTTGGTGAAATTGAGTTATTGCAAATTTTGGCAATATTCGTTTATTTTCTATCTATTTTAACTATCGTAGTTGTTATAATTTTAATAGTTTCGGAAATATATAAATTCTAATTCTAATCATTTTCTCAAAAGTACGGTTTTATGATATGGAACAAACAAGAAATAGACTGACGAATTGTTATTATTTATGTTAGAAGTTGAATATTATATATATATATATATATATATATATATATATATATATATATATATATATATATATATATACATAGGGATTTAGCATGTAAAATCAGACATGTGCGATTTCTTGCTTCCCAAATTATTTTACAAAAAAAACCTTATGATAAATGTTTTAGGGCATACTTTTCTGCATGTAAATCAATTACTAAAATTTTTTTTGGAACCTTCTTAACATCAAGAATTAGGTCTAAAGTTGTTAAGAAATTGACTGGAAAATGGCAGTAGCCGTAAAATAGCATATAGCATTTAGCATTTGTTTTATTTTTGTTCCAATTTCACGGCTAATGCCATTTTCAGTCAATTTCTTGACAACTTTAGGGCTAATTCCTGACGTTGGGATGGTTCCAAAAAAAATTTGTTAATTGATTTACATGTAAAAAAGTATTTCCAAAAACATTTATCCCAAAGTTTTTTTTGTAAAATAATTTGGGAAGCAGGAAATCGCACATGTCTGATTTTACATGCTAAATCCCTATGTACGACGGATCAAGTCAACACACGGTATATATATATATATACTAGATATTGCAATATGCAATTATAGTAGAATTTTGATTATCCGGATTTTATAAAACAAACAATTTTAACAAATCTGTTAAAATTTGTTGTGTAACATTAAAGCCTGGCGCAGACTATGCTGGGCCGCATCGCATTGCAATTATCCGCCCGGATTAGGGCTGGGCGATATTGGAATTTCAATATCGATATTTTATATTCAAAAAATATCGATAATATCGATATATCGAAAAATCGATATATCGATATATCAATTTATCGATATATCGATAAATCGATATATCGATATTATCGATAAATTGATATATCGATATATCGACATATATATAAATCGATAATATCGGTATATCGATATATATAAATCGATATTATCGATATATCGGTATATCGATAATTAATATTTTAAAAAATTATCATTATATCGATAACATTGATCTATCCTTAGCGAGCCGGGTACTTAATTCATAAGTCGCTGACGGTATTTATTTATTTTGGAATTTTGGAATATTTAATTTAAAATATAAATAAAACGTTTCATAATTACTTTGACATATCATACTTATACTTGTGAACTAATTATAACAAAAATTTATAGATAGATTATTTTAATTTTATCTGATTTTAAAATACACTTTATTTTCAAGCGCAAATAAAAATGATTAATCTTGTATATTAAATGTAGTTATTGTAAACCGTTATATATTTCAATTAAAACCGATTATTTTTATTATGTCTCATCCATATGCGAGATCAAATTTTGTAGCTTACAAAAAGGATATCATGTATCTTAAATATCGATATATCGAAATACCGATATATTAATATATCGATATATCAATATATCGATATAACGATATTTCGATATATCGATATATCGATAAATTATCGATATATCGAGATTTTTTTCCAGCCCTAATATCGATATATCGATAATTTTTATTTTTAATATCAATTATCGATATATCGATATATCGATAAATTATCGATATATCGAGATTTTTTCCCAGCCCTAGCCCGGATAGTGTTTTTTTTTTTCAATTAACTATCGCATATTAGTTCATATAAAATAGTAATAGGTACATGAAAACGATCCGGGCCGATAATTGCAATGCAATGCGATGCGATGCGGCCCGGCATGGTCTACGCCAGGCTTAATACGTAATGGAGATTGAATTTATAGAATTTTCTGGACTGGTACGCCGTGATTGATCTATCTTCATCCCAGACGTTTCACTATACATTTCAGATGACATTGAAGTCACTAAGCTATGAGGATGCTATCTACGATGTATGTCGAAACGTCTGCGACGAGGATAGATCGATTACGGCATATCAGCCCAGAACATTCTATAAATTCAATGGATACCGGCCGTGAAAGCTTGAAGATTACGTAATGGACAGTTTCATCTCTCGAAGAGTATATAAAATTAATTTGTCTGAAGGTTCAAAATTTTATTAGCTGCTGGACGGATTCCGATAGGGTATATGTATATGAATATCTAGATTTAAATATTCAAAAATGTAGATGCTATGGGTTTTGAATTACTTCGGACAATCGAGGTTCTACCGTATACAAACATCAATAGCGTAAATGGAATAGTTAATATGTTTTTTAATTATTTTTAATTGTAGATTGTAAATATTATTATATACAATGAAGGATGTGACTCATTTTTAAAATTAAAATCACTACTATATTCGAATCTCTTCCTTGAATATAGATAGTGATAGTAACATTATTGGTTTCAAATTTATAATATTACCTATCGTGGCGAGAAATTATTGTATTCACTGTTATAGTAACTGCGTAATTGCTAATAAATAATAATATTAGATTACCGTATATTTAATATTCCATAGTTATGTGGTTAGATTGAAAAGTACTTATTATTTCTTATTAGTTGAATATTATACTGTTAGAGAGATTTAAAAATATGTTTAAATTACAGTAGTAAAAGAAACGTAAAGAATATAAAGACATTAGATTGGTAACAATTCAATAGATTAATAAAGTAGATTTTATTGTACAGCTGTTTGCTATTATTATTTATTTCATAACAAGAACAAATATAAATGAATATAATTATGAATCCGTGAAGAAGAATTCGAAAATCATGACTTTTACGTAGAGTTAAGAGAAAGCTTTTTATATATATATATATATATATATATATATATATATATATATATATATATGAAATGAATTCTGTTACATAATTCTACAGGGAAATTAATATTTATATTTTCGAACATATATTGTGTGTTATACTTATATAAATATTCTGGATTAAATTAAAAAAATTGTTTTAATTTTGTATAAATGTTTCAATTTTATACGGAAATGTATTTATAAAAAATGTTTCAAAATTAGCTGTTATAATATTTTACATAACTATTAAATTGTTTTGAGTAATTTTTATGAAATATATTAATACCAATAAACATAAATACATTCATACACACACACAATCACGCCATGTACCAAATGACAAGCAACTCTAGCCTCATCCACATTTACGATACTTCGCACACATGCTCTTCTATTCTTACTACTTTCGCTCATGCAAAACACTCTGAATCATACCATCATACCTTCAAAATCATTTCCATATATTTTCATTACACATTCGCTCAAGATGACTGAACCATCTAAACTGACTTAAGACCAATTTTTGCAATAACATGTTTTTAATTTCACATTTATTATATGTGTTAAGAAAATTCGTATCCCATTACTTTTAGTTACACCACATACGCCAGATAAAAATCTTATTTTCACAGCAGTCATTTTTTTATGCAAAAGTACCCAAAACACCTAAAACCTTACAACCAGTATTAACTCTCCTTTCAATGTCTCGATCAAATCAGATTAATCATGAACAGTGTTTTTAAATATAATAAATGTTATAAAAAATTTAATATTGTAATATTTTGTTTGCATTATTATTAATTTTTGACTATTGAACCCTCTTAATGCATAGATTTGTAACTAGGGCTTACAAAAAGTCGATACATCGATATAAATTGATTTTTTCACAAAAGACGATCGACTTTTTTGAAAGTTTAATATAGACTTTCAATTTTTTGACTGTTTGACTTTTCAACTATTAGTTTTGTTAAGATTTATTTCTTAACTCTCCTATGAAATAAATTTGGTATAAAAGACTACACAATGTTTACATGTAGGAGTATGATATTGTAGCTTCTTGATGATTATATAATATATATCGAAAGTTTGTTTAGTATTTCAATTGAGTTTTATTTATTAAAGTTCAAACAAACTGCTCTTAACTTACGAAAATTTTTATCTGTAATTATTATTATCCAGTCATGACAAATCCGAAAAGTTTTCGTATATATGTAAATTTAAGATACATTTAATATTTTCCAAATGTTTATTTTTTTCTAAAATGAATAACAATCTTGATACTTGTTTTTCTCAGCTTCAAGGATATTTTGTTTGGTTCTATGTTCTCTAACTGCATCCATCCATTTAGGACTGCACCTCTCAATCTCTTTTTATTTAATTAATCAATTAAAAAAATATCATTTATAATAGTTAAGTGAAACGTATTATTTTATTAGAAGTTTTTTTTTTTTTTTTAATGGCACGAGTTGTTTCAGCATTAAGAATCTTTTCTTTGTATTTAAATTAAGTTAGCGTTAGCGAAATAATGAACAAATATGTGGGAATCCAAATATTAGCATAGATCACTCATATCACCTCGACCTGGGAACGAACCAGGGTCACTTCACTTGCCGGATGATTACTTTACTCGAAACCACTGAGCTACCGAGGAGGTACTAGATCTAGCGACAGAATTCTAATCATTTGCAGTATATGTTATTCATAATCCTAAATTAAAAATTTTTCTCCTAGATCCCACGTAAATTATATAATTTGCTAAAATACAATATTGCCAACTTCCCTAGATAAAAATATTAAATTAAAAAAATAATTATTGTAGTTACATTATTTATTCGTGATTAATCAAATTTTCACAAAATAATCTTTTTATACCCCCATAAATTATATACGTCAGTCAAGTTAGCACCCCCCATTCTCCAAAAATTAAAACAAATTAGCTCACATTTATGAGCTATTTATGAGCTATTTTTGAGCCACATTCAAAATTTTTGAGCTGCAAAACTATGCACAAAAAAAATGTTTTTCGATGGGGGGGTGCTAACTTGATTTCAAGTTAGCACCCACGCTGTCAAAAACTTTTTAAAAATCAAAACAAATTAGCTCACATTTATGAGCTATTTATGAGCTATTTTTGAGCCACATTCAAAATTTTTGAGCTGCAAAACTATGCATGAAAAAAATGTTTTTCGATGGGGTCGCTAGCTTGACTTCAAGTTAGCACCCACGCTATCAAAAATTCTCCAAAAATTAAAACGAATTAACTCACAATTATGAGCTATTTTTGAGCCACATTCAAAATTTTTGAGCTGCAAAACTATGCATTGTTGTTATTGTTATTTATTGTTATTATTATTTGGATATTGGTTGAAACCAATTCATTCTCTTAAAAAGTGTTCGATTTTATGCTTTTTAGAAAGTAATTATAACTCGAGCACTTTTTGCCTTATCCCAATACAGTTACATCGCCGTCATCAGAATTGCCATCTTAGCTGACACCGCGCGTGTAAGTTTTAAAAGTACGTTTTTCGTCACTATAAATCTATTTTACAAAAGTTACCCAAAACGAGCTCATAAATAGGTCATTACTCTGGGGCTAATTATTCTACATTATATATATTTTTTTTAATTGGAGGAGGGTACTATCTTGACGTCATGATAGACCGCCTACACCCCCCCGCCCGTAATTTTAAATAAAATGTACAATATCTAACATGAGATGTATGATCACTTTATAAGCTACTTGTGAGCGACAAAATTTATTTTTGAGCTCTATTTTAAAATTTGAAAATTCATTTTTCGCACGGGCAGAATAGTGTAAATTTTCGAGTGTCCAAAGTGGTGCACAAACATAAATTTCGACACTCATAACTACTTCATAAAGAGTCCATAAATCTCATGTCAAATATTTCCCATTTTATTTATAATTAAAAGTGGGGGTGCTAACATGACCTAAATTTATTAGCACATTATTGAACAATAATTTTTTTCCATTTTGAATATGCAGCACGAAAGTAGTTTTTGTATTTCTCAAGTAACTCATAAATCAACTTTTATACAATAATTTGTCCGCATTTTTATTTTGCAGGCTTAGTAATGTATCTAACTAGTCAAAATTATATAAATAAATTATAGTTACTTCAAAACAAATCAATGAGAATAATTTTAAAATGCTATAGATATACCAATATACAAAAAAATGTTAAAAGAATTACAGTGGTACAGAGCGATATAAAAGAATTAATGGAAATACATATAATTATATTAATCCATAAAATAAAATTAGGTCCTCAATCTGATTATTTTAAAGATAAATTAGCTAAAACTGAATATATACATAATTATAATACTCGGCAAAAGAATAAATTTTACATTACTCAAAAAAATACTAAACAAGGACAAAATACATTACTGTTTAAAAGAGTGCAAATATATAATAAGTTACCTGATAGTTTTAAGAAATTACATATAAAAATATTCAAAATTAGCCTTAACCCTTTCCACTCCAATGTCGAGTGTCACTCGACATTGATTTTGTTCCACCAGCTCCACTGTCGAGTGACACTCGACATAGTGTAATACTTCTTTTTGCGGACAATTTTAATTTTTTTTTCGCGAAAAAGATTTATGCAGATATTTTGGACATTACATTTAGAAACAATACCAACAGGGAATCAGGGGCCCATTACTAGAACACAAAAGGTGAACAATTTTCTTATATATATCGAATCCAAATGTAGACAACATTTTGTACCTGACAAATATTTATCAATAGATGAATCGACTGTAGGTTTTAAGGGTAGAATTTCATTCTTAGCATATAATCCAAAAAAGCCTACAAAATGGGGGCTACGCGTTTATGTGTTAGCTGATTCCCAGACAAGCTACATCTATTCTTTTGTTCTATATTATGGAAAAATAACAACTGATGGACTAATAAAGCCAGAATTATCATTTACCAGTAGAATTGTATTACATCTATACAATAATCTACTCACGTCTATACCTGAAGCTACTGGATATCACATATTTACAGATAGATTTTATACTAACTTAATTTTGGCCAAGGAATTATTTGAAAATAAATGCTTTTTGACCGGCACAATTATGCCTAACCGAAAAGGACTACCACAAGAAATAAAAAAACCTAAGTTGCCGAGAGGAGAAACAATTGCTTTTCGCAAAGACAATACCCTTTCACTAGCTTGGTGTGATACCAGAGTAGTGACAGTGCTAAGCACTTTTTATAGTTAATTATAATAAATACAAGGGTGGTGTTGATGTGGCCGATCAATATACCTCTTCGTACTGCTTTATAAGAAAAACATTCAAATGGTGGAGAAAACTATTTTTCTGGGGGCTAGAAGTCTCTATTATAAATTCATACGTGTTGTAAAAAGAGTGGAGTGTCAAAAACGGAAAAGTAGCAATGAGTCATATGAAGTACAGAAAAACTTTGCTCATGTCACTCATTGGAGACTTTAGGGCACCCGAAACAAGTCGCAGAACTGCGGCTGCGGCAGATACAGAACAACGTCTCGATAGAACCCCTCACTTTATTTATTTACAACCTGGGGGGAAGCACAAGGATTGTGCTGTGTGTTCCAATCGAAAAATAAAAGGGGGGAGAAAAGAAACATGCTATTTTGCAAAACATGTGAGGCAAAACCTTCGCTTCATCCCGGGATTTGTTTTGAAAAATACCATACCAAAAGAGATTATAAAGATTAGAATTAAGAATTATAATATAGTATCCTGTAATTACTCATAAAATAAAGTTTATCATATAAGAAAAAATCAATTTTATTTACAAAATTTAGCGTGGAGCTGGTGGAATAAAAAGAAAAAAAGGCTTGGAGTGGAAAGGGTTAAGGATTATTATTTAAATAAAGTATTTTTTATGTTTATAATAAATTTAAAAAATATTTATATATGAGATACATTTATATATTAGTATTTTTATATTATTATTTTGTATTATTCATGTATTATTTATTCATGTAAACTTAAAGGTAAATTTTGATAGCGAAAAAATTTTTTTTCATGCATAGTTTTGCAGCTCAAAAATTTTGAATGTGGCTCAAAAATAGCTCATAAATAGCTCATAAATGTGGGCTAATTCGATTTAATTTTTAAAATTTTTTTGATAGCGTGGGTGCTAATTTGAAATCAAGTTAGCACCCCCCACCGAAAAACATTTTTTTCATGCACAGTTTTGCAGCTCAAAAATTTTGAATGTGGCTCAAAAATAGCTCATAAATAGCTCATAAATGTGAGCTAATTTGTTTTAATTTTTAAAAAAATTTTGACAGCGTGGGTGCTAACTTGAAATCAAGTTAGCACCCCCCATCAAAAAACATTTTTTTCATGCATAGTTTTGCAGCTCAAAAGTTTTTAATGTGGCTCAAAAATAGCTCATAAATAGCTCATAAATGTGAGCTAATTTGTTTTAATTTTTGGAGAATGGGGGGTGCTAACTTGACTGACGTAAATTATATAATTTTACTAAAATACAGTGTTGCCAATTTTCCGAGAAAAAATTTACTAAAGTTTTGAAAAATTTATTATAGCTATATTATTTATACGATTTTAATAGTGACCACATAAATTATATAATTTTACTAAAACACAGTGGTGATTAAAAGATGTTGTCAAAGTGGTCTATATATGGGCTTACTCATATGCAGTTTATGAATGTCTGTAAAATGATGCTGTCTGGTTTGGCTGTTCAACCAATTATTGACCTAAGCACGTTTCTTTTTTGAACACATTTGATGACGCATCTATTGAAATTTATTGATGTTCTTGTTCTGTTAACATATGACTTCCTTTATATGCATTTAGAAAAATAAGTCTGGAACTACATCCGCCTCAAATATTAATCAGTTATTATATTACCAATGCAATATATGTATGTATCTGTTGCTTTCAATTTATTTGAAATTTATGTTTCATACTGTTAGTAATTTATATTTCCATAATATTGGAAGTAAATTGAATAAGTTTAAATTTAAAATTAATTGTACATAACGAATTACTGATTACTAACTAATCTTTGATTATTAAAAAAATTATATAGATTGAGTAATTTTATGGTATTAAGATATTCAGAAATATTTTATTCTTATAATAATTTAAATTGCTTATTTATAATTATGTTTATTAATTTTAGGCTTTGAGTTAGGAATAACTAATTTTTGTTTCAAATGTATGATTTCTTAAATGACTATTTACATTTCTGTTGTGTTGGTATAAACATGATTGACTGTATACGTATTTATCTGTAATATTAATATAATATATTCAGAAATAACCTAAAATTATTGTAGGTAGCTTTGAAGAAAATGAATAATGTTTTTTTTTTCGCCGAAATATTGGATTTCGTCTTCTTAAAAATGTCAAAATCATATGAAAATGATGAAAATATTTCTCATACAGCATTTTCACAGTAAAATCCGTTTGTCTATCGATTAGGAGGTACGTTTATCTACAGTTTAGTGTGTGCCAACATAATATTTTCTACCGAACGAAATGCTTAATAATTTTAATTGCAAGCGTTAGCTGTTTGTTTAATTTTAATTTTTTTTTTTAAACATTGAGAAAAATTTTAAAAATATAAACAAATGTTTGTATTCTTTTTTTATAGTGTATAGTTTTTTTAAAAAAATATTGAAAAAATAATTAAATTTCTGTATGGGGCGGCGTAGGCTGCAAATTTTAATAAATGCTATTATAGTTACCTACTTGAGAATAATTATTGTTAAATTAGTAAAATTACTTAATTTTGGATTTATAATAAATACAGAATATTGTAAGTTATTTGTTTATCTTACATACTTCATTCAAACGTTCGTAAATGATATTTCAGCTGTATAATTTCACTAACTCAATTTCAGGCTGGAATTTATAAATTCTATGTAGAAATTAAAGTAAGTTATAAAAAAAATTACTCCTAATATTTTAGAAATATTAGCATGTACATCACGGAGAGAAAATTTTATTTATTTGAAATATATTTTTAATAAATAATTATATATATATATATAATATTTTTAATAATTCATAACAATAATTCTACGTGCAATTGCGGAGAGTAAAATACTATTTTATTAGCGAAACTCATTTAAAATATAAATATGACAACAAAACATGTAGGTATATTTGAAAAAAATTATGACAGTAACAAGTTTTTAATTTTGTTGTATAAATATGAAAAATACAAAAAAACATAGAAATATTTAAAAATGTTATCGTATTTTAGTGCGACCAAATTTTGAATTTACTGTATAATGAATTTACTGTATAATTTTATTAAAAACTCTTCATTGGCCAATTTCGGCACTTTAACAGGCGAAATTGACCAATGAAGGGTTTTTAACAAAATTGTGAAATTAAAAACCGAGTGTTTTAATAATTTTTTATTTGTTTATACATTATAAAATTGTTTCACCAAGTACCAATAGCATCTTTAATTGGAGTTAATTACTGTATAAAATAAGTAGAATAAATTAATATTTTGACTACTTGAGTAGAGAATAGTAATAAAAATATTTTTTTAATGATTAAAATCATTATATACCGGATGTTGATTAAGTTGTTATCTCTGATAATTGAGAAGAAGAAGAATTAATAGTTATAGAAAAATATATGACTTTAAAACGACTTCTAAATAAATACAAATCAATATGTAAGTGAAATTTTATATTTTAGAATGCAATTAATACTTTTCTATTTTTCATATTATAATAAAACATTGTATATATTACACGAGCGTTGATTTAAGATGTAATAGCTATAATTTTTCTGCTAAACAAGTAATTGAAATATGATAATTAAACAAGAGCATCTTGCAAGTGAAAACTATTAAACTATTATAAAATATAAGCTTGTTGATGTTGCAATTAAAGAAAAATAATATTCATATTTATTGGTATCGAATGAAAAATAGTAAACAGAGTTTGTTGGACAAATGATTTATTTCTTTTTCATAAGTAAATAACATTGTCGCAGGAATATTGAATAATTCGTTTTTGTTTTTCTTACAAAATTTGAAGATTTTCGTTGAACTCAAAGCAGGGTAAAATTAGGTAAAAAGGTTAGTTTGTACTTTTTATATTAACAGAAACAAAAGCTGTATTCTTTTTATCAAAAATTGACTCATCTCAGTTGGAAAGAGAAGTGAAGTGAGTTGACTGACTTGCTTTATAAAAGAACAAAATATTCAAACTCTAGCAAGAGAAATACGAATAATTGACAAAGATCGAAATACTTTGACACTTTTTTTTTGACGTTTGTTTTTCTAATCAACTATAAATTTGTGAATCAATAAATACATCTTTGATATAAATTTTACATTAAAATTAAAATTTAAAAATAAAATTTAAAGGTACAATAAAAACAGCAAGATTGACACAAACTTAACCTCTATAACTTAACTGAGTATCTCACTTCATTTTGAGATTATTTTGCTGGTGCAGCAGAATCGGTAAATCTGAAGTGAGGTGAGATCTCAGTAAATTTTAGGTAAAAAGAATACAGCTAAAATATACTATAATGCGTAAAAAATATCGCATTTAAAAAAAGTATAAATAGTAGGTAGCTTTGAAAAAATGAATGTTTTTTTCCGTCGAAATATTGGATTTCGTCTTTTTAAAAATGTGAAAATTATATGAAAATGATAAAAATATCTTTTATACAGTATTCCCGCAGTAAAATTTATTTAGGGGGTACGTTTAGCTGCAGTTTTGTGTATTGCCAACATAATATTCGCTACTTTCTACCGAATGAAATTTTAATTTCAAGCGTTTCCTGTTTGTACCAATGGCTTGTACTCGTATTACGAGCTCGGTTTTTGGGTGTTTTAGTTTATTTTTTTAGTTCTGCTCATATAGCAGTTGTCTTGTTTTAAAAACCTGTAATAGTTAAAACTAATTTTGATAGAAGTTATTATTGTAATAAATTAAAAATAATAAAACGTTAAGATTTTTAAGTTTTATTTCGGTTTATACAGAACTAATTCGGATGAAGAAAATGCGACTAATTTTAACAAATATATATTGTTAACGTGTAATCACTCATAATCAGTGCATGGGCGGCAGTCATTGCATAGCAATCGCATCAGAGCACATTGACAACTTCCTAGTGGTTCCCTACTCGGCTACATACAAATTGCACGCGGCGGTTGGGTTTTAATCCCTTACCGAAATTTTGCATAGCTAAATTGCACGCCGATATTTGGTTACACTACATGGCCGAGTTGTCACCCAAACTTTTAAATTTTGCCTGAGGTGGATACCTATCATTTGCGCCGATGAGATAAGCGCCTATATTGAATAATAACATAACTAAACAACCTAAACCTAACCTAACCTACCATAAGCCAACAGTGGCGCAGATGATTAATGACAACTCGACTCGTCCGAATCCGTTTAGGTCGTTTGACGGTTGATCGGTGTTCAATTTGGTTATTCATATTGGGGCTTCTGACCGCGGCGTGCAATTTACCTGCTCCGCCCTACTCAAACACATAATACAAATACAATAAAACCCCTAAACAGTACACTGACACAACACAACACTCTGAAAAGGAGGCATTACATTACATATACATTTATTATTATTTATAACCAGTGCTTAGATTCCACAGCAAAAACAAAATCTTGGTCCTAATTTTAATTATTTTTTATTATTTATAATAACCGGTTATTATGTATAGTAACTAATATATATATATATATATATATATATATATATATATATATATATATAATTAAATAATTTTTTGCTTTTAATAATAACATGGTTTGTTTTCCGTAAATCTTTAAAATTTTTAATGTATATTTTGAAATGGAGCGTGTTGTTTAATAAAATCCAGAATAAAAGAGCTTTTTCTGTTTAATAGAAGTAAATGTATCTGTAGTAAGGAGGTTAAAATATTTTGTTAGCAGACTCAACTTGTAAAATAGATTTGAAGGCGGTCACAAATGCGTTGTTAGTCATTAAAAAAATTTTGAAATTGCGGTTGGAATAGCAACAACTTTCAAATGCAATAACATATCTAAATAATATTGTTTTCCATATTCTATGCAAATATCATGGTGCAAAATAGGTAAATATAAAGTGCATAGATATTATGCATTGGTGCAATCTGTTAAACTTAAAGGGCAATCAATATAAGTTGTGTGCGTGTGTGTATATGCAATTGGCAAACGCAATTCCTTTCACATGTTGAAATACATACATAAGTTTCAGGATATGTTCGAAGTATTAGTATGTAGACATAATATTTACAGAGAAAGTAGTTTAGTACCATACATGTCAATAATACGACGCATAGTGCGTAAGATGTGCGAATGAATAGATTTTATCTCATCAGTGGGTCACCAACTCAGCACAAATGCTCTCATCTCCACTTTACAATATCTCTCTCTATATGTGCACACATCTTGAAAGTCAATCATTTTACAGGATTTTTCCCAATTTATCGCAATTGTTATAGTAACGGATAATTAAAAATCAATACTGAAGTGAACATATGGGTAGTTTTAAAGAATTCCCTGAGGGGAGAAACGACCTGTACAAAATTCTTGAAAATCATGATGAATTCAATTAAAAAGTTTCTTAAAATCAAGTAAAATCCTGAATAAAATTCTTACAATCTTAGAAATTTCGTATAAAATTAACGAAAAATCACTACAATCCGAACAATCATACTTAAAATTTGGATAATCTGGTGTACAAAATATGAAAAAGTGGTTTCCTCAAATGATTTTTCTTTATTTTCAATAATCGAGTACAAACATCCGAGTAGATTTATATGTGATTGACTAGAATGCTACCTATTTAGAAAATATTTTTAAGATTGATCGCACAAAAATTGGATTATGGATTTGATATTTATTTTTAAGTTATCTTACACAAAATAGAAATAATCAATTTATGGCTGATTTGTGTAGATAGTGTATAATTAACTTTAATATAGATATTTGAAATTTTTTCTAAAAATAATAAATAATATTTTTGTTTTCATATATCGTTAAAATCAATTACACTGTATATTTGATATATATTTGTTTTAATTTGCAATTAAGTGTTGAGAGATGTAGTTATTATTTGTAATGTAGATTATTTATAAAATTTTCTGAATGATATAATAATTTTTATTTTAGTTACTTGTTTCTATGTTGTTTGTTTATGTATTATTTGAACTTATTTTTCTGATGATGTTTTATGATGTATAGTACGTACAATAAACAGTCAATGAAAGCAATTTAAATATGTTGTATAAATGTTACTGCGATGTAATTGTAATTTATATTTAATTAGAAATTAACAAATATATGAAGTTAAGAAATGAGTTACAAAAAAATACTTATATGTAATATTTTTTCCGTGTACGTTTTGTGTTGTGTTGCAACTGAATTAATAAAGTGAATTCAATAAAGTAAGGCGGGTTTGTTGTGTGTGTGTGTGTGTGTGTAATATTACTCTAAATGCAAATGAAGTAAGTCGTGATATAATTTCCGTAACTTGAACTAGGTAGATAATCTTCTGATGTTTTGGTAGTAGTATTGTGTGGTGTCCGTACCGCATCGCATCGCACCGCACCGCACCGCACAGCACAGTACATAATATGTGTTATATATATATATATATATATATATATATGTACACAAGGGAGTGACTCATTCATGGTCACCTGTTAGCTGTGACGTCATCGGAGTAGCAGTAACTTTGAACTGTATTCTAATTTATAGATGAATCGTCTTGTATCTAAAGTTGTTATATATTCGTAGATAATTTAATTTTATGCTGTTAAAGAGTTAGTTGAACCATGACATTTAAAAATTTTACAAGAAAATTAAATCATTTTTTCCCATAAATATTTCGAAATTGAATTACTAATTAGTAGTGTATTTGAAGAAGTGTCGGCTGGAGCATGTGCTTCATACACTGTAAAAAAGTCTGAATTTACATATTTTTTCATTGTCAAAATCATATAATTTTCTCTGTAATGCAAATTTACTGCATTTATTCTGTAAATTTCATAAAACTATTATGGAATTAAAATATTACATAAAATAAAATAGCAGATTTACATATTTTTTGTATATTTTCACGTAAGTTTTTGTAAATTTGTGCTCTAACAGATAATATTATGTATTTTTCTATAGTACTTGAGTAGCACTAAATTTATAATTGTAATTATATTATAATAGCATTTTTACAAAATAATTTAAGTAATATTTCAGATAATATTTAATAATATTACAACTTCTGTAGAATTACATTTTATGTAAAATTACACAATATGATTAGACATTTTTGTTATCCTTGGCTTTTTATAGTAAAATTACATAAAAAAATTTACAGTGTACTTTATTGCAAAGTGCACTTAAACATAAAATGTGCAGTGGGATTTCTAAATTTGTAAATTCAACAGTTGAAGTTTTACTTTTTAAAAAATTGACAATTTTTATATTGTATTGTATGATGGATTATACCGGGTGTCTACTTTTTTTTTGTTACATAGGGAATAAAATGCTAAAATTTTCATTTGGTGATAAATTTTCCCCTAATTATTATAGAACAAAAGTACAAATACAAAAGTTGTTTAGAATTCAAAAATGCATCAAATGATGCCAAATTTATCAATATAGGATGTTCTGATCAAGAATTAGAAGCAAATTAAAATTTCCATTTTTGCGCTCTTTACATCAAAGTGCCACGGAAATTAAACAAATAATTTCATTTCTTCTGGAGTTTGAGTTTGACAGATCGTATTTATTTTATTGTTACGTTCTGTATTATTATTATTATTATTATTATTATTATTATTATTGAAAATAATGAATAAACTTAATGTAAATGAAAAGCTATTAAGTATAAAAAGTATTAAGTATTTATTATTTATTACAATGAAAGGGTATTTTACTCGGCTGTACACTACGTACTAGCTGTGGTTTTAAATTGTGAATGTCTCCATTATAATTTTAAGTAATTGTTTAATTTATTTATTAACTTCAAGTTATAAAAACAATACATTTGAATTAGATGACTGGCATTATGCCTAATATATTTATTATAATAATTTAAACTTATCCCTGAGGATGCTGTAAGTTGTGCAGTGAAACGTCGGATAAGAGTTTAATAAATAGTAAATAGCTGAACTCCGTAAAACTTTCTTTATTTATTACAATATTCAATATACCTATAAAACAGAAAAATTCATGAATACAAGATATAGGAGAACAAAAACGAAACTAACAATTTAAATTAAATGTTCAAATAAATCGCCATTAACTGCCAAACAATAACCTAATCTGTTATAAAATTCGTGACGTACAGAGCTTAATTGTGTTTGTGTTATATTATTGCACTCTTCAACAATGGCATTTTTCAAATCAACAAGATTTTTGATATGTCGTTTATAAATTTTCTCCTTCAAATATGGCCATAAAAAGAAATCGCACGGTGCTAAATCGGGCGATCTAGCTGGCCAATTAATTGGACCACCTCTACCAATCCATGAATTTGGAAAACATTGATCCAAATATAATTTAATGTTGCAGCTGTAATGTGCCGGACATCCGTCTTGTTGATACCAGACAACATTATCTTGAGTTGCACACTCTTCTAACTGCGGACCAATATGATTTTGCAACATATCCAAATATTTTTCGTTGTTTAAATTATTTTCAATAAAAAATGGCCCAATTATACACCTGCCAAAAATTCCAGCCCATACATTAACTTTTTCTGGATATTGGGTACGTGTTGCTACCATTAAATGAGGATTTGTTTGGCTCCATATTCTAAAGTTTTGTGTATTAGGTTCGCCGTGTAAAGTAAACGTAGACTCGTCAGTAAAACAAATAGATTTCAAGAAGTTTCTGTCTAAATTGGATTTTTCCATAATAATGTTACTAAATTCGCTTCTAGCCATTTTATCCGCTTCAAATATCTCTTGGTGCGTGGAATATTTATAAGAATGATATTTTTCATTTTTTAGTACCTTATGTATTGTTGAAGGATGCAAATTTAATTCAGCACCAAGTTGACGCACACTAACATTTGGGTTTTCCGTTACACACAAAAGTATATTCAATGTATTTTCTTTAATTGCATTTTGATTTAAATTCTCCTCCTGATCTTCTGCGTTGATTTTTCTACAATTTTTACAACGTTTTAACACACTTCCAGTTTCTTCGAATTGTTTAATTATCCTACGAATAGTCATAGCGGAAGGTATGGGACGGTTTTCAAAGAAAGCGCTGAATAAATCTCTTACTCGTCGTATCGAATTTCCAGTAAAATACCATTTTACGCACTGAACTTTTTCATTTACCTTAAGTTTATTCATTATTTTCAATAATAATGATAATAATACAGAACGTAACAATAAAATAAATACGATCTGTCAAACTCAAACTCCAGAAGAAATGAAATTATTTGTTTAATTTCCATGGCACTTTGATGTAAAGAGCGCAAAAATGGAAATTTTAATTTGCTTCTAATTCTTGATCGGAACATCCTATATTGATAAATTTGGCATCATTTGATGCATTTTTGAATTCTAAACAACTTTTGTATTTGTACTTTTGTTCTATAATAATTAGGGGAAAATTTATCACCAAATGAAAATTTTAGCATTGTATTCCCTATGTAACAAAAAAAAAGTAGACACCCGGTATATAAATGTAACAAGGCAGTTCTGGTCCATGTGGTTTTTGTAACCTGATACATATTTCTAAAGACTAAGTAATTTTGTATCTGTTAAATTTGGCATAATGATAGATCCATGTATCAGAGTTCGCGGCGAACCACTTGAAGATATTTCTTGGAAATATTTTGAGTGTCTAGATTTTTAGTGTAACTTTTGTAAAAGTAACAATTTAGTTTTGTTTTGAGAAAAGTTGGTATTTTTCCGCATTTTTCTTCCAGTTCACGCTCGCTCCTGCTTAAGTTAAATTCGCATTTAAGTCCGCGTCGAGTGTCAGATGCCTCTAGATCGCTTTATTTGTTAGATTTTGCTAGTTTTAATTTAGTATTAACATTCGCGCTTTAGTTTATATTTGTCATTTATATTTCGCTTTGTGTGTTTTTGTATTTTTGTATATTTCTTAATTCTTATTGTTTTTTTTTTATAGTCCTGTAATTTGTGTTTATGTGTTCGTATTTCGTCATTATTTAATAAAAGATAAAATTAATGAAATTGTTGGTCACTATTTTCCCGCACGCTCCCTAAAGTATTAAATATATGCTAACCGCTCAAAGTGTTACATATATATATATATATATATATATATATATATATATATATATATATATATATATACAGGGTGATTTGTAATTAATTGGAAATATTTTAACTGGAGTATCCTGGGCTCAGAATATGAAGATTTGACCCAAAACACTTAGATAAAATGTGGCTCCTTACTGAGCTACAGGGTGTTTTATTTAAAAATTTAAAAACGATTTTTGCCCAGTACTTAAAAACTATTTGACGTATCCTTATCATATTTGGCAGAAAGTGTAGGTACCGTACACCATACTAAATTATGTTAAACAAAAGTTTCTGGCTAGTGCCAGTGGCGTACAACAGGGGCAAGTGAGAGGTTGATCCTTCCTAAATTCTACGCCACTGGCGGAATTGTCATTTTAGCACAATTTTTCGATTCTCCAGTACTTTCTGTGTAAAAAACATACTCTTCCTTCGTAACGATAAAGTCACTATTTTTTGAGATATTTAAAGTTAAACATAAGACGCACCCTTGGGATTTTTTCAAAATTTGCTCAAAAAAATCTGAAAAAATTCAGTAAAATAGAGAAAAAAATTAGCTACATAATAACTAAGTAACTTTTTTCTCTAACTCATTCTGGTTTGGCAGGAAAAATTATTGAAAATAAAAAATTGAAATGTAAAAAATATTAATTTTCAATAATTTTTCCTGCCAAACCAGAATGAGTTAGAGAACAAAGTTACTTAGTTATTATGTAGCTAATTTTTTCCTTTATTTTACTGAATTTTTTCAGATTTTTTTGAGCAAATTTTGAAAAAATCCCAAGGATGCAGCTTATGTTTAACTTTAAATATCTCGAAAAATAGTGACTTTATCGTTACGAAGAAAGAATATGTTTTTTACACAGAAAGTATTGGAGAATCGAAAAATTGTGCTAAAATGACAATTCCGCCAGTGCCGTAGAATTTAGAAAGGATCAACCTCTCACTTGCCCCTGTTGTACGCCACTGGCACTAGCCAGAAACTTTTGTTTAACATAATTTAGTATGGTGTACGGTACCTACACTTTCTGCCAAATATGATAAGGATACGTCAAATAGTTTTTAAGTACTGGGCAAAAATCGTTTTTAAATTTTTAAATAAAACACCCTGTAGCTCAGTAAGGAGCCACATTTTATCTAAGTGTTTTGGGTCAAATCTTCATATTCTGAGCCCAGGATACTCCAGTTAAAATATTTCCAATTAATTACAAATCACCCTGTATATATATATATATATATATATATATATATATATATATATATATATATTGTATATTGTACTTTTTAAGTTGTTAGTTTTTTGTAGGTTTATAATTTTACTAATATATTAATAATTTATTAATATTAGAAATTAACATTTAATATTTGAAGTCGAAATATTAAAAATGAAAGAAAATTTGTTATCTGATGGAAACCGAACCGGCATTGTCACCACAGGTGACTACACCAGTTATCCGAATTAATTTTACTTTTAATTTTGTTTTTATCAAATATAAGTGATTTTTCGAACTGCATCACTGTATTAAGTGTACAACGATGTGTTGGAACACATTACGTTACATTCTTTCGTTATAGCATACTTTGGAATTTTTACCTGAATACAATAAATAATTAAAAACGCTTAGTACTTCTTGCTGTTAATATTGAAAATAGTTATTACTTTAATACTCGTGTTTCTGAAGTATTTCTGTAAAATTTTTAATAATATTAAAATAAAAAGGCTTTAGGATTAAGTTCTGTATACATTTTAATATAATGAGTTTTGAAAGATTTTTTTTTTCAATATATATTATGTTTAGCTTTTAAGAAGAAGAAAGAAATATTTCCAATTTAAAAAAATTCACAAACTTTTTGTTTATTTGAATCTTGAAAAACCTTAAAAGAAACTTATATTACAGTATGTATGTTTATGGTATAGGTACATAGTGGGATGACATGCACATTGCCTGGAAAATGTATAATTTGTTTACATACAAACATGCATACATACATACATACACAATCACGTCATGTAGGTACCCCAAAAGGTCTGGCTCGGAATCAGTTTTTTTCAAACATCCTTATCCAGATAAGCAACTTTAGCTTCATCCACATTCATAATTTTTCTCATACTATTCTTACTACTTGGAAACTTTCGCTCATGCAACGTTCAATATGAGTACAATGTACTAGAGGTGCGCGGATTGACCAGAAACGTCAATTTTGTAAATAGTGTAATTGTACATTGTCCTATTCCACTTGGATATTGGTACTAAGTATATGGGTAAACATGATATGAATAGCCGTGCACCGCACCGTGTGCCGTGAAGCCGTGATACGTGTGCTGTACAGTCGAATGGGAAGGGACTTGGTACACTTTCAAAACGTATGTTTCGGGTCGATTCGCGCACCTCTGAATGTACTTTTTCTAGCGGCAAATGTGTATTGAATGTAGGTACATTTGCCAAATGGTGTGATAAAGGTATACATTTTTCCAGAAAATGTCTACATTATTCCGAATATGCACTTATACCGTAACATATACACTAGTAACATGTTAGGTATTTATGTGTTGTCTTAAAAATTCGATTAAAATTTTGATTTATGGACAATTGTAGATTATATTTTGTTGTTATATTTTGGTGTTAGGCTATTTGACTCAGTAATAATTTAGTAATAAAATTTATTGCTAAATTCAGTGTCGTTACTGTTTTTATGATAATCATTTGGACACACGTGGTTAATATTTTTACGAAATAACATTCAAAAGTTTATTCAGTAGAAGGTAATATTAAATTCTATTACTAAAGTTTTATCATAAAATAGTAATTATCTGTATTTTTGTTTCTAATGTTTCTTATAAATATGAAATAACATTTAAATCAATATTTTCCAATTAGAATTTTGATCTATGATTTACTATATTTCCATGACACTAATACTACAATTCTGTTCACATCTCATAAGACTCGTAGCGTTACAAGATATTCCGTTTTTTTCCATTAAAAAAAAAAGAATTCTACTAGAAAAAAGCTATGGCCCATATTCTCACCTCATTTATAAAAGTGATTTTTGCCAAAAGTACTTTTGACATTTACTTAAAATTATTTATTAAGCACTATAATAGTTTAGTTAAATTTCATAATACCAAATATAATAAAAAATTATCAAAAATAGACAAAATATTTGTATTTAGTGAGAAACAGAAGAAAAAAGTTATTTTGAAATTATTGATAAAAGCACTTTTTCACGAAAAAGTGAGGTGAGAATACGGGTCAAAATAATTCGTTTTATGATATATGAATAAAATTGCAATATAAATTTGTATAGTTATAAACAATTGTAATTCACAATGAGCTGTAAATCCCTTTCTTGACTAAAAAGTAATGTCACTGACAATGCTAATAAAAATTATATTTATGGAATTACGAATTAGAATCTTGAACATGTAGGCTTCATGTTTCGCTTAGGAATATGGCGCATTAGCAAAAGTAAATAAAGATATTATACATCTTGAATACACTTCTAATAATGCTAATTAAATAGTGCTACGGGGTCAGAATAACCTCAATATTTAATCTCAAACGTGAATGTACCTATATAAATTTAACAGAATATTTCAAATAATAGTAAAATAAAATACTATTAATATATTTTATTGACGGAATGATTGTTCGCGATAGTTATTGTCATATCGTAATTTATGAATTCGTAACATGTAAATAGAGAGGTTTTATTTTCGTGTAATAGTACATAATATGAACAAAAAGCTGAGAATGTAGTATATCGTTAATAATATATGACGTCTAGAGAAAACCGTTAGAAAAACTATGTAATTAGTTTTTTGTATGTCTAGTCTTCAGACTGCTACAAAAAAATTCTACTTACATCGACCGTGTTTTACACTTTTTTTAACAGAAGACAGTTTTTTCATCTTTTATCTATATTATTTTTTTAGAATAAAATTAAAGTTATGTTCCTTTAAATATTTTTATAGTATTAAAATATCGATGAATGGAACTTGAACTCTGATTCAAAGTTATCATTTGTACTTGACTCAGTTATTTATAACAAAAATAGAAAATGTTCGATTTTTTATTTCAGTTAATATGTGATGTGAATTTAGCTCAAGAAAAGTTTTATTAATACTAAATTGAGAGAAAATATGTTGAACATGTACGTACACGTACATATATT
This sequence comes from Clivina fossor, assembly GCA_963966155.1. Taxonomy (NCBI): domain Eukaryota; kingdom Metazoa; phylum Arthropoda; class Insecta; order Coleoptera; family Carabidae; genus Clivina; species Clivina fossor. Next base: position 76,709,552 of record OZ014550.1, read on the forward strand.
TATATTTTTATAATAAAAATTGAGATATTAAATATTGTAAGAACTGGTTATTGTCATTGTCATAAAATGTGCCATTATAATTAACTAAATGTTGTTAATTACGAAATATAAGAAAGTAAAATAACATAATTAAATTAGCATTGCTTTTGGCACGTACGAAATCAAAATATACAGATTTAACATTAAAATGTGTTGCTATTTGTCATAATGATGTAATCAAGTCATTTAAAAATATTTACGAGTTTTTTTTTATATAGTTTTTCAATGTTTTAATAATGAATTGATGTTTCTGAAATAAATTTTTTTATGTTTTCAAAGACCGTAACATTCTAGATTTTTTAATGAACTGTATAATAAAAGTATACAATATATTTATTATATATTATATATACTCCTGTTACATAATATATGTGTACTATGCTAAGTTATACTGTCTATAACTCACGGTTTTTGATCAATTATGCCCTTTTTAAACTTTAACTATATATACACAGTTGTAAAATAGGTAATTTGTAAGTTAGCTTTATTATTAGGATACTCTGCTATTGCTAGGATACCATGTTGTTGCTAGGATATCGTGCAATCGTCAAATTATAATTATTTTGAAATGTCATTTATAGCAAGACTGACTGAAAAGTGTAATTTTTCTAATTTGTACAGTTGTTAGAAAAAGTGTAGTGCTTGCATATTACGGCTATAAATCAGTCAGATAATTTACGACGGTACTTGCCTACGGTTTGTGTCGTAAAATTTATCTTCGTGATTTATGACCATCACAATATGTTCGTTCAATAATATATTATTTTGTAATAAATATATTTTCGAGTATATTTTGAGGGTATTTATTTTGTTATTTAATGAATTGTGTTGACGTGTTTAAGAAACTATTATTTTAAAAAATAAATTATTTAGCTAATTGGTAATTGTTCGGAGATAGATATCTCGGATCTAATTCTAATTAAGTATGGTATAAATTATTTTTATGTTCTATTTTATAGCTAGAATGACATTTTCATTATAATAACTTTTTTGATTGATTTTTTAAATCATATTTATTTTTGTATTAAACGTGTATTTTGTTTTTTCAGGAAGCCGCAGGTCTTAGGCCTTGCCGGCTTTATCCACCATGTTTCCTACGCTGTACTATAAGTAAACATCATCTCCCCAACTATACATCAAGGTAAGAATGAAAACAAAACAAAAACAACTGAGAATTTTTTGGTTGTTTTGAAACTTTTTTCGTAATGTTTGTCATTAAAACAAAAACAAAAAAACATGTATGAACCATAAAAACATTTCAGTGCATCGACCGCACATAGAACGCAATTCACCGAAATTTACTCGTAGTATAGACTGATATATCGATTACCACTTAATGCATATAAAAATACTCTTTATTCTGTCTTATGAATGTAATTTAAAAATTCGTTCAAACATTAATCTATTAATCTTATATTATCATATTTGGTATGGCAGTCCTAGGAGAGCCTTGACCACAAGTACGTACTTGTTTCGTGATCATTCATTTAGATACTTTTCGAAATTACAGGTTGTGCGTTCGCATAGAGCAGCGACGAGTTCTGGCTAGTAATCTAAACTACTGATATTCTTTTCAGACAAGCAGTTAATCAAACTGATGTGTCCGATTCTTTTTAATGCCTGACCCTGTGACATTTTTATTTTACGACTAACAGAAACGCCGGTCAGCGAGATCGATTCATCGATCTCAGTATTATATTCGGTAGTACCTATATATATATATATATATATATATATATATATATATATATATATATATATAATTATTTTATTTCTCATTATTTTGAATTAAAATATGTACTTCAGCCATTGTTGATATGTTTTCATAGCAAGTTTTCATAGTAACCGACAAAATTACAGTGTTGTTAGAAAAAAATCTAACTATAGTCGCGACAAGATAAAAAGATAGGTACGTCATAATCACGTGATAAAACTTAACAACATAAAAGTCACTAATGAACAAAATTAATTTTATTCTATTCTACATATAATGAACTAAATCTTCTTGAAACTATTTAATGTTATTTTAATCAAATTAAAATGTAATATATACAAATATATCGTATATTATTGGATTTTTTTTATCGAATCAACTTATTTATATTTGCTATATTGGCAGCATTGATTTTCAATGTCAAAAGTCACAGTACGTTTATATTAGTTCATTTGACGTTATATTTTGAATGTGTATTTTTGTAATTTATTATGGCAAAAAGATGGTCTAGGCGAAGTCAACAGTTAGTTGGCAATTTAATTTCATATTTTGAACAAGAAAAGGAAAATAATGGGCCATTAATGCCCCTGTTTGCTGTACGCGAGAAGCTCATATATTCATAGTAGTGAGTGACGTTATTTGCCTAGTGACAAAAATTGATGACGTCTCCCTATCTATTATTATTATTATTATTATTACTAGTATTGCTTTAGGTAAGAAAAGGAAACATTATGTTTTTTCACATCTTTACTTACATTTCATAGGTATGAATGAATTACAGCTGATTCTTCAAGCCTCTTATTTCGGAATTATTTTCTGTCCATAATACAATTATTTAAAAAAAAATTCTTCAAATTTATGTTACACAAATTTGTCTTTCGTCACTTTATAAACGAGGCAGTTATTTATTTATTTCTTTGGGAAAAAATATGATATCTGATATTTATTGTGATTTTTGACTGAGATTTGCCAACATAAACTAAATACTAACTAACTATATAAACTAAATATATTATTACATTTCTAATATAGATTCTTTATAATTGCGTTTGCCCGCTGTTTCAAACCTTTTTTCGATTCTGATATAGTGCACTTACCAACTATAAAGTTAGAAATAAAATGTAAATAATTGCCTAGACCAATCAATATTAGCAGCAGATTAATGAGAGAAGCTATAGAAATTTATAAAGAAAAAGATAACATCAATCACTGTGAAGACACTGACTAATTTGGCTACCATTAATTAAAAATCTATAAATTGTATGATCATTTATATCATTTATCCTAATGATTTTAAATACATATTAATGCAAAACTTTAATCTAAAGCAGTTTTATTTTTTTAGAAACAAGATTTTACAGATATTTTTATTTTTTATATAAAAGAAATATATTGATAATTACTATTTACTTTTAATGATAAAGGCTGTAAGTATAGTATTATTAAAAAAATAAATAAAATGAAACTTTAGTTTATTAGTAATATGTTTTTTTTTTGTAGTACTGTAAAAATGGTTATAAATTTCCGATTCTCTTACTGGAAAAATATTTCGCAGGTTTTTTGCATAATATGCGGTTTGAATATTAATTAATATTAATAATGTTGATGACATTGAATGTGTCTATTCTTAGATAAATAAAATTTCTTCCGTTACTCCTACAGAATAATTAACTATTGTACGATTATTTGCTTTTTTACGTCATTTTAAATTAATTGCAATTTTTATTTAGTTTTGTTAAGACAGATTTACTATTTTTTGCTATTTTTATGTAGTTTCATAATCAGATTGTAAAATATTTATATTTAAATCTTAACAACTTGTAGTGAAATGAAAAACGTTTCTGTTTAATAATATTAATTAATTTGTATTTTAGTTTCGAAGATGTGCTTGTTTTGTGGGCAGGTGTGAATCAGGTTTCTTTGCATATATAATTAAATAATTATATTTTTTTTGCTATCGAAATTTGTTATTTTTATATAGTTTAATATTTGTATACTTTTAAAGAAATTATTTAAAATAAAAATGCCGTGAAAATATTTGTGCTAAAATTTTGTGATGATAAAAAAGCGTTTAAAGCAAAGTGTAAAAATTGAATTACAATTTGCAAGAATTAGGTAGAGGTCTTATAGATTATAAAACTCTCACTTCAGGAAGGAAAGTAGAACTGTTTTTTTACAACGTTTTTTTTATACGAAAATTTACACATGACAATTATTTTAGTATTATGTAAATTAAATCACCAATCTAAAGTAATACTTGAACTTTATTTATTGCTTATTGCATATTTAAATATTATCGCGTACAAAAAAAAAATTACTAAGGTTTAAAAAAAATGTATTATGGCTAAATTATTTATTCATGATTAACCAAATTTTCACAAAAGATTCTCTTAGTGTCCATATAAATTATATAATTTTACTAAATTACAGTGTTGCCAACTTTCCGAGAAATAACTATTAAAAATTTAATTTAAGTATATAGTTTATACGATTTCAGACAAATATTCAGAGAAGATTCTTTTATATGCACAACAATTACAAAATTTTATTTTTGAACGCCAACTTTTGGAGAAAACATAAAAAATAATTTTTAGTTTTTTAGTATTTATGAAATGTTGTCAATGTGATCTATATATGGTTTTACCCATATGCTTCTAATGTTGTTTTAAATATCAGTGTTGCAGTTAATATTTTGTATAGTATTCCTCCGGTCTACTTTATATTTAGTCTGTCTCTAGCTCGATTTCAAGTACGTATTTTATCAGAAATCGTAATTTTTCATCTTTATTTGTTCGTCGACCAGTGTTTGATGTGAACTTTTATATATTTCTTCAATTTCTTTTATTTTTGTGATAAATATATTTTCAAAAACTACGTTGTCTTCTTGTTTAGTCGGTAATGGTGCACGGCTTTGTGCGTTTGAAACATAAAATTCCTGTACCACGGTATGTTTGGACAGTATAAATTATTTTGACCATTCTTTTGCGGAATCTTTTTATCGGTTTTGATTTTATGAAAGGCAAGTGTGGTGAGTGATTTGTTAGTATAGTAAATTCTTTATCAACAAAATATTGCTCAAATATATCACACAGGTGAATACAATGGCGGACATATCTTTTTCTGTCTGTTAGTGATTTTAGATATTAATATTTGAACGTTTAGATATATTTAATGTAAACAGACATATAATTAATTAAACTAATAATTCTTAAACAATTATTGAAATATTTTACGGTAAATATGTATACAATTCTAAATCAAATTAATCAAATTGACAGTAATACATTTTTATATATTATACAAATTTAGTAGGTACGTGAACTGTCTAAGAAATTCTCATAACCTCTAAAATAACGATTGCAAATTGATATTTTATTCTGAATAGTTTCGGTAAAATATTCTATGTTCGTTTGTGTTCAATGACTAACAAAAGTTGGAACATACGTATAGGTAAATGAGAAAAGTATTAAACAAGATGAAGCTAATTGTTCTTTTTCAAATCAAAGCAAAATGTTTCAGGTTGAAGAAAATTATATGCATATTTTAGAGCACGTGTTTCCCGCGAGAAATTCGATATATAAATTATAGATGAAAATAATCGTGGTTGCCTTAGGCTAAACTGTCTTTAATATAACTACTTTCATGCATTTATATATCTAATACATTTAATTAAACTCTTTAAATCGCTGAGATATATGGAGATTTTGTTATATATTTTTTTTCATCGTAGAATGCGTGCTGTGCTCTTTATTTTTCATACTTGTATCTATGTAAATTCTAAATTGTATATTGTTTCAGTATCATTATTATAATTTGTAAATCAGTACTTAGTGTTATATTTTTCATCTAGGTTCATTGTATTCATGCATTTTTTTATACAGATAATGTATATTTAATTTTTCAATTTTAAGAAAACCTGATAAAATCTAAAACACATTTTTCTGACACGTTATTTTTAGTATATGATTATTGGTTTGGTCAAATAATATGTATACGCGTATCTAAATTAAATTTATGTGTTTATGAATGTATTTTGTTTTTTTTGAAATTATAAAATATAAAATTCTAACGAATTCAATGGAACTTGTGTTCCAATTCTCATCAGATATGGCATACTAATGTATTATATGACTACAACACAACTATTAACTAAAATTATGTTATAAACTCAGGAAATTAGTATATATGTAGTTTATAGTTATAAAAGTAAGGTTTTTCAGTACATTCTAATATTGTCATATTTTTATTTTAGTATGTACTAATTTATTCAAGTATTTTGTCTTTGTTGTAATGGGGAAGTTTAGCCTGATTGAAGTTGCGTGTAAAATTATTTTTTCTTAAATATATACCATATATATATATATATATATATATATATATATATATATATATATATATAAAATAATAATAATAATAATAATAACAGAAACTGTCATTTTAAATAATTGTTTCATTTAATTGTTATTAACAATTTTTGTAAGGACATTACTGATGTCACAAGCTTATTGTGCGCAAGTGCAGAAAAGTTGGTGAGATATAATTTTGAAAACGTATGTCGTAACCTATAACAGATCACGACTGATATTTGAAATGTGACAGCTGTATTTCAATAGCTTGTATCGGTAACTATGGCAATACATGTGCGTCTGATTCAGAAATCGACATAAGTTTTGCGAAAACATTACTGACGTCATCATGATATATTTTTGCATTTTTTAGGAAATTTGGGCATCTTTGAGAGAAATGATAAACTAAACATCACTTTTTAAGCCATTTTCAACAAAATAAAGCAATAAAAAAATACGCTAAACTTCCCCATTATAAGCGAATTTTTTAGCATTCATACTATCTCGTTTTTGTAATAGTCATACGTTTGTCAGATTCACTTTTAATTTTTAATTAAATACGTAATAATTACATTATTTTTGATTTTAAAATTTTAAATATATTTATACATACATACACAATCACGCCATGTACCCAAAAGGATGTGGCACAAACTCTTTTATCATCCCGAATCAGTCGCCTCCAAACATTCCTATCCAAACAAGCAACTTTCGCTTCATCCACATTCATAATTCCTCTCATACATGCTCTTTTATTCCTATTACTTGGAAACTTTCGCTCACGCAAAACACTTTCAATCATACTACTCCAACTACTCATCGGACGTCCACGCAAACGTATACCATCAAAATCATTCAAATAAATCTTTTTAACCAAACGTTCATTAGACATTCGCTCAACATGTCCGAACCATCTTAACACCAACTTTTGCTACAACATTTTTTTCAATTTCACACTCATCATACACTAATCTATTTCGTACCCGATCTCTCCTATTTACACCACATACCCCACGTAAAAATTTCATTTCCACAGCAGTCATTTTTTAAACCCAACATTCACTACCATACATCAACGTAGGCACCAAAACTGCATTGTATATACTCAAACGGGCTATATTTATAATGAAATAATATACATATTTTAAAATATCTACAGAATATTTTATATATCTTATTGTTAGTTAAAAAGAATTCTGTACTGTGTGATATATCTAGTAAAGATTTTAAGAAATTAGATCGAATAATAATTAAAAAATCTACGAATAAATATAACTATCGAATGCAATTATGTCAAAATAAAATAGGAAAGAATATATCAAATATATAGTTAGTTTATCAGAACAACAAGTTAAGTATGAAGTTTGCATAGTTTATGACAAAAATTGTGACTATGACTTAAGACAATAACAGTGCAGTTTGAATGCTCGCATACTAAGATATCCGTTTATACTTTACAATTTATAGCAAAAACAAAAATAAACGACAAAAACTTGAACGAAGCTTTAGATTTTTATAAAATATATTGTCCGAGAATATGTCTATAGGAAACAGTGTTGGCACGATTTTAATCATTTGATTTAAATCATTAATCAATGATTTAAATCAATTTTAATTAATTACTTTCTTAACTAAATTTGATTTCTAATAATTGTTTAATTAAATTATGGCACAAAATGAATATTAAATCAATGCAAATGAACGTTTCTAGAAGCGTGTATGGTGCTTTGTTTTGTCGCAAATTTTAATGATAAAATTAACCGCTGTCTTATTGCGGTATACTTATATTTAAGGGATATAATTTTGTAAAATTTGTTTATTTGGTTATTAAAGCTAACATCGCCTATCCCAACATCTTGTGTGTATTGAGTACAAGGAAGAAAAAACAAACTGGAATTAATTTTTTCATTCAAATTTAAATCTAACATTGTCTTTTTTTTTCTTTTTGCTTGTTTTACATTGGAACTTTTACTGTGGACGCATTCAAACAGACATAAAATGAAATATTACATGTATAAAATTATGTATGTTATATTTACATTTATAATGGATACATATAAATAATTAATAGACTCATACTTAAAAAAAAAATTTAAAAAATCAATTTTTTCCAGATTTTTTTTTTTGATTTAAAAAAAAATCACAAAGAATCCAACTTTGATAAGAAAGTGAAATATTTTTTCTATTACTAGTGAATGGAATTTTTCATTGATAAAAAGAAGACAAAATATTTTATAACGCATGTCTGTTTATAATTCTACATAAATATGTATTTTTATTTATTTTAGAATTTCTGCATTTACAAAAATTGTGATAATAATTAAATTATGGGTTACTTTAATATGTTTAGAAAAATTTGTTTTTAATGTTTATATGATTTTTTTTCAAAGAATATAAGTAATTATAATAAAATTTCAATGTGACTATATTTATAGTATTTATAGTAATCGAATAACTATGTAATAACTAATATGAAACAAATTATCGACAATATACATAATTACTAAATATATAGTAGGTAATAAGAATTTCTGTAATAAATCATAGAATAAATATATTTTAAAAATATATGTGCATTTATTCTATGTTTAACTATTTTACAATTTTTTCTGATTTGGAAATACCAGCCTTTCGTAATTTAATCTGTACATATTGTACATACACAATCATGTCATGTACTCAAAAAGGTGTGCTACAAACTCTTGACACTATTCTGAAATTAGTTTGCGCCAAACATTCCTATCCAGAAAAGCAATTCTTATCTTAATCCACATTCATAATACCTCTCACATATGCTTTTCTATTCCTACTACTTGGAAACGTTTGCTTGCGCAAAACACTCTCAATCATACCACTCCATCTACTCATCGGACGTCTTTTCATTAGACATTGGCTCAAGATGACCGAACCATCTTAACTGACTTAAGACCAATTTTTGCAACAACATTTTTTTTCAATTTCACAATCATCTCATACATTAAAATATTTCTTACACGATTCCTTCTACGAGTAGTTACACCACATATGCCACGCAAGAATCTTTTTTCTGTGATTTTGCAGCTAAACCCAATATACACTACCATACATCAACTTCGGCATCAAAACAAAATTGTATATACTCAAACCGACCTCTTTGAATACATTTACGTTTCTAGCAAAAGGATCCAAAGCACCCAAAACCTTACAACCAGTATTAACTCTCCTGTCAATGGTACGATCAAAACTACCATCTTTAGACAATAAACTACCCAAATACACATCAAATTATCTAACTTGTTCTAAACGTGCACCATCAACAGATACATCACATTCAGTCGTCAAGTCACACTTCTCAAAAACTAATACTAATGCCTGGTATTATAAATACTGGTTAATTAAACTGTTTGTAGAGTAAAATAATAATAATAATAATAATAATAATAATTTTATTAGACCATCAAGTAAATACATGGCAAGGTTAATTATATCTTAATTAATATTAAAAAAATTTCATTTATCGAGTAAAAGCATTTGTTTATTAAATACATATAATTTTATAATTTTTATTTATTTTATATTATAAAATCTACTTTATAGAAATAAATGAATTCTAGAAATGAAGAATGAATAAGATTTTTTCAGTGGTAAATCTGTGATGTAATATTAGTTGCGAAGGTGAATTTACCTGAAAAGTTGCTAACTGTTGTTTATTCTTATGTTTATATTAGCGGCCATTGTAAAATTATTTAGATATTTTTCATTACATTTAAATAATTTAATGTCAAATATAACTTTTGTGCGAAATACACAAATAATTGATTAAATTAATGAATGTTAAATACCGTAAAATACCGTATATAAATGACATTTTTATTAATTGTAAATGTTAAATTAATTAGTATACAGTCGATTCCGCTTAATTGGGACACCGCTTAATTGGGACACCGCTTAATTGGGACAGCCGCTTATTCGGGACAAATCTCAAAGAACAGAAACCAAACTAAGGAACCAACAGTAAATTTACATGTTTAATTGGGACAACATTCCGCTTAATTGGGACAGTAAATTTAAGATCACAGTATATATTATGTTACAAATATGTATTCACAAGAAAAAATATTTACAAAAAATTTAATATGATACGCTTCATATCTTTTTGATTCACAACATGGAAAATTATATTTAAAAAATTAGCAAATATGTATCAATGTCTATGTCTGCCCTGCTGTCTCAATCGTTACGTATTCAGTTATGATTCAGGTACCACTACACCTCGCGCGTGGAAGGTCCGTTAAACTTACATTTTGTCGATTTTATTTAAAAAAAATTGACTCTTGCCAAGATGCAAGAAGTGATATGACAGTTTCTAGTAAAATTGCTTTGCTGGATAAGTGTAGAAGTGAAATGTTTCAAAAACAAAAGACAGACTACACTTGCCACATTTTTGAATTGAATTAAAAATGTATGTATTTATTTATTATTTTATTTTGGAATTTATTATTATTTTTTCTTAAAAGTTTATATTTTTTTGGTTATATGTAGTTTATAGTTTTTTCCAAGAATTTATAAAATAAAATTATTGAAAGAAAAATATGGATTGCTTAATTTTATGTAAAATTCGGTTAATTGGGACAGCCGCTTAATTGGGACAAAATGCTCAAGTCCCGATGTGTCCCAATTAAGCGGAATCGACTGTATTAAGAATGTTTTAAATTTAATATATGTGTAAAGATATTAGTTATAATTTATTATTATTTATATACCATTAAAATAATATTTTATAAAATGAAACTGCTTTATGTTCAAGTGCCGTATTAAAATTGATTTATAATCAATGTTTCCACCAAACTCAAACTTCGTCTTTATTAGGAAAACTGGTACTGATTGTAAATAAATTTTAATACAGAACTTTAACTTAAAGCGCAGTTTTATTATATATATAATCGAGTTCTGAAAGATTTTTTACTATAAATATTTTACATATCATTTTAAAATTGCAGTAATCTTTAACAATTCTGATTTTAATCCTGATATTTTTTGAATTTTCTATTGAATTATTGACCTATATAATTAGATAAAATTACATTGTTATTATAAAGATGATGAAGTAATATAATTTTATCGAGGCGGAAATTATTTCCTCAAATTTAGTACACCAGATTGTACAAATTGTAAGTACGATTGTAATGTTATTTCGTTGATTTTACAGATTTTTTACGAAATTTGTAAGATTGTAGGAATTTCAGTCGAGATTTTACATGATTTTAATGGATTTTCATTAATTTGCACACTGGATTGTACAAGTGGTTCGCCCTTCGAATTTTTTAGATTTATGGAATATACAGAATCATAAGTATTAACAATAGTATTGAATTTCTAATGTAAAAGTACTTTTTACTTTAAAAAGTGTATAATTTATTATTTTTAGTTGTTGTAACATCTGTTTATCTAATGAGAAACATTGAATTTAATATAAATGTATTAATTTATTCGCGTACGTAATTAGCGTGGTAAATTTTCAACTTCGTTGGAGGCCTCGAAAGTGAATTCTTGTGAATAAAAGTTCCTTTACCCTTAAGACAGTATTTATTATTCATTCCAGTCAGTCATTCTAGTCTAGATGAACAATAAGAAAACAATTATACTTTTAAATAAAATTTAAATCGAATGATAGAAAAAATACGCTATAGGCATTTTTAGGCACCTATCACTATTAAATACTAAACTTACTATCTATACGATTTCAGATGCCTTTCATTTAATCAGCAAAGCAAAATAAATTGTGTCATTAAAAAAAAATGCCAAAATAGAATGTGAGAGATGTTAAACCATTTTAATTCTTAGTATTATTTTCTTTAATGTTATATTATCGTATATACGAGGTACGTATTTATTTACAACTGTTTGATTTGATTTGATTTGATGTGATTTGATTATGAGTAGAATTCTTTTCCTATTTATTACTTTCTATGCGAAACAAAGATATGGCAAGTATTGTTTTCGTGCAAATTTTCAACGGTACGCATTTTAGATGGCTTTGAAATATCATCGAGATTTTTGCAAGTTGTCCATAAATCATTTGCACGAGTGAAAAAGATTGTCATGTATTTTTTTGTGGACAGTATAATTAGATTTCAGTATATAGGTTTATAATACGTCTTATGAAGTATATTACAGTCATTGTGGAATGATCAAAATATCTATTAATAGATAATAGATATAATATAATATATAATATTATAATATCGATTTATTATACAAATTTGAAATGATGAAAGGCGCCGCGCGCATGCTCGCGCTCAATAGAGTACGTAAATGTAAAATAGATTTATGCCTGTAAGCATTAACAATTTCGTTCAAAATAATGGAAAACTTTTGGATTCCGTAAGAAATCTCTCTCTCACTCTCTCTCTCACTCTCTCTCTCTCTCTATGTATATTACAACGAAATTTTGTAGATACTACACAGATTTAAATAAAATTATTTAGAATTTGATGTGACAGTTATCATTTAGTTGGCCATCCAGCGACTCTCATATAGTAAACTAGTTTTACACAGTATCAATTTAGTAATTAACTCTTTTTAGTAAATTTGTATTATCATGGCGTAAATAAAAGTTTCTCAGACACACAAACACTTATTTTACATGTAAGTTTTCAGAAATCATTAAAAGGATGATAACATTAAATTTTATTTTTCTATTTTTGAAAAATTTGTATAGTGTAAAACGGACATAATGATGAATGATGAATGTATCATTTTTATTTAAACCTGCTTTACACTGAGGTAATTTATTTATTACTGAAATCTTTAAAATTATATTATGCACTAGTTTTATAGATATCTTTCAAAAAATCTGCATCAAAAATTCATATTTTGATCATTTCACAAATAGCTCTACAAATCGCATAAGAAATATACAGGACACTATACCGAAATCTAATTGTGTTGTCCTCATTAATATTCGCGGTGTGCAAATGATCTATTTGTCTGTTTATCTATTTCTTTTATTTTAATGAGAGGTATTGTGAATGTGGATGAAGCTGAAGTTGCTTGTCTGGATAGTAACGTTTTTTGAAACTGATTTCGGGATAGTGGAAAGAGTTTGTGTCACACCTTTTTGGGTACATGGCATGATTGTATATGTATATTGTCGTATCTTTTCTGTAATAATACTGTTAAAATTAACAAGTTAAATAAATATTTTGAGATTTCGTAAAATATTAGAACAAGAATCATTAATAAATAATATGTTAATTTCTTCTTATACAAAAGTATAGGTCACGTTGTTTTTTTTTAAATAAAACTACTTTAATTTATTTCACATGTTACTAATTTCGGTACAAAGTGTACCTTCTTCAGGCAATCTATATTTTATTTTGTAAAAAAAAAACATTGCAGTGTGAACATTATACAAAAATCATACATACTACTGACACATTCAAAAAAAAATAAATTAATACAACACATTTTTAAAACAGACTAAAAAATACTACCCTCTGTTCAAAAATGATTGTCTCATTTGACATTTGTTGCTAACTTAACTATATAAGATAACAATATGTCATTTGTGTATGAACAATAGAATCATAAGATCATAAAATAACTTTTGGTAAGCAAACGTTCAGTTTATAAAAGTTTCATAAATAACTAGCAATTTCTGAAATTTGTAATTTTTGGCTGTGTACCAAAATAACCCGCTCTTATTTTCTTTGCAGTCCAAAAAAAAATTAAATCATGGAAATCCAACGTTCTGGAGCAAAGTACAAAAATATTTAAGTTACGAGGAGAAAAAAAAAAAATAAAAAAAAAAAATTAAAAAAATTAAAAAAATAAAAAATAAATAAATAAAAATAATAAAATATTTATTTCATAAATAAAAAAAGATGGTTTAAAGCGAAATTGAAGTTAATATATTGTATATAAAACTAACGAGACAATCATTTTTGAACAAAAATTTTCACCAAAACGGACAATCATTTTTGAACGGAGGTAGTATAAAATAATTTCTCCTAGCCTCATACAGATTCCTGACTCCATGCAGATTATCCTGAAAATTTGTGATTGTGAATTTTTAATAGCTATGACAATACTTGTAAGATTTAGAACGAAAAACGTGGGGTGTCACGACAGCTATACTCTTTACACTCCTTACTATTATCTATTGAATGCGCCCCACATTTTTCGTTTTAAATCTTACAAGTATTGTCATAGCTATTAAAAATTCATGATCACAAATTTTCAGGACGATCTGTATAGGATCAGAAATTTGTATGGGGTTATAAATTTAATGATGGGGGCTAGGAGAAATTATTTTATACTTTTTAGTCCGTTTTAAAAATGTGGTATATTACGTACATTTAATCCGGCATGAGATTGTGCATTTTGGGAGGAATGGGATTCGTAGGGATCGGGCATGAGTGTAAAACTTGAGTTTTCGGGTCTGGGGATAATGGTAAACTTAGTTTTTTTTTATTTATCTCCGTAGCGATGATTTTAACAAAATATTTGTATAAGACATTTTTGTAGATTATTAATAAATTTTGATTGTTTCGTAAACAATAAAAAGGTTATGAGCAAAAATATTTGATAGTGAAATTATTTTGAGTGAGATAATTTTTTATTTTTAACTTGAGATAAATTTTTTTTAATTTTGTTTTTACACTCATGACCGATCCCATCCTTACAAAACTAGAAAAAAATCGCATCCTATCCAAAATGCACAGTTGTATATTTATCAACGTTGGATTGATTGGACCAATATAGAACTTCATTTGAAAACATAGGGCCATATTCCCACTTTTTTTGTTTATGAAAAAGTTCTTTTATTTTTGCTTTTAAATAAATTTTTTTTCTACCTTTTATCAAATGTGAATAGTATTTCTATTTTTGATATATATTTTTATATCTAATATTATAAAATTCGAATAAACTAATTAAATTTGCATTGTAAGTAAACTTCAAAAGTAATTTTGACAATTTTAAAAGTGAGGTAAAATTACGGGCCTTAATTTCTTTAAATATGTAATAACGTATTAAATGTATAGAAAACTTTAAGAAAAAATTATTCAAATAAAATTAATAGCAACTACAATAAAATTAGTCGGCTGCGTTAACATTATTATTGCAAATTACTACAAATTACTAAACATTTGATTGAAAGCCTACTAGTTTTTGTTATAGTTTTCATTATTTTAATATTTGAAAAGATTTATTATAATAAATTTTTTCTAATTTTGTTAAATTTGATTGAAAGTAATAGTAATTAAAAATTAAAAAAATCGGATGTGGTCACACAAAACCGACCATCATTATATTAAATAAATTTATGGAATAGAAAAATATGTATAACAACAATTACTATAGTTTTTACAGAATATATATATATATATATATATATATATATATATATATATATATATATATAATAAAAATATAAAAAATTATTAAAAAAAAAATTAATTTTAACCGTATCGAAAATGTTCCAAATAAAAGTAGTTAGTTATAACTTGTTTAGCAACTTTTCTTAAATATTTTTTTTCGAAATATATTTCTGTTGCGAAATATTCGTAAAACATATGAAGGTGTCATCAGTAAATTATTACTTCCGGTAGGCAGTTCTTTACCAAAAGTTAATAAAATTGAGATATTCACCTATGAAGCTTAATTATGAAATTTTATAACAATTCATTCAGCCGAATTTGCTCTACATGTGTCCCACAGACCGACAACTGGACATCACACTAAAAACAGTTGAGTCGTGTTACTATAAGCCTAATTCGTGCTCATCTGTAAAAATCTCGATATGTCGAATTTGGTATGATTGCTATACCTCCCTTATTATATGTGATATGACAGTCGATACAAATTAATTGGAATAGAATAGGATTTTATATTTGTAACATTTATGCAAAATTCCTGTTAATGCAGTAAATAGTTTTCGAGATGTTAAATCCATTTGAAACTGTTGCTCAATTTTTATAATATTTATTATTAATTAATGGTCGGTTGAACTAAGATTATTATTTAAAATTTTATTGTGGTTTAAATGATTCGATAATTTTAAATAAATATTCGTCGTTATAATATTGGAATAGTAATGTAGTATTTAACAATGTATTTATATGTAACCATATAAATTATATTTTCTCTACAAATAGACTTTATTAAAGTCAATAATTTAATATCCATTATCAATATTTAATATTTATGAATTATAAAACATAATTTTATCTTTTAGTGTGAAACTTTTAATTTTACTAAAATATGCAATTTTCTCATTTTAATGGCATTCTGCGTATTTTTTTTTCTTTTTTAAACAATTTGCAGATGCAAAACTTTGCAAGTTGCAATTTATAATGCCGTCTGTGTTGTTGGGTAATAAATGAATCTTTTAATAGTCATAAATTTATCAAAACGGTAAAATTATTTTACATCTTGACATTGCTTATATTAATTTCATATACGAGTATTAATGCTATATAGAATACAAAAAAAATTGCTGGTATTTATAGCCTCTTTTAGAAGAATTTTTTATTATTTTATAAAGTCTATTTAGCTTAGAAATATCAGATTTAACAAAATTATCAAATATAAAAATTACTAAATTTGAAATATAAGTACGTCGAATAGTGCTTTTGACTAAAAATGTTTCGAAAAGGAACCTAAAAGAAGGGGCCTCTATAATTTGAAATGTAAAAAATTGAAAAACAAAAATATTAACATAAAAAAAATTTCAGAATTCATTATATTAAAATAAAAAAACTTTAGAATTAATTTTTGTAAAATTTTAATTAAAAATCAACGTTTCGATATACTCTACGTATATCATCATCAAAGAAAAAATATAAAAATTATATAAATAATAAACAAACATGTTTAGATTAATAGATTTTACAGCGGGAATACTGTGCGAGAAGTATTTTCATATCATTTTGACATTTTTCAGAAGATGAAATTCAATATTTCGGCAAAAAAAGAACGTTTATTTTTGTCAAAGCTATCTACTATTTATGTCCTTTTTGTAAAATGCGATATTTTTATGCCATTATAGTATATAAGTAATATACTTTTTTCCTCTATCTATCTACATAAGCTGTATTATTTCACGGAGATGCAGTGTACGAAGCAATTATAAATTATATTAATTAATTATAATTAAAGTAACGTAGTACAACTAAGCCCTTTTAGGTTATGAATAAAGTTTTAAGAAAACGATTTATGCATTATTATGTTTCATCAAGAAGTTTGGATATTTTTTGGAACAACCCGTGTAGATTATTATTTAACGAAAAATGCAACAGAAAGTCAAAGAAAAACTGATAAATTAATCTGAAAACTAATAAAATTTGATAACCATAATTTAACAACAAAAATATTTTGAAATAACAATAGTTTCCGTAATGCTTGAAGGAAACGTGGCACTATAATTTGTTCGACCAGTATAAGATCTACAGATTTTGGTGGGCTCCAAATTCAACCTCATTTGAAATCGCTTCACCAGTTCAAGTTGGAATATTTGGAGGAGGGCGTTTGGAATTGACATTTTAGATTATCAATCTGACACGCCACCGCTGAATTGTGCCACGTTTTCTAATACAAATGTTTTCATTCTTAATCTTTTATTTAACTTAAGAAAAAAAAATCATAAACAGTGCGTGATATTATTGTCGCTTTTTTCAATCAATGATTTATTATGATCAGTATAATGTAAAAAGCTTTGTAAATTTACATGAATTTTTATAGTAAAAATTACTATAAAATTATATGTAAAATGACTTTATTCCATTAATTATGGAAATTTACAGAAAAAAAAAAAAACAAATTTACATACAGACATATGTGATAATACTAGTAATAAAAACATGGATTTTGTAGTTGTTGCAGATAATATTTTTACATGCTATATAAAATTAAATAATGATTCTGTAATTTTCCAAATTTTTATTGAAATTTACAATAAATAATGTAATAAAAGTTAATTATAATTTTATATAATTGTACATAATTATATATATATATATATATATATATATATATATATATAATAATAATTGTTAATTATATTTATGTAATTCTACATTAGCTACTGAGTAATAACTTGTACTTATATTAAATATTACTTATTTTTATGTAATTTTACATTAATTACTAACAAGAACAATAAGTAACATAATAAGCTTTTTCTGTGTGATATTTGTGAAATATTTATGTTATTTTACATTAATTTCTTAGTATTATAACTATCAGTTATGAGCAATAATACATATTGTTTTATGTAATAATACATTTATATATATATATATATATATATATATATATATATATATATATATATCTATAAATATTTTACATAAAATGTAAATTAGTTTTACATGATTTGTTTTGTTAAATATGTAAAATTAAGTTTTATGTAAAATTACATAATCTAGGGTATCTTTGTTACCCATAACTTTTGTTTGTAAAATTACAGAAAAACTTTTTAATAGTTTAGTTTATCGGTTTTGTAGAATGTTTCTAACTTTGTAATTGGCCGTGAAAAGCGCAGGCTTCATTAGGTTTGCCAATTTAATTAAACAAATAACAAATTTGAATATGTAATGTTTTTTAATAATAATTTTATTTAAATTAAGTTTGTAATGGCGGAAATTTTGTACGATTAGAATTTTCTTGTATGTATTGTACTTATAAATTTTTTATTAGGTCATTGTCAACCAGATCTAAAAATGATAGTGCATTAGTTTTAATATTATTCTAACCATATCTTAATGTTAATGTTTCTCTAAGTAGATTATGTTTTAAAATTATAATTATCTATTGAAATAAAATATACTAATGTTGTCAACACTTGACTTTCTATGCGGAATGATTAAATACAGTGTTAGGCAAAAGTTTGAAACTAATTGCATTTTCGAATACATACTATTTATTGTATTCACACAATCCTGTGTAAGAATGTTGGAGATATTTACATTATTATTATTATTAACGTAGTAAAAAATGTTTCAGAACTTATTGTAATAAAATAAAACTGCTTTATAATCGACATTTTGACGAACTCAACGTCCGTTCTCATCAAGAAAACTGATACATTTTTCCTGATGAAAACGGACGTCGAGTTCGTCGAAATGTCGATTATAAATAAATATTTAATACGGAACTATAACCTAAAGCAGCCTCAAGTGCCGAAATACTTGTTTTGTGATTTTTTTATTTAGACACTTTTTCGCAACAAGTTTTTTAAGACAAACAGTTGATCAAACTGTTGTGTCCGATTCTGTTTAGTTTATGCTTGACCTTGTGGTATTCTAAAAATTTAATAATTTTTTCTTTCGGAAAGTTGGCAACATTGTTACGTAATTTGTGGTACTAAGAGAATCTTTTGTGAAAATTTGGTTAATCACGCATAACTAATATAGCTATAATAAATTTTTAAAAACTAGTAAATTTTTCTCGGAAAGTTGGTAGCACTGGAAAAAATTAAAGACACATGCCCATCTCGGGCACTAACTGAACCTATTTTGATAATTAGATGCAAATCGGATGAACGATCTAGGAGGAGTTGCGATCACAAAATTTGGGTGATTGAGCGAGCGAACGACGCAAATCCATACATCCTCATAAGCTAAGTTCAAATTCAACATCTAGAGGTTATATGAAGAATTTCTATATTATTTTTTTTTAATTTTTGAAAATGGTACAGACACCGTACCGATCGGATCACTATACCACTTTTTCCTTGCAGTCAAAGTGGTAAAAACGTTACTTTTTATACGTTTCGTACAGAAAGTAAATTGTTCTAAATAATATATGTTTGTATTTGCTGTTGGAATTTTGATTTTTAATATTTAAAGTTATTTAGACTAATTTTATAGTAAAAGTATTTTAAATATTATTTATAGAATGAAATTGTGCTAAATATGTAAAAAATGAGATGTTTCAGAGAAACACGGAGTTTTCATGTTAGTATAATTGATAATTCATTGAGTTTTAAAAATCAAGTTCAAATTAGTTTTAGACATATCTATTACACTTTCTCTGAGATAACATTTCAAATATTAATTGAATCAATTTTTCAATGTGTAGATCCAAAAATATATGCTTATTAACTACTTTTATATCATTGATTTTAAGATTTTTTTTGAATAACAACTTATATTTTTTAAAACTATTCTAGACATTATGTATACTGTATTTTATTTTTTCCATATTGTATTGCATTAATTTGAGATTTAAATAAAAAAAAAGTGAATGATGTAAACCCGTTATTCTCAAAGTGGGCAATAATGCCCCGTTGTGGACAATTTAAGATCCATGTTGGGCAGTGATGGGTTGATGTGTAAAGGGGAGCTATGAAGATTCCGGGGGCAAAATAAAAATAACGCGTAACGCGCAAATATTATCTCTATATAGCGGGGGTAAGGGGCATTGAAGAATTATTTTGTTCATACATACACAATCACGCCATGTACTCAAAAGGGTGTGGCACAAACTCTTTCTATTATCTCGAATTCAGTTTCCTCCAAACATCCTATATCCAGACAAGCAACTTTAGCTTCATCGAAATTCATAATTATTCCTCTCATACATGCTCTTTTATTCTTACTGCTTGGAAACTTTCTTAATTGGGCAATTGCTCAAATATTTTTGAGAATCTATGGTGTAAACTTAATATTCAATTGTTCTCTAACTGTTTTTGAGTAATTCTAAAAATTAAAAATTGGATAATTTTTAGTTTTGTTATTTATAAGAAAAATTACGTTGTAATCAAAAACTACAAAAACTGTGATATTATAATCTTTATTAAAATATTTAAAAATAACACAATATTAAAATTGGGTAATTTTTAATTTTTGCAATTTACTTCACATTTGAAGCAAATGAAGATCGATTTGTACAATTCGATTTTTCTTAAAAAGTTAGTAGGTACATGTCCTATTAGTTTTTTTTTTCATATCTTTCTTTTATGAAGAAATTGAAAGAAGGAAAATAACTTGTATTATTTTATTTAGAGAATAAATTTTGTAAATGTTTTTATAAAAACTCTTTACTTAGCTAACTTATATTTTACTGTTTACGTGATTGCCTTTGACACTAAGTGAAAACAAAAATATTTGGGAAATTTAAGTTTCGTTACAAAATTTAAAAATAAGTTTATAAGTTTATGTGTATTTGACTATTCAGCTTTCTATAATTTAGAAACTACAGGTTCTTTATAAATAATTATAGTCAGACATCTTATTAATGTTATCTTTATTTAACTAACTTATATTTTAATGATTACGTGATTGACTTTGACACTAAGTGGAAACAGAAAAATATTTGGAAAATTTAAGTTTCGTTACATAATTTAAAAATAAGTTTATGGAATTTATAAGTTTTTTGACTGTCCAGCTTCCAGCAATTTAAGAGTGTAAAGCTCCTTTATAAATAACTACAGTCAGACATCCTATTAATAAACCTTTCGGTAAAAATGAAAAAAGTGGAGTGCAGTGCGGAGTGGACCGACACCGGATGCAATATAATTAATTTAGAATGCTCCTCTGAAAATATTTCTTGTTAAATATATTGTCGTATTAATGTCAAGCCATTGCACAATGCATAAATTAAATCGATAATAATGTTGAAAACGTATAGCTTCGAATACGAAGGGTTGTTGAAAACGTCGAACTATCATACAATCACCTATAATTTGTACTGCTTCGATGATTATATACAATTAACTGTCTATAGATAAATTAGATGATGTAAACTATACACAGTAATATTCTTATTAATGTTTTTACTATCGCTTCTTTATTTTTTCCTTGTTACAAAACTGGTAATATTAAGTTTTGATTTTGCTGTTGTCTTTTTAGTAAGTAATAGTACATACGAGTATATTATACAACATGCATTCAAGTCGTAATTTATGTTCAGGTTTTGGAAATTGGTTACAAACTGAGGAAAATATTAAAGATGTCTTTAAGTCTTTAACTTATATGTCTATAAAATTGTTGAATGTGATTATTTGGATTTAGTAATTTAGAAAATTTGTTTTGTTTTTATAAATTTTTTAAAATTAAAGTTTTTCTTGAAAATATAAAGTGCTTATTTGTTTATAAGCCTTCAAGTTAGAAAGAAAAGATTTTTTATTGCAATATTTTTCTCAATTCAAAGGAATTATTACTTGCCCTATTAAAACCAGTGAAAAATATTTTATTTATTTAAAATTTAAAAATTTTTATAGATACATACGTTTTTGCTCATTCAATAATATTCAATCTCCGGATTGCGAATGAAGGTCGTTCTTAACTCTCTGTTTACGTTATACGATTTGTATGCGTTGAAACTTTTGGAGAAGAGAGATTTAGACCATGAAAAAAATAACTATATATATATATATATATATATATATATATATCATATGTTTTATTTTGCTAAATGATGTAAATTAAGATCGCACATGTGACATCTAGTTTTTCTAGTTCTACGGTCTATATTGTTGAAAAATTCTTTTGTGTATTTGCATGATAATCGTATAATGTGAATAGGAGGTAAGTTTGTTTTTAAGTCGAATTTTCTAATAGTTGGTTAGATGTTTGTTTTAAGACCAGTTGTACAAGTTGTTAAACAAATGGTCAGCTAACAATGTGATTTTTAGAAACAGTTGACTATCTAATTGCCTGATTAACTACTGGTTAAAGTTAACAATATTTTGAATAACAAATCCTTACTATATATGTACTTAGTTATTTTTCTATGCATCGAATTTGTATGTAATTCAGACTAATTAGATACAGTTTTGAAGTACTTCAACATAAATCATTATCAGGAAAATATTATGCAAATCACATATACAGTAAATAAAAAGAACATGGAAACAACTTACTAGGTAACAAAATAAGTAATTAGATAATAAAATTTATAAATTTTTAATTAAAGGAAGCCAAATTTTATTTAAATCAGTTACTAGTCACACTAATTGATGTGTTATCTCTTTCTTTATAAATTTCTATTGCTTCTCTTATCAATCTACTGTAATATTGTTGGGTCTTGCAGTTATAACGGTATATAATTATATATTATTTGTAATATTTTTTTCCTGATGATGATGTACGTCGAGTATGTCAAAACGTCGATTTCTTATTAAAATATAAACAGAACTTAATCTTAAAGCCTTTTTATTTTAGTAATAATATTAAGAGAAACTTGAATTTGTAACCCGGAAACTATCCGTATTAATTTTTTTTTATAAATAGTAAATTGAAATTTTTTAGCATCAAAATACTAATATCAAATTGAAATTATATTTCTAACTATAAATATCTATGAACAATATACATACTTTTAAAATTATATCAGAAAAAGATTGTCTTTTATCAAGTAATTTATCATTATCAAGGCTAAAATATTTAAATTTTGTAAATAATATATATAAATATTTAAATTTGAATATAATAAAACAGTGACGTTATTGCTTTGTTCAAATTCGTGTTATGTACGGTGAAAAATTTTCAAATTAAGAGTAATAATGAAATAATATCGAATTGGATACTATTTCATTGATATATGGCGAAAACAAGTTTCCTTGCCTTATATGGTAGAAATCCGAACTACCAGATGATTTCTGTTTAAGGTATTGTATTGATGTGTTTCTGCACGTTGCAATTTTGATTCAAAACTTTTGCAGAAGTGAATACTATTCAAATGAATACAGGGTGCGGTGCGGCAGTGAATTGCAGTAAATTTCGATTTTTTATTTTACTACATTGAAAACAAATAGACATTAGGAATAACGATAGAAGTCCGTTTAACTGGCAGCTAACAACGTATATAATGCACATTTTTAATTGAAAGTGTTTTGCGTGAGCGGACATTTCCGAGCAGTAGGACTCGAAGAGCATGTATGAGAGGAATTATGAATGTAGATGAAGCTAAAGTTGCTTGTCTGAATAGGGATGTCTGGAGGAAACTGATTTCGAGATAGTGCATAGAGTTTGTGCCACAACCTTTTGGGTATATGGCGTGATTGTGTGTATGTATGTATGTATGTATGTATGTATGTATGTATGTATGTATGTATGTATGTATGTATGTATGTATGTATGTATGTATGTATGTATGTATGTATGTATGTATGTATGTATGTATGTATGTATGTATGTATGTATGTATGTATGTATGTATGTATTTCTACTCTTTCGCACTTTTAATTTGTCACAAGATTATGAAAGGTTAGTTTCATTTTGATTTTAAATTTAGAACAATATAAATACAACTATTTAAAACAATAAACAGGATCATTTATATTTTTTTCAATTTTTTTGAAAAATTTGATGTACGCTACTGAAGGACGGCACATGTGATAAAAAAAAAACGAAATTTTTTTCAATTAACCGATTTTCCAGAAAACGTCATTTATTTAAACAATTGACATTGTATTGTATTAAAGCAATGTTTTCTGCGATGACACTAAGAGAACATTGTATTGTTCTTATAAGGTCAATCTTATTGTTTTGAAAGACTAATATTTTCTATAATTTTTGAAATCGAATGTTTAGAATTAGCAACAAAAAATGTTAAGATTTTTATATATTAATTTTTGTCTGTATTGTACTATTTTTATTAATTATTATTTTTAAATTTGTGTGTTTTTACATCATAGAAATTTATTTCAAATTTGAGTTAAGGTGCAATGCTAGTTGTAAAAATTATTACTATTTTTCAATTCAAAATGATTCTGTTAATTAATTAAAAAAATATTTTTTTAAAAGCATTACCGATTGATATGTTAATTAATGAAATCAATTCGTTTGTGATAAATTTCTAATAAAGACCATATGCTACTGTGATACTTTTATTGTATAATTTTCTATTTAAAAATATTAAAAAAAAAAAAAACATTTTTATTTAAATATCTATCGCATTTGTAAATTTCGAAAGGAATTTTGATAAAATTGTGACAAGATAAAAACATTTTCTTATATTTAACGATTCTTCTAAATTACATTAGTTAAAATTATATTTAAATGATTTACTACGAAAATGTTGAATGTTGCTGCGACATTCTTTAAGCGTTATTAATTATTTGCAAGAAAAATGACGTCATTATCTATAACTTAACCATATGCTTAGAATGCTGCTTACTTATTTTAAAATTGTTTGTCTTTTCATTGAAAAAATTGCCATATGTTGTATTGAAAAATTGTCGTGATGAAATAGTAGCATAATCTTTGAAATATTTTTTTATTTAACGTAAAAGTAGATTAGGTTAAATTTATTTCATTTTTTCTAAAACAGGTAGTAATATGATTTTAATTTAGAAACTAATTATAACTTTAAGTACTGAATTATTTTAAAATGTGGTTATTAATCTTAGAAAATATTTTAATTAATATAATTTTTTTTTCATGTAGTTTATTTATGTTTAAGTTTATATTTAAGAAATTAAATGATTAAGCAAAGGATTTGTAAGATAAAATTATTCTTGGCATGTTTTAAATAAAACATTTTGTCTAATTAACGCGTAAATTGGAGGAAGAGCTTCATCTTTTACTTTTAATTAGTTCCTGAAAATTAATTACATTTTTTTTTTTGATAATTAGATTTAAATTTGCGGAAACATAAAAATGTTTACAGATAAATTTTCATCTAATGTTTGAAAATGAACGAATATGCAAGCTGAGATTGCATTAGAATTACGTGGTAGATTATTAGACGTCTTGTCAGGAATTTAACCTATTTTTAGATCATTAAATAAGGATTGACTAGAAGAATAATAATGCTGCATGCTTCATTACGGGAGATTTTATTCACTGTTAAGCTCAGCGCCTCCAGACATAATTGTGCACGTTCTATTTATCGCCCTTTTTCAATTTTATCACTACACGTCATCGATCATTCGATTGGAAATAATGTGTCGTTCCAAACACCTTTTTTCTTATACGATTTGTCTATCTTCGATAGAAGTATACCGAATGTTTAAAAAATCTGATTATATTCCAGAAAGGTGTTTCGTCATTTTTCGTCTTGAATGAATAATTTGATTTTAAATCTTGCAATGAATTTTAGATATGTACAAGGTGATTTATTTCAAATTGATTTCGAAGGGAAGCTTTTTAATTAAGAATAAATTTTCGGTTTCTTGCTTTGATTTTGAACATCTATAGAAAATTCCGAAATTTGTATGTTTTGTACAAGTTAGTCATAGAGGTTTCTACTACTACATAGGGTTACTAAATATTGAAAAACTGGGACAAGGAATAAAACACAGACAAAAAAAAAACATTCTATTCTGTTGTAATTTACCATACTACACATCTTCTTGCAGTTTCAAACTAGTTCAAAATTTAGTTGGAATAAACCTAATACCTTTAAACTCGAAATATTAAATGATAATTTTTATTTTTATAGTAATTTTTATTGTACTATAGTAGAATTTTAATTGTACTTTTTTATAATTCAAAATTATAAATAACATTAGTGCTAGTTTTGAAAATATTTAGTTTTTCATTCGCGGGATATGAAGTTAATATGAAATATTGGATTGTAATATTCTTATTGGAAATAGGTAGAATAGAGGATAAAATGGTAAATTGTAAGAACAACATTTGGAAACTATACACAAATAAATGATTTTTTCGTATTTTGTGTTTAAGGATTATTTATTTTATAACATATAGATAATAAAACAATATTTGAATGAATTTTCAAATATTTTAAATGTAAAACATGAAAATATTTTTTGTATAATCATTTAAATATAATAAAAGTTTTAATGTTTATATATATATATATATATATATATATATATATATATATATATATATATATATATACCGGGCGTTCGTTCGTTAAGTTCGTATGGGCGTTTAATATGCAATTTCGATAATTTGCGATATACTACTTTCTCGAGTAAAATTCGAAGAAATACTTAGAATACTTTTCGATAGGGCATAAAAGGTTCTATTATTTGGTTTTAGTTTTAATTTGCTAGCATGTGCCGTTTGGGCGCTAGAATGTTTTTTTGATTTTTTGGTTTTTATTTTTTTTCTCAAAAACTATGAGGTGTAGGAAAACAAGCATGACATGGAAAAATGCGGAATAATAAGTTCAATAATGGAGTGATGAAACCATTATTCTACGATGCATCGTTTAGTAGAAAAAAATTAATAACTGAATTTTTGAAAATTTGACAAGGGATTTTTTCAAAATAAGATTTTTTTCAAAATTTGCTCAAAAAAATCTGAAAAAATTCAGTAAAATAAAGAAAAAATTGCCTACATAATAGCTAAGTAACTTTTTTCTCTACCTCATACTGATTTTGCAGGAAAAATTATTGAAAATTCTAAAAAACATTTTTGAATTTTCAATAATTTTTCCTGCCAAGCTAATTTTTTTTCTTTATTTTATTGAATTTTTTCAGATTTTTTTGAGCAAATTTTGAAAAAAGTCTTATTTTGAAAAAATACTGAGGGTACCCACCCCCCTTGACATATTTTCAAAAATTCAGTTTTTAATTTTTTTGTACTAAACGATGCAACTTAGAATAATGGTTTCCTCACTCAATTAGGAACCGGTTGCACAAATCATTGTTAACTTTATCAATAACATAACTAGGTAACTAGACGGTCAATTGTCTTTGAAACATCTCATTGATTAGTCAGCAAGTTAACAAACTGGTTAACTCACAGAGCATTAAACAATGCTTTATGCAACTGGGCCTAACAACAACAAATCTTTGAAATAACTATTTTTTCTTTCAAGTTGTTTTGTTTGAAATTTCAAATTACAAATACACGTAAAAGTAGAAGTTTGATTTTTTATGCCTCATCAATAGTAAAAAAAGTTTCTTCATATGGATTTCATATCAATCAATATGTCTGTGAAACTATTTTTTAACGTAGTCATTTTAGTTTCTTAACACTTTGTCGTCGATATTTTCTTATTTTTCTAAACGTATAAGTAAAGATATTTTAAGATGCAACATAAGCCATTTGCAATGCATGGCTTCTTTCATTTCTATTTTTCTTTACTAAATTATTCACTCTTTAACCATTTCACGACAGACGTTCTTACAAAGAGAACGAAGGAATTTATGCATATCTAACTAAGAAAACAGATTAAATTTAGTTTTGAGCTCATGTCTTATATATATATATATATATATATATATATATATATATATATATATATATATATATATTATTATTTTAAAATATTGATTTAAGGTAACTAGCGGGGGCGCGGAATTGACTCCAACTCCGAATTTTTTTATTCGACTTCGACTTCAACTTTTAGTTTAATTGTGATTTTTATGTTTTATTATATTAAATTAACTACAGAATATATATTCTGTGATTAAATTAAATTAAAATTAAACATTAACAAAAATACTGTTACTGATTAGTTTTTAAATGTTGCAATGCGATGAATTTATTTAGCAAAAAGCATATATTAATAATAATATACTTCTGTGTGTGCATAATATTAATATTTATAGTTTTTAAACTTAAAACAAAAATTAAATAACAAAATTTTTGCTCTAACAAAAGTGCTACATACAAAATATTCATATTTATTTTATCTAATAATAATAATTTGTAAATTTTTTGTTTTAACAAAAAGAATCGGAGTCGGAACAAAAAAATCGAGTTCGAATCCAAGAAAATTCTTCTCTGCTAGTCCGATTCCGACTTTACACTTCTGGTAACCAGTAACAAAAATCAATTTTTTTAATACAGAGACTGGCGACGTACTGATAAGTTTTATTTTTCATACTAGGTCTCTAACATATAGCATAATTATGTAGTACTAAAAATAAACTAAGCATACCTATTTAGACCTGCAACCGCCTTTTAAATTGTCTGTAGTATTACTTAGTTCTACAACTTTATTTATATAATAAATTTTATTCATTATTTTTCTTTATTTATTGATAAAATTGTCGTGAAAATGTATCTAACACAATACTGGTTTGTATTACGAATGGATTTTTCAAATTAATTTTTTTTTGTGTTAATAACGGTACATTGATAATTTTATGTTATACAATTACAGAAAATTATTTTAAATTTTTCTTGAACAAAAAAAATGCAGGACTTTCTAACACTATTTTAATTAATAATTGATACAAGTGTATTCCTTTTGATGATGGCTTAAATTGATCAATAAAAGGATTTTAATAAAATTATGAAACTTAAAACCGAGTGTTTCTATTATTTTTTTATTTGTTTATACATTATAAAAATGTTTCACCGAGTACCAATATTCAATTGAAGTTATTGATACAAGTACGTATATATAATAAAAATTTCTTTAAATGTGTTTGTAGGTATATTTCATTTGAAAAGTAATTTTATATGTGAAGAATTTTCAAAATGATACAGAAACAATATTAATGTTTTTTAACAAAGGCGATAAAATATTTTGTATTTTTATAGTTCTTACAGATGTGAGCTGAATTCTATCAAGAATACAAATATTTAAAATTTAAATAACCTTGTAACATCCTGTATATATGTTAAATTGTTAAAGATAGTTTAGTATTCATTTCCTACTATTGCTGCCGTTGAAATACTTACATATCTAGGGATAGAAAGTAAACTATTGGAATATTTTCTACATACCGATTATTTGAGAATAGATCTTGATTCGATTGTAAAGTATGATTTATACGAAAGATTTGAAAAGAATGTAATTTTGAATCGAAACTTTTGTTTCACTTATTTACATGCTTCAAATTCGAATAGGCCGTTTTTAGATTTAGATTTTCTCAGAGATAAAAATCTTTAAAAATTGTTTTGTATCTGACTAATATTGTTTTACTCATTAAACAGGCAATCAAATTTATCAATTAAAGAAAACACTAATTAATTTTTGTACCGTATTTTTAAATTTAGTAACTCTTTTATCTAATCTATCGTATTACTCACTAATTTCAACGCTGATTTTCTGTTATTCAAATATCTTTATAACTTCCTTAATTTTTGACTTTATCGTATCTGTTTGTACTTTCAGTCTGTCCATGATGAGTGCTTAAATTAATCTTTGATCTATAAAATGAAACCAAAACAATGTATGCTGTGACATAATTATCATTAATTTATCGAATAGATTTGGGAAGTTAATTTACAAGGACTGTAGCAATGAATGGTAAGATTCTAGAACAAATCTGCAGTATTATAGAATGTTTTGCCTATTTCTATTAAATAACAATTATCATTTAGTAGAAGAAGGCAATACATGCTGTAACGTTATACGTATCTGATCCAGAATCCAACTATAGTTTTTAATTTGCAATTAATGGTAATTGATTGGTTATTATATGATGTTTTGGAAACTGGATATAAACGAAATATTCATGAAATAAAAAAAATTGATAAATTTTTAAATTAAAGAAATATTAGGTACTAATTTTTTACAACTAAAAATATAGTTTAGTAGTATAATAATTAAAATTGAAACTTAAAAAAAATGTTAGAATATATAATTTATTTGAAAATTTGTGATTTTAATTGTATATTACGATATAAAGTTTGTAAGTGCACTTTAACAGAATCGAGAAAAGGTTTCTGTTTTTAACATTTAATAACCATACTGTTTTCGTACAATCGGTTTAGAAATGTAATAATATTTTTGCAATTGTCTATCAAAAGTGTCGTTATAGTTGCTTGCCGTTGCTATGGATATATAATTTTTCACAATGAAATAAATAAACAATTGCTTTGTTTATAATGTGACCCACCAAATATACATTTTTGTAACATTTGCTAGTAAATTATTTTTTGAATAATTATATTATGAATTGTGAGTCAGAAAATAATTCGGAAATAGAGGAGGTTTGAACGTTCTAAAATTTGAATTTTTAATTTGATTAAAAATCATTGCTCAATTTGACGATATCGATATAAAATTGATTGATGTTTATCACTTAACTTATTCATGGGAATAACTTAAATAATCATATTTAAGTTGTGTCACTTGTTAAGGAAGAATGCGAAAATTAGGTTTGAAATGTTTTTTAAATTGATTTTTCATTAAATTTTGCTCGATGCGACTGTTTCTAATTTTTTAGATTTAGTCATTATTATATTAGTTTAAAATTGAGGTTATGTATACTGGTTATAATTTATTTTATGAGAACATAAAAAAATTGTACTTTGATTGGAGTAATTTGACAAAAAAAAAAAAAGAATATACTTACAGTTAGCTGATTTATGTTGAAAAGTAATGTATATTATTTGTAAATAACATATATATTTTCATGTAAAAGTTTTTTTAAACTGTTTTTTTTTATTAGCTACTTACATGTAATCATAGTTATAAAATTGTTATTAAATTCGCCTTGTGTATTCCTTCTTGTTCACATTATACGATTTTCATGTGTCCAAACTTTTAGGTAAAATGAAAAAAGAATTTTCCAATGATATAGATCGTAGAACTTAAAAATTAAGATACCGCATGCTCCACTTTTCTTAATTAATATCTAGTTTTCTTTATAATTTTCATGGTCTACATTGATAAAAAAAAATTTTCGTCAAAGGTTTCGGACGCATGAAAATTGTTTAATGTTAATAGACGGTTACAAATTGATAGGATGGCCTATATTTTTCAAAAATATGATGATAATAAGTTGGGAATGTGTTGTTTCGCGCTTTCAGTGAAATGTGGAATAAAAATAATAACGGTTACTCTAATGCAAATCGTTAAATAATATAAATATGCTTAATAGTCCGATGTTCTGTCTTATCAGCATAAAGATAATGAGTTGGTTACTTGTAGGTCGTGTACATAGTAAACGTTCATATAAAAAGTCGTCAAACAACGTGTCTGCTTGATAAGTAGAAATGATATTTGTTTATATTTTACACGAATACGCTTTTAGTGTTTTAACACTTTGTACTGACGCACATCGAACTATAATTGAATTGAAGTTTTTTTTCTTTCGTTTTATTTTGTAATTTATACTTAATTATTGTGATTGTAATTTTGTTAATTCATTTCATAAAAGTTGCTTTTAGAAAATCTGTGTTTTGTGTAGTGTCTAAAATTGGAATAGCGAATAAATTAAAAGGTACGAGGATAAATAAAAATCATCAACAATGTGCTTTTAGATTTATTAGAACATTCATATTATTTTAGATAATTTTGCAATTTCTAGTTTGATATAAATCAATGTCTTTTAAAAATAGAACTGTTTACAGTTAAATAAATTATAAGTTATAAAAAGAATATTGAAGTTTACTTTGTAGAATAATTTTTAAATTGCATAAAAAAAAAAAACTAAAAAAAATAAATATTTGTAAGACATACAGAAATTTCTGATAAGACAGACTTATGTTTTGATTACTTTTTTCCGCATTAATGATTAAATTTTAAATTATAACCGCTTATTTCACGTTCATTAAAATGATTTTGAAATAATCAGGTTCTGCTAGAAAAAGATGGAATAACAAATATCACTTAAAATGCATCTAACTTTATTCTTATTTATATTATACAAATGTCAATTGTTATTTTGCCGTTTTCTTTGATTCGTAATAGCGTTTATTATAGTTCGAAAATCCCGCCACGGTCAGAATTTTTTTCATTTAATATTTACAATTAAATATTAAGGAGAACATTTGTTTGAATGTATTTTTGTTTTATGGTTGTGATGATTGTAAAATGAAACACAACATTTGAAATTAACTACAATATTATTTTTATTTATATTAATATCTCTTCAAAACAGGCTGCCAACTTAAAACCATTACAAGTTTTAAACCTCGTAACATATATATCAACTATAGTTTATTTTTTAACTAGGAGGAGTAAATGTAAAAATAAGTTTTACACTATAAAAGAACATCAGAAAAGTCACTAGAATTTTTTTGCAGTAATTTGCAAAAATCTGTAACCTCCACATTTGATTTATCTGCTTATAAAATGTCAAAAAACAATTTGAAGCACACGAAATTAAAGAAAACATGACAATACGAAACTCGACAATAAGGTATTGACACTATTGACAGTACTAATAGCTATTTCTATTGCTGATGACAAGATAAAAAATCCAATCTAAAGTATATAATTTACCACAAAAATTTCAAATAACTCCTCTTACGGCCGGTTTCATTATAAATACTTTAACTAAAGTCAACTTTAAATAAACCAAAAAGCATCGATTTTAAATTATACTATAATAATAATTATTGTTGTTAATAAAACGATGCTTTTTTGTCAACTTTTCACACTTCTAATCGTAAAATTATTTATTGTAGTCAATAAAACAAAGTCTTTTTGAAAGCTTAATGCCGACTTTAGTTAAAAGTGTTTATTACGAAACTGGCTGTTAGTTAAAAAAAAACAGACTATAGTATTATTATTGAATTTATAGAACTTTCTGGGCTGGTATGACATTCTCACTATTCTCAGTGCTTGGAGGATGCTATTTGCGATGTATGGCGAAGCCTGAAGATTAGGAGTATTATTATATTAAATTTATTAAATCTAAAATTTATATTATGTTATAGTATATTAATAAAAATTAATTCAATAAAAACTAATATAAAATACAAAATATTACAAAATAGTCCAATGCACGCGCAATTTGGCTTTTTGATTGACCAAAACCAGCAAAACTATACCAGTCAGAACATGAATACAATCAGGGTCAACTGAGTTGAAAATCAAATGTTAAAATGTTTGGCTCAATATATTTTTCCAATTACCGCACATATATTGTGTATTTGTTTTTATGTGAATTTTTAATAGAGAATATTTGATTACAGGATCTCAAACACGCAACAAATAGAAACAGATGACTTTTCGCACGTTATTGCTTCATCAACTCAGACTGAAAACTGCCGAATTTCCGTATCAACACAAACAGACTGTATTGCAAATTCAAACTCATCGACTGAACACAATGCAAATCACAATTCTTCCACGGACTCATCACTAATCTTCGATGGTATTATACAAAGCTCACTTGATCTTCTAGATGACATAACTGATACTACTAACGATATTGCTAAGCTTACAAAAGACGCTGAAACGCTATTCGTCAAAATGCCTGTCGGAACTAGTAAGTATTTCATTAGTTTTAACTTAAAAATTGACACTTGCTTAGTGTTTTTAGTGAGCTATTTTGATTTTTGTTTGACAATTTCATTTAGCTGTATAAGAATTTTTGAGCTAGATTTGTGTTTGTTAGTTATATTATATATACATTATAAAGTACCTACACCTTTCTTGGAAAAGTGACATAATTCAAAAATTTTAATTTTAAAAAATATAACATAAGTACAATTAGAATGAATAATTATTATGTCTTTATATTTAAATTAATAGTAATAAAAATTTTAACTGTTTGATTTGATTGAATTATTTTCAATGTCACTTTTTCATTAGATGTGTGATATGAGGTTTATTGTAATTATTTTGTTTTATATAAAATATAAGGAAAACTGAGCTTTGTTCTTAAAGAGAGGTTTAATTAAGAATTGCTCATTTAATAGTATAGAAAATAGTATTTTAAAAGTTTCGCAAAATTGCCATGGTAATAAGTTAGACATTATTTTTATGGTGATTGAACAACTACATGACAACAATTTGTCATTTATTGTATCAAAGACGAAATTCAAAATAAGTTTTTATATTGTAAATTAGTATTCTCAATGTCGAGACCTAGCTCATTTTTCCGCATCTAAAAACTTTAATGTACGTTACATTTTATCCAAATTCTTAGACCCGTTTTCAAGATAATAGTGACAAATACGTAAATAAATGTTTAATTATTCGTTTAATAGTATTGAATTTATTATATTTTATTTATATTTTAAAAGTGATCATTTCATATTATTATTCTTATCTTTTATTGCTTAAACCTCAGTGTTAAAATAAAAGTTAACAAACATAGAAGTTTGTATTTGTGTATGTTACGACAAACAAACTTTAAATGGTCTCACTGGTTAGTACTATATTAAATCGTAAAATTAAAATATAACTCAGATTAAACTCATAAAACAGAGATAATAATAAAGTACTGAATGAGAATTTAAAAAGTAATGATAAATAGAAATAAATAAAATTTAAATGTATTTTCATTTGTATGTTTTTTTAATTAAAACAAAATTTGATTGAATTAAGTGTTATAATTAAAATTTAGAAACATGAAGATTTGTAATTCAATTTAAATTGAAAATTGTTTTTAGAAAAATGTTAATTTTAAAATAATAAATATTTATATGTCAATTTTTGATAAATTTTAGTTTTAATTAAATTCAGAATTAACTAGTACATTTGTATGTTAGCATATTTGCTGGTGATTTCTATTTTTGCTTCAAACTCAGAACCACAGAAACATATTTGTTTTGTGGCTAGAATAGACTAAAAGATATTTAAAGTAAGTTTTGTTCATATATTTTAAAAAATACACACTTTATTTTAAAATTTTCGAGATTTTTTTATTTGGTATAAAACGATCTACAGAACGTTGAAATTTTTTTTTAATTATGAGACATTTACAATAAGATAATGATTTATGAATTATGATAAATTAAATAACATATTACTTTGCTGTAACTTTAATATTTTCTATGTACATAGATAAATTCTATTAATTTCAATGTATAACTAGTGGTATTTCATAGAAATTTCTTACTGTACCTTGTTATAAAAAAAAATGACTAGGTTACATCAGTAGAAATTTTTCATTAGAATGCAAACACAATAACTGGAACTACAAGCTCGGTTTTTAGGTGTTTTAGTTTATTTGTTTAGTCTTGCTCTTATGATAGTTACGTTGTTTTAGTCGATTTTAGTTAAAATTGATTTTAAAACCGAGTTTTATAGTACCAACCAATTAAATGGAATTTTGTTATAGTATATATTATAATTAAATTATATTAGTTACGTTTAATTTTTCTGAGAATAAGACAAGAACGTTATAAAATACATGTCAGTCTAACAACGTGATTAAATTTTATTATCAATCGGATGACTATTTAATTGAGTAACAACGTGTTACTCAATTAGCTCTAATGAGAAGTTTCTGATTCGTTGTAAGCAGGGATGGAAAACATAATGTAATGATTACCCAATAACGTTATAATAACCGATAATGTTTCGTAAAAAGTTATTTTGTTACTTTATTCTCTAGAAGTTTTCTTTCGAGGGAAAGATATGTTTTGTTTATATTTCAAACATAGAACATTAATTTGGTAATATTTTTCTTTAATTTACATTTTAGAAATAATTTCAAAAGTTACAAATAAAATTATTTTTATAACGTTATTTACGTAATGTTATAATAACATAACAGTTCATTTTTTAGATTTGTTTAGGGATCCCATAATTATGAAATGTAAAAAAGGGACACTTCAAATTTTATTTAAAAAAAATAATTTTTTTTCTTGGGTGTGCATTTCTATTTTAATTCTAAGAAAAAAATTAAATTATACATTGAATTCTAATAAAAAAAAAAGAAATATCCATAAACAAAACATTTAAATAAATTAAACATTGAAAATACATTTACATTAATGAAGTTTCAAACTGATTGTTGCACTGAAAATAATAGAAAGACATAATCTAAATGAATTTATTAAAATATTAGGTTTATTCACGGACGATATTAGTATTTTATGTAAAACGGGACATTTTTATGTTCCGGTGCATTCTGTGGGGACACTGGGACAGTATCAATAAAAACGGGACTGTCCCGGTCAAAACGGGACGGATGGGATCCCTAGATTTGTTCATAACGTTATGTAACGAAAACAAATAATAAATAATGTTATACAATAACATAACGAGTTGAAACGTTATTTCATCCCTGGTTGTAAGACTAGCAAATTAAAACAAATGCTAAAAAAATGATAAACCATTCGAAATATTACAGATTTTACAATTGTGGTTAGACCTGTTCATTAACAGTCTAATATTGAAATGTGATTTCTGTATTTTTTTGGTTAGCTTGAATTTGAAAAATTCAAACTAACTGTTTGTTCACTATTGGTCGTCCTATAGTCATACATATGCTAATAATTTTTTTATATTTTAAAAATAGATGCATTTAGCTGTAGGTTTTATTTTTACCAATTTGATTGCAAGGAAAAGTGGTATAGCGTTTGGTACGGTGTCTGTAACATTAAAAAAAAAAAAAAATTGTAGAGAAATCCTTCATATAGCCTCTAGATGACGAATCCGAACTTAGTTTATGTGGGTGTATGGATGTGCGTCGTCAGCTCGCTCGCTCGGTCAAAATTTTGTGATCGCAATTCCTCCTAGACGGTTCAACCGATTTTAATGAAATTTTCAGGATAAATTTGTCTAGTGCCTAAGATGGTTATGTGGTTTTGGTTTCATATTGGCTACATTATTTATCCGATTTTTATCAGATTTTCAGAAAAGATTTCCCTAATTCTCCCATTAATTATATAATTTTATTAATATCCAGTGTTGCCAACTTTCCGAGAAAAAAATTACTAAAATTTTTAAAAATTCATTATGACCACTTTATTTAACCGATTTTAATCAAATTTTTGTAAAAGATTCTCCTAGTGCCTAA
The DNA here is from genome assembly GCA_963966155.1 of Clivina fossor. NCBI lineage: Eukaryota > Metazoa > Arthropoda > Insecta > Coleoptera > Carabidae > Clivina > Clivina fossor. The sequence continues at coordinate 76,747,167 of OZ014550.1, forward strand.
ATAAATTATGCAATTTTAACAAAATACAGAGTTGCCAACTTATCAAGACAAAAATCACAAAATTATTTATTCGACTTTCAGATTTTCAGAAAATTTTCTCTTAGTGTCCACATAAATTATAATTTTAATAAAAATATTGTGTTACCAACTTTCCGAGAAATGTCAAAGTGGCCTATATATGGGTTTACCCATATACTTCTAATCTTGTTATTATTTATTTTCAGAATCTATTTATTTCATTATTCGATAGTAATTTTTAGTTAGAAAAGTCCACATTCTATAGGATTGGTGAATAATTATCAGGCGTTTTTTAAACAATATTTATTATGAAAAAAGAAACATAAAAATTCAACAATAACATTTTTAAATGATTATTTTGTAGCATAGTCACCATCTACTTTAATAACTGCATCCCATTTGCTTGGAAGACGAGCGAGAGCGATTCCACGGGCAAAGAAGTCACGCTTCTTTTTATTAAAAAAAGTAAACAAAACAGCAATTTTTATTAACAAACAATCCGCCTACAAAAACGCCTGATAATTATGCACCAACCCATTATTAAAATTAAAAATAAAATTAATAATATATATATATTTTTTTTTAGATTTTGAAAATTCTGCACTAAAGGCTAGTTTCTCTTTATCTTCGCTGCCGCCCTCTACTGGTTTAGAGAGTCCGGAACATGCCAAGATTAAGAATGAACGGCCTTACAACAGTCTCACAAAGAAGAGGTAAATTTGTTAAGAGTAAAATACATAACTATAAAATAATATTTATAAATGTAATTAGTTTAATCTTCTATGCTAATATTCGAATCTTCACATAATAATATTTATAGTTTTAACTGAAATATTGAAAGACAAATTGAATTTTCAGGAGAGATCCAAAACAAGAGAACTGGCGGAGGTCATGGGGTAGTGGATCAGAAAATAAAGATGATTTCTGGTCGGCACTTCAAGCTAATTATGATTATATTATGGATAATCATTTAATAGATGACTGTGAGGTAAATTATAATTCAAATAGTTTTATTAGAATTTTAGCGCTGGTATTTACATTTTGGATGGCGCTGAATTCATATACACAATAAAGTTATTAGATACATAAAATTCCGCAATTCATAGAGCCCTATATAGTGTGTTTTATAATACCCGTCCCACTCTTTTTTTTTTTTAAAAAAAGCAATGACCTATGAAAAAAAAAAACAAACAACCAAAGCATATGCAAAGAATTTATTGGCTTTAAAATGGGAAGTGAGGAAAACCGGTAGTAACTTTGAAATTTCAAATGGAAACATAGACTATGTTTAGTATAGCTTGATAGGGTTTTTAATAAGCATTCTTTTAAATTTGTAACTTTTTTTGATATCTCTTATGGTTGAGGAAATAAGTGAAAAAAGAATAATAATTAAATGTGATTGATATTGTTAATATGATTTAAAAATCATAGTAGATACCTGTTAATCGTAATTCAATTTTACTAATCCTTAATTTGTTGTTGAGGTATAGTTTATGTTGTGTTAAGTTATTGGTTTTCCAATTATTGTAATTTGTTTTTGTGTTGTTACTTAAATCTTTGTTACCTAAAATGTTACTTAAAAAAAAGAAGAATTTGACATGCTGATGATACTAGGTGAATGTCGTCAAAATTTTAGAGCTGCTGATCGTATCCACAACATGTCAAATTTAATACAATAACAATGAAAATCAACGAATTAGGCGACCCATTAGAAATAAAATAGAAGCTGACATACTCGCCGCTATTGCTATAAATCCCCATTATTCCATTAGATGAATATTCTGAGATGCTGGCATAAGTTATGCGACCGTATGGCGAATCTTAAAATATCTAAGTTCCCATCCATATCATATCAATCTTCACCAAAAACTAAGTGGTCACGATTTTGAAAATCGTGTAAATTTTTGCAATTGGTATCTCAATAAGCGCCGTAACTTTCATCATCGAATTCTTTGGACTGACGAAGCTTACTTTAAAAGTAAGGGGAAGTGGACAATCAAAACAAATGGAGCCTCAACGTTTAGTATGATCTCAGCAATCGAATAATTGGACCTTACTTCTTCGATAGATATTTAAATGGAATTATGTGCGCCGACTTTTTTGAAAATGTTCTTTGTGAACTATTAGAAGATATTCCACTGGTGACGAGGGCCTTCATGTGGTTGCGACAAGACGAATGTCCAGTGCATTATTCGCGTGTTGCTCGGCATTCGGCAGATCAATTGCTCTACAGAAGATGGATATACGAAAAAGGCCCTGTGGCATGGCCTTCGCGTTCTCCAATCTTTCGTCATTAAACTTTTTCTTGTGGGGACGATTGTAAGATATCGCCTACTAATAACGTCCGACCACCAACTTGGAAATGCAACAAAAATTAAAGATGCTTGTCGTATTTTATCCACCGTAGAATTCCTCCGAGTATATGTAAACATTTAGCAATAATAAAAAATAAATTACTGTTTTATTCTTCATTATTATTGTATTTTACTTATTTCCTTAACAGCAAGAGATATCAAAAAAAGTTACAAATAAAAAAAAAAGATTTTTTAAATTATCCAGCGATACAAAACCTAACCTATGTTTCCATTTGAAATTCCAAAGTTGCTTCCCATTTTCCCCACTTACCGTTTTCTTAGAAAAATTCTATTAATGCCAATAAATTCTTTACATCATTAAATTTTTTTCAGCTTTATAGCTCATTGCGTTTTTAAAATAAAAGGGTGGGACGGGTGGTCTGAAACACCCTGTATGTTAGAGAAAAAGAGAGAAATAACATTATGTGGCCTCAAAACGGCAGTTTGTTTTTTTGTTTATTTCTAACTTATAACCCATTTGCATTATTTCGGATGTCATGCTAAATATTTTCCTAAAAATGCTTTCATTGTTACCAAATATTAAAATCAATTTGTTTGTCTCCGTCTACTTAAAAAAAAGAAAACTTCAAAGACCTTCTCCACTTCAAGTGTATCCATCTATTAAACTGATCTTTTACGTCCGTTCTGAACCTGTTTTAATAACCTTCGTGATCTTTATGTTATTTCCATAGTATTCATAGTTCCACGGTTGTTCTGTTTTTATAATAAAATTATATGATGTAATTCCATTTCTCACTTTGGAATTATGGGAAATAATAATAATAATATCTAGTATAAAATAGCAATATTTATTTTATTTAATTTTGTAAATATTTTTATAGAAACTATGTTTTAATAAAAAATATTTCATTTACAGGAAATAGATAGAGATATCGGATCTTACAGGGAAGAATGGACCCCAAATCAGTTAATCTCTCAGTTCTCTGAACTTTGTTCTTTTCTAAACGATGTACAAGAGGCTGTTTATGGTAAAACAGAAAATGTTACGAATTGGAGATTAAGATCGGTTAGTATTAATTTTTGGATGAAAATAATTAATTAGAAACTCAGATATTAAGAAAGTGGAATTTAACATAAATAAAACAGTCACAGATTTTATTTTGTAATTTTATTATTATTTTACAGTGTGTACAAAAAGTCTATAACTCGTCTTCTGATAAGTTTACAAGAAAATCAAAGTTTTAGGCAGTAACTTGAACTACAAACTTGAAATATTTTTGAATATACAGAGTAGATTCATTTGTAAGGAATGTATTTTTTTTAAATGGTTCACCTGTATATTTTTCTAGTTTTGGATTCTCTATTAAATTAACAAATTAAACTTTGAAAACAGTATGTTTTTAAGTTTATTCGTCCGAAAATTACATGCCGAAAAAGAAAGAAAAAAATATTATAAAAAATTAAACTTACTGTATATTCTTAAAAATTTTACATAAATACTTCAAAAATATAATTACTATTTTCAATATTAACAGTAACACTTTCTACAAATGAATCACTCTGTATATCTAAAAGTATTGCAAATTTGTAGTTCAAGTTACTGCTGCAAAATTTTATTTTAAATTTGTTCTTGTAAACTTATCAGACGAGATATTGACATGTTACATTATTTTTTGTATACACTGTATAAATTACATTTAAAAAAAATTCTTGTTTCAAAATTTATACAGAGTATTTATTTAATAAATTGCTGGGAAAATATGCAATATATATATATATATATATATATATATATATATATATATATATAATAAAAAATGTTGACTTTATATAAATGTTGAAAGGAAAATTATTGGGATTAGAAGTCAAAACAGAATATGATATTAATAACTCAATTCATTGTATACGTTGCGAGCTTTCGGAGGTTGCTTGTCTCCTTCATCAGGCTGACAATGGTAGAGAATTCTGTGTGTTCTTTATCAACAATATTTAGAAATTATGTCCAAATGGAAAAACCAATCCAGATAACAAAACAGTGTTTTTTTGGAATAAGATTAAAAATAAAATACCATTAAATATATAACAATTTTTACGTCAAAAATTAAAATTGTATTCTTATATATAAATAAAAATAAAAATAAAAACTAGTTATAAGTAATTGTCAGTAATATAAAAATTCTTAAATTTTTTCACAATACCAAATGTAAAAGACGTTAGACACGAATTAATTTTTAATTACTAACTAGGTAGTAATTAAAAATTAATTCGTGTCTAACGTCTTTTACATTTGGTATTGTGAAAAAATTTAAGAATTTTTATATTACTGACAATTACTTATAACTAGTTTTTATTTTTATTTTTATTTATATATAAGAATACAATTTTAATTTTTGACGTAAAAATTGTTATATATTTAATGGTATTTTATTTTTAATCTTATTCCAAAAAAACACTGTTTTGTTATCTGGATTGGTTTTTCCATTTGGACATAATTTCTAAATATTGTTGATAAAGAACACACAGAATTCTCTACCATTGTCAGCCTGATGAAGGAGACAAGCAACCTCCGAAAGCTCGCAACGTATACAATGAATTGAGTTATTAATATCATATTCTGTTTTGACTTCTAATCCCAATAATTTTCCTTTCAATATATATATATATATATATATATATATATATATATATATATATATATATAAATCGTTTTTTCGAATAAACTTTTAACAAATTTTCGGACCAATTCTGCTCAAAAGACATGTTAAAACAAATATTCTGTAATTTTGTAAAGTATTAGAACAATAACTATCTTAAAATAAAAAGGCTTTAGAATTAAGTTCTGTATACATTTTAATTAAAAATCGATGAAAGGATATACTCTACGTATATCATATACTGTTTTTTTTTTATTTTATATATTATTTGTATATTTTTTTCCTGATGATGATGTACGAAGAGTAATCGAAACGTCGATTTTTAATTAAAATGTATACAGAACTTAATCCTAAAGCTTTTTTTATTTTAATATAACGAGTTCTGAAAGATTTTTATTAAGTTAATAACTATCTTAAGCTACGAATCCACCAAATAAAACATTGAAAAACTTTCTTGTTTCTGTTACTGCTATTCTATATAAACATTTTAATAAATTTTGTAATTTTTGTTTTAACGTGTAGTTAATTTTACCATTATTTTTTTTTTAAAACAAACTCGTCTCTTACTAACTACTCTATTATACTACGAAATAATTAATAACCAATGACCGATATTTATGAAATTATTGGATTATCAAATATTTTTTGTTTATAAATACATAAAAATATTCAGAGCTACGTTAGATGTTCCGTAAAATAATTTGAGAAAATGTTACTTGAGAAAATATTGCAGATTTTTTATGGTAATGCTCTAATATTTACAAAAGAAACATCCTGTATACCATTTAATGAATAAGAAGTTTATTAATAATTGCTTAATAAAATAAACAGTTCAGCTTTATTATGTTTAAAACTGTTTATTTAAATTAAGTAATGTTTGAATTTAAATAAATATTAGGAGTATTATATAATATTATAAATTTGTTTTTGATAATTACTAGAATATATAATAAATAAATTTTGACGTTGTTTATTTATTATTGAATGATATTTTTGTTTCTTAATTTTAAAAATAACTGTTTAATTGGTTTAATAAATAAACAATTTTCAGTAATTAATGATTATAATTTTTAAATTAGTTTTAAAATTAATTTATAGTGCATTTTCGGTAATTATGTCTATTATTTATTCGTGTACTGATCCCATGTTCATTCAAATTTTAAAAAAATTTTGAAAAAAGTTATGCGTTTTATGAGTTGTCATCACTTATAACTTTTTGTTTAGTCATTTTTTAAAACTATTAATTAAAAAAGAAATAAAAATATTTATAATAAAAATACTGGCAGTGTATAAATAATACTAAAAGATTATTTATTTATATATATAAAAAAGGTAAAAAGAAAATAAAAATAATTCTTTACAATCCTTCTAAGAAGCTTTAGAACAAAGCACCTGATATTTACTGTTTTTTTTTGTATCTATATAAACACACGTTTATAAAACTGTTGACTAACTAAATCATTTAATGAGTAGTTTAGTGAGAGACCTCAGAATATATTAATGTTAGACGCTAGTTTTCGCAACGTTTGATTCTAAATTATTAGTGTTATTTTAACATAATGTTTCGTGTTGTAGCTTCATTTACGTTTTTGAGAATGAAAATATGCACAAAATGCGTGGCAAGTGTACGAGTAAATACAGTATTTATAAAACCATACTTTTTCTTTACAACATAAGACATGATTTATTTTGTTACATGACATAGATATACGGAAAAATGCACAAAGTGTCAACATTATTTCATTAAATATGTTTATTGTTTTTTTTTTATTTTACGTAGTGATTTGTATAACTAAAAATTTATAATAAAATATGGCTGGTACTACAATCTCGGTTTTGGATGTTTTAGTTTATTTATTTAGTCTCGGTCTAATGGCAATCGCATTGTCTTAAAACCGAGCTAGCTACCAGCCAATCAGTTTCTATTTTAAGGAAAAAAGATAAGTGATTTGTTTAAAAAACAAATGTTTTTAATTTTTCTGTAGTCGTACATGGAAGAAATGACCCGTGTATCTCCTCGTCGGAAACTATTTAACGAAAATGCTAATAGACTGATGGAAGATGTACCTGCTTTAAAAGACGAATTAAGTTGGAGAGTAAGTCATTTAAATTCCAAATGGAAGCAAGTTGAAAACGCTCTAAGTTCCAATGGATGTTCAAGATGCGAACAAGAATCTTGTCCTGGTTAGTATAGTTGTTTTATTTTAATTGAATTCACTCTTTTTCTATTGGAAATTAATTAAAACAAACGTTTTACGTTTCACGTTTTGTTAAACAAACTAACATATAGTTTTGAAATATTTCATACTTAATCGATATTAGATTATATCTTAAGATATAATCTGCTATAATCTAAGCTAGATATAATTTTAACAAATGATGTAATATTTTTGAAATTAGTATTTTAAAAAAATAAAGTTTGCTGCAATACATGTTTTGAAATTTACGAAAAATGAACAAATTCGTTTTATAATTATATGTAATATAATAACTCTTATTAGTTTTAGTATTGAATTTAAATATATAAGCTGGTATTACAAGCCTCATACTAAATCGTTGTTTTTGGGTGTTTTAGTTAAAATCATGACAACGATTTAATAGAGCCCTTAAACAGATCCTATTACAAGCCTTGTATTAAGGATATATTAGCTAATATCACGTATTAGAGAAAATGCGTTTGACAACGTTGCAAAACTAGTGACGTCAAAAGACATCTGTCAAAGTATTTATTAAATTTTTTTAAAAAATATTTATATATGTATAATTTAATCGAAAAACAGAAAGAATTAAAATGATAAAGGTTAAATAAGAAAAACAACAATTAGATTTACTTAGAAAATAGAAATAAGTGTGAAATATTGTGAATTTTTTTATTTACATTTACTGTTGTTCAAAATACATAAATACAAAAAAAATGTAGACTATTTCATATTTGTATTGAAATAACTAATTGTAATATCAAAATTTAAATTAAACAACAAAAACTTTGATTATAATAGTTTTTCTTTTATTTATTTTCAAAATAATGGAATAAGTAATAAGTAATTGCAATTTCGGCGACATTATATTTGTTCGTTTTTGTAATGGCACAAGCTGATCTTGTATCAGATTCAAAATAAATCTCACTGTTTCCTTATTTAAACGATATGTTCGTTTAAATTCCACTTTATTAAACGTAGCGAAGGGATTAATTCGCTTTTTATAAATAATCGTACGTTTTCTGCTATTATTTACTTGGCGAACCGCGCGAATTACACAATTTTTTTATAAACGTCAATCATTTTGACCGCTAATACAGTGCTTAGTACTGCTTCTAGCTGTTTTAAATAATTGTTCTAAATAATTGAAAAACGACCCTTTAAAATACCCAAAAACAAAGATTGTAATACGAATTTTTAGTATAAGCAAATACACCCAAAAACAACTTTCTTAGTATACCTAAATACAGAGCTTGTAATACCAGCCATAAAGTTTTAGTATCATCTATGATTTTTCTGGTTTTATTTTATTTATTACATTTTCATCTAACTCTATATCATTTACTATTATTTTATTATATTTTATATTAGTTTAATGACTTTTACTTTTCAATATTTTTATCAGTGGAACCAGTTTGTTTCGTTTTTCAGTCACTTTTTTTGGAAAATCTTGTGATATATATATATATATATATATATATATATATATATATATTTGTCCTTTTTAAATATAATAAGAAAATTAAATAAGGGATATTATCGCTCACAAGACAAAGAAGATAATGAAAAAGAGTCGGCAGATAAAGATAGGACATAGCACAACGACAAATAAAAATAATTTTTTATTTTTATAAAAAAACAAAAACAAAGCATATCAAGTTCAAAACCAATATTGGAATATATGAATAGAGGAAGTTCAAATAGCTATATGATAAAAGAACAATAAGAAACCACCAAGATAAAATATAAGCAATTAACAAATACATATTGTAAACATTTACTATACACTGAAAACGCTAACGAATAAAGACATCGAATGTGAACTTCTTCCCAGCAGTGAAGAAGTTTAAAATGAAATTAGGTATTTCTTAAGGTAGAAAGTGGTGGGTGAATATTATTTTGGCGCACATTAAATTGCTGCATTAACTGCTGAATTTGACTGCGGGAATACTGTACAAGAGGTATTTTCATCAATTTCATTTGATTTTGACATTTTTCAGAAGACGAAATTCAGTATTTCAGCGAAAAAAAAGTTCATTTTTTCAAAGCTATTTATGTGATATTTTTACATTACAGTATACAAGTAATATAAATTAATAATTATATTCTAATGTTGAGACTTTATAATATTATTATATTAATTTCACCAAGTGACATTCGTGAACAATTTTGTTCGATGTTATTTATTTTTTAAATATTAATAATGTTAATAATAAACGGGAATAATAATTATAATATTATTAATATTATATTATTATTATTTCGTGGAAGTAATCGACCAAATCTCTCTATTGAGTATAACTGATAATAATAAAATCAATAATAAAGCTAGAAAAAAATTAAAAATATGTATAACAAGTCATAAAATGTAAGAAGTTTGTTAGGAGAAAAAAGATAGGCAATTAGATTTAGAAAACACAATCTCTAATATAAAATGGGACATATTTGGATTGACAGAAATAAGACGTACCGGAGAAACAATAATAGAAAAGATCAAATGGAAACATATTCGCTTATAAAGGTGAAATAATAGGTCATAGAGGCGCGTAGGATTTCTTATTGTAATAATATCGAATAATATAAAGATATAAATGAGAGATTATGTATATTAGAAATGTCAATAAGCAACTATAATATAATGATTATACAAGTATATGCACCAACAGAAACAGCTGAAGATGCAATAATAATAATAAATGAAATAAGAACTAAAAAATAGAACTTATGTCATAGACATAATTTCATACATACACAAAGTTAATTATATTATTATATTAATTATATATTATTATTATTATACGATTACCAGACGACCATTGGACTTTTGGCATAACAGAGTGAATATCAAGAAATAAACGACGACGCATAGGAATAAATAGAAAAATTTAGAAAACATTTTGTTTGTAAATGAATATAATGAAAAATTTAAATCTATTCTTTTATTTTGTATTAAAACTAGGTTAAACTAATAGCAGCTAATAGCATATTATTGTATTACATTATTATTATTATTAGGTTTGTTCGATTAATTCTTTTGCGTTTTATTGCAAAACGTTGGTAAATGGTGCAGCGGTTTGCCATTTACATAACATGTAACTGCGAAGTGAATAAAATATCAAACATTGACGCAGCAGTAAACAGTAGACGCAAGGGTGCGAATCAAACAGGGCTATTATCGGTTATGTATATGTATAATTAATTTAAGTTTAAAATGAATAAGTTTTAGGTCAAGTAAATAATAATTTTATTAACCCATTTTTTGCCGTTGATGCGTTTTCGCAACGGAGACTTCATGATTTTTTTTTTCATATCAAAACAATTGTAAATACAAAAATCAAATGTACATCTTAAAGTTTGAGGTTTGAAGATATCATAACAATTTTTTTAATGTAATTAATATGAATATTGATTTTTTTATAAATTTAGACAATACGGTCATTTTTGGAAAATCAAACTCGTCGAAAAACGACATAAAATAAACAATAACAATAAATTAAGTTCCCTATTGTTATAGTTTTATTTAGTTGTTTACAATAAATTGAATTAATGCAAAATTTGTGGATATCTTATTATTCTTTGTTTATTTACAACACTTTGAACATGGTGTTGCGTTTTCGCAACATGAAACGTTATATCACAAGCGCGTATTGGCGCTGCGCCGTATAATCATAACACGGTTTAGCGCGCTTACATTTGATGTCAACAAACGCATTTTTGCTTCGCATTTTGGATGATTTCTCGTTGCGTGGCAGTGTAAATTGGCTTTTTGGTTCGAACTGTTCGAAATGACTGGACGAAAAAGAAAATCTGCGAGTGGAAAAAGTTCAGGTCTTCAAAAGGACGAAATTTGCAAGAAGTGGAATCACAAGTCGACGAATTGTCCGACTCAGAAGAAATTGATGTTGTTGTGATTCCATCAAACAATACCCCGACAGATGAAGAAGATTGTGACTGCGAAATCACAACAACATCAACTATGATTACAAATTGATATAATTTTTTGTCAGAATTCTTTTACCACATTCGGCCGTTGATGCGAAAACGCAACAGTTTGTTTCTCTCACTAGAACAACAATTAAATTTTTTCCAGCGCGTATTTTTCTACATTAGGACTCTATAAACTAGAATACACAACAAAAATAAGTTTTTTTAAACGTTCTTTTAGTTTGGCAAAAAAAGGGTTAATATTAGTACCATCTATGAATGTAATTCTGTACAAACTTGAACAGTACCGCTAGTGAAAGTATTTGTTGAAAATAATGGTAGACGGCAGTAGTAATAGAGATTTTTGCTAGTTTTACATTTTGAAATATTTTAATTGATTAAAAAAATTCAATACTAATTTTAGAATAGAGACTTCACATTTTGGATAATAATGTTATAGTTATTGATTGGGAATTTAATTTATGTTCGGGATATTTATGGGATAGTTATAAATATTGAATGCTCTATAATTTCGAAAATTTAAGTTGTTTGATCGCTTTCATTTTAAATAATTTGTAATTTGGATTTACATTTAAATATGTAATTTGTTTCAGACGTGGAGCACGAAGTCAAATGTCTAAGGAAATGGGTGAAGGAAATGGAATCTCGTTTGCAACCATTGAATTTTCATATAAAGTGGACTATTTCGGAGCTCGAGAAGAAGGCGTTGGAGCACATGGTAAGTGATTTTAAATTTATTTACTCTATGAATATTTGTTATAGAATAGCGTTATGTCAAAAAAAAACAAACAATTAGTGTTACCTTCATTGTGTCGTTAAAACTTTAGTAACCGATTTTTTTGAGCTGGACAAAATTTTACTTGATTAGTTTATTAATGTTTACAAAATTGAAAGAAAGTAATTTTATAATTAAATATATTAACTTTAAACTATAATATAACCAAAAAAATTATGCACTCAAGACAACAATATTAAATCCGGTCCTATTTTTAATGCCTTACAAATATGTACATTATTGATTTTGTGTATTTTTCAACTATCATAATATCTAAACTGAATTTTTTAAATATAATTGACGGATAATATACGTTTTTACTTTATATTATTGATTAATTATTAATTAAATAATCATATCTAAAATTTAAATTTAGGTTTGAAAAACGAGATTTATTTTACTTTTATTAACAATTTTGCTTGCACCTATCGATGATAGAGTAAATATATTAATTATCTTTTATGATATTATTCTAATGATGCGTAAAAAATAAGTTTTAGTTAACTTAGTTGAATTATTTATCATTAAGGGCCGGTATTTCACATTTAGTTTAAGCTATAAATGAAAGTTAAGCTTTACTTTTTCGAAATCAATCGTATTTCAGGTTCAGTTTATTTGAAAAACTAAAGATTAGCTTAAACTACACACTGAGTATGGTTTAATGAAATAAGCGACGATTATTAAAATTACAACTGTCAAATGCGTTGTCAAATATAAGTAAATATTTAAATATATAGAGAATTAAGTAAATATTTCTTTTATTTCCATTTAGTATTTGTGTTCCGAATGTATAAAAGGTAATATATACTTATATATATATATATATATATATATATATATATATATATATATAGGTATATATATAAAATTTATATAAATAAAATTTACATACTTTTTAATGGCCTATCAGAATCTACAATAAAAAATAGGGTGTTCTATTTAAGATTTCAAAGTTGCCCCCCTTTCCCGCCCCAGGGGGTCCGGAGGGGGCAAGGGTCTCTGCATCAGATGTCCCCCTCGAAACCATTTACTTTTTATCCGAAACATTTTTTTGTCCGATGCACGATTTTAAAGTTATTGCAGGTGGCGGATTAAAATGGGACACCCAGTATATATATATATATATATATATATATATATATGTATATATATATAGGTATATATATATATATATATATATATATTTCCGCTTAATTGGGACACATCGGGACTAGGGCATTTTGGCCCAATTAAGCGGCTGTCCCAATTAACCGAATTTTACATAAAATTAATCAATCCATATTTTTCTTTCAATAATTTTATTTTATAAATTCTTGGAAAAAACTATAAACTACATATAACTAAAAAAATATAAACTTTTAAGAAAAAATTTAATAATAATAATTAATAATTTAATAATTTAATAGTAATTTTTTAATGTTTTAAATAGTTAATAATGAAAATATTATAATAAATAATCATAGTAGGTTAGTTTAGAACAATGCATAAAAAAAACAATATCACAATTGAATACATTTAATGAGCATCTGTCAAAAAGTGAGTATAAATATTAGTAGTATTATATCAACAATTGTCTAAATAATTATAAATTATAAATTTCTATGCCAGATATCAATTATAATGTCGCCATTGAATAGTGAAAATCAGGGAGGAATTGCCACAAGCTCGGATTCCAGTTCCAACATTTCTGGTTCAAGTTCCAATATTATGCAACTCATACCTGCGAATTTAATCGACTTATTTGATTGTCCTGTATGTTTTGAATATATTTTGCCATGGACTCCTCAATGTGCAAATGGTCATGTGATCTGTAACAATTGCAAACAGAAGTTAATTTGTTGTCTAATATGCGGGGGAGAATTTGGAGATATTCGAAATTTGGCAATGGACAAGTTAGCTAGGAGCGTGGTGTTTCCGTGCAAGTATGAAAATATGGGATGCAGGGTTACTTTGATTTGCACCGACAGAGCTTCTCATGAGGAAGTATGTGAATTTAACCCGTACGGATCTCCTACTCCTTCACGATAAAAAATAGGTAGCTTTCAAGAATATGCAATTTAATGTGTGTTTGATAACAATGTTTGCATATCTTCAATAAATAATATAAGTTTTGTGTAAACTGTGTTTTATTTATTTAATTTTTATTTAATACTAGTAAATTTACTCGTTCTAGGACGGAATTAAATGGTAAACATAAAAAATAACATAAATTTTCTTAAAGTACAATATAGATTCAATTATCAGTCGATTTTTAGTCTGTAATAATACGATATTTTGTTATACGCTCTATGTTAATCATTCTTAATCAACAACAAAATGATCTTGCTCTCTCACACACTATGTATTCATTGAATGATTTCCCGATTGACAAGATATTGTGTGAATTTTTTGATATTATTTACAAGTTTTCCGTATAACTAATTATTTTTACCACTTTAAAGGAAAGGAAAAGGGATATAGTTTTCGGAAGGTTTCTCCACACATTTTCAATAATCAAATTAGATTTTAATCGAAAATAAACAATGCAATTGTCAATTAACTTAACTTGACGTTGTAGTAATGTTTGGTGCTGCCACCAGTGGTATATATAGTAACTAATTGCTGTATAATAATGTCATTATAGTACAAGTAACATAATGACCTTTTTCTACATATGTAATATGGTAACGTAATATTAGAATTTTAATACGATTAAAGAAAAAAAATTTATTTGTAATTATTATTATACTCCAGAGCCAATAAAATATAATTTTTAAAATTCATTTCTTTCTTAATCATGTTGATTACATAAATATACATATAAACTTAACGTAACATATTTATTTATGCAATATACATATTTTTGTGAGAATAAAACTATAAATTAAATGACAACGAGAAAATTTGTATTGTGTGTGTGTGTGTGTGTGTAGTTGCAACTAATAAAGATATTAACACTTCTCTTAAGAAATAAATTTATTTGTGTTAAATATATGATTTATTATCTTCAGGCATTTGAATTATGATGTAAAGTAATTTATCATTAATTCATAAAATTTTCAATGGCTAATTTATAAAATCAAATATGATTAATTTTATTTTTATTGAGTAATATATATATATATATATATATATATATATATATATATATATATATATATATATATATATATATATATATATAATTTTAGAAAAATTACATATATTATAAAAATATGGTACATGATTTTGACGTAACCAGGGGAGTGCACGTGCACTCCTCTGGTTTCAGAATAAATATCTAAATATGTTATGAATTTACGAATATTTGGAAGAGGGCAAATGAAACAACTAAATAAAACAAAGAGTTGATGCAAAACGTAATTTTTAATATAATTATTATAAATTATACTGATTATTACTTTATTTTTTTTTTAATATAATTCAATTTTAATTTAAACATTAATTATTTTTTGATTTTAACTATAATACAGAAGTAACTTTGTCTAAAACAGAGAACTGTTATCTGCTTAAAACAAAAAGATTAAAATATAGGAAAATTATTTAATTGAGAGACTTGATTTTTATAAAACAGCCTTTTTACCACTTTGACTGCAAGAAAAAAGTGGTATAGCGTGTAAGGTGTCTGTAATATTTCAAAAAAAAAAAAAATTGTATAGAAATCCTTCGTATAGCTTTTAGATGACAAATCTGAACTTAGTTTGTGTGGGTGTATGTATGTGCGTCGTCAGCTCGCTCGCTCAATCGTCTCAAAATTTTGTGGCCGCAGCTCCTCCTAGACGGTTGAACCGATTTTAATAAAATTTTCAGGATAAATTTATCTAGTGCCCAAGATGATCATGTGGTTTTGGTTTTTTTCAGTGATGCCAACTTTCCGAGAAAAAAATTACTAAAGTTTTTAAAAATTTATTGAGGCTACATTATATATCCGATTTTGATCAAATTTTCAGACAAGATTTCCCTAGTGCCCACATAAATTTCTTAATTTTAATAAAATAAAGTGTTGCCAACTTTCCGAGAAAAA
Organism: Clivina fossor; assembly: GCA_963966155.1. Taxonomy (NCBI): domain Eukaryota; kingdom Metazoa; phylum Arthropoda; class Insecta; order Coleoptera; family Carabidae; genus Clivina; species Clivina fossor. The sequence continues at coordinate 76,763,075 of OZ014550.1, forward strand.
AATTATTAAAATTTTAAAAAATTTATTACGGCCATGTTGTTTAACCGATTTTGTTCGAATTTTCACAAAAGATTCTTCTGATATTCATATAAATTAGATAATTTTAACAACGTACAGTGTTGCCAACTTTCTGAGAAAAAAATTACTAAAATTTTGAAAAATTTATTATGACCACGTTATTCAACCGATTTTAATCAAATTTTTATTAAAGATTCTCCTGGTGCCCGCATAAATTATGCAATTTTAACAAAATACAGTGTTGCCAACTTATCGAGAAAAAAATTACTAAAATTTAAAAAAATTCATTGTGAGTACATTATTTATCCGATTTTGATCAAATTTTCAGAAATGTTTTTCCTAGTGCCCACATAAATTATAATTTTATTAAAATACGATGTTGCCAACTTTCCGAAAAAAAAAATTAATAATTTTCTAAAAATTTGTTATGCCCTCACTATTTATCCGATTTTAATAAAATTTGTACAGAAGCTACCCTTAGCGCCTATAATATTATATTTTAGCAAATTACAATGTTGCCAACTTTCGGTGAAAATTTTTTTTATTCTTATTTCTTATCATTTATATGATAATGTCAAAGTGGTCTATTAGGGGTTTACCCATATACTTTTAATCTTGTTTCTACATGAGTGTTTTTATTTGTAAAATGTTAATGTGGCTCTTACGGTAAATTAAAACGCGACAAGTCTATTTTCTTAAAAATTTAATGAGATATCTATAACAAAGCGATTAATTTGTCAGATAAATTTAGAAACATAAAACTTGTAACTGTTTTTAATTCTACATTCTTAATTTTTAATTTGCAATATAGTATAATTATTTACTTTTCGGTTAAAAAGATTTATATGAATGATTTTGATGGTATACGTTTGCGTGGATGTCCGATGAGTAGTTGGAGTGAGCGGAGGTTTCCAAGTAGTAGGAATAGAAGAGTATGTATGTGTTGAGTTATGAATGTGGATGAGGCTAGGGTTGCTTATTTAGATAGGAATGTGTGAAGGAGACTGTTTCGAGTTTGTGCCGCACCCTTTCGGGTATATGGCGTAATTGTGTATACAGTCGATTCCGCTTAATTGGGACACATCGGGACTAGGGCATTTTGTCCCAATTAAGCGGCTGTCCCAATTAACCGAATTTTACATAAAATTAAGCAATCCATATTTTTCTTTCAATAATTTTATTTTATAAATTCTTGGAAAAAACTATAAACTACATATAACCAAAAAAATATAAACTTTTAAGAAAAAATAATAATAAATTCCAAAATAAAATAGTAAATAAATACATACATTTTTAATTCAATTCAGAAATGTGTCAAGTGTCTTTTGTTTTTGAAACATTTCACTTCTACACTTATCCAGCAAAGCAATTTTACTAGAAACTGTCATATCACTTCTTGGCATCTTGGCAAGAGTCAATTTTTTTAAAATAAAATCGACAAAATGTAAGTTTAATGAACCTTCCACGCGCGAGGTGTAGTGGTAACTCTCACAGCTTTAATGACCGGTGCTGCGCCACGCCGACGCGAGGGTAAACATTAATCTTTGAGCGCGCGTGGGTCCGTACTTCATACGTGAATGAATGTGTTGGGAAAAAAGTTCACAGCGCGCGATACTAATGAAATTAATTAGTACATATTTGCTAGTTTTTTAAATATAATTTTCCATGTTGTGAATCAAAAAGATATGAAGCGTATCATATTAAATTTTTTGTAAATATTTTTTCTTGTGAATATTTGTAACATAATATATACTGTGATCTTAAATTTACTGTCCCAATTAAGCGGAATGTTGTCCCAATTAAACATGTAAATTTACTGTTGGTTCCTTGGTTTGGTTTCTGTTCTTTGAGATTTGGCCCAAATAAGCGGCTGCCCCAATTAAACGGTGGCCCAATTAAGCGGAATCGACTATATATATATATATATATATATATATATATATATATATATATATATATATATATATATATATACTTCTTAGATTTGTATACCCCAATATAATATTTTTGTCAGTATTTTATTCGTAAATATTTATTATACATAATAATTTTTTTTTACTTAATACTAGTGAAATGTTACTGTTATTTTTTAATTATTAAATATACTGTTATATGCAAAAAAATGGGGACACATGTTTTAAGTATTTATTGCTATTTATTTTAGAAAACATCTTCCTAATTAGTATTAATAAAAAAGATTATAAATTTAGCAAATTTCCATTTGTCAAAAAATATTGAAAATGTTTAACACAAGTTTTGATTAAACGAATGACTCATGAAGAAATACTAGGACAACATTTATTATAAGTATAATAATATAAAATTAAAATATACAAAAAATGCTCAATTTTAAATAAGAATCTTTTAATATAAAAACACAATGACACACAAAAAATTTGAACAGCTGTAACTAATTGATATGTGAGCATTTCACATGCGAAATTTTTCTTTTTTAATGAGAATCAGACGACTTAATATTTTTTTACGTTAGGTTTATTGGATCACTTTCACTTATACTTTGTAAGTAGAAGTTCTAAAATAAAATGAAATTTTGTGTCGCTATTAATTAATTAATCTAGCTATTATAGCAAAAAAAGGTTTGTGAAATATTTAAAAACATGCATATTGGTCATGTAAATCTAATTAATGTCAATCAAATATTAATTATACTCGACATGATTTATAGAATACAAATAAAATAATAAACATCTTAATTCCAATATTTACTTATTTAGTTATTATTAATGGGATATTGAAAAAGTTATGACTGGTTAAAGCTTGGTGCATGATGGATTTAATTTACAAATTTGAGATTTGTGATGTAAATTTAAAATCTGTAAATTTAAACACTGGTATATAATGAATTTAGAATATGAAAATCTAGCCGATCAGAACCTGACTTAGAAATCATCTGATTGGATGTATATTTTTTTGACGTTTTCGATATATGCATTATTTTTCGGATGACAGTGAAAGTATAATTGTCACAGGAAAAAAAAAATTAGGCCCGTATTCCCACCTCACTTTTAAAAGTAATTTTTATCAAAATTACATTTGACGTTTACTTAAAATGACTTATTAAGTAATTTTAATTTGTTTATTTGAATGTTATAATATTAGATATAAAAAAAAATATATCAAAATCGAATTACTATTCATATTTGATAAGAGATAGAAGTGAAAATTTATTTTAAATGGAAAAATAAAAACATTTTTTCATAAACAAAAGAGGTGGGAATGCGGACCATTATTTTTATTAAACTCTGTTTCCTGTATTCACTGACAACTGACGACAAATCCATTGAAACATGTTAGATTTAAATTTATTATTTACAATATAAAATATGGTGATATTCTAAATCTAAATTTTAAATAATAAATTTCTTAAATGCGTTATGAACCACAGCAGGATATTTCATATCATTTATATATAAAATTTTAAATCATAATTTTTAAATTAAATTTTAGTTTGTGTAAATAAAATCTTAAATTTTTCTAATTTAAATTATAGATTCATTTATATAAGTGAAACTTGTTGTAAGTAATAACGTCTGTAATTAATTTAGAATTCATTTTATTAAATGAAAAAAGATTTTGGTTTAAGTTCTGTTTATTTTTATTAAAATACAACGTTTAGGTTCACTACGCATGAACCTTCTTTAGAAAAATAAAAAATGTAATTGACAAATGAACAAATGAAACTTAGAAATAAGTGACTAGGGAACTAAAATATTAGAGTATAAATTATTAATTATTAAACGTGCATTAGAATATCTCTATGACGTAAAATACGTAAGATACGAAAATCATCGCAAGACTCAATAATATTAATAGTAGATTAATTAGAAAATCAATTGAAATAATCGAAGAACGTCAATTAGTGTGAAGGCACTGAATTAAATAAAATTTGGCTTCCTTTGATTAATAATTTATAAAAATTTTGTTACCTAGTTACTTGTTTTTAAGTTACGTTTGTGTGTTTTTCAATTGTTATTTTTTATTTTCTAAAAGAAGCTTCATGCGTAGTGAATCGAAATGTTGTATGTTAATAAAAATAAACAGAACTTAAACCAAAAGCATTTTTATAGTACTTAATTATGTTAAAATGAAATACATTTAAGGCAAATTTGGGCTGCTACTTTTTAAATTTAAATAATTTAAATTAAATAATATTGTATAAAATATATGATTACATACATATATTTTTTTTTTGTGAAGTTTCAGAGTTATTTAAAGAATTTATTTGTAATTCAAGGAATCTATTATTATTATTATTTTAATTTAAATTTGTCGTAATTTTATAACCAAATTACCACATGGAGATGGAAATTATCTTTTCAGTTTTAGGGTTTCTTGGCGTATAGGTACGAGTAATCTAAGGTGCAATGTAAGCTGTAGTCTTCGTCAAATTTGTTAGATGTGACGCCATAAGAAGAGTCATTATCTTGTGAAATAGAAATACGTGTACACTCATGCAGCTATTGTATAGTAAAAGGAGATGGAATATATTCTTGTTATCGTAAATTGAATCAGGAATTTATGATGTCATATCTAACAAGTTTATCGAAGTACATATATAGTTTGGGCATTGTATGTAATGCTTAATTTTAACTGCGCAGTTTGATTTATTTAGTAAAATTGTAGCTAAATTTGCGTAGTTCATGTTCAGTTTTGCTCATACACTGTACAGTTTTTACTCATTGTTAGTTAAAAAGTAGCAGACATTCTAATAAATGATGTCTTTCAAAAAATATGTAGGCCACGACAAATTTGGTACATAACTGAATATTGATTACAGATTAATGGTATGCAAATGTCAGATGTATTGTAACAGCTCTAACTCACGCTCCGTTTTAATTGCGCAGTTACAAATCTGTCGGCTGCAGATTTCACTCAGTCCATCCGAAATTTTAAACTGACCCCCGTATGCATAAACATTCGTTAAAAATAACGGTTCGTTATTCTTGGATTCGGTAAGAAATCTTTCTATGTATATTGCAACCTAATTTCTTACGGAATCCAAGAGTTTTCATTTTAACACACCGTTATTTTTAACGAAAATGTTTATGCAGTTTTCTGGATAAGCTTAGATGCGCTTGTGCCTATGTTCATGTTAAAGGTTGGCCATTTTAAAGTTTCTATATGTTTAGGAACGCCTGGTGGATGGAGATGTGGATTTGCAATATTTCTCGTGTAGTCGTATGACATCTAGTCAACTTCATGCTATATTAGCTGATAATTTAACAAATTAAATTTTACCTAATTAGTTGCAAAACAGATTCGATTGATAGGCTTAATGTATTTTTTAAGTTATGCTCTATTTATATTTGTATCATTTATCTTGTAAATCAAGATATTATATAAATATTTATACAAACAGTCCTATTTATTTAAAGAAAATTTATTCAAAGCTAGTGAATTTTGGCATATCACTGTAAAAATTCTAAGGATCGCGTGATAAAAAATGTGTCCAAAAGATGGATGTGTGGTGTGCAAGATTTTGAATAAAGGAACCGGATTTGAAGCAGATGGCTGACCTTCTACAGTGCAGTCCTTATTATAGGGGCTACTTTTAAAACTAAATCCGATCAACAAATTTTCAGATTTCTATCTAATTTTCTTGGTACATCTGACTCAATTAATCACTACTTTTTCTTGTTTTGTTCTAGAAATTTTTCTATAAATTTACTTACATATTTACTAAAAAAATATTAACTTTAATATTCTTTTTTGAAACGTAAGTTAAATAATAGTTCGTATCTATTAAATATGAAATATTTTAAAATAAGAAAGACGATATTAAATATAACAAATAAACAATATAATGTTTATTATATTGAAATAGCGGTAGTAATATGTATATTTAATTAAGTATATTTTGCATTTATAAAGTTATGAACTCTATTTGGAAAATTTTGTTAAATTTGAAAAATTAGACTTGAAGTTTGACTTACTTGCTTGATATTAGCGATGTATTTCTGAAGTACACCGGCGCGCGGCGTAGTATAATATAATATAACGTTTGCTATTCTAATGTATAGGAAATGTGTTAGTACCATTCCAGGGATTTGCGGCCAGTATTATAATGAATACTTTAACTAAAGTCGACTTTAAGTTGACCAAAAAGTATTCTTTTATTGACAATTACAAATGTTTTTACTATTAGAAGTTTGAAAAGTTGACAAAGAAGCATCGTTTTATTAACAGCAATAATAATTATGCTGGTAGAATTTAAGAACGATGTTTTTGCCGGCTTAAAATCGACTTTAATTAAAGTGTTTATTATGAAACCGGCTATTAATTTATTTGAGTGTTCTATCCGTTCTTTAAATTGTTATAAATATAAATAATAAAATAAGTCACAATTGTTATTGATTATAATGCATATAAAAATGATTAACAGGAATAACAATTATTTTTTTTGAAGTTTGATGAAAACTGTGTTTTTTTGTTGATATTTCGTTAGAACAGTAAAAAAATGAGAATAATAGTGTTACCAAATGCGTGACATAAAACTGTAAATTTTCTTTTCTTTTTGCGAAATACGACATGTGTTTATCGACGATAAAAATCCAAACTAAATCGTATGTTTAGTTAAAGGAAACTACATCAAAATTGATGATTTAGTTATAAATAATTTATGTGCTTTAAACGAGAAATAGTGGTAAGTTTTTATAGGAAAACCTATTTGAGGAAGTTGTTCTGTTTTGTCATTTGAGTCAGTTTGCACCTGCCGCGCCGTAGCCGTAGTTCAAGCACCCTTTAACGTGCAAATGCACTTTGTTTTACCCGGATATGAGCGATAAGGCCGTGGTTTTTTCATGCTCGGCTCGTTTCTAACGGCAAGTTTAAGGGAACAGGTCTGGTATATTTATTAGTCAGTCAATATTTAGGGGAAAATAAGATTTTTCTAGGTTTTCAATCATTTCTGAGTATAATATTTACAATTTAGCATTTTTAAAATTTTTACTTATTAATATTACGATGGATAAATGTTTTCAGTCAGTATTTGATTTAAAAAAATGTTTAATAATTTGAATTTTCGACGATGATTTTTGTCATTTTCAGAAAAAAAATTTTTTTTTTAAATTTTGTATTTCATTGCGTTTTAAAATTAACAGTCATAATAACATTTTTGATTATAGCAAAATGTAAATAGTGATTTAAAATTACTTATTTATTTTTTTGGTAAAATTATTATGTGTTAAAAATAATATATGTTTACCACTATAACATGTTAAGCACCACAATGTTAATGAAAAATCTTTACCTTTGGGTCAAAATTGTATTGTGCCTTTTATTGGTAAATTTTATAAGTAAAATTTTCAAATTCAATTCAAAATGATTTCTTTAAATTTTAAAGAAACATCATGTTTATATCTCTGGGCTTAATGGCGCTTTACGTGTATTATGTATTAAAATTGCTTATTTTTGGAAGTTTATGATTGGACAATGAGTGACATAAGGTTATGTATATTTTATTCTTACTTCAAACAAAACAATTATGAAAAAAATTAGGTAATTTTATTTCATTTGTAAAAAATTTCAAAATAACATTTTAGGTCCCTAAGCAAAATTTTGGTTTTCATAGCAATATTTTGTACAAGCACATATATGTAAGTAAATTGAAGATTTCAAATTTGTTGTACTTATGCTCAAAAGATATCAATAAGGTTGTGATAAGTATGCATTATTTATATTTAAATAAATGTTTTCTGTTCATCTGATATGAATTTTGTATTGAGTATGATAAATTCTAGAAAATATAACAACGTTTCATCAAAGTGGTAATACTTATTTATGAAAAATTACTAAAAATATTAATAACATTTAACTGTTCATAAATTTTAAATAATATACATTTAAGCGAGTGATATTGTTAAATATTTTATTGTGATATTAAATTTGTATTGGAGCCGAAAATGTACTGAATTTTTCCAAAAATTTTACAAATAAAGTAAGATTATCTGAATTTTATTTCATTATTGGTTAATTTAACTCATACCTAATGGAAGTGATACATACCAGTACCGTAATGTTCCGTAATAATAATTAAAAAAAAATCGTCATATGATGCAGGCATTTTGGCGGACACTGTATAAAATATTTGTTAACAGTAACCATAAAAATTATGAAATATTCTAATTTCTTTTATTATTTTATGAGTTTAAATTTTTGAAATATTATAATGAATTTGTGATATATAATATACATCTTACTATATAAAATTCATGTTATTTTTTTTTTTAATTTAGCTATGTAAATTTAGTTTCTGGGAAGTTAAAATAATAGTAGGGTGAATAAAAAAAAATTTTTTTTGAAAGAAATTTGATTATCTAATTTGAGTTAGAGTTGTGCAGCAAATTTTTTTAGAAATATAGGAGAAAAGTAAAATTTTTGTGCATTTTAGTATTTTTGGAATGCCAGTAATAATATATGGAATCGAAATTTTTAATTACTGTTAAAGAATTTGTTGCTGTTTTATGGTTATGATTTCAGACTCACGCGATTTAATTAAAATTAAATAATTAGAAATTAAAATTTTGACGCTAGATTTAATCAAGGTCCGGGTTTAAATTCATTTGTTTACTATCGCTTTTTGTAATTTATTTATAAATAAATAAATGGTTTTTAATTTATTTTTCTGAAGTATATTTTTAATTTTACAAAATGAAATATAATTACCTACATTATTAATTCTGATGTAGTAGATTCAAAAAAAAAAACACGATAATTTCTAACCTTTTTTATATTGCAAATAAAAAATATGCAATCAGTTTTGTTAAAAATGTTTGAATTAATTTGATATTTTTAATAAATGTAAGAAAGCTATGTCCTGGGCACATTAAATTTTTTTCATTGTACAAATTGTGCAATTTGCGGCTTATTTTTTATTAGTAAAATAATATAAGATTAATTTTTTTCTATTCGAATATGTAGTTTGGAAAGGAATAAGTACATACTATATTACAAACCGCATAACATGGCTTTACAATTTTTTGGGCATAATTTCAATCATTTATCCGTGAAAATATTAGAACGTGCTGGTATTAAACAATATAGAAAAACAAATTACATTCTACCTGTAGAAACTTATGACAATATAGGTGAATTTTTTCATTTTTTATTTGTAATAGAATAACTTTTCATTTCTTTAATGTTGTCAGTAGTTGCTTATAAATTTTCTTGTTAATTGTTTTTATCGATAAATTTCTTAATGCATTATTATGTTTCGAGCTGATAAAAGTACAATCGTGGAAATCAAAATGTTATCATTTGGAATATTTTATTATTTGTAAAACAAAGCAAAATATTTTTGGATAGAATAAAGAGATAATGAGATATACAATAATTTATTTTTTCAAATATTTTGTCGATATAGTTAAAAGTTACCTGGTAGTTTAAACGATGACTAAGAATACGATGTAAGTGCCTCGATATAGTTTACACTTATTGTAGAATTTTGAACGCAGTTCCTACAGGTAACTAAACTAACACGTTGCAACCTGTTGTGTTCCAATCAATGACATCAGCTGATCATAAATCAAACATTCTTATTGGTTGTTTTTGAACAGCTTTTCAAATAGATCAATGGATTTTTTATTGTAGATTTTTTTTAAAAGATAGCCGACATTTTAGGTAAAATAAGTCTTTTCGTAATAAAATTATTAAAGAAACCTTGTTCAATAGAAATATCGTCAGTCGATTTCTTGTCTGTTCCGTATCACAAGACCTTACTTTCAAGAAAATGATGTTTAAAGTTTCTGAACTGAATTGTGTTTATATAGTAAGGATATGGAACCAATTAGAATTTATTATATTTCCCAAACTATTAAAATTATAACATCCACGATTGTTAAAATAGATAGAAAACAAACAAATATTGCCAAAATACTAGCAATAATTCAATTTGACCAAAAATGGCGTATGGAATAAACAAGAAATCGACTGTCGATATGTATGTAGGTAATTATTTTTATTGGTAGAATTAAAGTTAAATATAATATATATAATTAATTTGTATTTTTTATTTCATTAAAATTTGTTGTATGGAAAAATATAGGTAAATTTTCATTAGGTACTGTTTTTAACCCTAAGCTTACACAATTGATTTTTGAATGGTCCGATTGTTGGAAAACAGCAATAATAAATACTTATGAATAATTGTATTTTTGTTTTTGGGACTGTAGAAAAAAATCTATAAAAATTGAACACATGACACATGACTAGAAATATATATTTTAATAGTAAAAATATATATGATCGAAATTTAGGCAACCACGTTATTTTTATACAATTATGCTGTACGGTACAGTATCATTTTGCTAATATATTTTTGGAACTTTTTTATAAAATAAAATATTGCTTACTATATTGGTTTATTAATTTTGTCCAAATATTTATTTGTAATATATATATATATATATATATATATATATATATATATATATATATATATATATATATATATATGATAAAATTTTTGTTTCTTAAAATTTTAGGAATAAACACCTAATTTACATAGATATATTATAATTATATTTGTAGTATAATAACATAATTAAAAATATTTTTTTGCCGATAAGTAGAACATTAAGCAATAGGTACATTTATAATTTTGAATCATACAGGTTTTATTAACAAATTTTAATTCTATTGTCACTCGTATTGCTTAGTTCTCAACTAAGCTACAAATTTATAGCATATAGTGGATTTTGAATACAGCCGCTACCAGTTAAGGGATACAAATTGGAATTTTAAAATTTTGGAGCAATCGAGACTGATTTTTTATTAGTGTGAATTAAAATTTGTTTGAAGTAGTAGAAAGTTAGGCTTATTGAATTTTTTTTTACTAAAAGGGGTTGAGGTAAGTCAGTGGTGAAAAATGGACAGGTACGTCACTGTTGGTGTGCCGGTGCAACCGTCGCGTCGCGTCGCACCATCACATCGGGGCCCATCGCCATCAGAGACCAAGAGAACGGACCACGACCCGTCGCGTCACCCCGTGGTAAACTTTCCGCGCAGGTATATTTTTGTTTATCCGTGAATCAGCGTGGTGTGGTCGTTCGTGTCCGGCTATTCTCGACGGTGATCGTATGCCGGTACGCGGATGGTATGGTATGGTATGGTCGTATGGTATAGTCATAGTCATAGTGTGTATAGTTTCGAAGTCTGGTCGTGCTAGCTGCTGTGCTGTATATACTCATACTCACACGGCGTGTACTCGTAAAATGTAGTGTGCGTTCAGAGTTTGCGGTTTGAGCTGTTGAGCACGTTTTGTTACATTTTCGTTGCACGTTGCTTGTTTGCGGGTTACAAGTATAATATAGTGATTTGTGTGCTATTTGGTGCAGTGCTATGTGGCGTATTTGCATGCAATTGCATATTACGGAAGATGAACAAATGCATACGAATCGCTATGTCTGAGGACCGAAACCAAATGCCGATTGCATCGTGCTGAACTGAACTTCTCTCATGCTCTATGTGAATTCTTACAAGATTTTGCGGCAAATTCACACAAGGTTTGTGTCTCAAATTCTAAATTTAGTCCAGTGCGGCCAGTGTCATTGCGATTGCGAATGCAAGAACGCAAATTATTATTCTTTTTATATACTACGAAACTTTGTTTTCCGAGTTTCTAAACTTTTTTTCCTCTCTCAAATTAGTTTCGAATTTTGTCTTTGTGAAGTCACGCCGGCAAATTGTTTTCTACTTACATACTAAAAAATTCTCTACATACCTACATTCAATTGTTAACTTATAAAGAAATATTTATTTTCTATTATTAATAATTGCAAACTTATATTCTGTAATATATTTTTCACAAATTTTTTCATTATAATATATAATATATTGAAAAATATAAAAAAAAATTTAGTCGAAATTATACGAAAAAAAAAATAAAATTTCAAAATAGTGTATTTATACAAATATAAAGAAAAAATCTATTTAAAAAAATATTACAATACGCTTTTAAAATTTTATTCGTAAAATTGAAAATTAATAATCAAATTTTCTTGTTTTATATTCAATATTTTTAGATTAGTTCTGTTGTTAAAATTTGATATATTTTGTACCCTATCGCAAATTTCAAAAAAATCATAATGCTATCAATATTAGTTTATACCAGATAAGGTGATAAGAATTGTGTAAACTGTATTTATTTTTAACAAAATTGTTCATATTTTACGGTTTTTTGATTTGTCATTTTAATTTTATAATTCTTTGTTCTAATAGGATTTTATATACTTATTGCTTTTGAAAAATATTATTTTTATTTGATTTTTTTAATTTTAACTTTGATATTGCTCCGTATAATTATTTAAAAAAATTAAATAACTTGATACATTTTCCGAAATAAAAAATATATAGATATATGAAATTGTTTTGTGGGCACTGGTTTAACCCTCCCCGGTACAAAATAGCTATTAATATTCCAGAATTGAACGAATTTCTGTTACAGAGAGAAAATTCTGTTCGTGATATTTAATGAAGGAAATAGTTTATATTTGACAGTTTGAATTTTATATTTTTGAATTATCAATTGTTATTTGCGACGTTTGGAACACTGGCGTAATTTGTTTTTGAAAAAAACTAGTCCATGATCTTCTGTTTTAAGAGTCGTACCTTGCCAAATTTGATTAAGTTTATTCTAATTATATTTGACTGCATAGGAAATTAGAAATAATAAATATTTATTGCATTTTTCTAATGCAGTTATTTATATGTACAAAAAAATTTATGCTCATACAAACTTGATTTGTTTGTTACTAATTTTAACTTTAAAATATTTGAATACTTGTTAGAAAAATTAGATTTTCTAAAGCAATTTGTCCAGATTTATTTAGATTTCTGAATTCAAAACAGACGATTGTTTCAAAATATTTTTTTAATGTTAAAAAAAATATATTTGTATATTATAATAATAATTAAATTGTTCTTTATTACATTGTTATATTGTTTAAATAATAATTATTTTATGGGGTTGAAAATATACATATAAAATAATCGTTAAGGATAAGTTATAAGCAATAAAATCTATCATTATTTATGTTTTATGTATATAAGTATGACTTATGTAAAAGTAAAGAAATAAATTAGCGATTCATGTTACATAAACTTACTTATATATTAAGTTATGATTGTGACTTAAGAGACGACGCTATTGTTTTCTTATTATTATAAATATTTCTGCACAATAACATTATGTAATGATGTTCTGATGCTATCGCTTACCAGAAATGGTGAACAACATTATTACCATAAATATAATTGGGGTATAGGTAGTGGATGGCTTTCCTATAATAGTATTTTCGTTAAAAATGATCATTTTTCAATTGGTTCAGAAAATTTAAAATTTTATTTACGTATAGAGAATAATTTATTACATTAGAGTCATATAGAATTTTTTTCCAAATTCTATGTTGATAAAATTTGTTGTAAGTTGTTCGTAAATTACATTAAATTGATTTTATATATTGATGAACATTTTAAATGTTATATTTTTTTTCAAAATGAAGCTATAAAAAAAATGAGTAGTTTTTGGTATAATTAAATTTTAGTTTATATAAATTTTTATATACAATTTTTTGTTATATTTTATTTGAAATTTATCGAAGTAAGAAAATACAGTATTATACGAAATGATATGTAGTATGAATAATTCGTTAATCGAGTTACGAGTTTTGGAATGATAAAGTTAGGAAAGTTGACACTCTTTTCGTGCTGTGCGATTCTTTAGCCGAATCTTAGTTTGTTAGCCATCCACCAAAAAATATTCCTGAGCCGAATTAATTGTTAGCTGGATTATTTGGTAGCTGAGGTATTACTGTAGATGAACTACAGATTATAGAACTAAAAAGAAAAATAGATATTACTTGTTCTAACAACTAACTAACATCATTCGGCAAGAGTGTGTGATAAATAGTTTTTTTTTTTAAATTTCTGTTGATGAAAATTTTTCTCTCACTAAAAGGTTTGGGACTTATGAATATGTTACAGAAATTTTGTTAATTTTAGAATAAATTTGAAATATAGCAAGAAATCTATTTGTAGTAGAAAACTGTTCTATATGATTCAATTTCTGTCAGCCATTTTATATACTTTGACATAGTCATTTAATTTAATTACTTATTAAATTATGGTACAAAAGCTTGTTATTGAAAAATAGTTTGCTGGTACTGCATGTTTTTTTTTTAAATATTCTGCCAGTTTTTATTTAAAAAAGAAGTTATGGAATAAGTGAAATTATTTAGAAATTATAACAAATATTTTTAATTAAAATATGTATGTATTTTTTATATTTGTAATCGTAAAAGATTTATCAGATGTCATTTGAAAGTTTTTACCTTACTGCGTAAACATTAAGTTTATACATTTGTTTTTTTAAATGTGTTTTTTTCTGAAACTGATTTTTTAATATACTAAACCTACAAAAATGCTAACTCTGTTTAAATATTGTCAAGTTTTTTGAACTGCATAAATAAGTAGTTTCCACTTTTCACTGCATAATTTAGAATTCTCACTGCAGGTTTTGTATCTCAACTACACGTTACAATATAAAGATTTCATAAATATTACTTAAGAAACATTTGTATTGGAAATGTTATTAAATTTAGCAATAAAGATTGCTATTTTTGAATGAAGCTTTTGGCTAACCTAATTATTTGGATACGGTCCTGTACACTTGGTTAATTTTGTACGTAGACCTACTTTCACTGTGTATGTATATGTATGAATGTATGTACATATAGATTTTGTTACCTAATTTGAATAAATGCCTATGAATAATTTTCGCACCTCTCCGAATGCGTATTGTTCAAATTGACTTACAATTAACATAATAGTTGATGTAAAATGAATTTGTGTTTGTGCTTAATTACCATTTCGGAAGGTAACGGAAGCCCTATCAACTATTTTTACATATTTCACCAGCATCGTCTACCGTTATTTTCATATTTAATGTTTTCAGAAATTTATTATGAAAATATTTGTTTTATTCACTTTAGGTTTATAAGTACTCGAAAAAGGAAAATATTATTCTTTACATTTTTACATTCTTTACATATTTCAAATTTAATTTAATTATCAATAGAAGGATTTAAGTGACTACTTTTAAATTTTTAATATTTTTTGTCGTTATAGAAGGAAATTGCTTGAACAAAAGTTGTAGTTTATATTTTAGGGAACAACTTTTGTTTATATTCAATTTTTAGTAATTTATTTATCTTCAATGAAATATTTACAAAATAAAATAGATGAGTCTATACAAAGTCAATTGTTTATAGGTCCGGGTAGTTAGCGAAGCCACTTTCACCAAACAAAAAATAAAATATTGCATAATTTGTCGTAATTTTGTCGTGAAATCAAAAAATTTGTCGCTCTGTATTTAAAAAAATTATTGATGGCTTCGCTAACTTTTTCGGGAAGTTAGCGAAGCCATCAATAATCAAATAAATATCAATCTGGCGAAGCGATAAAAATCTAAATTTTTTAAATCGATTTACGATCAAATTGACGTTCAAAGAGATCGATTTCCAATAAATCAATTATTTATAAAAACTTAATTTAATATATACTGAGGTACTTACTGTTTTAAAATTCTTCAAATCGTTGTGATAAAATTTATTTATAACAATTCAAATCATACGCTATCCTCTAATTGAGACTAAAATTTATTAAATAAATATTTATATTAATTAGTAGATATTAAGTATATAATATATGAAAAATTAAATTGCCTTTATTGCGCTAAACAATAAATAAAATATCAATTTTAATTTACAAAGTAATATTTGAAAACTAATTAGTTTCCGAAACATGCGAGTATTTAAATTATAATCATTTATAGAGCAATCGAAAAAAATGAAAATATAATAAACTATAATTTTATTGAATTTATAGAATTTTCTGGGTTTGTATGCGGTGGTCGATTTATCCTCGTGGAAGACGTTTCACCGTACATCGTAGATGGCATCCTCAGTGTTTGGTGATTGAATGATCAAGTCGCCAAGCACTGAGGATGCGATGGTTACAATGTATGGTGAAACGTCTGCGACGAGAAGCCTTACTATACATTTATTTTTTAACCATCTTTAATAACAAAAAAGCGATTTGCGATTCGATTCGGCTGCTGGAGGTTGATATAAAAATCGAAAATTTAACAATAAATATTGATTTTTCAGTTCAGAGTCGTTCTTATTTAGTTTTGACACCAATTTGAATATATATATATATATATATATATATATATATATATATATGTATGTATATATTTTTATTTGATTTATTTATTTCAGGTAAGCAGTCTTTTTTGAAAGGATAAGGCAATTAAATTCTCATAATCCTCATATAATAGTTGTTGTTTGTACTTTTTTATTGCTTCATTCAATATTTCGAGTCTGGTTTGACTCTTCTTCAGGAATTTCGCAATGTATACATAAATTAATTTTTGTTACAATTACAACTTTCAGTTTCTTTCGATTACACATAGAATATATAAATGATACTTATATTTTTTTATTTGACTAGTGTGTTCATTTTTTTACTAATTCTAGCTCAATAAAACATATAGGTATAATGGATATATATTTTATTATTATTATAAGTTGAAAAGTTTTAAAATTAACTTAGAATTTTTTTCATAGAGAAAATATATAAGATAGAAATTGTGATGGATATTTTTTTAATATACCTGTATTTTTAAATGATATTTAATATTAGTTTTTTTAAACATTAATTTTATTACTAATAATAAGGAAATTATATTTGCAATTACAGTAATTATTATATTTTAGATTATTTCTATAATTCATTTTATGGACAAAATTAATTGAAATACTAAAAAGTTGTGAAAGTAAATTGATGTATGCTAAAACGAATTTGTAAGTATTTACATGGTACTTTTGAGCATAATTATGTAATTAACACATTTTTAATAAGTAGTATTTCAAATGAACTGTTCATAAACGGCATTTTATCGCTTAATCAAAATAAAATTCCACTTTATTATTATTCTTTGTTTTTATTAATTAAATTTTCAACGAATTATTTTCAATGTAATGTTATTTTTACTTTCTTAGAAGACAACGGGAAAAAACGAAGTTATCATTTATGTAATGTTTTTATGTGAAATAAAACATTTTAATAATGAGTTGTTCGTAATAAAATAGTCAAAAGTTGTAGGTGAATTCAGTATATATACATATACATATATACCGGGTGTTCGTTCGTCAAGTTCGTATGGGCGTTTAACATGTAATTTCGATAAATTGCGATATACTACTTTCTCGAGTAAAATTCGAAGAAATACTTAGAATACTTTTCGATAGGACATAAAAGGTTCTATTATTTGGTTTTAGTTTCAATTTGCTAGCATGTGCCGTTTGGGCGCTAGAATTTTTTGATGATTTTTTGGTTTTTATTTTTTTTCTCAAAAACTATGAGGTGTAGGAAAATAAGCATGGCATAGAAAAATGCGGAATAATGAGTACGATAATTGAGTGAAAAAACCATTATTCTACAATGCATCGTTTAGTAGTTTGGGATTTTTTCAAAATATGACTTTTTTCAAAATTTGCTCAAAAAAATCTTCTAAAAAACATTTTAAAATTTTCAATCATTTTTCCTGCCAAACCATATGAGATATAGAAAAAAGTTACTTAGTTATTATGTAGCTAATTTTTTTTTGAGCAAATTTTGAAAAAAATCCTAAGGGGTACCCCCCTTGAGAAATTTTCAAAATTTTTGTTTCTAATTTTTTTCTACTAAACGATGCATTCTAGAATAATGGTTTCTTCACTCAATTATAGCACTCATTATTCCGCATTTTTCCATATCATGCTTATTTTCCTACATCTTATAGTTTTTGAGAAAAAAAAAAAAAAAAATTCTAGCGCCCAAACGGCATATGCTAGCAAATTAAAACAAAAACCAAATTATATAACTTTTTATGCCCTATCGAAAAGTATTCTTAGTATTTTTCCGAATTTTACTTCAGAAAAAAGTATTCTGCATATTATCGGTATCCCATGTTATTGCCCTATATCAACCTGGTGAACGAACACCCTGTACATATAATATGTGTAATAATAAATTTGTTGTTTTGTTGTTTGAAAATTATATATTTTTTTTAATCTAGAGTGAAATCACATTGATGGTTTCAAACTTGATTTTAAATGACTGGATCATTTATGGGTCAAAAATGACTCATTTCCGTTGTTCTCGCTAAAATATTAGTCTAGTTTGGCGGAAAGTCGAGACACACACGCCTTATGCTGTAAAAATATAAATTTAAATAAAATTTTACGATAAGAATATACTGTTTGTGGGAGCGTTATATGTAAATTTTTACTCAAGTAACGTAAACAAAATTTTATAGTTTAAAATATTTTATTTATAGAAAAAAGATAGTCAAAATTGAAAGTTTTGATTCATTTAAAATATTTTTTTTATATTTCGTGGTTTTGTTTTATAATCAATAAATAGGTAATAAAACAATTTGGCTCGTATTACGAGGTCGATTTTAAAATTGGTTTTAACTAATATCGATTTTAAGACAAAGTAGCTATCATAAGAGTAGGACTAAACAAATGAACTAAAACACCTAAAAACCGAGCTCGTAATACCAGCTTCTGTGTTTTGGTTTCGTTATGTGATAGACAGTATAATTTTGAAGGTAAAAATATCTTGGAAAATTTGAAAGAATTTCTACCATACTGAAAGAGTTAAAAATAATTTATTTTAATTATTATTTTATTCTAAATTAACTTTGTTAATATGAAAATTTCAATAAAATTAAAATTTAACGATATTCATGATTTGCTTTAAAAAAATGTTTATAAATTTGCTAATGATTTAGTATTCTTTATGGAATTTAAAAAGTACCTATACGTTTCATATTGTCAAAAATGTTAATTTGAAAATTTATTAAAATTAAAATGTGTGTTCTACTATCGTTTCTTTTAAAAATAATAAGGCTAATAACTAAAAAAAATCAGATTATAATTAAAAATGTTACGCTATAATATGTAACTTAATAAGATTAATAACATGGTGTCATAAATTTATGCAAATAAATGCGAATGTGCATGCATATAATAAATAAAATTTTTGCAGAATCGAGTAAATGCATTAACTAGGATAAGTCGTATATGCAATTTAGCTTCGCAAATGCGTGTGGATTGTAACCAATCATTATCTTTAAATCAATCACCATGAATATTAGAAATATTACGTGTCAAATTGACCTACACCATACAGAATTTAAAATTTTTGTTTAATGCAAAAATTATAATAAATCGTATAATATATTACAGACAGATGTTTCATAATTTTTCAAAACTTTTTAAAGAACATTTATTTTCTTGATGAAAATTTATTTTTCTTTTTGCAAAAATAGGAAAAAATATGTATTTAGGTTAAGATTTTAAATTTGTTCAAAATATTATTATAAAAAGGATTGGTTTTGGTTTTATAAACCGATTTATGATAAGCGCTTCGATTCGTAGCTTTGATTTAAGAAATAAATGCCCAGAATGATATGATGAATGATATTTAAATATGTAAAATATGCTACTGTCAAATTGTTGTATAACACTGCAATGCTACTTTTACAATTTGCAGATAAAACGAATATTAAATTTCGTATTCAAATCTAATTCATAATTTTTAAACTGAAATATATATATATATATATATTTCTGCGTCATGTTCAAAAATTATGTTAAATAATTTGTTAAAATTCTCATGAACATTTTCATCAACAAAGTTTCTCATTTATGTCCTAGAATAAGACAAGCATTAGAGCAACAAAAAAAAGAAGTGTGTATACACATTTGAAACACAAGAAAACGCTATAAAAACTGTGTAGAAACATTAACAAAATAATAGTAATAATAAAATTTGCGGAATAAAAACACGGACGTTTCTCTTTTTACTAAATAAACTTAGTTACCTACATAATATAGTATATTTCTATCTTGACAACGCAAACGAGATACGAATTAATTGTTGAAATTTATTATTATTATCGCAGAATATTGCAGTTATATGAAATATTTTTCTATCTGACACACATAATTCGCAAAGAAGATAATTTTCGAATCATTATGGCGCGCTGAAACAGAGAAATAAACAATATTATTCCCAATAGAGATTTAAATAAAGCATCGCATCGCATCGCATCGCATCGTATCGTATCGTATCGCGCTTGTTTGAATCTATTGAAAAGTCGTAATAATACAGTGAAAATAAATAACAAGGAAGGAATTATCTCAATCATGCTTTGCTTTGACCACAGAAAACAGTATTCTATTCGTGACTGCGCAAATACCAATTAGGAGAAATATATCATTCGAGTTTACTTCGAAAATTTACTAATAAAAACTACATATATACTAACTAGAGTTATATCTTTCATCAAATCCTTATTCTTTCTGTGCTACTTACAAAACAAATATGTTTTTTGTTTTTTATGTGGTACAAACGGTACCAGTGCCAATGTAAGTAGTATTACATTAAATTTATGAAATGAAATGTTTTGTTTTGCTTCAGCTAACTAGATCAACTAATTTGCCATTTTTCAATTACGTTATTATAGTATTTCACAAATCGGAGGAAGTGAAACTTCTGCATCTACATAATTTAATTTTTGAGAAATAAATCTAAAGTTTAGCTTAACTGAAATTTGTAAAAGTTTGTTCTTTATATTAAATGATATAAAATATGGTCCTTGTAGTCAAATATGTTGTTTGATGTTATGAACTAATGAATGTTTAGTTATATTAATATTTTAATTTTTTAATTTTTCAGTTTAAAAATGATATTTCGAAACTTAGGTTTTAAATAGACTCTTACTATTTATAATATTTTATT
Source organism: Clivina fossor (assembly GCA_963966155.1). Lineage (NCBI taxonomy): Eukaryota > Metazoa > Arthropoda > Insecta > Coleoptera > Carabidae > Clivina > Clivina fossor. The sequence continues at coordinate 76,783,967 of OZ014550.1, forward strand.
TTTATGAAAAATTTAGTAATTACATTTTATGTTTCTGTTATGTAAAATTTAATGTTTATCCATTCACTTGTATAAGTTACTTAATCAAGAACAAATTTATTTGTAATAACTGGTGTTATCGATAAAAGTTATAAGTATTCCATTAGATAAGTTGATTTGATAGATAGAGAAATAGAGATAGGTTCCGGTAAGTAGGTACATGAAATCGTTTCCAATATGGCTTAATCCGGAAATGGCAAAATGAAACTTCTTTATTTCAAAATCTGCCAGGTGATACAGCACAATCTGTTGCACGTCAGCAGCCGACGCGTCAACACATCAGGCTTGTAAATCCGTAGATAATGAAAAGCAAGAAATACATTTCAAATGACATTGATAAGAAATCAAGTAGTTATACATGTAGTTATAAAACATCGCACTTTCTTGCTTTATAGTTTGTGATTACAGACTTTTATAGCGGAGCGATGAATACAAAAAAATGTATCGTTATGTCGTTACACGTATTCGCTTAAGTACATATACGTATGCGCGCTCAAGTCTTCCCAGCGAATGTTTTTTCTTCTTCACTTAGTTCTTGCGTTAATATAAGTTACATCGTTATGTTTACGTATACTGTGTATGTATACGAAGATCTGGAATATTTGCCGCACTAGGTTATGTGGTACAAACTGTTAGATTTCCGAGTGTTCGTGTGACTTCTCTCATGCTGTCTACTTTTATATTGTTTTGACTTGCTTTTCAATGCAATTGCGCAAATTTTACTTCACTAAATCGGATTTTTTATTGGATTTAATTCAGTATTGTTTGTCTTTTTATTTGACAATTTACTTTTTGATGAGAATACAGTTCTAATTTAAGTACAATATAATGTTCAAATGTTAGATTCATCTTTTAGCTACTGAACAATTTATCTATAAAACGTGTATTACACGGAGTCAAATTTGGCGTTAAAAATTGGTGGACAAAAATTGGCACGGCACTATGACAATACAGCTCGTCGGACATTTGTCAAGGACATTTGTTTAGTTGTAAAGCTTGAATTATATTATACTTTTTTCGTCTAGATTCATGGTAGGTTTCTAGTTTGAGGACAGATAGTCTGTTCAGATTTTTACATTCAAGTTTCATTCGAGTTTTCTAGTATAGAAATATACGGTTTGCCGTATTTTTATATTCAAGATTGATACAAGATACATTATGCGCATGCGTAGGCAATTCTGTCAACCTTATACACGTAGTTGCCAAATATCTATCAAATTAAGTACTTTGTATTTTTAAGTTCGCGTACTGACAATACTGTGGAAAAAATTAAAATTACTTGACAGTACAGGATCGATCGTGAAAAAAAGTATGAAAATCGAATAAAACTCGAACCAAAATTGAACTAGAAAGCTAGCATGAATTGAGACGATAAAAGTATATTGTAATTTAAGTTTAATAGATAAGTTTAATACATAGCACTGTTCAATTCGCATATTTATTGTTTTATTCACTTCGCAGTTAGGTACATGTTATGTAAACGGTAAATCGCTGCATTATTTACAGCAACGTTTTGCAGTAAAACGCAAGAGAGTCAATCGAACAAACCTAATGTATTTCGTCTAGCAGTTGCCAAATTTAAATCCTTGTAATAATAATATTAATTAAATAGAAATATTTGATGCCTGAGCAGTTATTAATTTTTCAATATAATTGGATTCTAAAATAATTTATTATTTTAATTAATATCATCCGTTTTCATCGGAAATATTTACTTTTCATACATAGTGCAATAAATTTTAAAACTAATTAGAAACCATTTTTTTGCTGCTATCTAGTGAACTATTAATGTATCGTTGATATTTACAGATAGTCGAGTGTTTTATAAATATTTACTTTTTTTCGAAATGAGTTGATTAATGTTTATAAATTTATGTGGGCCAGTCACGCATTTTCGTTATATATCTTCTTTTTTTTGTATATAGTTTAAACAGATTTTTGCAAAAGTTTTGGTCATTATAACGGTAGCTATACATATCATTAATTTTTAATGGAACTATTTTAAAATATTTGCATTATTAAATACATACGTGTACGTGGTAGGAAATTCAGTGTTTTACGTTATAAAATTATAAGCAGGATTTATATGGAAAGCGACGGAAATTTTAATGATAGTCAATGATTGTCAATTTAAACATTTTACATTAACCGTAGTTATCAACAATAACTGATTCTAGTTATATGTTTATAACTATTAAATTTCTCTGTAAATATAAAATTCTTTAATGACACGAACTGACTGTCTGTAAGTAACTACATAATAATTATGCATGGCTTAGATGATATTTTCTTGAATTATACGAAATCGTGACACTCGAATGTAAAATGCAGTAAGCAGACACTGAAGTAAAATGTGAACATTTTTATAAATATTTATTGATGCAAAACTAGGGAAATTGTCTTTATTTATTTTTTATTTGTATTTGTGTTAATGTGATTACCTACATTCATTTTCTCGTTTCCTTATATTATAGTTTTCTATTCAAATATTTCAGGCGAGATGAAAAAATTAAACAAAACAATTACAAGAAAATAACTATTTTTATAAATTCTTTTTATAAAATGTTTTTTTTTGTTATAAATAATATAAATATTTCAGATTTTTTAAATTATTTATTTTGATTTTCGCATTTTTAAATAAATTTTTGTTCTTTAACAATGTCGCTAAACGATCAGGTAAAATTATGATATTTTTTGAAAATAAGTGTAAATTTTAATTGATTAAGAACATTAATTTAATATTTTGTCTTCTCTTGTTTGAATCTGAAACGAAATAAATTAATAAATTATTCAGTGTTAGATTTCGAAAGATGCAATTATTATATTTTTTTAATGAAAAAAACAGTAGTGCTGTCAAAATATACATTAAAGTAAAATAATTAAAGCAATTTTGTATTTTTATTAAATTTTTTTTAATATTCATTGTAATTGTTTTTGGGAGTAATAAGAAAATTAGTATATTCGTAACGTTTAGCACATTATGCAGAAATAATTTAATAATATTTTTGTTCTAAAATATTACTATAATATTTGTGACATTGTTATTACAAAAAATTATAAAATTTAAAGAAATAAAAAATTATCAATATTAAAGCATAATTATTTAAACAGATATTAAACGGAAAAAAATATACTTATAAGAAATTTAAGATAAGATAAAAATTACCTCAAGCAATGGATATAAATAATTTTTAAAATATCTGTTAATGTGTAATTATCAAGTTTTTTCAAAAATAAAATATTTAAAATAGCAAAAAAAATTTTATACTGGTTTGTCATAGTTTTTCTTTTAAATGAAGTTGAGAAAAAATATGTACCATTTTGTACAATAAAGGATTGATATTAACCTTATTTCCTGATTTTTACCCATTACATTAATATATATATATATGAACTTGCGTATATGGAAGTTAGTAATAAATAATATTGTTTAAAAATGAGTGGGTTTTCGCAATGACAGTATGAAATATGACGTATTTAAATAATAGAATTGTGATTAGAAGTCTGAAATATTAAAGTTTTCGAAGAATATTATAGAAGTACATCGCATCACTAATTTATTGTCAGTTTATATTCGACTATGTATTTTTATAACACTTCCTGCGTTCGGCGCGGCGCGACGCGACGCGACGCGGCGTGGATTTCGATTCGACTTTGTCAGCAAAACTCTATATCATGATCTTAATGTTAGTCACTTCCCATGACTCGGCTGAAAAACTTCAGATATCAAAAGAAAGATCTTTTGATCCAAAATATCTTCACAACAACAAAATTTCCTAGTTTCACTTTATACTATTATTATTATTATTATTGCGGATATGCAATAATAATCATTTCGTCTACGACGAGTTATAGTTTCAATTTTAAAAATATCACGTTAGGAAGAATAATGAAGTGGCGCGGCTATTGTTTTAAGTTTATTATGCACAAGGTGTTTGTTCGTTCTTGTATACAACGTGTAATTTTATGAATGAATCCAAATAGTAAAAAATTATCTACAGTACTGCTTTTTCCATTGTATTCAGATTTAAGTTCACTCGGAAATAATGCAGCTGCTATTTTAAATTGACATCATTATATATATTTTTTTGTATAGATTTGTTCCATATCTTCAGGGAAATGTATCTAACCTAACCAAAATATTCAAGTGTGTGACGATTTTTTAATACAAGAATCATATTGAACTATATTCTAAAGCCGTTTTATTTTAATCATACAGATATTTTTGTAGAAATTTATGATATATAGATAAAATATATATAAAAAAAACTTTTTAAAAAACCACGCTTATATTTAATTGCACTAAAAAGAGGAAAATAAAGTTTTTCTGGTTATCCAGAATTTTTAGAAAGAAATGAAAGCGTGGAGCGCCAGGAAACTATATATATTTCACAATGATGATTAAACGCTCCACGCTTTTATTTCTTTCTAAAATTTTTGGATAACCAGAAAAAATTTATTTTCCTCTTTTTAGTGCAATTAAATATAAGCGTGGTTTTTAAAAAGTTTTTATATATTTTATTTTCTGCTTTTTAGTCTTGTCGTCTTGTCATATCTGGTAATCGGTTTTAAATGTCAAGTTTTTTTTTTAATATTGTGTTGTCTCCTGGAATAAAACTACATGCAAAATTTCAGTGAGATCAGATAATAGGAAGTGGTTTAAAAATTGGTTACAAGATTTGACCGTGACAACTCGTGACAACACGGGACAACAGAGTGAGCTAATATAAGCGTGGTAAAAATGACTATATGTAATATGTATATCTTTTTTTATTTTACATTTAATGATCTGTCTAACCTAATGTTCGACAAACTTTTTTGGATATTACTCCCAAAATATATTTTTGTATAACTACTATATTACCTAATTAATTCTTTTACAGTTGTAGTATATGTTGTATATTTTTTTTAATTCTCCAAAATTTATTTATATGTAGACTAACTTTATAAATAAAACAAGAAAGTAACTAAATAATCAAGGAAAAATTATACTGCAAGAAGATAGTAACAGGCATAATTAATAAAAATCTTATTCGGAATTTAAAGAATTGCATTGAAAACATTTTTATTTCAGATTTTGGAGAAATTACGAAATTGAGGATTTTTAATGTCAGATCAATGTCAATACTATTTTCGAAATTTAACCTATTTCTGTACTACACTGTAAAAACTTGGTGTAAATTTACATATTTTATAAATGTATTTTTTCAGAAAAAATGTAATATTACATCAATTATCATGGAATAAATTACAAAATGCTGTTTTTTTATTGTTAATAGTTATGTAGAATTACATAAATTTTTATTACATTTTTTACAGTGTATCTTTAAAATTTTTGTACATACATTCACAATTAGTTTCCATCAAAAACATATTGCTTTTTTATCCACATTTATGATACCTCTCAAGCAAGTTTTTTTATTTTTACCAATTGGAAATATTTACTCATAAAATAATCATGTCAATACATCTTTAATATCACTCAAATACATATTTTTAATCAAGCATTTATTAGAGATTCTTGCAAATTTTTATGCAATATTATTTTATTGAGCAGTAATTGTTCTCGAAATTTTTATTTCTACTTTATTTAAGGTAATTTATCTCTGTTCGGTGATTCCTGGTCTAATCGAAATCCATCAAATTAACATTCAACGCTGGTAAATATCAATAAAATTATGTACCTCACCCCTTGTTTCGATTTATGTCGTCGTTATCTTCTTAAAAATCACAACCTAGACGAAACAATGTAATATATCGGTCATAGATTTACCATTCAACTAATACGAGTATATTGTAAAGGAGATACGTTCCCATCTAGTATTTATAAGGAAATGTGTAGGCATATGAATAGGAAATACTTATTTTATTGTAAATTAAAGTGTAATACAGTGTAATTTATTGTAATCTTGAAATTATTAATGAAAATAAAAATATTGTATTTCTTGTAATTGGTTCTTTTCATGAATATATACGTATATGTACTTCTCTATTTGAATTTATATTCAGTTTATAAAGAAAATTGATGTAATTAGTTTTTTAGAAGACTAGAAAAATTGGTAAAAATGGACATAGTTTAAATATAGTTAGGGGTTATAAATTTAGAAATAATTTTAAGTACAAATCTTTCGCATTTCACGTTGTGTTTATTAACTTAAAATTATTGCATTTTGAGTCAATTTTCTTTGTGATGTGCGATACAATATAAAAATTCCAAGATTAAAATATCTTTAATTGTAATATGAGATCAAGTTTCTAATCATTTTAAATATTATTATCTCTGAAACAAATATTATAGGAATATAATGCCTGTTTTACACTGAGTAAGATTGCACATGCAAGTGCAAGATGCAACCTATTGCAGCAAGATTGCATGTATGTAATATAGAAATTGCACATGCAACGCTTTGGAGTATTAATCTTGCAGCAAGCTCTTGCAGACTAGAACATGTTCTATTCCGTGCAAGGCCAAGTCCCGTTTATTTTAGTAAATTTAAATTTCTTATAATACTGCCAACTTAATGTTTCATGGTGGTTTCTGGTTAGCTTCAAAATATTAAATTTATTAAATCTAAAACTTTTATTATTGTAATATTTATTCTACATTATATAATAATAATGAATAATGAATTCTTTAACAACTCATATTAAATTTAATGTATATAACAATATATGCCAACAAATTTTATGTACACATGCGCAGTATGACTTTTTCGTTAGTTCGTGAAGACGGCTATAATAGTAATAATTTAATGCCCGTATCCATAAATATTTTCGTTAAAAATAACGGTTCGTTAAAATTAATTGGTTTTGTAAGAAATTACATTGAAATATACATAGAAAGAAATGTTTTGCATACAGGAGTAAAACTTCTAAATATGTAACTGTCATAATTTGCTCTTGTATATTGCTCAGTGTAAAATAGAAAATTGCTTACGCAATTTTATGCTGCAAATTGCTCTTGCTTGCACTTGTATGTGCAATCTTGCTCAGTGTAAAACGAGCATAAGGAATATAGTCGCTCCATTACATTTTATAGAAGTGTTAACCATTGTGGATTTCTAGGATTCGTTATTTAATATTCGCTTTATTTAATGAACACTATTATGAATACGGATATTAATATTAGAAAATATTTGTTTAAAATATGTCAATATTCTAATCGAAATATTGTTTTAATTGAAAGTAGAATATTTGTATCGAAAACAAGATTGTAAAACGAAGACTTGACATATGTAAAATAGCGGAGCAGATGTCTGTACAAATTTGTTGAGAGACGTTGGTATGTATTTATTTTGAAAGAATTTACATGAGTACATAAATACATAACATTGTAAGTGGTAAATTTGTCGAATCACTACATCAGATATTTAAATACAATGATATCACAATATTACTTTACCAATTTCCGACTGCTCTATACTCTACACTTTGCTTTGCTAAGTCATTTTATCCGAACGAACACAGCACAGCGCATTGCAATTGTCTTTGAACAATATAAGATTCTACGCATCAATTATCTTACTTGTTTTGAAAAATTGTTACACTACTTCAACATGCCTTTTCCTATCAATTCAATATAACGTAGAAGACATTTAGAAAATATGTTATTTGAATATATAATTTTGGCATTTGATTTGATATTGTAGTAGAAAATAACAAATGTAAATATTGGTGCAAATAATAAAATGAAATATTTTTTTCTATTCCTATTAAAAAATATATTCATTATGTATGCATTTTTTGATAGTTAATAGTATTTTGAATTAGACTTATATAGTAACACGAATCAACTGTTTTTAGCATGATGTCCGTCTGTAGCCAAGTGTTAAGCAAATTCGGCTGGACGGGGATTTTTTATAGAATTTCATATTTAAGCTTCGTAGTTGAATATTTCAATTTGATCAGCTTTTAGTAAAGATCTGCCAACCGGAAGCGGTAATTTACTGATACTTATCACTATTATATGTTTTACGAATACTTCGCAACAGAAGATATATTTTGAAAAAATTATTTATCAAAAGTTGCTAAACAAGTTTATAACTAATAACTTTTAATATTTATGTCAAGACAGTTTTGTTTTTAGTAGTTTGTTATACAAATTTTTCTATTTCATAAATTTATTTAAGGGGTTACATACGTGTATTCTGCCGTAAACTTTGACGATGGATTAAAGAAAAAGTTTTCATTAGATTGAAACGAGGTTTTTTTTTTATTAAAAAGATCAAGTATTCAAGAATATAATACGTGGTCAAGAGCGGCCGCGGACATCGTGGTCATAGGGGAAACGGTCATGTTCTTTCGTTGAGTTCGTTTTATATAATTGAGCGAGTTTTGATGTCCACCGCAAACGAACTCCACGAAGGAACATAACCGTTTCCCCTATGACCACGATGACCGCGGCCGTTCTTGACCACGTATTTATATTGTTGAATACTTGATCTTTTTAATAAAAAAAACTTTGTTTCAATCTAATGAAAACTTTTTCTTTAATCCATCGTCAAAGTTTACGGCAGAATAAACCCCTTAATACGATGACGGTCGGTTCTGTGCAGGCCATAGCAAATTTTTTCTTACATCAGTTAGTTTTTAAACTATAACACTTTTTTCTTATCAAAATTTTATAAATTTATTACTAAAAAGTTTATAATTAATCACAAAATCGCATTATAAATGTCTGACGAGTTATCGTTGTTGCTATGATATTTTGAGTTGTCATTTATGATTTTAGGCTTAAATGCATAAATTTACAATTTTTTCGTGTCAATATTCATTTTTTGATTATTTCTGTAGTTTTTAAAATAGAATTTTTATCATAAATTATATTAAAAATAAGTTCTTGATATAATAGGAAAAAAAATCTACAAAACCAATAATATTCATTAATTTAAAAATAATATTAATAGCATTGTATATCATGAACAAACTACATTTTTATTACATTGATTTTTTTATTATGCTATTAAAGTAAATTAGTTTTTTAAAAAATTATTATAGACTAACAATATTTTACTATATTTGTAAAAATATATCGGTGCCAAAAAATAAACAGGTGTAATAAGATAGGAGTAAATAAAAAAGGCATAAAAATGCGAAAAATCTAATTTTAAAAATGTATTCACGATCACCTCATTCGAATACTGCGAATAAATAAAGAACTGCAATCAGTCGGTGATAAGAGTAATCAAGATTATGAAACAGAAATAAACTTTACGACAATGCGTTTTGAAAGTACAAATGCGGAAAGTAAAAAACGTACCTCGAATATTTAATTTTTCTCTAAGATATTATTATACCTAGTTATTTGAACCCCTTTGCATTTGATGTATGTTATATGAATATGAAAACATTTAAATTCTACGCAGTGGTAATAATGAGTGATGTAGAGTCATCAAACCGTAAAATCATTTCTCAAAATCAGCCGAGTGTGATTTAGGTTTATATGTCATCTAATGTTTTAGCATTTTTTTTTTTCAAAAAAAGTTTATGAGTAAAAGTTATTTGTTTCAAGCTGATATTTATTTTTATAACTTTATGTATTTATTCAAGTAAAATAGAAACTATTATATATTTAAAATATTGAAATTGTATTCTGCAAACAGGAATTTGTTTTTTTTTTGTTAAATATTTTAGAATGCAATATAACAATAATTAAATAAATTTTATGCTCCCAATTTATTTAAATATGTATTTTAAATTTAAAAATAGTTTATACAGATTAAGTGTGGTTGAATATATTCCTAATTCGAAATGCTTAGGATAAAAACTGTTTATGATTTTGAATTTATTTGAATTTTAGAATACATGATACACTTAAGTGGACTTGGAAAAAAAATACTAATTTAGAAACAAAATTTTGCATTTATTTTGGGTATAATAATAATTTTTTAATGTAATAAATTCATTCTGTTCGTTATTGGTATAGATCTTGAAATAAGTACAGTAAAATATTTGTATTACGAATTTTTTGGGATTATAATAGTATATTATGTTAGGAGGAGTTTAAAACGATGATTATTGTATTGAGCCAAGATATGTGTGGCCACGGCAAAACAATCTGGGCGAAACACAAAAAGAGCTTTCTATTCCGAGTGACATATACGATTTTCTCTTTAAGCGATTTAAACGAAATTAAACTACAAATAAATAAGAATACATACCAATTAACCTTAACCTAACTACTAGTTGTAGAATAGTATGTATATGTATAAATTATTTATATTTGCTACGTGATTTGTGAAAATTAATCTTTCTTTAGTCGAATAGACAATTTCTGGCAAATTTGATGGTATACATTGCATTTCTTGCATTTGTGCACACATTTGAAATAATCAAATTCAGAATCAACCGAGAATAAACAATGCAATTGCCAATTAACTGAATTTGACTTAATAATTTTTAATACCTACATCCGTCGGAGATGTCAAATTAAATATATTTTACCTTTGGTCGCATATGTAGTTTCTGACATATCTGACACATCTGCACATTGAATTTTTTGCACTTCTTCACAGTTTTTCAATAATCAAATTAAAATTCAAGCGAACAAAAAAAACCAATGTAATTACTAGTTAACTTAACTTGACGTAATAGTTTGTCAATATGGCCGTCGAAGATGTCAGATTATATACACTTGATATCGTAATTATGTTTGGTGCTGGCACCAGTGGTATATATAGTAACTAACAGATGTATAATAATGTCATTATTGTACTAGTAATAAAACGATCTTTTTTATACATTAGTAATATGGTAACGTAATATTATTATTATGATACGCTTCAAAAAAAAATAATTATTTTGTAATATATCGAATAACGAAACATGTTTCATCTATATGAAACAAAAAGATATAAAAAATGTATTTTTAAATTTTGCCCTAACAATTTTTTGTTGAAATTTGCTTTAAATTTATTTTAATAAAAAAATGAAAAATATTTAGTAATTTTACAAACTTGTATAACTATCATTTTTCTATATCATCTAGAAACGTGGAAATAAAAAAATACAAAGCATTTATCTGTTAATCATACATAACATTTTCATAAATATATGGAATTGTAGCGATAAAAAAGTCATTAGGGAAAAACTTTGAATGTGTAGAAAAAATATAATTAGTATTTTAGGTTATTCACCTTTTATTGATTTTATAATGATAATAATTCTATATTTACTTTTATATTTGAAAAACTATATTAGTTTTTTCAGAAAGTTTCGAATCTATTTTATGAGATATAATCAAAAATTATTTATTACGACAAAGATTTTACATTTATAAAATATAGGTTCTTGTCAATATTTATTACGGACAGTATTTTATTTAAAGAATAAACAGCAAGAAAAATATAAAAAAATAACTTTTTGTCAATGTTTGTACTTTTATAAATTTTCTGATTATTTATTGTTTTCCTAGGACACCGGTATTTTGTGTTCTGGTTAAGCACATGAATAACTAACCGAGCTTTCAAATTTAGCAGGTTTTAAATTCATTGGTAAATTTGATAGATAGAACATATAACTTTAACCATATATTAATGGAACCAGTATGAACAAGATTAGAAGTATATGGTTAAACCCATATATAGACTACTTTGACATTTCTCGGAAAGTTGGCAACACTGTATTTTAATAATATTATAATTTATGTGGGCAATAGGAGATACTTTTCTGAAAATTTGATCAAAATCGAATAAATAATGTAGCCACAATGAATTTTTTAAAAATTTTGTGATTTTTTTTTCTCGATAAGTTGGCAACACTGTATTTTGTTAAAATTGCATAATTTATTTAAGCACTAGGAAAAACTTTTATAAATATTTGATTAAAATCGGTTAAATAAAATGGTCAAAATAAATTTTTTTAAATTTTACTAATTTTTTTCTCGGAAAGTTGGCAACACTGTATTTTGTTAAAATTACATAAATTATATGAATACTAGGAGAATCTTTTGTGAAAATTTGAGTAAAATCGGTTGAATAACATGGCCATAATAAAATTTTTAAAATTTTAGTAATTTTTTTCTCGAAAAGTTGGCAACACTGAAAATTAATAAAATTATGTAATTAATGGGAGCATTAGGGAAATCTTTTCTGAAAATTTGATCAAAATCGGATAAATAACATAGCCAATATGAATTTTTAAAAACTTTAGTAATTTTTTTCTCGGAAAGTTGGCATTACTGGAAAAAAACAAAACCACATGACCATCTTGGGTACTAGACAAATTTATCCTGAAAATTTCATTAAAATCGGTTGAACCGTCTAGGAGGAGTTGCGGCCACAAAATTTTGACTTACGACCGAGCGAGCGAGCGAGCGAGCGAGCTGACGACGCACACACATACACCCACATAAACTAAGTTCAGATTCGTCATCTACAGGCTATATGAAGGATTTCTATACAATTTTTTTTTTTTTTTGAAAATGTTACAGACACCGTACCAAACGCTTTACTACTTTTCCTTGCAGTCAAAGTAGTAAAAATACAGAAAATGTGTCATTTTAATCAAGTATCGAATTTAATAATACCGGTCCTTAGTGTTTTAATAGCTAGAAAAACGAATTTTCTAGTCAATCTAATATTTCAATATACCTACATTTCATAAAATTACCGATTTTTTTCAAAATCTTCTAAATTCAATAATGAAATAAAACATAAGCAGCAAAAACACAAGGAAACATAACATCATGCTTTAATTCTCTAATAATTGCTAATAACACCTTTAGAAATACATTACACAGATGTTAACACACCGTACCGTATTTAACTTAATCAACTACAGCATAATTTTAACCGAGATTCAAAATACCGGCCCGAAATGTGTGTATGTGATCATCCTACAAATGTAAATGTAAATTTTATTATCACTAATTATAATTATTTAGCAACTATAAAAATAATTGCATAGATTTCGAAAATTTGCAAGAAATACACCATAAATACAATAATAATAATATTAACATTTAGCTAAAATACTGGCAATTTATCTGTACCTATTATTGATTAAACCTAAAATATTCAATAATGACAGTTTTGAATTAAATATTGACAGTAAAAATTCTGGCTTTTTGATAAAAGCTCACATACATTTTTATTGAAAACATATAATTATATTTGTATACTATAGACAGTTACAGTTACACTATGTAGAGACAGTTTTCATTTAATGTGATAAAACATTTTTTTGAAATAAGGTAATTTTGGTTTATTTATAATTTGTCTATAATATAAACAAAAGTATTTTTTTTAGATCTGCAATTATAGTTTTTTATTTTTGAAAGATCTAGAAATGTTTTTGAAAAGCATTAAATTATTGTTGCTTAGGAAATTGACACGACTAATTAAGACATCGAACAGAAATGCAGAAAAACTTTTACGATCATTTTTAATGTTTGTTTTTCTTGAATTTATTATTTATTTACTAGTGATTTTAAGTGCTTCGCTATTAGCATTAGCAAAATATATTATACAAATATTTCACTATTTTCATACGTTATGCTTAGTAATTTTATTTAGAGTACAAAAGAGAAAGTGTAAACGTAAAAATGTATTGTTTATGAAAGTAAAATGTTATTGTAAGAAAAGAAAATAACATATAAAAAAGATGAGATATGATTTTAATGTGAAAAAAATGTTCTGCAAGTTAATGGTTCTAGAATATTATAACATTCATTCTTACCGTGGTACTTACTGTTAGAAATTTTTCTAAGAATGTTTATAATACGTATAATAAAATAAATAAACGATAAAACTCATTTAATAAATAAATACAGTTTTATTTATTATTGAAAGATAAGTCATTTTTACAGGGAAGTTATTGCGTATTTGATTTGAAAATAATGTGAGCTAGATAATGGTTTTAGCAATTAACAGTTTCAAGGAGGAAACCACTTCCTCAAATTTTGTGCAACCATCTGATTGTAAGATCTTAGGACATCTAGTAACACTGGAATAAATTCGGGTTAAATTAATCTATCAATCTTTATAGAATAGGTTATTTGTAGAATGACGAGGTTGAACATAAAAAAGTATTTATTATTATCCGTGTATAACTAATAAAATTAATGTTTTTTATTATATGTACCCTGCACACTAGCGTAGCTGTACGTCAATTTGCTGACGCGCATTTAATAAAAACAAGTATATAACCATATTATACAATGGTTATAAGGTCTATACAATTGAATATTTGTTGGTTTTCTAGCGTACATCTACGCCAGAACATATATATATATATATATATATATATATATATATATATATATATATATATATATATATATATATTTATTTTGAATATTTTAATAAATATTAACGAATTGTAAATTACTTTATTGACTCTATGGGTTGTGATTTTATTCTGACTTTAATAGACTTTAACCAATATGTACACCAGATTGTAAAATTAACTTTTTTTTTAATATTTGCATTTCTTATTGACAATTGTCTGTGATTATAGTATGGTTTTAAGTACGCTTATACAGATAACTATTACGGATTCTTTTCTTTTTAGCGAATGAAATTTGTGTTTGATAGAAGAGAACAAAGTATTCCCAGGTTGTACGATTAGTTAAATTTTATGGTATATTTTAATGAAAATAATAGATAATATTTATGCAATAATAAAATTGTAAATATATTTAATACGATATATTAATTGTATAATAAACAAATAAATTAACACTTTGCTTCCAAAAAAGATATTGGAAATTTTGGATATAAAATTCAAATTTTTTAAATAGGTGATCAAAGTAATACATGTTCTCTAGCTTTAGTTCGTTTTTGAAAATATTTTCGATGTTTTAATCGCATTTACATGAGGGGTTAAATTAAAACATTTGTTTATGTAGGTCTTTTTATTATTCTACTATGTATAATTAATGATTTCCAAATTTTTCTTTGCATACTTTTATTATTTATATTTTTAACTGTCGTATTTGAATACGTACCAAAATCTGCCTCCATTATCTTTGATTATTGAAAACAAACAAAAAATATGAACAATTATATATCTATAGAATTTCGAATTAATTTACGCACTTATAAAATAATAGCGCAAACTTTTATGTTCTCGAATCATATGAAATAATTATGTTTTTAAGTCTGTTGTTAATATCTTGTCATTATGGCATTTAATTAATTTGTCATAAAAGTTTAATGCCACGAACATATTAATTATAGAAATGGTCAAATTTAGGACATTATAAATGTAGAAGGGGTCATCAAATAAATCGATTTTTTTTATTGAAAAAAAAAAAAAAAAAACAAAAACAAGAAGCAAGATAATTAGTATAAAATTGATGGTTTTGGTATATGAATTAGTAATAACGATATTCAAGAATGAAACTAATTAAACGGTATATAACAATAGTGATCAAGTAAATGGTGTGGATCGTTTAAAAATCTTATAACCGGTTTTTAAGTATTCCGGCTTTAGATCAGACCAGGATTTCAATAATTCCGCCGGTCACAAAATCATCTGCATCGTTTAATTTTTTATTTATATCATTTGTTTGTGTGTTTTTTTAACAAAAATTATTTCTCATTTAGTAGAAATGTCAGGAAGACTGTTCAAGAGGGATCGGATTCTTTAAATAGTTAAGAATCGCTCATTTAATCATATAGTAAGGACATTATGACCGGTGCCAGTTATGTATATATATATAGTAACATTTTGAGAGTTAACAGTGATTTAAGCTTGCTCTGCTTTTATATTATATTGCTACTCTGTCTATCTTTACATGTACAGTTATTACTGTTGGGAAAATCTTATTTGTTTCTGTATAACATTGGTATAGTTTTACATATGTGTTGGTACTTACACCTTTTTAAAATTATATAAATCTTAACGATTAGAATTTTTTTTTAAATAATGAAGTATCAAGTTAACAGGATTGCATTTAATATTTATAAATATGTTTGATATATGAATTCTCGACTGTTTTTGAAAATTTTTATATAAATGATTCTAATTTTTTTTTATGATTTTCACAAGTTATAAGATATTTTGTATGTTGTCAGTCATAAATATATTGGAACAAGAAATACGTGACTTTTATGTAAATAGTTATATTTAACGTACTATGAATACTAAAAGCTTTCTTTTGCTTGGTAATTCTTAAAATGAGATTTTTTGAAAGGGTAATTTCTCTTAACTGCCTCAAAATAAAACTAAAATATGAACGTTTTCTTGCATTTTTATTAATTTTATTTTAGGAGAAATTTTAGTTGTATATATTTTTGAAATTTTTAACATAATTTGTTTCAACATTTTTATAGTATACTTGAAAAAGAAGATGATTAAAAATTATTGCTTTTCATAATTTATAAATATAAAAAATAAAAAGACTATTATTCTGAAAGATTTTTTACTATGTTATAAATATATTTTTATGATTGATTTTCTTTTGTAATTTTTAATCGTTAATTAGGCATTATGCCTGTTTAGTTTCCAAATAAATAAATGAACTAATTTTAAAGTTTTATACTTATGAGAAAGGCTTATTTTTTAAAATATGTATTTGTTTAATTTTGATCATGAAATTTAAATTTGTTTTTCTGAAAATCTTATTAAAGTAAGTTATCAATCTGGTTGGGAATCTTAATCTTTTGCACTATGAGATCACGTCTGGCCTGACGTCATTATTTTCCTAGAATATTTGAGTCATTTCTGACGTGACACTTCATAAAATAAACAAATGAAATTAAAGTTAGTGCAGAACAAACTAGGTAATAAAAAATAGTGCGAAGGGTTAGTTAAAAAAATTACTTATTTTACTCTTTAATTATTTATGGTTAGGTAATTATTTAAATTTATTTTGTGTACTAAAGTAGTTCTGAATGAAAATACTTGAAGGAAAAGTAAATTATTAAAAAAAAATTATTATAAATAAATGACATAATTCAAAACGAGTTTTAAACTGATGATATAATTCATAGTTTGTAGTTTGCATATGATAAGAAGGAAGACAAATTTTAAAAAGTAGCTTAGAAAAGTCAGTTTTTAATATAATTTTTTAACTTTTAAATTATTTTTTAAATAAGGATTTCATTTTTACATTATTTTATTTTTATATAAAAGAACTATTTATTTGTTCTTGTTCTTATGTTTTTAAACCAAAGAATTAAGTTTCTGGCGGATTATAATGGAAAAAAAATCGCTTTGATAATTTGATAGCAATGTATATATGTGCGTTCGAAGGATTAACTTGATCTTTCACCTTAATGCAGAAGATATTCCTAGTTTAGTTTAACAAGATATCTGGTAGAAATAATGATTTTCAAATATTTCTATATTCTGTATGTTTAAAATCTATTTCTAGCATCAATACCGAATATTATTTCTAATGGTCTGCTGATGGATTTAGTTTAGCGTTTAGCGAATTGCAACAAAATCAATAAATTATTGTCGGAAATATTATTCGTATGTTTACAAATATTGAAATAATCCAAACAGAAGCGTATTTACATTGGTCGCGCGATATAAATAAACCGAGAATTCGATATTCTTTGAAATGAGTTGAAAATATCGACGAGTATGCAGTTAAGAAATGATCAAATAGCCAGTAGAGTTCTGCTAACCGCTAACCCCGGTCTGCTTGAAGCAAACGAGCAAACAAGCAAACGGGTTATACACCCACAGCTGCCAGTTTGTGTTTTTTTTTTTCTTACTTTTTTCCGTGTTTCGTTTTTTCTGGTCGTGCCCTTTGCGTCTTCTCGTATACGCTTATGAACCAGTACCACACATTGAGAGAATCAGCGCCGAGTTGCATCTACATATGCATACGTTACTTGCATAAGTTGTCTTTTTTTTTTAAAGCTTTTGTTTCTTGTACACATGTGTCCGATTGTCAATTGTTTGTTAATTATATTCTGTTTTATTTTTTTTGTTGAATAAGTATTTATTTATATTTTATTATTACTGTATATTGTTATAAGATAAATATTGAATTGACTACTTAGTTAATTTTATTTATTAGGATTTTATTTATTAAAATAAAATAGATTAATAATATGATTGATGATGAAAATTAATTTTTAATTTCAACATAAAAGAGAGGAAAGTTGGAATTGTTTATTTCGAAAAATTTTTAATTTTGAACATTTTATTTTAAAGAAACATTATTGTTTATAGTCATAGTTGCTAAATTATTGTAAATTGTTTATTTTTTCGTGACTGGATAGCAATAGTTAAAGATAAAAAATTTCGTGGGTTAAAAGCAGTCTGTTTGGGCTTTTGATAAATTAAACTCAACTGAAATATTATTAAAGCTTTCGATATATATTATATCATCATCAGGGAGCTACAATATTATATATGTAATTAATATAACATTCTTTTTAGTTAGGTTAACATTCTTTTTAGTTAGGTTAACATCAAAGAATACTTAATATAAAACAAAACTTTGAAAAAAATACATAACAATTAAATATGGAGTGAAATATGTCAGGGGTGCAAAAAGTAACTTTACAAATCGTATAGGAAAATACTAATACCATTGGTAGATAGCTCTTAAAAAAAAGAAGGTATTCGTACATTTACACATTTGTTCCAGAATGCCTAGTTTTCTAGAAAAAAAAGAAAAAAAAAAGAAAAAAAAAAGAAAAAAAAAAGAAAAAAAAAAAAGAAAAAAAAAGCCAATTTTACTCTAAACTTTGGGGATGATTTTTACCCCTAAACCTTGACGGTTGCCAATAAAAAACATACGTGTCGCTTAGGTTTTAGTATTCTACTTGAATAACAAAGCTCATTTAGATCGGTAATGAACATCTCGATATGGTTGCTTGTAAGTCAGAATTGATTTTAGGATATTAATACTCAGATTTCGTTTTGGGCTTAAAGTGCCAATAAAAATAAAAATGTATGTTAATTGTTTTTGTATAAAGTATAAGTAATAAAGAGGAAATATGTGGCAGTTTTTAATAAATGTTAATTTATGTTTTGATCGTATTATGCTTTAGTTATAAATTGCAAAATAATATTATTTAACATGTGTAAAATAATTAATATGAACTTAAGTTAGCAATAATTGTGCGTAATTGCTAATAATACAGCTTTATTCGTGAAGATAAATAAATGTTTTATTATATAGAAAATGAAATATTGTATATGTATGTAGTTCTATAATGTTATAATTTCGCCGGGAATAATTACGAGTCCAAAGACATCGTTCAAATTTATTTCAATTGCTTTCAATTTGTGCAGCTGTTGTACACAGTGTGTTTAATATGTTCACATATGAAACACGACTCAAAGCTCGAGCTCACTAAAGTCTATTAAACGTGCATTAGGAGAAATTTAAATGGACGATGCCGTATCATTCGTGTGTTTTTTTTTCCTCTTTAGATAATCATTTCAAATTGTGCGGATATCAATGTTGTTTTCACATTTTTGTACTTATGATCCACTTTTAGCCCGATATTTTTCATATAATTAAACGAACAGATTGAGAAATTGCTATTGACAGCTGGTGATAAATTGATTTTTAGATAAAATTATGTTTCATATTATCAACATAACCATTTTTTAATTTAAATTATTATTTTCATTTAGACTGAACATATGTGCTATATAAATGGTCTAATGTTGTTTATTAGCATAATCAAATATACGCATTTTTGTCATTTCTCTAATTTAATATCTATTTTGGCACTATATAATTATTTTTTTGATGGCAGTAAAGATAATAAAATAATTTTTATTTTGCAAAAAGTACAAAAGCAAATTAAGAACTTAGATATAAAATTAGATTTAATCAATTTATTTTATTAATCTGCTGATTTTCTAGATTTTATCAAAGTGTTTTAAAATATTTCATAGTTGATAAATTAGCATTATTTAAAGTGCAAAGGTAAGAATGTTTTTATTATAAACTTTTACTCAGCGTACAAGAAATAATTTTAAATTTACAAAAAATTGCTTTTTGTTCTTAATTCTACATTCACGAATTTTTTTTTTAGGCTTTTTTTTTAAGCTTTGTAGTCAGAGTTATTAACACATTTTCTCGGTTAGATTAGAAGAAAGGAATTGTTAAAATAAGAACAATGTGGTAGCATCGTTATTTTGTTTTTTCATAGTAAAAAGTAATTTCAAGCTTGATTCCAAGAGCAATGCTTCTGAAATCATACTTTATAGACCGAGAGCCCGTGACTGCCAGACCTTCGTTATTTTATAAATGCTGAAAGTTTCTCAGCGCATGCTCCCAACACAGGTAGGAACGATAAGCTACTTACGAAGTTTGGGTCATCGTGGCTTTGGCAGGTAACAGGTTGCAAAGGTGTATAAAATGCCAACTTAAATTTGTCAAATAATAAAGCGTAATTTTCATATATTTTCTTCAGAATAATATTAGAAATTACGTCATCCATTGCCAGACACTTAATATCGCGGCAACCACTTGCCAGACACCCTTAAACCAATTTAATTGAAAATTTTAAAAAACGTTTTAGAATTTTCAATAATTTTTCCTGCCAAACCAGAATGAGGTAGAGAAAAAAGTTACTTAGCTATTATGTAGCTAAATTTTTTATCTATTTTACTGAATTTTTTCAGATTTTTTGAGCAAATTTTGAAAAAAATCTTATTTTGAAAAAATCGCAACAATGCATCCTAGAATAATGGTTTCTTTACTCAATTATAGTACTCATTATTCCGCATTTTTCCATAATATGCTTATTTTCCTACACCTCATAGTTTTTGAGAAAAAAAATAAAAACCAAAAAATCAAAAAAAAAATTCTAGTGCCCAAACGGCACATGCTAGCAAATTAAAACTAAAACCAAATTATAGAACTTTTTATTGTCTATCAAAAAGTATTCTAAGTATTTCTCCGAATTTAACTCGAGAAAGGAGTATATCGCAAAAATTTAAGTTGGCATTTTATACACCTTTGCAACTTGTTACCTGCCAAAGCTACGATGACCCAATCTTCGTAAGTAGCTTATCGTTTCTACTTGTGTTGGGAGCATGCGCTGAGAAACTTTCAGCTTTTATAAAATAACGAAGGTCTGGCAGTCACGGGCTCTCGGTCTATTAGGTAGAAGTCAATTAATTAAATTGAAATTTATTATTAGCACACTTATGACGGCAACTGTAGGATTAAAGCAAGAGAAAATTCGTGATTTTGATAAAATATAGTAATAATCACCCCAATTCTGTAACGAAGTTGCTAAGTTTTAACAACATTGCTAACAACATTAGTTAATAATATTAGCTGACCCTAAATAAAGAATTAAAATGACAGCTGGTATATTTGTTTCTATTGGTCATAATTGTTATCAACGTTGCTAAAACTTAGCAACTTCGTTACAGAATTGGGATGATTGTTTTTATAGTAATAATATACATATATTTATATAAAATTTGCAATTTTTCTATAAAATGAAATATACAAATATAATAATTTTTAGGCTTTCACGGCCGATATCCATTGAATTTATAGAATTTTCTAAACTGATACGCCTTGGTTAATTTATCCTCGTTCCAGACTGAATGATTCAGTCACCAAGCACTGAGGATACCATCTGCGACAAGAATAGATCGACCACGGCAAACCAGCCCAGAAAATTTTATATATACAAATATATTTATTAAAATATTAAAAATATGCAGATTTGAAGTCATCATTTTTTTTATCGTCTTTCGCACATCTAACTTTACTTCTTTTATATTTTCTTTTTAAAATTTAAAGTGTTAATCGATTCTAACAAATATGAGAAGGTGTGAAAATGTAAAAAGAATTTTTTCACAAATACTTAAAACATATCATATTTGTAAGATAGAAGGAAATGAGTTTTTGCAGTGTTTATATTTGAGCAGTATTTAACAAGTTTGTTTTTATTTCGATAAATATAAACAAACACTTCTCGTAAGCTGATGATATATGTAAAATGTGATTTTCAGCACGTAAATTTTTAACCTAAATAACCAACGAGGCAATTATTACATTTCGCAGTTTATTTAGAAGAAGAACTATTTTGAAATTTCATTAGCAGAGTAACCTACTCTTGATTTATACTCGAATGCCAATAATAAACAAAGAAATAGCAATTATTTTTCTATAATAGCTCGTTGAAGCTCAATCTGAACTATGTAATTAGAAGATACAGAATTACAGTTAGCTACATACGTACTTATTTGATCATCATCGTTATATATATATATAGATATTCCTAACTGTACCACACATAGAAAAAGTATATATTATAAATAAAATATGAATCAAACGTGTGCTTCAGTACGCTTGTGCGTGCACATTGCCCATGCCTTCAACTAGCGTCTACATTAAAATTATTATTTATAGTTTTGTTCCAAAATATTATAAGTTATTACAAAAACAAGGCCAGGCAATAAGAAATATTAAAATATGTTAGGGAGATTTTATTTTGCTTGAAAAATATTTGTTTAGCAGGATAAGATTACAATGTAGTTAACTACAATGAAATACTTAAATACAATAAAACCTTGATGTATCGTTAGGAAAATGGAAAATAAAAACGATAGATACAAGAATACGGTAAATGTAATATATAGTATAAATTAAATTATCAAATATTTTGGGACAAATGATTCGGGAAAACCAATGACATATGATGATTTTACTGTACAGGAAAGTTTTGTAAACATGCAATTCCAAATATAACAAGTATTTTAAAATAACGAACTATTTAATTTTACTAATATGAACGTATAAAATATATTTTTTATTTTCTATAACGAAATGAATTATGTGAACTCAAATAATTCGAAGTACACTATATTATCTACGTATGTGTGATTAAATATGTAAATAAATTTAAGTAATCCAATAAATGAAAATTTTGTAGTTTTTAATTATATCAACCATATTTGAAAAATTTCAATAAAATAATATTTGCTTATTTAAGGGGAAATAATAAAAATGATAAAATCACAAGTGTGTGTTTTTTTTAAATAAATTATTTGAGTGGATTTGATATGTAACCTTTTAAAGAATAATACAGGTATATAATAATTTAATAACTTACAAATAGTTTTTAAAATTCTGTCAGTGTTGAAGAACATTGTGATGACCTACCTAAAAATAAAAACTATTAACATAGCAAAAATCTACCATCACTGTTGGCTTTATTCTTTATAACAAACTATCTACTAAATTTAAAAACCTATCTATTAACAATTTAAAAATGTTATTAATTTTTTTTTAATAACAAATGCATTTTTTTTAACAATTTTTTTATTTTAATGTTTATAGGTATTATTTGTATTATTTTTTTTTTGACTTAAGTTTATGTACAATCATGTAATTTTTTAACTGTAATAAAATATTATTATATTATATTACTGATTAAAAAAATACTGACAGTAATATTGACCGTGTAGGATCTGAAATGACGGAAATATGATATTCGGACATTGTCAATTATTTATTGTTATTTTTATATTTGTTACTATAACGAATAGTTTTTATAGATATTCCAACATATCTAGTTAGATATTATTTGTTTCATTAGATTTTTCTGGCTCTTCTGATTTTCTCACTATTTTACTGTTTTAAAATATATAATTTGCAATGTTTTCTATCTATTAAAAATTTTTCAGAAAGACGTTTATCTTCGAAGCATTAGTTTATTACAGGAACCCTATACATGTCAGAATATAGATCATAGATATAACTTTAAATAAATAATGTAGAGAAATAAGAGAAATACGATATGAAATAAAATATTTCCGCAGTTTGAAACTAGACCACGTTATTTCTCTTAGCATCCCGCTGAGTCTGAATCAATTAACCCTTTCATTTTTGAGCGATGTACTTCTGTATGAACATATATAACATGACAGTCACAATAATTGCACACAGCCTACTATCTTTGCATCACGTAAATTTCTTTTTGCAACATATATAGTATATTATACTATATTGAAAAAATAATATGAGTGAAAGTTATTTTTCATAATTTATTATTTTCTGTGTAGATATGGCTAATTGACCATTCCTAATCTAGAAAAATTATTTGTTTCTTGGTCATAAAAATGATATATCTAATTTTGGCTTTACCTTACCTTGCGATGGACTTTATAATTTATTATATCTTACTTTGACAAATAGTATCTCGAATTTGTCATGGAATATAATTAATTGCTTTTATTAAATTTGTTTCAACTGTTTTCGCTTATATATTTTTTCTTTATTGCATATTATATCTTGATACAACTTAATTATGAAAAAGTTATTTTTTGTATCAGGTCTATTAAAATTTGATACTGTCGTAACCAGTTTTCAACTTTGTCATCTAAAAAACTTTTTCTATGCAAAGCAAACAACTATGATTTTTTTTATAATATATTTTCCATACACTTTGACGTTACTTTTACATACCACAGTTTAATACTATTTTTTTACAAAAATTTTCATTAAAAATTAACTGGTTAAATCAGATCAATAAAAAAATTATCTATTTTTATAATGAATATTTAACATAAATTTCTAGTCAACTTTACCTTCAGAATAAATTTTACCTTATTTTATTATGATATTACTGAATTTTGAAATAGTTTTATTAACAGCAATCATACTTATGCCGGTAGAATTAAAAATCGATGCTTTTTTACAAGCTTAAAGTCGACTTTAGTTAAAGTATTTATTATGAAATCGGAAATATAGTAAGTATTATATATTCTCGAGCACTACTTGTTGGATTCCTAGACTTTATAAAATCTCTGGATTTAAATTGTGAATTTATATAGAAATCAGCATTGTGCTAAGTTATTCAAAGAATATGTTAAAATTTATGCAGAAAAAGATATTTTTTTAAATTATTTAGGGATACTTCTAATAATATATTTTTATATCAACAATAATTTCCTTATTTTGTAAAAAAATATTAAAAGTTAAAGTTAAGTCAAAAATTCCAGAATTTATTTATTTAACTCATATACTCCTTGTTGAGATATTTCATTTTCGGAGAATTTAAATTTTGTAGAAAGAAACAATAAATTCTTTTAAAAATTTTGAAAATATAATTATAATTATTATAGAAAATAAATAGTTGTTTTATGTACCTATTATTAATTTTAAATATAAATGTTGTTTTGTAATATTCATAATTGTACTTAACAAAGTTTCTTACATGTTTAAATAGATGGCAAATATAAATTGTCTTCATTTGTTATATAACCTTGACAATTATGATTCACAGCACTTGATGTTTACATTGAATTATCAGTAAGTTTGGAAACTATTTTCTCATTTTAAAATGATGATTGAAATGATTAAAATGATAATTGAATCTTATATGCTTGAATTTGAGTGAAACTTATTAAACAAAAGAATTAATTAGTGAAGAATATTTTATATAGGTGAAATTGAACATTTTCTCTTTTTGAGTCAAAATAAAAGGTTTTCTGAATTTCACTTTATGTAATTCATATGTGTTAATTAATAGGCCAGACCGTATGCTAGTAATTGTTGTAAGACGTTTATTTATTTGATTTAGCTTAATATAATATTAACATGGCTAGTATAAAAAGTGTATCGTACCATATGGTTTATAACTATAGTCTTCGTTTTACATATGCGTAATAACAAAAAATTGAAATAACAACTTGGATGGATATTAGGACTTCTTCTCACTGCTTGTTTTTTGTTTACATGATATCATATGGCCTTATTTTGTTTTGTAAATATGTATATTTTTTAGGGCTGATCGATATATTAATAGAACACTAGCGTATAACAAAACCATTTGATGCAAGAACCAACAATATTCGTTTTATGTCTGTTTCATAAATGCAGTAGTGCCCAATATTCGTGTGGGGCTTATCGCACATACGTGAAACAGTGAATAATATCGAATCTTATGATAAATTTAATGTAAATTGTTTTAACTTGTTATTGTTATTGGTTCACAATAATGAAACCATTTTTGCATGTTTTTAAATATCATGAACGCTGAATACACCTAGCAAGTGTTATCTAAACCGTGAAATTACTTTAATGGTAATTGTTTAAAAGAATTAAAAAGAATTTGTAATAAAATTATCAAAGATATTTTTTAAAAAGGTTATTTATTTCTGAATGTCGAAAGTTATAAAGCAACCTTATTCTAATTGTTGGATTTTTTTCCACTTCACATTTATTAAACTATTCCGAAACAAAATTATTAATGTACCAGTACAAAAACATTTTTCAACCTGTTACCATTTTCAGTATCTAATTTAAATAAAAGAAAATTCACCAATGTAATTAGAAATTGTTTATTAGATAACACGTTCTATAATTTAATAAAAAAAAAAACAAAGATTGTCAAGTTTTATTTAAAAAAATAAAAATTTTGCACAAAAATACGAAGTTTCCACTGCATATTTCATGTTACACGTTACAATTAGTTCTGTTAGAAAGTAAATTTTAAATTGTGCCTGTACTTAATTTACCAAATAATTTGTTAAAATTTTTTTGGCTTGAAATAAAGAAGAAATTTTTGCGTCATTTTATAATTTTGATTTTATTCGACAGATTAGTTGAGTTAGTTTAAAAATGACAGCATTTCCTGAAAGTTCTAATATATTATTATTGTCATAAGGTGACTATAACGATCTGGCGCGGATTATATTTGAAAATGATTTTTATTTTTAATCATCTAGTAAGAGTCTGACACCATTACAATATTTCTTAGGCCAAGAGCAAACCTATCCAAACCTATCCAATCCAATCCAATCCAGAAATAAACAAGAAAATAAATAAAAAGAGAATGCAGACAGCATCACTCCTACGTTCCATAGTCTTCTAATAGTCGTCGTCTTCTGCGAGAAGAAGAATTATACCAAATTATACGGTAAACTCCAACGCGCGTTTGACTGCAATCTACAATCTTAT
This sequence comes from Clivina fossor, assembly GCA_963966155.1. NCBI lineage: Eukaryota > Metazoa > Arthropoda > Insecta > Coleoptera > Carabidae > Clivina > Clivina fossor. The sequence goes on from OZ014550.1 coordinate 76,810,860, forward strand.
TCATACATATCTAATCGTGTAACAATCGCAAATCATTTACATAATACAAGCATCAACAACCTATCTTATGTTCCAAATAAAGAAATCCATTATAGATTGTTATAGCCAAACAGTATTCTCTGTATATATACTTTACGTAGAATTAAGTACTATTTACGAAGGTCACACACACACACACACACACACATGACTGAGATATTTTGACATTTCAGTTATGTCAATACGCACGAAATTATCGCTTCAAATAATAAAATATATCAATATTGATTCAAGTTTCAAGTTTAAGGTGTCAGTACGTTTCAATTTGTATCTACGTTTCACGTGTAAATTCCGTTGTATTTATCAGTTACTTTTTATAATGAAATATAAAAAAAATAAATGCCCAATATTTTAAATTGATTTAAATATTTTTTTAAAATTATTTCATGTACGAAGATTATTAAAAAAAAGTTTTTAAATTTATATTTCATTCACATTCAAATATCTATTCTTTTTGTTTAAGTTTTGTTAAAATTACTAATTGTAAGTAATGCTACAACAAATATTTTACAAAATTTTTGATTTTTTTTGTTTGTTTTAATTTGTTAATTTTAGGTTATGTAATTTTCATACAGTTAGTTCATAATCGTACATTTTTTTAACTAGATTATTACAGAATCATTATAGATACGAAACAAATATTGCTATTTGGAAGGCTTTTTAAATTTATATGCGTACATATGAATTGCACACGGGTGTTGGGTTTTAATCCCTTACCGAAATTTTGTATAATCAAATTGCACACCGGTCTTAAACAGATTAAGGAATTAAGATTTCAACCTAAAAAAGGTAGAATCGAAAATAGTTCGTCTCTAGAACGTACCGCCTGCGAATCTTTTCATGTAAATTTTTCTAAAACCTATAACCTACCCTACCCTAAGCCAACAGTGGCTATAAAATAAACGAACGCTCACTGTAAAAACTATCTGCGTATGTGTTCAAGACCCTTATAAACCGATAATCCGTTTGGATCATTCAGCGGTTGACCGGTGTGCAAATCGGTTACTCAAATTTGGGATTTCTGACCGCGGTGTGCAATGTACCTGCTCCGATTTATATAACTATAAATTGGACAAAATCGTATCAAACAAATAACAATATTTTGTAATTTATAATGCTTGAATTCGAAACAAATATTTTGTCATTTTTATGCAGTTTCAGGGTCATATTGACAAAATAATTAACAGTATATATATATATATATATATATATATATATATATATATATATATATATATATATATATATATATGTATATGGATTGATTGTAAATCTTACGCCATCGCAGAACCTTTCGCATCAAATCAATCGTGTTTTTTGGATTATGGAAAATTCATTTCAAATTTTATTTGCCATAATCCAAAAAACATGTAAATTTATTAATTAAATTAATTTAAATTAATTATAATACAAACTAGTAAACAAATTCATTTGTAAGTGTCCGTTTAATCAATTGATAATGAACTGAAATATAGTTTTTAAATCAATTTTTATAGATTTTTTTAATGCTTAGTTTTCAAGGATATTTTTGATATCATCTATCTTCAATCACGATCGAAAGGTTTTTTAGTTGTTTGGTAGCAATGCATATTTATCCATACGACATGCAAATTCGATCTTGATTTACAATTAGTTGATGTGAGATCATATCATTGTCTTAGAAATCGGCCTAATTATACTAACATCCATTCAATGCCAAATGTCAGTTTTACAGTAAAAATGTATGTATCAGTATTTTTATTTCAGTTAGATCTCATTTAAATAATAAATTTATTTTATCTATTTGGTTTTAATTGCAAGTTAGTAGAACCATATTTGTTCGTCATTAGTAGAAAGTGCGTACTAGAATAAAGAAAATGCTTCACAGATTTTTGTGTAAGATAACAAATGAAATAGGGTATGCTATACGCGTGCAAGAAAGCCATGTGCTGGTTGCATCAAATTTTTATAGTATTTACAATGTGGCAATAAATATTGTGGCAAAAGCAACAAATAAAGTTTATTACGAAGACGTGTTAATCTTCGCGTGACATTTAAGTAAATTTTTGCTATATTATTATTTATTTTGCGGTGTCATTTGCTAATATATAATTGTAAATATTATTTGTTGAATATTTTTGTATTCTTTGAAAATGTGACTGTGATTTGTTTTTACAGTTTGAAAATATGAAATATTTTTCAGAATGCAAAATTATATTTAACAGTTGAAGTAATATTAAAAATATGTAATGATCTACTGTGGCGACATTTGTAAACAATATTTGAAATAATTACAGAATTTAATTACTAACAAAACAAAATGAAATTAAGCTTAGTACATTGACTACTTATATATCCTTCGATCACTGATTAGGATGTTAGCCTTTTTCAAAATGGTAGCTTAGCTTCTGAAAATGTATCTAGCTTTATTGTTTTTAATTATACTTTGTGGTTTAAGGAATTTATATCAAATTTATTATAATATTGTTTATTTTGTTACAGCAAGTAAACTCATGTGTATAATATCAATTTAATTAAAGTAAAATCAAATAAAATGAAAGTGAATTATTTTTCTGTATCATTAATTAAACCAAATTTAATCTCACTTATTATTAACACATACTTATTCAAGTACTTAAGTTGTTGCGGTACGTATATGTCGATAAAGACGATTACATTTTAATTATGTGATAGTATATTTCAAAATTAAATTTAGCAGAACACTTTCTATTTTTTTTCTTAATGGCTATACTAAACAATAAGATCTAATTAAAGCATTCTAATGTTAATATTATATTAAACATTATGCTTAATTACTTTTTTACTGTTACAAAATTATTTGCTTTTATTGCAGATATCTATAACTTTTTTTTATCGTTTAGTATATTTGATTTATTTCATTTAGTACTGAAATATTCTGACATGTATTTATTATTACTAATGTAAAATAAATTGCAGAAAATTTTTTGTTATTATTTTTATGAATTATAATGATAATATACGTGCGTTTTGAAAAAAATATTCTGAAATTTATATTTTTAAAACATCGTATTATTCGAAACTATATTTTTTATGGACACTTAATTTTCATTTGATTACATATTTTGTTAATGTTATAAAAATGACGCAGAAATTAAGTAAAAAATTATTTAACCTGTACGTATAAATGATTTAATTTATTTTATAAGATGTATTAGTTAACATTATACTGTTGGGAGTAGAGATATACATATATATATATATATATATATATATATATATATATATATATTTTTATTGCACATTTATAAATGAATATCATATTTCTTTTGCATGCTACTATCTCTTTTATTTATTTTCCCATAGAAATATTTTGTTGTATTTATTAGATCAAAGAGGAAAGTTTTTTATATATATATATATATATATATATATATATATATATATATATAAAGTAGTTTTGTAATATCATATTTAAATATTACAAATATAAACTTACACTTTTTATTATAAATTTGTGAACTACTTTATTTGAATATAATTAAAAATGAAACCTATCTGTAAATTGTAAATAATGTTTTTAGAAAAAATAAAGTTCCTGTAACTGAAACTGAGATGCACTTATCATTATACTCTAAATAAATTAAATTTAGAAAATATTATTTAAATTGATTTCATATATAAATATAGATTTTTTAGTACTATAGACTTTTATTAATCAAATCAAAAGTTATAATGGTTGAAAATATACAGTACTAACTTGCCAGCTTATGAAATCAATTACAAGCTTCAAAGATTAATTATCTCTGATTAGTTTTAGATCTAATTGTGGGTACCGAGTATGTCTTGTTTTTTATTAAAATGTTAATCTATATTTACATCATCATATCATCATCATATATCGATATTTTTAAAAATTTCATTTATTTTTAACAGTTTGAAGCGCTTAAAATGTGACGTCAATATAAATTATACTTTCAAAAAGACATGCCAACATCTGAAAATTTCATTTATTGTCTTCATATATAATTTATTTGTATTGTATAAATGATAAAATTCTAAAAATATTTAAATATAAATTAATTTCTATATATAATTTATAAAGTATTGTTCAGCTTAAATTGAATGGGACGAATTATAAATAATGTAATTTGTGTTAAAAAGCCATCACCTGGCAGATAGCTAAAGTATATAATGTTTTGTATTTGCTGTTAATGTGAAATCAAACATAAATTACTTTAGTAAATATTATTAGTATAAATTTTTTATTCTGTTAACCAAAACGATTTACAATTTCACTATTAACAATAATTATACGCTTAAATAGTTTTTATTTATTCGCTCGTTAATGACGATGCATTTGTTAAAATTTATCGTGAATGTCACGCAGAAACTAATTTTAATCATTTTTATAATCTTGAAGGAAAATAACAAAATTGCAAGTGTTTTACTTCAAAAATTATGACTGTATTTCTTCTTAGAAGCATTTTTAGTTAAAAACACTATTTGACATATATTTTAAATTGTGTTTTTGCTTATTTTTCTGTTATGTAATATAATTAGTACTTTTTATGTTTGTTGTTTTTATTATATCTGACATTTCTAAAATTACATTTTGTTAAATAGAGATCTTGAAAATAATAATAAAAAATAATAAATAATTTGAAATATGCAACAAATAGTTGCTTTTATCTAAAAGTGCTTCTACATTAAGAAACCTTAAACATTAAGTTGTTTATATATTACAATGTATTTTAATTTGTTTAATGTAAATTAATAATTCAATTTTTTTTTGTTACAGGTAAGAATCAAATTTAGTAAGAATTTTTTTCCGAAATTAACGTAAGTAAATATTTTTTTATTATCACATGATTCAGTTTCATTTTTATGTGATTAAATAGCGAATTCGGAGAAAATAATAGTTATGCAATTAATCTAAACAATACTTCGAAGATCTTCCGTAAAAATAATGGTTAAATTTGACCTTGTATGATATTAAATTTGTACACATACGCGCGCAGGTGTGCTCGGCTAGCCTCAGGCTAAATTTTTAGTTGTAAGTAGCCCGTTAGTTACCCGGTGAAAAATGTCTATTATTTCAGCTTGAATTTGGCCTGCAATATGAGATCGCATCTTTTTGTTTTTTTATTATTATTAATTGATTGCTGTTTAAATTAATATATTTACGAAAGATAATGTTTGGGAAAAATTTAGGACACTGCTTTAGGGTCTTTTTTTTTTCTCTTCTTAGTATATCGATTATACATATAGTTGTTGTAATACATATAGAATTAGTAAACAATTTTATTAGTTTACTACAAATTACTGAAATGTTTTCCTATTTGTAAACATGCTGTTTATTTAGATTTTGGAACACTGACTTTAATTTAAAATGTTACATATTTAGATGTTATTTTTAGTAAATTATAGTTTTAGGATCAATTCGTTGCCAAATAGGTTTTTGAAATTATTTTTATCCGAATCAAAATATTAGGTATATTTTTGTCAGATATAACTTTTTAACATTTTATATTTTAAAATTATGGTATATGTATATTTGTATATGTATATAGTAAAATTTATAGCTTTATAAGTATTTTTTCAGACACTTATATTTTTTTCCCGCTTTATTTGCGAAATTTATAATATTTTATATTTATTTATAATTTAGCTATAAAATTTCAGAGAATAAACAAATTTTGTTGATTTTTTTTTGCCATTCTGAAAGAGTTGATCAACCTGTATGTTCATTGATTGTCAACTGAAAATACAATTGCAAATAAATTAATGAAATATTGAAATCGGAATGAGTCTTAAGACTCATTAGAGATTGAATTACCATCCAGAACCAATTTTATTTGGGAAATTAGGCAATTGAACATTCTCATTTTTTGTTTTTCATAATTAAAAACATTACTTATAATTTAATTGGTTAACTTACTCTTTGAATAGCTATTATAACTATGAACTTATTTAATTTTCAATTTTGATAGTTACACGATGAAATGTCTTTTTTTGTGTCTTTAAAAATATGAAATGTAATTGAAGAAAGTTTTTTTTTTTTAAGTTTTATAACGCTTATTCTACGTACACTGTATCAATGAACAAAAACTAAATTAATTTTTCTCAATATCTTCACGCATAAGTGACTGTAATGCTTTAGTTTGTAAAATTAGACGGTGTTTTTTTTTCACATAGGTATTTGTAAATGCAAATTTAGCATAGTGATTATTCAATATTTTGTATCAAGAACATGATCTAGTGTCTTGTTTTTTGTTGTCGTCAATATGTTAGAAGAAACGTTACACTGTATTGGTTCTGTGAATTGTAACGCTATTTTTTCTTAGTTAAGAAAAATATTTTCTGCCTTATACGTGCTATCACGTTCAAAAGGTTTATTCTTCAACTATTGTCAAGAGGAGTTTAGAGGAAGTTACATATATGAGTAGTTTTTTTTTCCTGGATATGTGTCAAAGTATTACAATTTTGTGTTTGTATAGTAGGATATCTAACAGTATTTCTTTTTATATAAAAATAAGAAGGCGATTGTTTGAATTTCTTATATCTAGACTTCTTGAAATATGTTTTTCTGTCGTAAATTTGGAAATTTATTTTGAAAATAAAGACTCGTATTATGGTTATGAAGTTAGTTAGTTACTTTAAAATTTAAACTGCGTTACATTGCGTTTTAGTTACTAAACATATTCAATTTTAAATAAAGTACATATATCATTTTTGGATAAGTATTATTAATATAAAAATAGAATTTTTATAATAATAATATCGAGTAGAGTAACTCTATTGGACATGCAATTCTGTTATTTGACGGGATTTGAATCCGTAGATATCTGATCTCTGGTTTCATAAATTTTAAAATTGTTTTACAATAATAATTTATTAATATAAGTAATTGAAGCGCTAAAATTATTATATTATATAGCTAACATGATTTAGAATAATTTATTCTGAAAACTGTAAAATAAATTATTTTTGTTTTACATGTTTAAAATTGTGAAACTGAAATATATATTACATATTCATATACTCATAACATTACAATAAAAGTTTTAAATAATACATATTAGAATTGTATAATTGTTCAGAACTGTTCCATAAAATTGTGTAAAATATCTTGTTATGAACTTGTTTTGAGTTAAGAGCAAAAATAAATTTATAGTTTCATTTTGTGCGCAAGTAAAATATAACTTTAGTACTTGCTTGCATCTTCTAAATACAATTAACTATATGTTAATTTAGATTAGTAGGTATATAAGTTATCCATTTAAATACATAATAACATGCTAGAAAAAAATACTGGTTGGTCATTAATGAATAATAGTTAATCAAGTAACAGTTTTGAGTTGACGTACTATTTCATTTTTAATTATTTAACGAAGCAAGACTACTCGGAATTATAATAAAAAAATAGGGTCATAAAATTCGAATAAAAAATCCATTTGAACATATCTTAAAAATTTAGTTCTACATTTCAAGACTTGTTTTCAATGTGATGTAATACTGCTGTTCTTATTATTTTTTTTTTTTGCTTGAAGAACTAGAAATTGTATCCATTTGTTACTATTATGTGAATTATGCAAATATTTGCAGCATACATTTACATGTTTATTAGTATATTATGTTTTCACAATTATACATGTGAAATTTGAATTATTTACTGAAAAATTTGCATATAATTGTTGTAATTAATTGTTTTCATTATACAAATTTTTTGTTTATTGCAACTTTAATAAATGATAAATGAATTTTTAAATCTACAGCAACAATAAAACCAGAAAGTATGATTTTCTTAAATAAATTAACATAGTAGAGTTTGCAGTAATTTTAAGAATATGAATATTAATATATTAATTTTAAGAAGAATCTTGGTTTTTCTGTTTGACATTTTTGTCAAATAAATTATATTTTTAATTACAAAGAGATTCGGAAGGCGCATCTTTCAGCACTCATTATATTAAAATAAAACTGCTTTAGGTTGTAGTTCTGTATTAATATTTATTAATAATCGACGACTTCAACGTACATCTTCGTCAGGGAAAAAGATACAAATAACATTTACAATAAATAAACAGAACATAGAAACAAGTTACTAGGTAACAAAATAAGTAACTAGATCATTAGATTTATAAATTTTTAATACAGAACTAAAACCTAAAGCCGTTTTATGTTAAATTTATTATGGACAGCAGTAAAAGATAATTATTTGATTGCAATTTTTGAAATACATTTGAATTCCTTCGATATGATCTTTCTTCATATCTTGATACTTAAGGGTACAATTCTTTATAGAAAGTGAATATATTTGAACAATTAGGTACCGGCAAAGAAAATGTACTAGTTAGCTTTGGTTAGGGGAAAAGGTTAGTAGTTACAGCTATTAAATGGGGAATGAAAACAGATAAAGCAAGTACCTAATTTATAAGTTGAAAAGTTATTTTCGAAAGATTTATCTATAATGTTTATTATTTAAGAAAATATGTAATTTTAGAATCATAAATATTAAAGAAACACAATTACAATATACGCATGCAAATTAATTTTGAATTTTATAAACAAATAAAATAAATTCTTCATTGTAATGCATTTTTCTTGTATCGTTTACCAGATGTTTTTGTGCTTTAGGCAGTGAGTGGAGTTAGATTCATGAAAGCAAAATTCTTTTTGCCTGAAGCTTCAGTTTCTTTGTTTTTCCATAATTTTTTAACATATATTTTATTCATCTATAAATAAAATTTTTTATTTTCTTCAACTATTTTTTTTTATCTATTTTTTTACTATTAATTTAAGAGAGTAAACATACTTTTGATCTGAAAAATTGGGTTTTTATAGTAGAAATAATTAATTTTTTAATAAAAATATAAATATGTAATAAAATAATAAAAATAAATTTTATAAATTTTTTACTATTCAATTTGGGGAAAAATATATATTTCAATTGAAAATTATTAATAATTTTTCACAAAAATTTGGTCCAGAAACCACTATATATATCCAAACCAGATAGTAAATAATTTCATAAAATACTTAATGGTTATACTATAACTTACTATTATTTATTTTTTTTTATTAAAAATTGATATCTTTTATAAAAATCCAGTTTTACAGATCAAAAATATGTTTGCTATTGAATTAATGGTAAAAAAGTTGGTTTTAAACTAATATTTTTCTCAGTGAAGCCTTCGATTTTACAAGCAATTGTACCTATAAACCTAGTATTAATGTTAAATTTTATGTAGGCAAATGTTTCCTTATCAGCAGCGAAATAGCAAACAAACTGTTTCACGCAATCAATTTTTATAGGGTACTCGATATAAATTCAATATCTTTACACGTATCGATTATATTTGTACCATTTATATGCTTATAACATAGCTAAAACTGCACTGATAAGAAAATAGATAATATTGAAATAAAGTTTTTAATTATTTTTATCTTCATATATATATATATATATATATATATATATATATATATATATATATATATATATATAAATTTATCACAAATATTTTATATTTCAAGTAGTAATATTTTGAAAGCATTTAATAGTTTATGATAAACAAATTGTTTTATATTTTATGTTTTTTGAATTTCAATTTGTAAAATTTTTGCAAAATAACAAATCTTGCTTCTAATAAAATACTTGCTGGCCTTGAACAGAAAACAATGAATAGGCCCATTGAACCTAAACTATGTCTAGATCTTTCTATACATTAAATATTGTTGAATTTGCGTTATAAAATTAATTATACGCTTGTAAAAATTATACACACAACAATTTTGAAGATAGTCAAAATTTTTGCTAATGTTAGTTTTCCACACTATAATTTCCACATGTATATCATTTCAATACAGTTATAGCTGTAAAAATTACATTTTTTTTCTAGTTTTAGTCACGTTTATAACTAATTATATATGAGTGCTTTTTTTATAATGTGCAAAAAATTATTTAATAGGAGATTATAATTTTCCATGACTAGTTGCAAAAAATTCTAAGCTATAATTAATAAAAAAAATATTTATCTTTTAGAATTTCATTAGGATTATATTCAGATTATATAAACATTTTTATTTGAGTACAACAAATTTTGTAACAGATAACTTAATAATTTTGATTAAAAAACTTGTATGAATTATTGTAGCATTTTTATTTAGCTAGGTAATAATGTAATTTTGATAAACTAGTTAAATAGATATTTTGAAACTTTCTCGATCAATATATAAATATTTGAAATTAGTAGTGTTTGATTAATAATGACAGCGTATCATTTGGGATCTATTATAATCTATTTTAAAATGATATCTCTTACTTGGCTGCAAGCCTACGCGAACATTTTTTTTTACCACTAAAATGAACAATGTTATTTTTAATCTAAGTGATAAATGTAGTATTAAGTTATCAGATCTCATTAATTTTTAATAATTTTGTTTTAAAAAATGAATAAAAATTATTAAAATAAATTTTATAATGAACTAACTATAGATAAAGGGTGTCCAGATTTATAAATCACAAACCTTCCATTTTCAAAGAATTCTTATACATATACGAAATTTTTAAATTCACACTTTTGATTCGCAAAATTATAAGCATGTTGTACAAACACATTAAATATACGGATTGAAATAGATATAAGAAAATTATATATTTTGGCAAAAACTTTTAGTTGGTGTATGAACTATATCATAGAAAAAAGTACTTATTTCATGTATGATATAAATAACAAAAAGCATACAATATTTTCAGTTTTAAAAGAAACTATTTTAGTAATATTAATAAATTAACAAAAAATACATTTAAGTACTCAGAAAACGGAACTGATGTATCACATATATAAAATATTCCAAACATCTATATATGATACTAAAGTATTAAATTTAGAATCGGATATGAAAACTGAGACAATTATGTGTTCCGAACAGGACCCAAAACCGGAACAAATCCCAGAAAACCTGGACATCTACTACTTTATATTTATTTTTATTTTATTACTTTTCTAATGATTTAACATTAAAATATAATAATAATTGAGATATATTAAGAAATAAATGACAAACATTTTACAGTTTATTGCATTTTTTTATGTTAATTTTTTTATTGATATTATTTTACATTAAGTAACATTTTCAAAATTCTTTGAAAATATTCTGAAAATTAGTAAATTTTAAATGGAATTAGGCTGGATTGAAATGGTTTAAAATGTTGACATTGAGATTTATGTATCGTAAAATTGTTAAAATTAATATCAAAATATAATTAATTTGAAAATAATTTTAACATTAAGTATTTTAAATGGAATCAGACATAAACATGATTGACATAGTTCCTGATCTGTTTATTAAAATTGTGTTTCTGTATTAATAGATTTTATTCTGCTTATAATTTTATGATTGCAATCAAGAATTCTGTTTTCTCTTGTTTGATGTGTTGTTGTTGTTACATCTATAATTTGTTTCATATTGTTTTATTAACGGCTATAATCTAATTTCAATTCTAGATTTATACTCTTTAATTTCGTGTTTTTTTTTTTTTTTTTGAATATTTATATTTTACATCGTGTTTAGAATTAATAATAATGATTTTTATTGTTATTGCTAAAAGTATTTTAACATGCTGTAGAATATATGAATTAGATTAAATTTTGTTGTCTTATATATTAGAAGGAAGTACATTTGGTTAAAAATAATTTTTGTTTTATCAAATTAGTTTTTTTTTTATATTTTCTTTAATTTGAAACTTTAAATGTTTGTTATGTGACCGTTCACTGTTCGGTGTGAAAAATGCAAATAAGTAACTTACAACTAAGAATTAACAAATATACGTATAAGATATGCTATTTATGCAAATAATATATCTTTGTTCATAGTAATTTTAACATAATTTAAGCTGTCCAAGGGATGAATTGTGTTTTATATTCAATATAACGAGAATTTTATACAGATCCATAATTTTAATTCGCAAATTTCTTCGAGTAATAAACAAATTCTGAAAATAATAAATAATTATATAAATATATGTTAGTATTTTTAACTAAAAGTGCTTCTAAAAGGGATTATGAATACGGAATTATGTTTTAGATATGCATATGTCGACCGTCAAATTTTACTCTATGTTATAATGAAACTGGTTTGTAATCTGGTTTTTCTAGTTAAATTAGACGTCAATTTAAATTAACTTTATAAATAAAAATAATGCTACATGTTTACGTTATAGGTTTCGTAAATGTAGATTTATGAAATTATATATATATATATATATATATATATATATATATATATATATATATATATATATATAACTATTTGCAATGATTAGACTACTTATGTAAATATAATGATATAGCTGCGATAGGTAAAATTTTAACTTTTTATTGGGTTTATTGTTTATTACTTTATCCAAAAATTTATTTTTAAAATGCAATAGCATAAGCTTTAAGCACTGAACTTTGCAATGTGGGAGGGTTTTTTTAACCAAGTGGGCCCATAAGCCAAGAATACTTAAACTACTAAATAATTCCACTACAAATTGGTATGCTTACAAATATTTTAGAAGAATTCTGCAAAATATCAACTATATTTTTAGTTAACTATATATACTATATAAATTTTACTGTTCTGTACTGCAAAACGGCGCGGTATTTAGTTTTAGCCAAAATATAGGTAGTTATCTGACATCTATCCCTTGCTTTTTACAAAAATTAAATATCTAGTTTTGATTTTGAGTATTATTGAAAATTATGTATTAGTTAATAATAGTTTAAAAAATTTCTTTTTTAAAACTGTGTGTATTTCACAGACAATATATAATATCTACTATATAAACAAGACAAACTTTCCAAAGATTTATTTTTTATAATATATAATAGAAATGTTTAAATTGAAATACAAATTTAATTTTAATGATAATTATAAAGCAGACTGTATGATGAATGAGACAAATGTCTTTTTCTACCATCTTTTAAACGTCTTAATCTACTTAATTTGAACTTTTAGATCATTAACGAACTAGATTGTAGTTTGATGAAGGCCCAGAAACTAAGCAACAAATACTTATATATTTTTAACGTCGGGTCGGTTATTTTTAAACGCGTCTAGATTTTAATAAATTCTAATTAAATTTACATTTATTACGTCTTCTCACGTGTGTATACCTCTATATTTAAATGAAGGTGTTGTCAAAGTTAATTATAGCAGAGTTCTAATATCAATACTACAGTATACAGTTAATAACTGAACTTGACTAAATATAGATTTATAAAAACTTTAAACACACTATTGATATATTGTCGAATTATATTTTCAGAACTCATATTAATAGTATATAATTAAGACTCTCTATCTTATGATTAAATCGTTTATTATTCAATATATTAATAATCTTGAATTGTCTTTTATGAAATATCTATATTGTTAAGAATTTAAGGCGTTTTTGATGTTTATATAGTTTATTAGATCATATACTTACATAAAAATGTAATTAGTAAGTAACCCCTTTAACCCACTATTTGTTTAGGTCAACTTAAATAAACTTTTATTTTTTACGTAATATTAATAGATATTTTCAAGTGTTTTCAAATATATGAAACAAAAATTACAGTATACGGTCTTGATGCAATATTTTCCTACATTAATCGTTTTTAGAATATAAAATAGACATGAAATATAAATTAACATGCAAATAAATGTGTGATGATTTAAAAAAATATGATCTGCGTATATACATTATATGCTTTTTTAAAATAAATATCAGTAATTTTATATTGTCTATGTTGTCGTTCAATTGTTTTATTTATTTAGTTTTTCAATAGTTTTTAATGGTTTCCTGCTATTGTTTCCCTTCAAAAACGATACATCAAGGTCTATTTCAAATAATACATTTGATATAAAAAATTTTTTAGTGTAATTGTCTGATTATAAAATAAATAACAATAGTTTCCTACTTTATCATTTTCGGAATAATGTGTTTTATTTTGTTGCTCTACGAGTTTTCAGCTAAAATAGTTTATTAAATTTACGATAATATATTAATTATAAAGAATTGTGTGGAAGTGCTTCAAAATTCGAATTCTTTATTTGTTTATTTTTATAGCATGAACTGAATGTCAATAAAACATATTATTTGTATTTTCGCCTGATGTTTTAAAATACATATCTACACTAAAAGAAATGTTTTATGGTTCCGGATAGTTTTCTATACGATATGTATAAGTATGTTACAGTTTGCTGTCGCACCAAGCTATAAATCTGCTGTACGTTATTTTAGAAGGAATATCATTCTTGTTTTTGTCAAAAGCAATTAGAGTTGTTATCGATATGGAATTCAGAATTTTAAAATTATTGCTTTATGTAATAATGTAATATATATATAAAGAAAAAAATTTCTTGGTTTAAAAGCAGTCTGTTAGGGCTTTTGAAAAATGCATCTCAATTGCAATACTATCCAAGTTTGCGATATATAATATTTATATCATCATCAGGAAGCTATAATAGCATACATGTAATTAATATAACATTCTTTTTTTAGATAGTTTAACATAAAACCACATGTTTAACTTACAATTTGCAGAGACAGTAAAAAACTGAGTTCGTTATAACATATCAATATAGAAAACTACATAGTTATAGAAATAATAAAATTAATATTTAACCAAGACACACAATTTAAAATATTATACAAAATGTCTACACGTTAAACATTTTATAACATGTAAACAATTTAAAATTTAAAATTTAAAAATTTCAAAAAATTGTAAATAACATGAAATATTTAAATGGTTTTTGTTTAAGAAAAATTACTTTAATAACTTAATTTTTATTGAAAAGAGTTATGTCAGGTAATTTCTTAGTTTTTTTTTTTTAATGTAGCATAGTATTAAAAGTGTTTCTAAACTGATGGCTAGCAATTACGTTGTTTGACAATAAACTGTTTGAAAAAGTAATTCGTTAAATTGAAATAACACGAATGTATAAGTTTCCATGGATACGCCAATAACAAGTTTAGAAGCAAAAGGGTAATTTACTAACGTAAACTTCACTTCCAATAGTTAACTTTGTAATATTTCTCCAAATGTTTTATTTTTTGTAACTGACAGTCAAAATTACATGAATAAATACTTGCATTCTCTATTTTACTTTTATCGCATGTTACCCAAAAATTAATTGCAATTTAGGTATTTATTTAATTATAAATCCACAGAAAATTCATTTGAGAATTTAATATTTCTCTTATAAATATTTTTCAAAAACAAAATTATTTATTTTACTTTGTTTTTATATTTAAATCGATACATTTGTTTTATTGTATCGTATAAATGTTTTACTAAACATATATGAATATATTATTAATATTATTAATAAATTTTAAAATGTAATGATGAATTGCTAAAAAATGATAATTACTTTTCCTAAATCATCGTCCATATAATTTTTCAATATCTGTGTATGTATTTCAGAACTTTCTATAAATCTATAGATCTATATATGTAAACAAAATAGCATCAAATAAGTAAGTGACAGCAAATTTCTATAAATCTTTATCTTAACAAAAATAAACAAAAACGCGTTAAGTTATTTTATTATCGAAGTAGATATCACTTTATATTTTCTCTTTTCGTTTATAGAAAATTAAGAGATTTTCATCAAAAATTTAGTGTTCCATGCAATGGTATTGTTAGGCTACAGACTAGCGTAAATGTACGTCGCGTCGGTTTGCTTTTTAGTGGGCCGACGCTAATAAAAACAAGTGTGTATTATAGTTGTTATAAAGTATATACCAGTGGTCGGCAACAGGCGGACCGCGGTCCGAATACGGACCGCGGAAGGTAGAAACTTGGACCGCCAAATATTGTTAAATAACTTACCTACCTATTCAATTTAATTAGTAGTAATATTTTTATATAACTAGTTTTAGTAGGTAAATACATAGCTGTTGCTAAGTTGTGCTGTGTAGCCTATTGTGTATTATATAATTACTTAAATCAGTCAAAATAAAAATTTAAAACTAGTAAGTATTTTTAATAGTAAGAGTTTTTTTTTCTGGACTTCGATAAAAATTTTCAATAGTATCCGGACCCCACTTAAAATTACTTGCCGATCCCTGGTCTATATAATTTGAATGCGTGTACATCTAGACGCCAGTGTGTAGGGCCTCTATGAGATTAACATATCTTTAAGTTGAGAAAATAAATTTATAGATTGAGTTTGAAGAATTTTATTATAGATTACTCTTTCTAGTTAATATAGGGTGTTTTTTTTTTAATCTTGAGATATCGAAATATCTCCAAAACTACTCATCAGTGGTCGGATTCCATAGCATCTTCGAAATGACTTTTGTTCGAAAATGATATCATTTATAGCCATTTATCATTGTATAACCATAAATGACGCTATTTTCGAATAAACGCCATTTCGAAGATGTTATGGAATTCGGCCACTGATCAAAAAAAGTTTCGAATAAAATTTGTTCGTCTCGGAGGGGGCAATCGAATGATGCTAAAATTTACCACCTCATCATACCCCTGGGAGTGAAGTGGGGGTCAACTTTAAAATATTAAATAGGAACCTCCATTTTTTAAATTGCAGATTTGAATTCTCCAGAAAAAATGACATAAATTTCATCAAGGTAACTTTTTTTTATCCGATTAGTGGTTTTTCGAGATATTTTGATGTCTCAAGATAAAAAAAAAGCTCACTCGTTATATTTATTGTACGGAAAATAGCGTTGTTTTTTTTTTTTAAGAAAATTTGTTTTCTTTTGTTTTAAATTTTAATTGAAAATTTGCTTAATTACAATAATTAGATATTATGTCATTTCCGGTATATTTTATTATTTAATTTTAGTCATATTTTGTTTTATTAAAAAATTAATAATTTATTAAAATGTAGCATATTTTAATGTTCATAGAACAAATTATATTTGAAATCACGTGTTATTGCTTTTTTAAATTGGGTCCTTTGGATATATTTGCTAAAAATGGAAATGTATCCAGAGAAACCTTTTCAGTATTAATTCTTATGTTGAAGTATGGTATATTACGAGTTAGATAACGATAGATTACATACAAGAATATAAAAATAATAAAACAAATATTATAATGATAATGATGAAGAAAATGAAAAATAATAACAAGCAATGTTTATGAATAATAAATATAAATGTATCCTTATAATAATACACAAAAGACGTCACAAACTCTATATGAAAGGGTTGTTGATGTTAGCAAAAGTTTATTGAACTATTAGCTTATTGACATTATATAAATATATATATATATATATATATATATATATATATATATATATATATATATATGCAATAATAGTACCACCAAACTATGAAAAAATGTCACATATAACTCGATATATTATTTATAGTGCACATCAAAAAGATTGATTGAATGAATGTTTGAATAAGAACTTCCGGATTGAAGCCGCAACATTTCAATGTGTTGCTGAACTCTATACCCGTACCCGACTAATATACATGTTACAATACTGGATAATAGCTGGTTCGTTAGTCAGACACACATTTAATGAAACTGAAAAACGAGCAAGAATTAAATGGAATCGATTAGACCCGTATACCAAACCAACTAAGAACTAACTCTACATTAACATATCTTTGTATAATGTAATATATTGATCAATATACATCATAAAATATACATGAAATAGATGTTTTCAATCGGGGAAAAAGTCTTCGTTGCATTAACAATGGTTTCTAGTATAATCAATTTTTCTTAGAACTACTAACAGAAAATCGCTCAAAGTAAATTAATTTAGTTTAAAAATCACTCGAGTTTCCCTTTCTTATAATTTTTATAAAATGAAATGCAAGTCATCGAAAATAAAATATATTTTTACTTTCTTATGTGCGTGAATCTGATAAGGTAAAGATTCAGTAATATAACAATTATATTATACGCTTTTGTTCAGTGTGTTCATTTGAAAAGTTACCGCTTTAAATATCTCAAAAATTAAAATTTATTTTTGATTGAATGGAGGAATTGAAAAATGGTAAGAATTTATTCACTTATTTCAATTGTACTGCGCCCAGTTTCAAAATCTTAAATGGCAGTATTTTTTTTTTGTGATACATACTTTATTAAAAAATTGAAATTCAATGCCGTTTGACATTTTAAAATCGATTAGGTTTTGCAGGAGTTATGAGGAAAAATCAATTTGAACTTTTCAAATGAATACACTGTATATTGTCATAATTATTTTTTTACCTACGTGTTTTATTATTTTTTGTATTATTTATTGCATGTTACAACTCTTACCTTTTTGTATATTATTTTCAATTGCGATCAATATTGATCATGAAGTAGATGATTATATAATTGTTTTAGAAATTGATCACAATCGATTTAAGTATTAATTAACAATTTAATATTTAATAATTATTTAGTATATAAATTTTTTTCTTCGTTAAAACTTTACGTTTAAAGTTACTGGTTCTGAATCAAACTATACATAATACATACTAAATTTTAACAGTTATTGTTTGTTTTACAGCAGACAAAGTTTGAGACAATCAATTTTTTTTATAACAACTTCAATTATTGTATTCTGATCCGTAAGGTAGTATGTAATTTATGGTTCAGTACCATTCGCACTACGGCGAATGCTGCAATTCGGTTCTCAAACGTTGAAACAAAATACGACAAAAATTTAGATTTAGATTTTTTCATAGAATAAAACAATTAATACTGTAATGTACATAAATAAATCAAAAACTAACTAGCAATATTACTAAATATAGCAAACAAATATGCAAATATACAAACTTAAGAAATTTGAATTTCGTTATCTCTAAGTAGAACAAAATACAACTGATTTTAATTTTGACATTTACGTTTCTTGAAAATTTAATTTAATAATTTTAAACTTTTATAAATAAGTTTAAGGTGGAAAATATTAAAAATGTAGATATAAATTAATAATTTTATTTATTTTTCTCAGTTAATTTGCAAAAATAATAAATAACATTACTTAATATTAGATAAAAATTAATTAATTAGCTATGTGCTGGAATTAGTAATGAGTACTTTCAAAGAAAAGTTTTTTATTTATTTTGCATACAATAGATGTGCGATAGTTACTGTTTTTGTTTAAACTTTACAATTAATAATAATATATTTGTAATTTTTATGTAAATTTAATAGTTATTGTTATAATTGATATCTCATTTATCAATTAATTAATAATGTTGCTTAGTTAATTTAATCAATAATTTTCTATCTTGGTACTACTAAGTGAAATTACAGTGGCGAATAATGAAAACTAAGACTTGGTATATAATTATGATTTTAATAAAATAGAAATAGCGCAAATGTTTGATAATATCTCCGGTATTGTATATGGGATGGGGAAATAATTTAATAATGAATATATTTAGAGTTTATTATATGATGGATGGTATAGCTGTAGTTGTAGTTGATCTGGAATGGAATCATTTTGTGACATCAGCGGCTTTCTCGAAAACAATTTACAAATAAACCGCTGTGAGTTAACATCTGTGTAATGTATTTCTAAAGCTGTTATTAGCAATTATTAGAGAATTAAAGCATGATGTTTCCTTGTGGTTTTGCTGCTTATGTTTTATTTCATTATTGAATTTAGAAGATTTTGAAAAAATCTGTAAAACACTAAATATATTTTGATATAAAGGAATCAATTTATAAACAATATAAGTTAGGAGTGTAAATTGATTTTCTCCTAAATTTAAGATAATAAAATATATTTTTATGTGCAAACATAACATGCTATTTTTTATACGTAAATTTCAATTTTATAATAATATAAAAAAAAAAATCTACTGTGGGGTCACCATAATATATACATACCGACTTAAACAAAATACTCGTACATTCTAACAGAGAAATTATTATTATAAAAAGATAATCATATAGGAGTATGATATTACGTTGACAGTTTCATGATACGTATTTATAATTTATCACTGTAATCATGGAAATGTACCTACATATATGTCAAAATAGAAAAATATCGCAAAAATTATAAAAATTTATTAATTTGCATCAAAAAATATGTTTAAATAAAAGCTTTTCGTTATAACTATATATTATAACTATAGTAACTTTTGTTAAATATTTTTTCCGAAATTTCTGCTGCGAAATATTCGTAAAACACATAAAAGTGACATCAGTAAACTATCAATACCGATGTATGAATTTGTACCAAAAGTTGATTAAATTGAAATATTCACATCTGAAGCCTGGTCTAGAGGTCCGATTTTTACCTCAATTTCAACATTTTTTTTTTGAGGTGAAATCAAAAGATATGTGAGGCAATGCTTATATCCTTTTATTCTTTGATCTTTTAGCTATATTTTAATTATTTTTTTTGTTCGGAAATATTGAAGGGTCTTTAAACAAAATGGCGCCGAAGATGGTAGTGCACGCCGTGCACCGGTAGGCGGGCGCACCTGGTTCAGGTAACAGACGAGACCAAAAAATTATTGAAATATATGAGTGTAGCTATGGTCGGAACTTCGGAAAAGTGAAAAAGTCAATTTTTCACAAAATGGCGGCTATTTGAAAAAAAAAAAAAGTTTAAAAAATCGACTTTTTTTTAGCATTCAAACGTACATAAAAAATAGATATTACCATAGCCAGTTCAATTCTCTACAAAATAGCTAAGCGGCATCAAAATTAGTTTAGTAGTTTTTCGGCAATCCGAACGCCCAGCCAAAAAAATGTGACTTTTGGGAAATCGCTCTTAAAGTTTTCATAACAGAACGGAACGGAATGGAACGACCGCTCCGATGATCATGTATTTCGACTATATGAAATAGTTTCCGGGCAAAACGGTGTTGCCCATATATTCTCCATAATATAAGGTATCGAAATATGCAATAAAAAAAAAATCGGTTTTTTAAAACTTTTAGACCAGAAAACCTTAACAAAATTTGCTCTACACGTATCCATAGACCGACAGACATCATACTTAAAACAATTGGTTTATGTTAAAAAAAGCTTAATTCGTGCTTAATTATTGTAAAAATTCGAACAGTCAAAATTGGTGTTATTACAATACCTCTTTCATTACATATGACAGTCAGTAAAAATAATTTGATATGTTTAACTAAAAAGTTATAATAAATTTTAACTTATTTTATGTGAATAATATCGATGATATTTCAAAGATTAGTTAACAAATAAATTTATCAAAAGTTTTTTGTTCTTATAAAGTTACATGTATTATATAGCTACTTGAAATTTATATAAAGTGCGATTATTTATACGTTAAAAAATCCGATTTTAATAATGGTTAATAATCGAGGAGCCATTATTAAAAGGAAAGTTTTTAAATATTTGTATATTTTAAATAAATTTGAAATTTATCTATCGTGAAATGATGTTAGTTTAATAATTCTATTAAGAAAATTTTATTATTGAAATTAAAGTAAAACTATCAAATTAAATCATGAAATATTAAACTTAAATGTTTTTAATTTATTATTTTTTTAATTTTATTATTATTGCTGTTCAAATAAATACAAACACAAATTTGTTGCACCATTCTTAAATAGTTGAAAAATGCTATTTATTTTAAAATTTTATATAAATGAAAAAATTCCAATAAAAATAAAATACAATTATCTCCCAAATAAACAAAAGAAATTTAATTAAAATTGTTATCAAAATGTTATTTCTAATTTATTATTTTTTAAAATTTTCTATTACTTACAAATTTTAATAAAATTATTTGCTAATGGAGCTTGAAATATTTATTTAATTATTTATTAGTAAACTAAACAGGCATATTGGTTAATTACACAATTTACAACTAAATTTACTGTATACGATACTAATAAAATCTTAAAGGCAGTATTTTTTTGTGTGTTAAAAATATTTTTACAATAATATATATTTGAACTTATTTTTTTATGATATATTTTATTATATCTGATATCTTAATATTACGTTTTTTTTTACACGCTAATCTTGTTGAACATTTTTTAAAAACTAGTTTATAATTTAGGATATGTATATATTATATACTATATAATATATACATATAATATATAGTATATATTTCTTTAAAAAATATGCCAGAAGCAAGGGCTTGTTTTGTGCTGTTAAATATGTGTGCTGGACGAATTATGAGGTGGCATTACAAAAAAGCAAAGCAAAAAAACATGAAGAGCAAAGTTATGATTATCGATAAAATTAGTGACAGTATAAACAAAACGTTATTGTTATCGTTAATAAATCATATCACAGTCATAAACGTCAATTTATATGCAATATGCAACAACAAATTTACCTAATCGATGATCGAAAAATGTGAAAACTAATAATTTAAATGTTGTTTAGTCGATAAAATCTTAATATCCGAGCAAACAACGGCATGCCGCGCGCGCGTATTATTATTAGAGATTGAATTTATTGCGTATATAGTTCGGTAAAAAATCCGAATAAGTAATTAATTTAAATATAAGGAAAGTTGAGAATGCAAATGATTACATCCTTAATTCGCACGGATCTCTACAAATGTTTCCCTTTGCCATTACTTTCTCCGAACAAACATTCAATTTTAATTTATTTGTGAACTAATTTACCGTTACTATTATCTAGTTTTATATGTGAATTCTTCGGAGGCAATTTCTCAGACATTGCGAAAAATTTGCAAGTAATTACTGTGTAAACATTATCAAAACGAAAAACTATTTGTAATCAAATCAATTTTTATATTTTTCTTTCTTTTACTTTCTAGCTGTTGTTTAATATCGACACTTAAAATTCAATCCATAAAAAAATATTTTCAAATTTTTTATATGTCAAATCAAAATTTATGTATATTGGCTTTTGTTTTTCAATAAGAGTAGGACGATATTCCGTTTTAGGTAAAACAGAAAGTTATAAAATTTGACATTAAAATTTGCAATATGACAAAATATATAGGATGAATTTTTAATTTTATAGTTTTATAAGTTTTTTTTTATTGATAAAATCTATAAAATGTTTGTTTTTCTAAAGAATATATGTATATATTAAATGAATATATTTTAAGCAATTTATGATAAAATATTAAATACTTTCACTCAAATGAGACTTATAGGTGCAAGGATAGTGGTAAATTTTAATTTTTTAGAACCCTGAGGGCTTTTTTCAAATACATAATATTAAATTTTGTTTAACGTACAATAATAACCATAACAAGAAATTAATATATTTTTAAAAGCAAAACAACAGAGAGTAATTATACAATTTCGGTAATTTTAAATTTTCTAACATAGTAAAAAATCTTTCACAACTCGTTATATTAAAATAAAACGGCTTCAGGTTGTAGTTCTGTATTAATATTTATTAATAATCTACGTTTCGACTTATTCAACGGACATCTTCATCAGGAAAAATGATACAAATACAGTAAATAAGAAAAATACAGATCTGCAGCCTAAAGTCGTTTTATATTTTATTTTCTATTTTATGTATAATGCAATTTTTGTATTTAAAGGAAACCAGCGATTTTTTGGAAATCGTCATATATTTGATAGTGATATATATTTAAATAGTGTTATATATATTGCACTGATTGTGAAAATTATACATAATAATATAATTATTTTAGAAGCTTATTAAATTACTATGTTACGTTATATTGCAATTATTATATTTCACGAGCAACAAGTTAATAATAAAACAAAAAAAATACTTTCTCCATCTAATACAAAGATACATATTTACAGAAGTTCTTGGAAAGAATAATTCTTTGAAGCTATCGTAACCTGATGCATATCAATTGAAATGAGACTTTTTTCAGAAACGGATAATGATATTATGTTCTTTAATTATATATATTAAATATTGTATGATCCGGGATGAAATAAAGTTAAAAATTTCTCGTGAAGAAATTTGGCCCTGCTTTCTACCATTTGTCGAAATAAGCAGTTAAGACTTAACCTCTCTAATCAGTTAGGTTAGGTTAGGCTAGGCCTAACTCTAATATTATCGAGTTTTAAGTAGTACAAATTCTTTTAAGCCCTGCAGTAGAATTGTTTATATCGTTCTCAAACTTTTAATATGTGAATCTTTACTTACAATCTGTACAATTATTTACAACTTACGGATATATTAGGTATTTGTGTCAACTTAACTATTGATTAAACTAAAGTTCTATAAAATTATTTATTGACAGGATCCCAATTCAACAAAAAAATATCTATGCTATATTTAGCTAGAAAAGCAACAAAACATGTATTATTCACACGCTTTCTACGGGAAGGGCTTGATTATGTGAAGTTACTTGTAGAAATTTAAATTCTTTATATATTTAAATAAACAATCATATTATAATGAAATAGTTTTTTCGTTTCTGTTTTAGATTTTGTACTGTATTTTTTGTTTATGTTTGTATTATCAATAAACAATCAACAATATGAAATAATATAAAAACATTACAAAATTGTTCTTGATCAAATTTTGAAACAGTATTTAACGCTCAAACTTTTTCAGAAACGACACTATCGGTAAAAAAGGATCGTAGTAGTACATTTTTTTTATTGAAGTAAAATATATACATGACTTGTAATGCTAAATACATATTAAAAGAAATCAAATTAAAATAAAAGATATTTTGTAAAAATGAAATATCGTAATAATAATGGCTGATATTACAAGCCCGGTTTTTGGGTGTTTTAGTACATTTGTTTAGTTCTGCACTTATGATAATTACCTTGTTTTAAAGCCGATATTAGTTAAAACTGAGCTCGTAATATAGGCCAATAAATCGAAAAAAAAAAAAAAATATTTTGCTGGTACATATTTTGTAGCAATATACATCATAATCGTGAAAAAGGTGATTCAAGTAATAAATCACCATCCCTGAAAGAGTTAAACATTATTATGTATTTTGCAGTATCTAAAGTCAATTTTAAATATAATGATATAAATTAACATTGTTCAAATTACAAATGATAAAATGCAATGAAATAATGTGTCTTATAAATAAACCTGTATTGCTTTTTGTTTTTATTTAATGTATTTTTTTAAATTTCAATTACAAATAAATAATTGATACGTTATAAATCGGACATTAATAGATTTTAATTTAGTACGTATCCCATACATTAAAATTGAAAATTAGTTTTAAACATACATGTTATTAATAATGTAAAAATTTGAAATCTCGTCTTTAAGTTGATGCAAGATATGTGTAATTTGAGCCATTCCGCTCCTTACCGCACCCCGGAGAAAAAAACAACATATTTTGACTTTAAAAATTGTTAAACTTTGACAACATGTAAAGTATATAAAAAAAATTTTCGACTCAAGCGGGAGTAAAAATTTAAATATTTCTACGTAAATACCGCTTAACTTCAAGGACTTGCAATGCTTTGGCACGAAATTTTTTGAAATTTATCTAACATTTTGCGAGTTTTTGAGGCATAATTTGGTTAATTTTGGATGAAAATGGATGAATTAAAAAATATAAAAGAAATTGAAACCTCTTCTTTAAGGCCATGCAAAATAATGCAACGTTTAAGCCATTCTGCTCCTCACTACACCCGCAGAAAAAAATGTTTTTGACTTAAAAAATTGTCAAACTTTGACAAAAGATGTGTGGTATATAAAAAAAAATTTCGACTCAATTAACCAAGAGGGCGTAAAAATTCAAACATTTCTACGTAAATTTCGCTTAATTTCAAGGATTTCCGATGCTTTGTCGCGAAGCTTGTGATTTTTTGAAATTTACCCTTTATACTTTATTTTTGTGTGAAATATATAAAAAAGGTAAATAATATGCCAAAACATATACAAGCATATACAATGATAATTTGTAGAACTGCTGACGATGTATGTAAACAGCATAGTGCACAACTTAATTGTATAACATACCATATTTTTATATATTAATTTCGTCTTTTAAAAGATGTCAAAATCAAATGAAAATGATGAAAATACCTCTCGTATAGCATTCCCGTAGTAAAATCGATTTATTCAGCAGTTATGGGGTATGTTTAGCTACAGTTAAGTGTGCGCCAACGTAATATTCGCTACTTTCTACTGAACGAAACGCCTAATTCAATTTTAAATACATGTTATGTTGTGTCAAACTGAGATGAATTAGTAATTATATTACATCAGTGGCTCTGAATTAAAATCCAATTAATGGAATTTGTAAATATTTATAAAGATTTGAAGGTATATTTATATTATATGAGTTCGAGTGGTTTATAGAAGGAAAATTGAGAAACGCTGGTTTAGTTAGTGAACATGCATAAATGATTTTATTTTCTAGCACGGTAATTACACTTGCGTAATTGGGAGATAGTTTATACGGCTTACCAATAGTACCTCGCCTCGGTACGTACCCAATACGTTTATTGCTGGGAGGAATGGACATAGTAAGAGCGAGTTGTGTGCTATCAATGAATGTTTTCATTTCGAAGATCATTTCCAAGATTACTTTTTATATAGTTTATGTGTACTTATAGTTAGTTAGCTCTCTGATATTGTGATATAAAGCGGTTGGTTAACTTAAAAATTACTTCTTCCAGATGAAAGGTACGTTTAGGCTAACGTAACTCAACTTCATCGTGTTTATTTGTACTTATTCGATGTTTCGATTTTGGTGCTTCGTTCGAACTGTTTCCTTTCCGATTTATTTATTGCTGTGTTTATAATCGACGATTACATTTCTTTTTATTATGATTTGTGTTTTATTCTTAATTGCCAATATAACAGGATTTTATTATGGATTTGTTTTTTAATACTCGTTACCAACCTGCTGGTAATTCAAATGTAGAAAGGTAACATTTGAATTATTCTGAAGTTTGTTATTAGCAGATTAGTACAAACTAGGAGGCTATTATAATGGAAGTTAAGCTTGTTAAAATGTTAATTACTTAATTGTCGAATGTCATTTGGAAAGTTTTATACCTTGAGCTATGAAAAATAACAAAATAAGTTCTAGAATGTTTGTTACATAAAAAAATCATTTTATGATACACTCACTGATTTTTTTTGTCTTTAACTTAACATTTTTTCATACACGATAAAAAAATTTATAGTAGTCCTACAATTTTTTAATCTGATAAAATTAACAATGATTTTTTACAATGTGCAATTTGAAATTTAAAATTATTGGCATTTATTATTATATGTTAATAATAGTTTTCTTCGCACAAAAATATTTAGTAAAACAAATATGTTTTGTAATATTATCAGTTCCCGTAATTCCTAAGTGGAACCTACATGCTCGAGAAGCTGAACATATAGTTTCTTAACAATTTTTACTTGCATTGTTAATGGTGCGGGTCGTTAGTTCACAGCCAAGCAAAGGACCAACAGCTTATAGTGTGTTCCAAATCACTCAAACCCAGCCGATATCAGTTCAGTAGTATAGATATAGTATAAATTGCTTGTCTAAATAGGAACACTGAGAAAAATGTTTACTTTGATATTAATAAAAATACAAATATTTCTTTATTTTAAATAAATTTATTTGTAGTAACTATTACAGCTGTTTATTAAAAAAATATTTATTTGTAAAAAATAAATATTTTTTTTATCAAATAGATACTTTTTTGCTATTATTCTAATTTTTTTTGAATGGAAATGGTTTTCGTTATTTGAAAAAATCTTTTTTCTACGTGAATGTTTGGGGAATATTAATTTCTGCATAAATGGAAGGAGTTTGTGCCACACCATTGGTTATATGGTATGGTGGTATATATATATGATGTAAAATATGGGTATGTGAGAACAAATTTAAAACAAATATTTAAATTAAAAATCTGTTCTTTCTGTCGTGATTTCTCATAAATTATATTTCATATACATAATTGAACATAATTGTTCAACTAAGAATGTAGTTTGCACAAAAAAAAACCGTAATTAAGCTTAAGTAACTTAACTGCAAATAAGAAACTGATTTTTTTATAACGGGAATCAATTACTAGTAGTAATATGATACTTGAAGATTATTTCCTGAATAAATTATATTTTTAACGAAAGCTGTTATTATCGATAAACAAAAAACAAATATTACAATTACCTACTTTTTACTTCATATATATATATATATATATATATATATATATATATATATATATATATATATATATATACAAGGTGATTGATTAACACAGAATTATATAGGAAGCGTTTTTATTAATAATCGAATAGGAAAATTTTAATTAGGAAAATTTGTCTATTTTTTTTTTATATATTTGTTTTAATTAATGATTTAAATTTTATATTTAGAAGCTAAGAATTTTAAATGAATATGATGTAAAATAATTATTTAGATATTTTGTTTTATTTCATTTGTAAAATTAGAAAAAAAAAAATAAAAAAAAATTGAGAATTATTTTTAGACACTGTTGGAACTGAAATTTAACCAAATTTGACAATTCACCTAGTAAAATTTTCAATATAATTTACAATTTTAATTTTTCTACAAAAATTTACAATTTAAAATTTTAGGAATTGTAATTATTCAAGCTTTAATTTACGAGCCTTTTTTAAATGAACATGAAAATTAATTGTTTTTATAAATGATTTAAATCTTTTTATAAGATATAAATCTTTTTTAAGCTCTTTTATGTAATTATGTTTTTTACGAGATATTATTTAAATCTTTATGTGAGAATTAAGTCCATATTTAGCTTCATAATCCGAATTTATCTTACATATTAAAAGTTTAAAATCGTAAGCATTTAACAGATTTTTTATCAGACTAAAATGAAGTAATTCAAAATTTTAATTTATATTTGTAGCATTTTTCAAATATTTTCTGAATAGCATTTTATTTGGAAATCCATGAAAAACCTCAATAATTGAGTTTATTTGTTTATATAATATAATACATCAACTTCTACAAAATTGTATAAGGCAAAGAATCTACTTTTAAAATAAAATTTGTTGTTCAATCAATAATAGATAAAATTTTATATAATGCATTTCACTTAATCATTCTATATAATGTATAAAATAAAAATATTTGAGTGCAAAATAGGTACATTAGTAGTAATATCGTAAAGAATGAAATAATTTCGAAATGAATTGAGTAGCGCAAACGCAAGCGCAAGACATATACCTATATTAAAAGTGTTATTATATTTTCCTTTTTGAGTTTTCACTAGCTGAAATAACACTATTACATAGGAGTGACCCCCTTATTATTAGTCGTTGAAGGCGTGAATAATCTCGACAGGAATTTTATCGTAATCTCAATTACTTTGTAATTATTAGAAATTATAAGCGCATGGTTATATTACGCACCAAAATATACACTTGAAAGTATCATTATTTTATTTCATTTTCTACAATATATTTATTATAATAGTTAATAGAAGTTATTTATTCTTTTGTAAACAGTAAGCTATGCTATGCTCCATTACTGTTAAAGAGATCAATTAAAATTTCTTGTATACTTATAGGTATTTTTATTTAGGTGATTGGTAAAGTTTACATTAAATTTCCTATCTAAATTTTTTTGTTTTGCTTAAAATAAAATACATTCTCATTATTATAATAAAAAATATTGAAACTTTTATGGGTCCTTGAAAATTGACTACAGCTTTTAGATTTTTTTACAATATTCAATAAACTATGGCCCGTATTCTCACTTCACTTTTAAAAATGATTTTTGTCATAATTGCTTGTGACGTTTACTTAAAATTAATTATTGAGCAATTTTAATTAGTTTATTTGAATTTCATAATATTAGATATAAAAAAATATATCAAAAATAGAAATACTATTCATATTTGATAAAAGGTAGAAGTAAAAATTTATTGTAAAGTAAAAAATAAAGTACTTTTTCATAAACAAAAGAAGTGGGAATACGAACCATTAAATTTTTATATTTGAAATTACTAATGATAAAATTTTTCATGGACTCTAAAACATTACCTGGGCTTTAAAATGGGGTTCCAATTTTTTTTGGAATATAAATGACGTCATACAAGTGTTATTTAAATTTGTTTATAGTTTTTAGTACTTTTTGTTTGTCATGAAACAAAATTATAAAAATTCTGTTATATATATTTTGATTACTTGAGAAAAAAATAAGAACAAATTAAATGATAAAGATGAGCTTTCAGTTTCGTCGAAACGTCGTTTTTATAAAATAGTTAAACAGAATCTTATTCTAAAACATTTTTATTTAATACAATGAGTTCTGAAAAATATTTTACTATGTTAATTCTAATGAATAATAATAATAATTTGTTATTTCAAATTTTAGTATAAAGAAATTTTATTATATGGAACAGTATTTATTTATTATCTATCTATGTTTTAGATATTAAAAAGCAATTAAATAGGTACTTCTAAATAATATCAACAAATTTTTGAAACATAGTTGAAATTAATTTAAGCTACAAGATAAGAAAAATTTTGTCTGGTAAGAAACCTAGAAATAAATATTTGTATATATTTATCACATTTTCGACGTCTGTTTTGTGTATCTACGGTAGATACATACATAAAGTATTCTAATAAGAATGAAGAGATTTGAGATGCACACGACGTAGATGTTGATGGCGAAGCATATGTCACGAAACTCCACATTTAGAACATTTCAGTTCAGCTTTAAATAACCCGTCACATCCTATATTTACGATCTATATCTGTTTACTATACCTACAAGGACAAGTGACTTGTTTAAATAACATGAATAATTTCAAATCATTTACTTTTAACTCCAGTTTTGACAAATTCAAACTCTAGCTGCCAAATGATCTTTAATTACAGATTAGAACAAGGGTGGATGCTCCAGTAAACATTCGCCATAACTATGATGTAGGTATATAAAATTGTGAATTTAAATTTTAGAATATATTGGTAAAAATGCCATTTTATACACAATCACAATACGTTTGCGTGGATGGCCGATGAGTAGCTGGAGTGGTATGATTGAGAGTGTTTTGCGTGAGCGAAAGTTTCTAAGTAAGTAGTAGGAATAGAAGAGCATGTATGTTTGGAAGAAACTGATTTCGGGATAGTGGAAAGAGTTTGTGCGACACCCTTTTTTATATCTATAAATACTAATAATATGAAGAGTGTTCCAATTTTTTGTTTTATTTGTCATACTTTTGACTAAACATACAAATACAGAACTAAAACCAAAAGCTTTTTTAATTTAACACAAATACTATTACTAGTAATAATAAAAAATCTATTATCTGACTACTTATTCCGGGGATAATCTGTTCTATTAACATTACTAGTTCAACTTAACCTAAATTTATTATTGAGCTAATAGTTAATCTTTATTTATTATTATCAAGTTACATATAATTAAATATAAAATTTATCAAATACTTTTATAATAATACAATTGGATGCAAAATACTGATTTTTACATCTTTAAATATAATAATAAATAAATAAATAAATAAATATATTTTTTCGGGCCTCTTGCATAAGCAGATTTCTGTTTAGTAATAAAAAGGGATCATTGCCCCTATTCTGGTCATGAACTTTAGCTTAAATCTTTAAATTTAAAGAACTTTAAGTAAATTTCAATTCTGGTCACAACTTTAGCTTAAATCTTCAGCTTAAAGTCCTTTAAATTTAAATGTATATGGAAGGTGCTTTAACAGTTAAATTTGAGGTTATCTTTGTTATTGACCTTTAAATGACTTAGGCAACTTACAATACTTGTATGCGGTTTTACATAGATATTTTTATTTTTACTTTATTTATGTAAAGGACAATTGTTTGATACTTCAAAAGTTTTTAGTTAATAAATATTATTAAAATAAATATTTAAAAGTGAATGATTTTGCTTCATAATAAAATTAAAATCTAGAGGCCTTAAAATATCGCGGGTCTTTGGCTGCAGCCCAGCCAACTTCCCCTTAATCCGTCACTGGTAAATAGTATAAGAATTTTAAAAAGATATTTACTTTTTAAAAGAAACAATTTTTTAACATTTATATTATTTGCGTTAGTGGAACTCACAAACAGTTATACAATTTACAATTATTGTAAGCAAATTATGTTTTGTGGATTGTATGGTCATGTATTTATGTAAATTTTTAAAGAAAGATGTATTGTTTATTACACGTTATTAATTTTCTAATTTTAATGATGATTCTTTAAGTAATAAATGATTTATTATAAATTAAAAACTGTATGCAAATATAATTATATTTTAGGTCTTAATCATCTTTACATTAGAATTATAAATTGTCGAGATTATATTTAAAAGAAAATATTCTTCAAATATAGTTTGTATATAAATTACATTAATAATAAATTTTGAATTATTATTGTTAAATTGTCAAATAAAAACAAAACTTTTCTGTTAAATAAAATTGAACAAAAAATAATATTTTTTCATAAACGTATTTATTTAGAATCGGAATCATTTGTCTCTGATTAAAGTTATAACTATTAAAAATAAACAAATTAACTTGATTAACTGAATATAAATAGATTTTAAAATTATATAAAAAAAATACAAGCAAACAACAATTTTTTTTAAATTAAGAAATTCGAAGAATTTAATGAAGGATATTCTCAATAATATATACTCAATTTAGGGGGTTAAATAACCAGATTGATTTGTATGAGCTATTAATTTACTAATAAAAATATATGCCTAAGCGACACATTTACAACTCGAACAAAAAGACGTAATTTTTTAATTTGGTATTAAATAGAGTTGTTAGTTTTTTCTGTTTATAAATTTTAATTTTGTCATATTTTATATCAAATAATTATTTTTTTTTTAAATATTATTGCTTGTGTAAAATCTAAATATTTTTTTTCCAAAATATTTGTATATTTTTAAAATAATTGTGTTAAATTATTTTTATTTTTCTAATTTATAATGGAAGGATTAAATATTTAATTAACATGTAGTATTAAAACATTTAATAAGTTTAGAAATATAATTTTCAAAATTGTATTTGCAATTTTTTTAACAAGTAACATACAGGTAAAATGGTTTTGTTAGCTTCTAATAACGGAGTTTGACCACATTTTATCTCTTTGTATGTATAATCTAAATATTAAGTATGTTTTAATTATTAATATTTGCTAATAACTTAATAGTTACTAATGATTTGCACGCTAACATAATTATACTAAAATACTTAAAGTTAATTATTATGAATCTGTGTAATATAAAAAATATAAATGTTTTTTCGCGATATCTTCAATTATAAGTATGTAATTACAAAGAATAGGCATTTCTATTTAATTTGTTTTATTGCAGAAGAGAAATAGAATTATTTTTTTTTATTAATTCTTCAGATTGTTAATGTGCTTAAACAAATATTAGATTGTAACATTTAATTTATCTGATGATATTAAGACGTGAAACGATATACATCACATTGAACATTATAGAAAATGTCGTGAATTAGGCAACCTTGGGAAATAATATTTTTAAATATGAATTCTTTGTTAGTCAGGTGTTGGGTGAGATCATACAACAATGATTTCAATCTTTTTCTACTTAATTGAAAAGTTAATAGGCGTGCATATATAATGAAAAAGGTCATTATTTTCAGAAAATTGTTTGTATTTAATTTATGTATAAATAATATTAATGATGAAGAAATTGAATACAAGTTATTGACTTACACAAAATCAATCTCGTTAAGAAAATTATTCAAATTACATAATTTTAAGTAAATATATGCAAAGTCACGACTATTTTATATAATTGCTGCATTAAAATGTTTCAACATATTATAAATTACAGTTTGATTTTTATTATTTTTCGTATTTTACGTTCAATAATGAACTTTTAATGAGAGTTTACTGTAATTAGGGCAATTTATATCAGTTGAATTGAAAATTTTATGTCGCTAAATGTTCCGATTAAAATTATACACTATATAAAATTATCTTTTTTTTTTTATAAGGAACTGATTTTGTTTCTAACTGTGTCTGTCGTTTGTACTTTTTTTTGTTTGGATTATTTGAAGTTTCTTCTTATTAATTAATTATGATACAATATAATATATGTTTTCTAATTATTTACTTGCATTAACTTTATTGAAGTAAAAGTTTTAAATTTCAAACTTAAAAGTTTTTACGAGTAATTTTTTTAATTTTTAATATATTTCGGTAATTTATTATATTCAAGTAATCAATTGTGAAATATATTGTTAGTAGTAGTACTTTTAGTTTTTTTTTTATTAATATAAAAATTATCTGCATTTCTAACATCATAATTATGCACACTGCTTTTAAATTTCAGATTGCCACTTAAATACTTCGGAAGCAAATCATGTTGTATTTTAAATAGTAAACTGATTAAATTGATTTTTATATATACTATAAAATAATATTTACTCAAAAGGGTATGGCACAAATTTTTTCCACTACGCCAAAATTATTTTTCACCGAACATTTTTATCCAGATAAGTAATTTTTTTCTTCATTCACATTCATGATGCTTTTATACATGCTCTTCTATTCCTACCAATTGGAAACATTCGCTCACGCAAAACACTCTCAATCATACCATCCTATCTACTCATCGGACGTCTACGCAGACATATACCTTTAATATCACCTATATATAATCTTTTATCCCAACGGTCATTAGACATTCGCTCAAAATGACCAAACCATTTTAACTGACTACCACCAACTTATGTAACATTATTTCCAAATTCACACTCTTTATACAATAAGCTATTTCGTATATGATTTTTTCTAGTAATACCAGATAATTCCACGCAAGAATCGTCATTTTTCTTTTATGCTTCTGCAGTCAACCTCCAATAAAAATGAATAAATTTATTTCAAAATTAATTTTAAAATATTATAAAATAATATTACCGTAAAAGTTGTTTAACACGTTACATTTTGATCAAATTTTTTAAATCGTTTACAATAGAATAACGATATTTTAGTGCTTTTAGTGCTTTTAGTGCTTAGCATCACACAACTCTAATATAGTAAGATTGTAAAATTTAATATTCTAATACCAATAAAAAGTAATAAACGTATAATAAATGTAAGTTTTTTTACTATTCAGTATTTGATTGGAAATATTCGGTATTCATTCGAATATTAAAAATAGGCCAAATACCAAACAGTAACAGAATATTCGGGACATCTTTAGTTATAATTTTTATAGAATTATAATGTCGTTAGTATAAATGCAAATTTTATTATAAGTTTTGTAAATTAAAAATGTAGTTATATAAATGAAAATTTTGCTAAAAATATAAGTACTTAAAATGAAAACAGTAGTAGTATTTTATTTCAGATATAAGAAAACGAATGGTTCGTTAATTCACTTGATTCAACGTTTAAAATCGTATTATTACCTAAAATGTAACTAATTTAGCAGATATAATGCAGTGATGTCGTTATATTTTTATTTAACTATTTACTTAACATGTAATCCAATTATAGATTTATACAGTTATAAATAAAACTTTAGTATTTGTTTTTTTAATTTGGTTTTTTTTGTGTAAAAACTAATTATTTTTTTCGTAAATTAATTACTGAACAATATAGCATAAAATTAAATTGATCAGTACGCCACTGAGCGTAATGAATAATAGTCGTGTGCAATTAAGTTTTTCATTCGAAGCAATTCTATTGTATTTCGTTCTATATATTTCCAATAAAATAATTTCGATCCGAAATGATATAGAATCGAATGGAAAAATAAAAGTTTCACGCTAACGAGAAACTCGTGCATGTCGAGAAAATAAGTGAGTGACAAAAAGCGTCAAAAGGAAGTCGTTGAGCTAAAATCCGTAAAATTTCAAAGAGGTCACTCAAATCGTTCATGAGTTACGTTAGAATAGTATCAGATCGCCGTCGCGTCGCGTCGCATCGGTCGGTTGTCCTAAAATACACGAGCACGCGCGAAATGTCAGCGCGTCAGCCGAGCTAGCACAAAAAAGTATTCGTATTAGCTCTTTCGGAAAGTTTTCTACTTATTTTTTTTCTTTTTTTGCAGTAACATTGTTACCTGTAAATTAACAGTATTATATAGAGCAAAAAAAATAATTACATTTTTTTAGATCTAGTCACAACTCTGTAGCTCTTTAGCAATTCGTAGCTCATATTGATTACAGAGTATATTTTATTTTCTTATTTATAAACACATCATTTTTTAATTTTTTGCTATATATTTTTTCATATTTCAAAAATATTTATGAACAATAAATAATATAATGATATAGCTCAACCTGGAAGCAAAAAACTACTCTTTTCTTGTGTTTATTGCATTAATGTGTTCTTTATTTTACTTGTTGAAAATGTTTTTAGATTTGCATTATATTTTATTTACCATTAAACTTTTTGTGATTTTATATAATAGATATTGTTAAGGTAATAAATTTATTAATAATTTCATAATTAATAGAATCTAAACAGTTTTAAATAAAGTATGACTTTTTCGCTCAATCTTGATGTTATATGTATGTAATAACAGCCATTGTTGATAAATCGACAAGTAGCAACCGACAAAATCATAGTGCTGTTGTAAGTTGTAACCTAGTAAGTACTGTTAAAAAATAATTAGTGCATGTTTTTTTATATCTTCACTTAGATTTCATTAGTATTAACGTGTTACAGCTGATTCGTCATTCCATTTCGGAATTATTTTCTAACACCCAATTTATTATATAATTATTTAAACAATAATGTACTATCGAATATTACACCAATTTCCTTTTTTGCTCTTTGTTTCCATAGCAACCGCATGCGACTATACGATATTGTGATTTAACGAAAATTTTGACTCATTCTCACAGGAGTAATTTTCTTTTTATGAATAAAATGTAAATAAAGTTTAAGTTTAATATTTTTCCATTTTAATTTATGAAATAAAATAACAAAGACTGAATATTAAAAATACATATTTCTTGTATTTGGGGGAAAGTATTATAATGAATTACTCATTTTAAAAATGATATAAATGCTAGACTGAATATAATCTTGTTGGATTAATATTTCAACAATTTATTTATTGAAAGAAATGTAAAATTTGAAAAAATTATCACACTTTTAACATATTCAACAGTAAATTTGAATAAAACAATAACTCGGTTGGTAGTAAATATATATTTAAGAAATATATTCTAATGGATTTAACATTTTAATTTCAAAAAAAAAAAAAAATATGAATAGAGATTTTGGTTTTGAAATACAAATATATATACATTATACACATTTACACAATAAATATTCTTGTTATGTATACTATGATAGAGCAAAAAATATTATACTGCTATATTTACACATAAATACATTTAATAAAAAAAATCGCTGATATTATTAAATTAAAAAAATCTTTATTATTCAAATTTTTCATAATGAAAATTGAGTAACGGTGGCTCAAATTGGTGATATTTATTTTTGTTTTGTAAATCTAGTGAAAATGAATTGCAAATAATGACAGGTCACCGGATATCCGCTAGATAATTCGCCGGACATAAATATTCATTTATATGTAAAAAAAAATTACAAAAAAAAAAAACATGAGTACAACCGTAAAACATAGTAATTTATTAGGTTTACATCATATATTTATTTGAAACAGAAGCTATGATACACCATGCATAAATTATGTGTAACTACATTGAATAAAATTATATAAAATCAAAATTTTGAATCAAGTTTACTGAGTTAAATATATACATTCGTTAATTTATCAAAATCATTTAAATAGTTTTTATCATTGCGAAGTACAGGTAACTAACTCTCTTATAACAAAGTCTTTAGGCTCTTCAAAAAAATATCGTGTTCTCCGATTTCGTAATTTACGAAACGGAGAAAAGTACAGGTTTAGGTTCTAAAGGTTATATATATATATATATATATATATATATATATATATATATATATATATATATATATATATATACTGGGTGTCCCATTTTAATCCGCCACTTGCAATAACTTTAAAATCGTGCATCGGACAAAAAAATGTTCCGGATAAAAAGTAAATGGTTTCAAGGGGGACATCTGATGCAGACACCCTTGCCCCCCTTGGACCCCCTGGGAAGCGGGAACGGGGGGCAACTTTGAAATCTTAAATAGAACTCCCTATTTTTTATTGCAGATTCAGATAGACCATTAAAAAGTATGTAAATTTTATTTTAAAACTTTTTTTATTTTGATAGATGGCGCTGCAAACAGCATTTTTTTCCTCAGTTTATCAGTCTTCAATTTGAAAAAAAAAGTGTAACTAAGTACGATATTCAAGTTCTTTTTAGTTATTTGGGAGGGGGGGGGGAGGCAAAGGTCACTGAATCAGATATTTGCTCAAAACCATTAACGTAAAGTTATCCCCCTAGAAACCATTAACTTAAAGTTAATGGTTTCGAGAGAGATATCTGATGCAGTGACCCTTGCCCCCTTCCCTCCTCCCAAAGAACTGAAAAGAACTTGAATACCATACTTAGTTACACCTTTTTTTCAAATTAAAGACTGATAAACTGAGAAAAAAAATGCTGTTTGCAGCGCCATCTATCAAAGATAAAAAAAGTTTTAAAATAAAATTTACATACTTTTTAATGGTCTATCCGAATCTGCAATAAAAAATAGGGAGTTCCATTTAAGATTTCAAAGTTGCCCCCCGTTTCCGCCCCCTAGGGGGTCCAAGAGAGGCAAGGGTCTCTGCATCAGATGTCACCCTCGAAACCATTTACTTTTTATCCGGAACATTTTTTTGTCCGATGCACGATTTTAAAGTTATTGCAAGTGGTGGATTAAAATGGGACACCCAGTATATATATAATTTTTATTTTATTTTATAATTAAACAATAATTGATCAAAAGTATCTATTACATTAATATTACATAACAATAGTCTAATATGTATTGGTTAATTTGTACTAATGATATTGTATTTTTGTATTTTGTATTTCTATTGTATTGATTTTTTGTATTACATTGATTTTTTTTACATATCTTATATCATGTATCATGATCCATGACAAATGATATTATTATTATAATGTTTTCTTCGTTATCATTACTAATCACCACTAAACGAGGACCTTTTGTTTTACAAAATAATCACTTCATTTTAGCAAAAAATAAACCAACTGTCAATAATTATAACCTAATAATTTTCAATATGGTTATCAGTCATGTTCGGTGCTGTCGCCAGTAGTATATATAGTAAGTAACATTGTGTTACTAGTAATATAATGACTGTTCAACATAAGGAATATTGCAGCATCTGAATAGTTTAATATGCTTTAAGAAAAACGTTATTATTTATAACAGTTTTTTGCTCAATTTGATTATAGGAAGTGTTAATTAGAATATTGAGATAATTATCTTTTTATTTAAATGTTTTCAATAAAGTGACGAATATATTAATTTACTATTATATTAATTACTATTTTTTTTAAAATTTTCATTATATTTATTTAAATATATTTTTTCAGTTATTGGCATTAATGTTCTTATAGAAAACAACAGTGTATAAAAGATTCATTAAAATACAGCATTGGAAAGTTATAATCACGTATGATGACAAGTAAACTTAAAGGAAGTAAAACTAAAAGAAAAATGTACTCATATTTTTGATAATAAAGAAAATACCGAAAATATATAGATCATAACTGGGTCAGTTAAGAGTACTTACACAACGGATCTGGGTTACTTACAACTTACAAGTATTTAATTTACACAGAAAGAAATTTTCTCTTTGCTTTTTATTTTCAATTTTTATCTTCTGCGCCTATACACATTACAATGTCAGCAATTAGCTTTATTGCAATTCTTGCCATTTTCTAATCATTTTTTCAGAAAATGATACAAGAACAAGAATTTGCTTATTTAAGAATTTCGGTCATAAAAAATAATTTTGAAATAATACAAACAAGTATAATAAATATTTGTTTAACAAATTAAATAAACTATTATTGTTGTAGTAGATTTGATACCCGTAACAACTCTTAAAAGTTTTATAATTCTTTAATGTTTAATAGCAGTTTCTTCTAAAAGTGGAGTTATTTTTTCCAATAGGACATACATATGAATGATTCTGTAACTATGTAATTATCTATTGAACTAAATATTCAGAAATCAATAATACTTGTTCCCGTAAGCTGAGTAAATTCTTACAATATATTAGGATTATATTCTGTTTAATTATTTTATAAAAACGACGTTTCGAAGAATATGAACGATCGTCTTCATCAGTTAAAATTTATCAATAACAGTAGGTAGCAACAAGTTACTAGATAACATATAAGTAAATGGATCATAAGAATTATAGATATTTAATTAATGGAAGCCAAATTTTATTAAATTCAGTGCCTTTACAGTGATTCATGTTATTCTTTTTTTATAAATCTCTATTGCTTCTCTTATGCCCGATTTCTTCACTATTTATTTAAACTTTGATTTTCTAAACTCCGATTAAAGTTAACCGGACAATAAACATTTGTCGGATTTCTTCACTCACATGCAGGGTTAATTAATCTACGGTTTGAAACTCCAGAAATTACATTTGGCGCCGTCGCAAATCAAATTGCAGCTAATGTCATACGGATTGTAAGCATATTATTAACTTTATAAAAATCAAACAACTTAATACATTGACTATTATTTAGATATTTTATATATAATATTATTTTTATCTTATGACATATATGTATACTAATTAATATAATTAAGGAAAAAAAAAAGTTCCTTATTTATTTTTCTGTAGTATTTATGAAATGTATGATTTTCATAAATTTTTACAATTTACATTACATAAACAATAAATATTTACTAAATAAAAAGGATCATTAACTACTATAGGTCCTATGATACGCTTGAACAAAAAAATATTTTATTCTATATTAATAAATAAAGTTAAAACAATTTGTCAACACATATTACATAATAATATTTATTTATTTATTAATTTGAATTTTATTATAAATAACATTTAATAAATTTTACTTATTTAATAATAATAAAATTAATATAAATTAAAACAAATATATATTTAAAAATCTTATTTAAAATCAATGCAAAACACGAAATGTCAAAAGACGCAGGTTATGAAAGATATGAATAGTTATAGTTCCATCAGTCCTCACTGCTAAATATTGGCGCTGGTGTAGATAAACCACGTTTAAACCGCCAATGTTCGTCGGTTAACTATAATCGACGAATAACATCTAGCTGGAGTTTCGTGAGTGTGAAGAAAACCGATTTCAAGGTTTAAACTACGTTTAACTTTAGTCGTGGTTTAACCGAATGTGAAGAAATCGGGCATTAGAGATTTATAAATAAAAGAATAACATGCATCATTGTAAAGGCACTGAATTAAATAAAATTTGGCTTCCATTAATTAAATATCTATAATTCTTATGATCTAGTTACTTATATGTTACTTAGTAATTTGTACTTGTTATTTACTTTAATGTCATTGATAGATTTTGACCTGATGAAGACGAGCGTTCAGTTACGTCAAAACGTCATTTTTATAAAATAATTAAACAGAATCTAATCCTAAAACAGTTTTTATTTAATATGTCATGTACTTATTATAAAATAAAAGTTATTTAATTTAAATTAAGTGTATTATACTATTATACATACGGTATAAAAACTTATTTAACAATCTTGTTATAATAACATGAACAAATTTTAAAATTAACTTTTTTTAGTTATAACCAACAATAAATGTACTCCATAAAAAAATGTAATTGGTTCTTTAAGCTCACAGAATCAAATATGTTCTATAATTATTGATTTTTTGTCTTATTTAATTTTTTATTAATGTTAGTTACAACGTCATTTTGTCCTACTTTTAATATAATATATCGATTGCGCGCTTTAAGTATGCCAGTGGGACCTCAAAGGTTCCTGGTTCGCGCCGCGCTCACACCAGAAATTAAATATGACTTCTGGTATTAAAACCTTGTACCACTGAACTGATATCGGCTGGGGGGTTTGGTTCGGCACCCACTATAAGCTGTAGGTCCCTTGCTTGGCTGTGGACTAACGACCTGTACCACTGACAATGCAAGTAAAAATTGTTAAGAAACTATATGTTCAGCTTCTCGAGCATATAGCCCCCAATGTTCCACCTAGGAATTACGGGAATTGATGATGATACTAATTATACATATATTAGCTGGTTATTAATAGCTTGATGAGATATTAGATATTATATCTACAAAAAAATTAAAATAATGTATTAATTATTCTTTTATTTGAATTTGCGATCGTCAAACTGTTTTTGCAATATACATATGTAATGATTCATTGTTTTATTCATTTTTTATTAATGCTAATTTTATTAATATTAATTATAAGTTTATATTGTAAATAATAAACATTATAAATAAGTGTTCCGTAGAAAATTAATTATTGTAAAGGCCGGTCGGCATAGCCGAGCCGTTTAGGACGTGTGTCCGACACCGCTCGTACCTGT
Organism: Clivina fossor; assembly: GCA_963966155.1. Classification (NCBI taxonomy): domain Eukaryota; kingdom Metazoa; phylum Arthropoda; class Insecta; order Coleoptera; family Carabidae; genus Clivina; species Clivina fossor. The sequence continues at coordinate 76,853,235 of OZ014550.1, forward strand.
GCGGGCCCGGGTTTGAATCCCGCTTGGGGCATGGATGTTTGTAATGTCTTTGTATCGTCCAAATACACTTTATCTAATAAAGCATAAAAATAAAAATTATTGTAAAGGGTTTCTAGAGTCGTTGATGTTTAAAGACTAATTGCCAGTTGCATAAATAATAATAATATTTATCTTCAATTTTTGATACAATATATGTATATGCAACTAAGTTGTACCAAAGAAAATTACAATTCGGTTTTTATATGTTTTATATGAATTCATTTACAGAATAGAGTGCATTTTTTTTATTTAAAAAAAGCTTTAATAATTCTGAGAAATTTATTCTTGTTAAGATGTCTTATTGTTAGTGGGAGCATTTTGAAAAGTGTTGCTCCTACAGTTATTGGTGGAGTTTTAGTAACATTTAGTTTACAAAGTGCTAATAAAAAAATACTGTTAATCTAATCAATGAATTACTTAATTAGCCAATTTGATTTGTGAATTGTGTTTGAAGCGCTTCATTGATCAGTTGACAAGTTAATAATTAATTAACTTATAAATCGTTCGACAATATTTTATGCAACCGGCTCTTATATAACTAAATATGTATTAAGTCATCAGGTCAACCATAATGCAGATGGAGAACACAACACAAAATTTGGTTATATAATATTAATAAGAAAGAGAAGTTTTGTTTATAAATACGTTTGTGTTTACGTTTACTTCCATGTCTCTATATTTATTGTTGATCTGATACCGTATTTGCCCGAATAATACGTGATATTTTTTGACTAATTATTTCCCGTTATAAAATTGACTCGCGCTAAATTCGAGATGTAGGTAATGGAATGTAACAATTCTTGAATTTTGTTTTCTTCGATTTTTTTTATGAAAAATGAATGGATTACGTTAAATTCGGATTATTTTTTTCTAAATATCTTTATGAAAAATTTCGATGTCGCGTTAAATCCGGGGTCGCGTTATATTCTGGCAAATACGATATTAAGTTTTTTTTTTTTTAGTAATTTGATATGATTTTTTATGAGAAACTATATTAATACTCCTAATTAACAACTTTATTATTTTATTTCTAACGGTCAAGATGCTCAACCGGAGATCGAGAGATTGCGGGTTCAATTCTCGTCAGATGACAGCATATTTTATTAAAATTTCTAAATATAAAATATAATATATAAAATGTAATATTACCTCGAATATTACTTAATAATATTCGAATTAATTCACAAAATCAGTATTTATCATCATATACATATATTTATCCTTTCAGTTTTGCTTAGTGAGCAATTACATTTTTTTACATATATATATATATATATATATATATATATATATAATACATACATTTAAAAAAATAGTTAAATTATAAATTAACATAAGATTTTTAATTTAAAAAATTGAAATATATTCTTATTAGTTTGCATTCTTTAAGATTTTAACTGAGATATAATTTAAATTGAGTTTACAAAATAACCATAAATACGGAACTCTGAATTAAAATTTAATTTGAATAAAATTTAACATTTTTGAGCGTTTCATTTAAAAAATCATTACTTAAAAGATATTTTGCCTCGTATTCTAACCTAACTTTTAAAAGTATTTTTTGTTAGATACTTTGATGTTTATGTAAACTTATTTATAAAACATTTTAATTAGTTTATTTCAATTTTGTAATATCAGATATAATATAAAATATAAAAAATTATTCATATTTGATAAAAGATAGAAGCAACAATTTATTTTGAAATAAAAATAAAAGCACTTTTCACAATAAAGAGGAGAATACGGGGCTATTGATTTTTTCCTAATGCATGTTTGTTTGTTCTTTAATACGTATTAACCTAACAACATGATTTACTTGTCAAGTGCACGGTAAATGCATATTTACCATTGAATAAATTAACAAAGTTTTATGTAATTATGTCTATATTGATCACGGATTAAATTGAAATTATATTTCTTATGAAAAGAAATTTATCCTATCTAAATATTAACGTAGTTTTACGAGTATTTCATTTTTCTGAAAAATTTAGCAGAAACAAATATTCGCTCGCTTTTTTTACAAACATATGAAAACAAATTTTAATAAACAATGCAAGGTTACAAAAATTATATTACTGTAAGATTACTGCCATTATGGAAACTATATTACGGAGATTTATTCATGTTTCAATAAAATATAATTGTCTATATTTGGGGCATTTTTTTATAAAATTTTCATATCTACTAAGGTATAAAATAACTTAATAAAATGAATAATTTTATATGCAGTATATTAGTTTTTTTAATTAACTTAATATATTAGAATCAGTTAAATAAATTTTGGGTGGTATTAGTCTATTTAAAGTTCAAAATTTCCGGCATATCGTAAAAAACCGACCATGAACAAGTTTGTTAACACCAAATTGATTTACGAAAAAAAATTATTCAATAATCCTGTTATAATAACATGAACAAATTTTAAAATTAACTTTTTTAAGTTACAACCAACAATAAATGTACTCCATAAAAAATGTAATTGGTTCTCTAAGCTCACAGAATTCAATATGTTATATAATTATTGATTTTTTTTTATCTTATTTAACTTTTCACTAATATTAGTTACAACGTCATTTTGTCCTACTTTTAATATAATATATCGATTGTGCGCTTTAAGTTGTCTATCAGATTAAAAAAATAAATAAATTTACTTATGTTCATGTCATTTTTCTAAGGCGCAAATAGACAGTACAGTTAAGTTTTTTTATTGTCCAAGTTGTCACAAATCGTTGATGAATTTCAAAGATTTTTCAACAATATTTTTTATCTTTAACCTCATAAGTTAAATGTCAATCAAGCGTAATAATTTAAAATATTCAATTTCTAAATTTGTATTCTATTAATAATAGAAACATATAAATTTTATTGTCGTGTTTAGAAGTGCAGAAGCCATTAAATTTGTTTGAACAATAATAGTTTCCTGTGCTTAATTTAAGCAAAAACTGCTGTTATTTATACACATATAGAGTATTTGGTATTTTAATTCGTTAGTGTCGGAGTTTCATTTTACTAATTAATTTAGGTAACAATTTAATCGTGATGTTAAAATTTATCACTTTATAGTGACAATAACATGCTATTGTAATTTGCATTGTTCTAATATAAATTTATAATTACTCTATAAATATTTTTTAGTAATTAATTTAGAGGCTTTTAAAATTATCGCATTTTGTTACGAATTTAATAAAACATAATACGATAGTGAAACTTTATTTTAGGTTAGAAATTTCAATCAGCTGATAATTATAGTTTGTATATTTGTAAACAAGTATAGAAAATTATTTGCAGAATTTATTTCTTCTGTAATGAATTTTTATAAAATATAATAACAATATTTTTTAAATTAATCTTTGTATTTTTGTGTAAATGTATTGTTTTCATGATAAACTTAATAATTATACTAACAATGAGTGTTCCGTAAAATAAATGGTGTATTTTTATATTGTAGTAATAAAAAATGTCATATAAAAATATGTAGGTCAGCAAATTTATTTTAAAATTTGCCGTTTTGGGTTATGCTATTACATGTAATTGTTTTTTTTAATATCTTACTCTGCATACAATTAATTTAAATTAGAAAAATTTTACTTTGTAAAATTGAATATTTATATCATAGTTCGAATTTTAATTATATTTAGAATGAATTTACTAGTACTATCTTATATTTTGCATCATATCAATCAAAATTATATATGGATAATGTAATACTTTGTATAAATATAAGTTAATAAATAATCATTTCTGTATTCATTACTAAAAATCAGAGTAACATAAGTAAAAGAAGAAAAGAAATAAAGGACATAGAATAAATTTTACAAATTCTACCTTTAAAGCTTTAAGTTTTCTTAATTCAAGTTAATTGTGAATGCAAGATTACATGTTATTATCGGTTATAATCATATAATGAAAAAAAAAATCGGCAATATTGTAAGTGTACTACTAGAGAGTATTAGCATATTATCAACTAGTTTTTTAAATATTAATAACGGAAGATCAAATCTAAAATTTCAAAAGACATTAATTAAACAGATTCAGATGTAGTGAATTGGTCATTTGTTTTATCTTAAATCTTATAATTACAAATGTTTTTATGAGAATGTTGTAAAATAAATATTATAGATCTGTTTGCAACTTTTCGGAGTATGCGCACTGTGGTAAATCACAAACTAATTCCATATTGTGCATGTCTTGAACATTTGTGAACTGATTCCAAATTAATTTGATGATAGGTGTAATTTCTTTATGTCTACTGAAACAGTTAAACATTTTGATTATTGTCTTTGATAAATAAACAGTTTGTAAATACATAAATATATAGTTATTATATATAATAAATTAAATTACTAATGTATTTGTTCTTTTTTTCAATTTTAAGGTGCTGCAACGTGAGATTGAGAGTCACAGCAAGATTGTAAGTTCGGTAGTACGGCTATGCAATAGTGCTAGTCCTGGAAACATCAAGTGCCACGCCAGCAACGCAAAACGAGTCGCTGGTGGTCTAGAAAGAAGATATCATTTACTTTTCTTACGATCCTTGGAATGGCAATGCCATATTGAAAGCCTCTTCAAACAACATAACAATAAGGTAGGATTTTGCACATACTTACATAAATATTTATTCTATATATATATACGAAGTGGTACCCAAAATTATGAAATCTATTCATTGATGTACTCTTAACTCGTACCATAATATTGAGAAACTTATATAATTTACAGTTATTATTTGTACTTCTTGTTTAAAAATAAAATTAAATCTTTTAGAACAGATTTATTATAATATTCTAAGCCACATTTTATTGTTAATATTAATAATATTCTATTCAAGCATATTATTAGATATATGTGTTCAGCAAGAACAAAATAAAGTTAATATATGTTTATATGGCAAGAAACTATATATTTACTTTGAAAAATAAAAATAATATTACATTTTATATATATATATATATATATATATATATATATATATATATACTTAATTATAATATTCTCTACAACTAACAATATATGTAATGATAGACATATGTTTTAGCAACAATAGTATCTGAATAAAAATGTAATCAAGCAAGCACAACATAACATATGATGTTCTGTTTATTTTGCATTTGTGCTCAAAAACAACAGAACTCTTTCCGAGAGACTTAATCTCATCTTATTTCTACATGAATTTTTTTGTAACACTTTATACTATAATAAATTTTCGTGCTGAAGTCTTGTACTGAATTATATATAATTATGCAAATTATTTCATAAATTATAACATAGATAATTTGACTAATTAGAGAAATATCGTGATGAAAAATTATTACGTAGATTGATAAACATCTATTTCGACGTGAATATAATATTATTTAATTCAATTATTTTCATGTAGGTTTAATACAACTGGAACATGTATCAACTTATAATAATAAGTTTATGGATGTGGGTTAATTTTATTCACTTGGCTACTGATTATCAACAATTACCTTCAACTCGTATCTTATCTAACATTTCAAAATAGTTTTTGCAAATTTAGTTTTTACTATTTTTGTAATAATAAATGAACGTATTTTGTTTATTCAAATAATCATCACAGTCTATAAAACTTATAACAAGTTCTACATTACAAATTGCCAAAATATTCAAGAAATATTAATTTTGCAAGATATATATTTTTAATAATATTCTAAGATATTGTTTTTAATCTAAGATAAAAGTGTATTTTTGCATTGTTTAAATCAAATATTACTTTGAAACCGAAATTGTTGTAACTTTGTCATTATTGTTTAGAATATATTTCTTAAATTAAAATTTATAACAAAATATGAAATGAGATTGTAGACATTTTTGTTATAAATTAACTTATTATTTTTTAATATTTTTGTGAAAACAATGAAAGAAATATTCCCTGTATATTGTTTTTCTTAGTAGTTCATTTGTTATCTATATAAAAAAAGTTTATATTAATTATAGTTTATCTATATCATATACGATTTGATAACATTTTTTTTAAAATTATTTTTATGGATTGGACAATTAAAAAAAAAAACAAAACATTTTTTTATAAATTTTTATTTTAAATCATTACAATTTTTATTTTATTTAATACACTTCCGCTAAAGTAGATATTTTAAACCTTGCAAACTGTAAATATATATAAAGAAAAAAATGATTTTAACTTAAATTAGATTTTTGATTTAATATAAAAAAAATCTTAATAAACTTTAAAAGGATTTTTATGCAACAAATTTTGCTTCTAACATAATTTATTCGAATCATTGAACTAATACTGATGTAAAGTCTTATTATAAAATGGAAATAAATATATGATACCTACATTATAATAATATGTTAAAAATGAGTGCATAAAACGAGTTTCCAATCTATGTAATGTAAAAATAAAACGATGACGAAATATATAAAAATTTGAAAAATGATAGGGCATTTTTTCCGTTCTTTAGCGAGTTGTTCTCCTGTCAGATGAGGATTGTGGGTAGTCTAGTGAACCAAAATAATTTGACCTACATAGATTTTTCGTTCAACAAGGTCCTTGTGTAACTAGATGTATTTTTAGAATTATGTCTTCTGGAATATACGCAATCGTGCCGTGAAGTAACACGTTGGAATTTATGGTTTTAATCTCCAGTTTTGCAAAATACACGGTCACCAAAAAGAATATGACAGGACTAGAAATGAAAATAAACTTTTGACGTAATAGGTTTAAAAAAGACGGTTTTTGTTGCATATTTAGATTATGCTATTTGGTATTGTAGAAACGGAGGATTTTTCATTGAACTTTTATTTTGTTACAAAAATCTGACATTATTACGACGTTAGATATTTTGAAATATTTTGTATGAGAAATTTTGAAATAGAAATAGAAATTTTCGTACCATTACCTTAACTAATGCATAATAGTTAAGTAGTAGAAAGATTTTCAAATTGGAAGCATACAAATTATAGCTTTTCCTTCTAATGACAGATAGATAAATTTATTTAAAAAAAAATTTTTAAATGATTTTATTTTTAATGAATTTAAAATTGTTCCAACAGTTAATAGTAAAATCACTATATTTCATAAAAATTCTTAAGTTCATCTTCAAAATAAAATTTACGCTCTTAGCTTCTCTTTACAGACTTCCTGAATGAGTTTTTCCAAAATCGGGATTTAGCTAATCGTTTTCTCGCATCCGAAAATAATAGATTCATTCATTTCATCAAAATCCTTAGTACCATTTTCAAGATAAAATTAGCAAACAAATAAATATACAAGAATTACTCGTCTAATGGTATAGAATAGATCGATAGGTGATTTTGTTTTCTTAACATAACATTCATTTAAATTAGTTTAGAAATTTATTATTAGTATTTTACGTTATTTTATTTATTACAGTATTTGTAGATGTAACTTTTATACGAATTAAGATGTCTTGAAGTGTTTAGTTTAGATACAGGCAAAAAGAAAAAGAAAAAATAATAAAATCTACTTAGTTATATGTTACATTTTAAATGGTATCTTAATTAATAATATTAATACAGAAGTTTAACCTAAAGCAGTTTTATTTTTTATAATAATATTTATTTTCATTTTATGATACAATACTCGTATATGTTCATGCAACTAAGTCCTACAAAAGAAAATTACAATTCGATTTCTATGTTCAATATTTTCTATCAATTCATTTACTATATAGAATGCATTTTTTTTTTTAAAAGCTTGAGAAATTTATTCTTGTCAAGATTTCTTATTGTTAGTGGGAGTATGTTGAAGAATGTTGCCTCTACATCATTGGTAGAGTTTTAGTAACATTTAATGTTACTGTTAATCTAATGTCTTTTTGTCTCGTTTTATGATATAATAATGAATATTACTACTTCTTCATAATTGAGTTATGTTGTTTTTGACAATTTCTAAACATTGCAGTAGTGTCAGAATTTTCAAATTAATAAAATACTATCGACATGATTGCCGATAATAATAATAATAAATTTAAAATGTGTTTATTTGTAAGCTAGACTTTATTTTTTAGTAACTCTTTGCTAAAATAGAAAAATAGAAATGTAACAAAGCAAAAAGTGTTCGTAGGTGTGTGTTTAAAAATAACAAAACTTTCCGAAAGACTAAATACAAAGAAAGTACAACATAATTAGATCAGGTTAAATGAAGTTGTTACAGTTTCAATTTCAATATCCTTAATTAGTAGTTTTTATTATATGAGAATCGTTGTTAATCTTATTGTAAGTACTAATTGTAAGTATAGTGATGTAATATAATGTATTTATTATAAGTAGTCTATTATAGATATGATATATACGTAACATTAACTTAAAATTAGTTGCAGCACGAAGCCAGTGCTGAGTACTGCGTTTGCTGTTGAAATTGCTCTTAAACGGAACGAGCCATTTAAGAAACTTGAACCGTAATTTTATTCTTCAATGAATACGTCTTTGTGAAAATTTTAATAAAAGCTATTTTAGTAAAATTAATTAAAAAATTATTAAACACGAATGGAACATTGTGTTCTTACCTTGAATCGTAAATTGTCATTAATTTTTTTTCTTGAAAGTTTCTTAATATTTTACGAACAATGAAAAATTGTTTATTTAGTATACAATGCTATTTTGACGTCACGTCTAATTTGTGAGAACGCACAGAATTAAATATTTTGGACACGAAAATGACATTTTTTATGTAAACTGTTTTATATTCTTGCCTATCGTTCATTTTTGTATTACTTATTTGAAAGTAGAACAAATGGGGACGTTTTGCGCAAAAATAACAATGAATAATTGATTTTAAAAATTTAATATTTTGCATAAATATTTCATGATTGCTTATGGTATAACAGTTGAGCCCAGTTAACACACTTCAGTTAAACTAATTTATATTATTTTTATAACTGCTCAATTATAAAATGAAATTATAATAATAGCCTTGCATAAGGTTTAAAACAATGATACGTAGAGTATATCGAAACATCGATTTTTAAATAAAATATATACATAACTTAATCCGAAAGCTTTTTTATTTTACTTATACTGTAATAAGATAGATATTCATTTTTTTTATTTTTCTAAATTTTTAAGAATTAATGCATAAAATGAAATTTAATTAGAAAAATGTAGTCCGCATAAAATTAAATAAATGTAAACTTATTTATTGTATCTGTAGTACAAGGTTAGATCAAAAAGTAATGATTTTAAACTCAATAATGTATCTACAAACTCATTGTAGAAATATATGATAACGAAATATTAGTAATATTTGAAAATATATTAAATTAAACTGTTTTATGTTTAAGTTCTGTATTAGAATTAATTTTTAATCGACGTTTCGACGAAACTTAACGATCATTTTCATCAGGACAAACTGATTCAAATGACATTACAGTAAATAACAAAAAAGTACAAGTTACTAGGTAACTTACTTTGTTACCTTGTTTCTATGATCTGTTATTTACCGAAATGTCATTTGAATTAGTTTGTTTCTTTACTGTATATCAAGTTTTAATTTAATAATCAATTACGACCTCGAACATATTATGTTTTTATTAATTTTCCTACATTAATAAATAATTATGTATATTATAATTTAAAAATAAAAAAGAGAATATTATTAATAGTACATAAAATTGGATTTTTTACGAAACGTGTAATTTTCAAAGAGAATTAATAGATTATTTAAACAAAAGTTAATAATATTTATATAAATGAATTAGTATATTTCCAAGTTTGCAAAATATGTTTGCATGATTTATAATGTTAAAAACATCCCATAACAGTCACGAAAGCATATATGTGATTTGAAACTGATGCATAAGATAAAACTAATGTATGTTTATTGTTGTCACGATAGAAAAATATTGATTTGTAGAAAATTTTCAATCTTTTTCTTTCACGTAATCACATTATCACTAATAAATCTCAGTTTCAATAATTTCAAATCAATTCTAATGTTGTGTTGTAATTACAGTTATTTTTGTTCAACATAATTTAATATTTATATAATCTAGAACAAAATTATAAATTACGTTTTGCATAGTAAATATTAAAAGTAATTAAAAGAGAAATTTTTATAATATTAATGAGGTTTTTAGTTAGTAAAATGTGAGTTAAGAATATGGATTTCGTTTTATATTCTGATTCTAGAATGCAATTTATTTTTTTATTATTATTATTTTTTGTTATTGTAGAAAGCCAGTAACCAGTAACTGTAATAATAAAACTTTGCAAATTACACTGTTAATATGTATTGCAATTGCAGTTATAATGAAAATATTGATTTAAGTGCAGAAAATAATTATTATCGAGAAACTATTGTGTAACCATTATTATGAATTTGTTATGAAACTTCAGCTAGATTACTCACTAATGTTTCTTTTTCATATTTAAAGCAATTTATTTTAAGTTAGAGAGGGGTCAAAATGCAAGATTTCTTTTACATTTTGCCTATAAATTTTATTTTTATTAAAAACAAGTTGCAACATTTCTATTAAGGTAGCATACTGTCTGTACTCGTATATAGTGTGGTAATCGGTAAATTTCTCGATTGCAATTGTTCGAAAATCTAAATACTCGAATGTGACTACTCGAAATATGAGTTCTTCGAAAATAAATTGCTCGAATTTATTTGAAATTTCTTCCACTTGCTTTTTTTTAAAATTAATTTTTTTTAAATTTATTTTCCTTTATTATTCAAGTAATAATATAGTTTCAACAAATACATGAAACAAATCACAAATAATTATTGTTAGTTTATCTTCTACATTCATGATGCTAAAATTAAAATAATAATATGAGTAATAATAAAAATAAAATAATTGTTTGTAATGAATTTAATGTATTTGTTGAGTAAATGTGTAGCAAAATTTCTATAATTAAGAAAAGAAATTTAAAAAATTATAAATTAAAAAATACATATGTAGTTGGTTGGAATTGAACCCGGGTTGTCGGAATGGAAGGTCGTCTTATTAAAGCGGGCTGTAATAAATTGTAATAAATATTGATAATGCTAAAAATATGATGATAAAAATAATTACAAATAATTAAATGCTTCTTATTTATCAATAGTTAAATATCAGTACACCCTGCAAAATGAACAAACACCTCGTATATAAAATATTCATTTTGACAGCGATTATATATATATATTTTTTTTTTTTTTTTTTTAGCTAGACAATAATTACGAGAGAGACCAGTCCGATAATTATCCATTATATATTTATCTTTAGGGTTAAAATCGTTAAAACAAAAACTGAATAAATTAACTTCTTGAATGAACATGATTTTTGTTGTTCTTGTATAAAGTAGAAAAAGTTAAAGGGTCTTAATAGCGCTATTTGGGAAACACTGTTCTACTCGTTCGTAGAGAAAGCGTGACAGATTAAGTGAACGCAAGTTTAATACGTGAAATGTAAGAGAAAATTGTAGGTACTAGACGATGATTTAAAAAAAAAGTTTGTCTGGAAAAATGATAATTATAAACATTTTTATAAATATTTCATTTCGTAATCACAATATTCGGATATATTAACAATTCGTGATAGCTGTTACTATATTTATTATAAACCACGATTTGAGATTGTAAAGATGGAGAAAGAAATTTGTTTTTTTTAATTATATAAAAAATAACAGTAATGGCTAGGTGCATGAATGCCACTTAAATATAAGTTTGATTATGTGCTTCATTTTTTTTTAATAATAACGCTTGATCGTTTTATATTTCTGATAACTGAAAAATATATTTTACACTTTTTACACTTAATAGGCGATTGCACCAATACTTAATACTTTAGGGTTTGGTAACGTATTTGACTTTTTGAACACATTAATCAAATGTTTATATATTTTTTTTATAAATTATAAATACACTTTGAAGATTAATGTTAAATTTGAGGTAATGTTAAAATTTTTATTTTAATTTAAAAATATAATACACTATATTGTAAAATTAAATAAAGAAAATTTGTTATTGATATTTTAATATTATTATTTATTACTGTCATATAATATTCATATCATGTTATACTGTATTTTTATCATATCTCCTCTATATATAAAATTGTAATATTTTTAAAGCAATTGCATCATTGTTATTATTATTATTATTATTATGTGTTTTATGTTTCACAGGTTTTACCTGGTATTTGTTGCTATGTCGCACTCAGATGCAAACCATGCATCTCAGAGTTTGGCAATAAATATAAATAAATACAATTATACATTATAGCAGGACTTTTCTTAGAATATGAGATGTGCCTAATAAAACGCTTTTCTGTAGTTCCGGTATGTTATGATACGCAGGGATTTTACTGATTTCTTTTGGAAGTTGTTTTGAAATAATGCCTGTTGCGCCTATAACTATTGGTATAATGGTAGTTTTTGTTTTCCACATTATTATTATTATTATTATTATTATTATTATTATTATTATAAAAATTGCAACAAATTATTATACATCACAATTAGATTTGTTGTTTAGGGATATTTACTAACAGAAAATCTATTTGGTATCGTACTATATATTTACAAAACTAATTAAAAATTTATTTTTATATTACATTCTTATAATAGCACTAATCCATGTTGTCTTGAAAACATTTGAACAAAAATTTCAAATAAACTTATAGGAAGAAAAATGGACAGTTTTTGAAATTTAGCATTTATGTAAATTATATAAATATTGAGGTTTAATTATGCCGAAATTTTATTCTAGAAGGATTTTTTTTGTATATTGCAGTCTGTTACGTTAATGATTTATACTAGCTTTTCAAACATTTTTATTAAATGCAAAAAAAAAAGTAAAAAAAAATCTTATATATATATATATATATATATATATATATATATATATATATATATATATATATATATATATATATATATATGAGAAATCGAATAGCAAATATGATAAGTATAATTTTGTATAAAAGTATCTAAATAACACATTTAGAAAAACAATTTAGAAATACTTTCAGCTGTCAGCAATTTGCAGTAATACATTCGTATTTCGTGGTATAACCATATAACGTAGATATATACTTGAAACATTTTATAAAAATCCAATCATAATAATTGAACGTTGAACGTCGACATGTAGGAAATAGAAAAGGGGTTTTAGTAAATAAGCAACTTTCATTAACCCTTCAGCAAACGAATAAGGAGAAAGGTTAAAATTTACTTTCAGTGAAAGAATCAAATCTGCAGGCAGGCAGGCAGGCGTTGCATGTTTCACAAATATTGCATTTTTCTCTTGTTTTGTATGAGAGAGTGTTGCTTGAAATCGCGGACTTTTAACACTATTTTATTACTTAGTAAAACGATCTAACGGTATTTATCGTGAATTAGGAAAATGCTTTTATGCATTTATAATGGATGCATCGGGCAACTTTAATTTACATTTGAACAAAGCCATCTACCTAATAAATATAATATAGCAATAGTGCCAGCTATATTTTAACACTTTGTTTATTGACAGATCTGAATAAATTAAATTCTCTTTTTTAAACATTTATTAACGTTGTTGTTTATTGGTCTATTACACTTTGACGGTAACCTATTGCATTTCCAATACAATTGTTATTTTCAAATAATGAATACCTACAATGATTCATTTCATATTATTTTTAGCAATCATTTACTGACAAAGATTACAATTTATTCTTATTTTTAGATGAACATGAATTTGTTATTTTTATAAAACTTTATATTAATTCATCCTGATACTGATTTTGAAAGCCAATTAATCATTATCAGCAAAATTAGATTCGAATTATAAAAGATTTTGTTACTTGTTACCAATAATTTGCATTTTTGCACCGATAAACTACTAAAATATAGGTAAAGTGATACATATTAAGAACTATGCAAATGCAGGGGAATATAAAGGGAAACAATGTTTTGGAATCACAAAAATTAAAAGTGATTAAATACAAAAATGTTTTATTCTAATTGAAAATGTTGGCAGAATAGTTTACTTCAATTCGCAATGATTTTTTACTGAAAATAAGAGACTTCGATTTTATTTTAAATAAATGTATTATTTTATCATTTCTGCGATACAAGTTATTAAAATTAAATGGAAATTCACATAAATTATTTTCGAAATATGTTCTTTTCCAAATTCAGATTTAGGTAGAAAGTAAAATTTTAAATCATTTTGATTGAATATGAGAAAGCCGTCTTCTTACACCATGTAATGTAAAAAAAATAATATAAAATTTTATTATTTGTGATGCCAATTTTAATTTTTCTTCTTCATTTAATAAAAAAGCGATCTTTAGTAGTATTACAATACAGAAAATTTATTTTTCATGTACTTTGGAATCTGTATGTTTGCATTGTTCTTGCTAATAATTCAGATGTTGTTCTTTCTTTAATGTAAATTTGTTTTTGTATAACAAAGTAACTATACATAAGACAGTAATTTTTTTTTAAATGTTATGGTATCACATAGTGAGTAGTTGCTCATAGAGCGCAAGAACTTGACATTTAAAAAGATTTATCAATCTTCATGATTCATTTATTCTATTACGATAAATCTACTTCAAAGAAAATAGATAAATGGAGTAACACTATCGCAATTGCTCTAAACCAGAATAGATAGGAATATTTTTCTTTTTATGTTTTTAACTAAGTACATAAGTAAAATATTTGAGAAAAACACATGCATTTTTGTTCTGCTGACTGTTTATTTAATATAATTAATGGTCGACAGTTTAACTTTGTGAAACTCTTTTATGGTTAAAAGGTTTTCAAAAATACATATTTTGTAAAATTTATTTATTTCTGCTTAGAATGATTAATTTTATTAGTTTTTATTACGTTCAATAAAAATCTATTGTTATATTGACATTGCTCTTTTTATACTAATATAGCAATCGTTTTATTTGTCTTTTAATTTGTTATATGTAAGTAATTTGTGTAAAGTTTACAATTTTTACTTGAATTATTACAAAATAAAATCTGATACATAAAATTGGAATATCGTTGTCGATTATTATTATTATATTAAATAATTGTCCAAATTAAATATTAAAATATAATAATTATGCAGAGATTTTTTTAAAATTTAGTTTAAATGTTATAAATTTTTACTTTGTTTTCGAAATTTACGTAGAAATAAAATAATTTTGTAAATTGTATGAACTACTTTTTATATTTAGTTAATTGCTGCCTGCCAGTAATTTTCTAAATAAATAAGTTTTTTATAGGAAAAATGATGAAGATTTACGTTGATTACATCGAAACGTTGATTATTAATAAATATTAATACAGAACTACAACCTATATTTTAATATAATGAGTTCTGTAAGATTTTTTACTATGTTATTATGAACATTATTTGACAATTTAATGAGAGATTCGGCTTTAGAATTAATGCTAATATTTTTTTTTTAAATCGGCTAAAAGATTACTATATAGTAAAATTTTCAATATTTGTAACAGTAAAAACGTATAAAGACCCCTCCTTTACCCACAGAATGAATATTTCCAACATTTCATTCGTCAAACTAAAAACAAATGAACCGATAGAAAGAGACGATGTAAATATAGAATCGTCTGTATAAACAAAGAAAGCAATCAAAAAAAGGGGAATATAATTCATAGAACACGTGTATACCGAAACACATGTGTAACAAAACTAAACACATCAAAATAAAAATGAAACTAAAATCTTTTTTTTTTGTTTTTTTGGGGATCTTTATTAGTTGATAGTGAAACCGGAAATAGAGCGTCATGCATGATGGAATACGATATGGTGGCGGTTCAGGGATATCTCGCGATCAAAATTTAACCTTATTTGTCGAATACGGTAACAGGTATTTTGAATCACATTCACGCATTATGTATATTCAATTTTTATGTCATGTAATGCTGCTGTAGCTATTTTACGATGTGTTTAATTTACCGTGATATGTGGTCCCTAATAAATTTTTAATTGTTGTTAACGACGGTTTACTATGCAAAAAAAAGTTAACTTTTATTGTTTTGCAATTACAGTACGTGTCTGTGATTATAATACTGATAAACTAAACAATAAATAAAATTATATTATCTTCTTTATTTAACATTTTATTAGTTCCTGTGTTTTCGAAGTGGAACATGGGATTATATTTTAAAAATTTTCACTCACATAGTTTCAGTAACAAATTTAATTTATCGAATGGTATGAAATTTGAGTTAAGTAAGGGAGCATTGGCGGATTAAGTTTTCTGACTAATTTTTTTTTTTTGGAGCTCTTACATCAAGCTGATTTTGTTTTCTAATTAAAAGGAATCTTATTCTAATCATAGATTTTTAAATGAATTAGGCAACTTACGTTACTTGTAAGCATTTAATGTTATGTGGTTTTAGATATTATTGGTTATAAATTGCACTTGACACTTCAAAGGGTTTTAGTTTAAGTCACAATCATATCAGAATTTAAATAATAATATTATTACTAAATATAGTATCACTAAACTAGTAAAAAATCTTTCAGAACTTATTATAATAAATAAAAATATGATCTTACTGTGACGAAAAGTTAATGAAATAAAATAATTTCCCTTAAACCACAAAATAATAAATAAATAATAAAAATGAAAATTAGAACTTATTATATTATAATTTTGATGGAAACGGCTATCAGTACTTGTTGAAATATTATTAAAATAATAAAAGTGAACACAAAACTTTTGATGTAACAAGTTTATTTACATCTGTGCCTTTAAATTCATTGAAACAGATTTTAAACATAATATACCAAACAGTGCATATAAAACTGAATTAATTTATTACAATTATGTCTTAATTTAAATGACATTTTTATCAATAAAACGACGGGCTCCCCATGGGTTCTCCCCTCTGTTAACTTATATTTTTATGGATAATATGGAAAAAACATTATTTGCCTCCAATCGACCTTTACTTAGATATGTGCTAAAATGGTTCAGATATGTCGATGATATCCTACGTATTTGGACAGGAACTGAGATACAATTTGTAATTTCTCCAAGAAATACATAAATTGTACTATTGAAAAAGAAGAAAATACATCTTTGAATTTTTTTGATTTGAACATTAGACGAGAACATAATACTTTAAAATTTAAAATCTACCGCAAACCAACACAAACAGAATACAGTAATTCCAAACAACTTTTTCCATCCAAACACATCACAGATAAACTAACTATGTTTATCTGTGGCCTAAGAATCCGAAATGTACATCGTATGTAAAATAAAAATGAATTGAAACTTAAAATCAAGAGTTTTGTGTTTGTTTTTATTATTTTATTATATTATATTTTTGTTTATTTGTCATTTGTATTTATTTTCCTGTTGATGATTAATGTGTAGTGAATCGAAACAACGAATTTTAATTAAGATATTACAGAATTTTAGCCAGCCTCTAAATTTAATATAGCAATACTAAATTATAGTCAAATAAAATAAATATAAAACATTCATGAATATTTTCTTTAATAAAATTCAAATATAAGGGCTCTAAAATTCTGGGGGAGAGAGAGAGGATTTTGTTCTAAATTTATAGGTTATTCCACAATGAAAATGAATATTTTTGTGATTAGTAAAACACATTTGCGATTTGATAATAATTGTTTAAAAATAAGTTGAAATGTAGACCTTGTGTAGTCCTTGAATTTCTGTGCAATCGTATACAGTCATTGTGAAACCAATTGAAATTGAAAGATAATTAATTATTTCTTACGTGATTACGTTTTTACTTTTTTTTTTAATTACATGTGTAATATCTGTAACAATTTTCTATTTCTACGTTCCGTATATGGTATTTAAAAAAAAAAACACTGATTTAATCTTGTCCTTGACTTTTCTATTTCTAAATCTGATACTATAATTAGAATTTTAATTTATATATAAAAATTGTCTATTGTGCGAATTTTTCTGTGAAACATTTGCAAAATAAAAGATACTGTAAGAAACAGTATGTTATAGTAACATAGTTCCTTAATAGTTTTTTAATAAGAAAATGTAATTACTGTGGCCTTTATAATTTTTGTTAAATAAATAACAGTGTATTGTACTGCAATATACAGTCAAATTTACTTGTACACTATTATTTGTTGTGATAATATTATGTTGTTGTTTTTTTATCTTATATCTGTATGAAAATTATGGATAATTATTCAAATTACACAGTCAAAACAAAGGATTTAAAATTAGATGGAATTTTTTTATTTCCAGTTTTACGAATCAAATAAAAAAATATTTATTTGAATTTTTTTATTGATAATATCCATAAAAGATTTCTAGTATTTTATCGATTGAACATTATATATCTTTCAATTTATTGATCTATATAATTTTTATGTTAGTAATTAAATTTTTATGTTTACCTGTATGGAATTATTTCATTGGGTAAAAATTTCGTTACTAATTTATTAGATAAATATAATGTAGGTGTTCCGAATTATTTAATTTGTATCTTATGTTTGTTTAGTTGTAATTAATTATTATCTATTTTTGTGCTATTAATTATTAACTGGAAATAATATACAAAATAACACAGATTAAAAAAAAAATCATGTAATATTAAACAATTTAATATTTAAATTAAAATATGTTTAAAAATAGTAATAAATAAATAATATGATTGTCATTTATGTGCATTTTTAATTTTAATTAGTTTTTTTAATTTAAAATTTCGAATATAATATGATTAAAAATATTTTAATTTATATATTTATTTTATATGCAGAAGTATTAAATACAATTTATTTGAGAGGTTGTAAGTTTCGTTTTTCAAATTTATGTTTCTTATAGAAGTAGATTTACTTTTTTGTGTATATGAAATTTGAGAACTATATTTAAACTACGACTTACTAAAATGATGTCAGGGCTTTTTTCTAAAACTTTAAAACATTTTTAGTATACAAACATGATATCATTAGGAATGTTCAAAATTAGGAACATAATTTGTTAATTCAATTTTTTTTTTTTATGTCACACTAATGTATATTTTAAATGCCCATAAAGAGATTAATCTGTAGTCAAATATAATTAATATTTGGAACACATTTAGTTGTAGTTCAGCGAAAGCATGTTTGATTGGCATTTAAAAGTTTTCAGTTTTAATTTAGAAGTTATTATAAACTGTAGGTTTCTTGTTCTCTGTAACAATGAAACTAAAATTAATAATTACAACTATATATTAAACTTAGGAGATACGGAAACTGAAATATTTATAATATATAAATCAAAATAATTGAAACGTGTCAGAGATGATTAATGTTATTAGTATCATTTTATTATTATAATCAAGCATTTCATACACAAATCAAATTAGAAAAATCACACGGAAGAAAAATTAAATAAGAAGATAATACATACGACTGTATTTACTTCTTGATTTCACTGTCATAGATGTGTAATACACATGTTTATTCCTTTGTTTGTATGTTATAATAAGACAAACGAGACATTTGACAGTGACAGTGACGGCGAGTACGACGACGACGTTTTAACCTAACCATTGATGAGTATCCACACCCACATTATGCGAGGGCGTTCACATGTACACATGCATGCACATATTTTTTTCTATTTATTTAACTTACGTACGTACGATATGACTTACTCACTCATTCATATATTATTTTATAACTATTTATTAGTAATATGTAGTTTGGATGAAAGTTAAATAGTTGAATACTATACGTATGCTTTTGGAAAATCGTTTCTTATTAATAGTATAAATATTTTAAATATATTAATTTCGTCTACCTATTATCTCTTTTTGTATTCATCATTTTTAATAAATTGATTTTAAATGAATCAATAAAATGTTATAGTATATCTATTTTGAATATTATCACATTTAGATACCTATTGAATATAAATAATTAAAAAAAAATTCTCTAAAAAAATAGTTTTAAATTATGATATTGAAAAATTATTTGGTTGAATTTTGTTTGTTTATAGTATATATATGTAGAATTTAAAAAAAATCAGAAACGATTAAATTATTAAAATTAACAATATTTTAAATATTTCACTAAAAATTTATTCATTGAAATTAAATTTTGAAAAAGTAATGTAATAGTAATTGTTTCATCTTTTTTTTGCAGTACAGTTTTTTAAAAGTCTGACTTACGGAATAACAGTGATATATACGCAATAATGAAATAACAAAGAAATCACAAGAATTATGTATAAAGTATAAGTATTAAAACAAAATCTTCAACTTTATTATAACAAAATTTAAAATAGCAAAGTATGTATTTTAGCATGTTTACAACTAATTATTATATCTCAATTACGCCGTTTTAATCACAAGAAATCACAAGTTATATTCTATAAGTTGAACTATCCGAAAATTTAAAATTTAACCATTCAATGAAATTTTATGAACAAAAATTAGAATGCCTTATTACTTCTCTAAAAGTTGATTAAGCGATTTGAATTAGTTGACAGAAATAGTAAATTAGCTCAGTCACAGTTCAGATTTATATAAATAATTAAGCACAAGTTATTCATAGTTATGTTATATGTAACATAGCAATAATTTTTATTGTAATTGTAAACATGAGACTATTTTCTCTGTTATTTTAAATTCTGCTCAAGACATTTTTACTTAATTACGTAACTGTCCGAATTAAAATCTAAATAAAATGGGGGTTCGAATTAACGAGGTTTGTATTGTACTTTTGTTATTTATTTTCTCTAGTTAAAGGAAAAACATTCCGAACACTTTAAATGCTTATTGCATAACGATTGTAATTTTCTTGTAACATTCTATTTCGTGGTTAACAAAATAACAGAAATAATGATTGAAAAATAGGTTATCTTTCAATAGCAATACCTTAAAAAAAATTAATACGATCGGGTCACGTATGCACAAAAGATTTTTAGTTATACATTTGGAACAGCGATGTATATGTATATGTAATGTATGTATACGTTAGATGTAAACCAAACGTTCCAGATAACAACAAGCATATATATATATATATATATATATATATATATATATATATATATAGGTAATAAAGCAAAGCTTGGCGTTACTTTAACTTTGTGTTGTGGTGTGTGTTGCTTTATCGGCCGATGGTCAATTATATAACACAATGCAAATAACAATATAATTGTTCAGAGCAGGCGAAACTGTCATTATCAATATGTATTTTGTGTTGTTGTTTTTTATATGGATCCGTTCACTCGCTGGCCATTACTTACGCATCAGAAATGAATCAAATCTTTAATTACTAGTATTAAACTGAAAAGTTCTTGTTTTACGGTTCTGTTTTTTTTATTGTGTTGTAAGCAGAGTTCATTCATTCACCCCCGTATAGTATACAGCGTATTACAGCTAAAAATAGAACTTTCAGTAATTCAATAGGACACTGACTTCCAAGTTACTGACGCTTCATTGTTTTAAATTTAATTTTTTTATTATTATATTATTAACAGAATAACAGATTTAATTAGTATTTTTAACAGAACAAATTAAAACGGCGTAATTGAAATATAATAATTAGTTGTAAACATGCTAAAATACATACTTTGCTATTTTAAATTTTGTTATAATAAAGTTGAAGATTTTGTTTTAATACTTTATATATAATTCTTATCATAATCTTGTGTTTTTACAAAAACATATTTAAATTTATAAATATAATTACGTGATTCAAGATATTTTATTGTAAAGATAATAGATTGTTGATCAAATTAACAACGATTTTCTACAATAAAACCATTTCATTATTTTAAAAATTACATTTTCAATTAATTATTTGACATTAGTATGGCTATGACTATATTTAAAAATATTAGTAAATAATAGTATTCTAATTTGGTAATTATTATTAATAATAATAATAAAAAAAATGTATATTTCGAAATCGAACCTGGGATAGCTAAATTCATAGCTAGATTATAAGTCAGCACGCCAACCAGTAAGATTTTGACATATAAATGTATTAAATTTGCAGTTGTATAAATAATATTGTTTTATTCCATTATTATTATTATTTTATTACGAATAATTATTACTAGAAATTTAACATAATATAATTAAGAATTACTCGATTTGAGATTAGAAGTTATGAAAATGCATCAAATTTGTAATTAATTTGTAATTTGCACTTATAATTTTGATAAAACATAAATGTTTAAATTATAATTGATATTAATGGTATCATTAATTTTAATCATTATTTATTATGTTTTATATTTCTAAATATTTTATCTTTGAAATTATTTGTGATAAATTTGTTCAAAAAATAAACAAATATATATTATAATAACTTTATTTATACAGTACTCAGTAAAAAATTGTTCAAAATACATTACAAAATCTAAAATGATATTCTAAATTACATTTTCTTTTTCTGTCCTGCAATCAATCCAATATAAGTAGAATAGAAAAAATAAAATTGAAGTACAAGATATTGCTTCAAACATATTGTGGTCAATAGAGTTTGGTAACCTATAGTACTTAATAAAAAATGAAGTGTGAACTGCTGACAAATAAATGATCTTTCTATTTTACACACACACACACACACACATACACACACACAAAGGCACAGACACACAGGCACACACACATCTTGCGAAACATGAAATAATTCAAGTTAAACCTATATGTAGCTAGTCTAAAAATAAATTTTAATTTATAATAAAAAATCTTACATTGACTAGCTTCATAGATGAAATTAGTGCCTAAATTACAGATTACTAACTATTAGTTTTAACCGCAACTTTCTAAGTCTGCATGCCATCGGTGGTATTACAATTTTTTTTTCTAATTATCGTACACTTGCATTTGTTTAGAATATTTCTTTTTTATAAAATATAGAAAATGTTATTTTTTATCTATAATACCGTAGATTAGTTTAATATTTAAATGCTAAAATCACCATTAATGAATTAATTATATCATTAGTTAATTTTTAAATTAAGAAAAATGTATTGATCTCGTCGGGATTCGAACCCGGCATTTTATGATTTCGCGGCAGCTGCGTTACCAACTATGTCACGAGATGATATAATTAGTTAACCGTTGATTAAGTTAATAACTGGCCTTAAGTGTTTTGCACATATAGTAACCGAAATATAATCATTTTCTAAAAAAAAGTTTTTCAAATATTATTCAGAGAAGTAACATAATATAATAAAAATCTGTTGATACATGACAAATTGCTATATATATTTTTAAATCTACTATAATAAAATACATTAAATGTTCTTATATGTGTGTTTATTTAAGTTTTTGCATTAATTACTATAATTATATATTTTTTGTTTATATTTTTACAAGGATAAATATCTCCGAATATTTTTTGAGCAGTAACAATGACATAATAAGCAAGAAAGAATTGTAGTCATCGGCCGAAAATAGAATAATATATTTCATTAAAATACAACCCACTTCATAACTTCCTGCATTTATGTACTTCACGAGTTCACACATTGCCTAATTTATTTCAAACATTTAAATAAACTAAGAGTACTTTATTTTTGTAGTATCTATTTAGCAAATATATGTATGTCACTGGCTTTAACTCTGTCAATAACAATATTTTATTTACTTTGTACAGTATTTAAAAAATTAAAATACATTACTTGAATTACGAAAATAAATTTAAATTTTATCAAATCATTGTGTGCAGTTTATAAATTGCTTATGCGTATGTATCATAACCTATCAAGTTATGTTATGTTATTGAAAATATCTGTAATATCTGTTATTTCTAACAAAAGCTAAAATACTACTAAGGGTGAAATGAGGACAGCAACCTTTTGTAACAGAACATTAAATTAATAATGTATCGAATCGAGAATGGGGAAAAATTGATGTTTTTTTATTTCTTCAAACAAATTTGCATTGTATTTTATTTGTTATTGTAATAATGTCAAATCAAACTAGAATATAGCGTAAAGTTTCCGATTAGTTATTGTTTTAAAGTTTAAGAAGAAAACATTGATTGAGGGAGGATTGATTTTGTGGCTAAACTTTCTTGGAAATTAATCTGCTTGATTACAATTTATTATTTGTTTTATATAAGGAGTAGTTTCAAATTATTATTTGTTCTAGGAAATTTTGGTTATTACTACGTATAGAATATTATTTGTGTAAACTAACATGAATTTTAAAACTAATTAATGATAACAAAGAATTTCTATTTATACAGAGTTGTTAATTTGAAAAATTGATAAAGGTTATTAACATAAGAAATTTACATTGGGGTGCAAGTAAAAAATTGTGTCTTTTTATTGATTGCAACTCTTTGTTCCTAATAGGAATTACAGATATATAACCCTGTGTGGTAGTAAAATGGTATAATTTTTGTGGGCACTAGGAGGATCTTTTGTGAAAATTTGATTAATTTCTGATGAATAGTAAAGCAAAAACTAATTTTTAAAAATTTTAATTTTTTTCTCGGAAAGTTGGCAACCTGTACGATAGTAAAATTATATAATTTTTATGGATACTAGGAAAATTTTTGTGAAAATTTTGTTAATTACTGATAAATAATATAGCTGTAATATATTTTTTTATTTTTGTAATTTTTTTCTCGGAAAGTTGGCAATACTGTATTTTGCTGAAGTAATGTATTTCGACACTATGAGAATCTTTTGTGAAAATTTGATTAAAATCGAATAAATAATGTGGCAATAATGTTTTTTTTTTAAAAAAACTAAACCCACATACCTATCTTGGGCACCAACTGACCCTACCCTGAAAATTTGGTGTAAATCGGATGAACGGTCTAGGAAGAGATACATTCACGAAAACGAGCGAGCGAGCGAACGACGAACATTCATTCATCTAGTCAGAATTTTCTGTTTTTAAATATGTAGGTCTAGAGTATAATAATGTTTCGAAATTTTATTTGAGACAAAAGTGTTTGGTAGATTTTCAATATTAATTTTCTGACTAACACTTATGTGCAAAGTTAATATATATATAATATATATATATATATATATATATATATATATATATATATATATATATATATATATACAGCCTGATTCAGAATAAAATAATATTATAAAATTAATATTATAAAAAATCCCAAAACCACACTTAAATTAAAATAAAGCTAAATACGTATTTCGGAACCTAAGCTTCCATCTTCAGTAGCAAATAAATTTACAAAAATCTTACCTGTGATCCTAGTACATAAACACTTAAGCACTTGTCAAAGATCACTGATCAGTGATTAAAATGATAGTTCGCTTTTTGATAGGGAAAGAAATGAATTTTTAAGAAAAACGAAATACTATCGTAAAAAGAATGTTTTTAGGATCTCAATAATAACAAAAAAATTATGGCATCCCATTTAAAAAAAAAAAGTTGAACGTCGCCATTTTGAAATGATTCGTCCAATTGAAAATCTGATATCACCATCGTGTAGAGAATGTCTTGAAACATATTACTGCCAAATATTTTGAAAGTAGTACCCATAGTGTGGCTAAAAAAAAATAAGGCGCTTACTCTGAATCAGGCTGTATATATATCTTAAAAAAACAGATATTTTTGTTTTTGCATTAAACTTGCCATTTATTATTAGAATGAACAACTCAATTTACCAATTCATAAATATAATGTGACAGCTTCTCACGAAATTCCAATAATTTTGAAGTTTCTATTGAACTTAACAACATTTTTATAACCGCAGAAGTTGCTTAAAATATAAAATTATATTTGTTAAAAATTGCAAATTTTTTATATAATGACTGGATGATTGATTGATTGATCAGTAGATATCTGGCGGCTTTCGCTTCTTGGAAGCGATAGTTACAAACAGTCTGAAAATAATTCTATAAACACGATTCATAGGTTTTATTTTGTTTTCGGACTGACTAGTTTTGACCTATGTCGTTTTCAAATTCCACTTCAAACAATTACATTTGTAAATATTACAAGTATAACATAAATTTTATGAAATATAAAATCTTGAAATTCTTTATAAGATATTGGGATCTAAAATGTTCTGAATAGCATCTGGTGGCGAAATGAGAAACTAAAACACTGCGTGCACTTGTGTCAACGATCAAAAGTGACAGCTTGCGGAAAAAACGCTATTTTCTAATAAATAATATAATAAATAAATAAATATAATAAATATTTTAATTCTAGATGTTACTGATTTGAATATGCGTTTGATTTAAAGTTCTGTTGTGCAAAGTGTCAACTAACCTATAACAATATGATAAGGTTGCGATGCAGTGTTTACACTTTTCACCTAAACCAGCTTTACAGGAACACACTACAGACTTAATCGCACCGTTTCTGTCAATTTTCATTGAGATTTCATGTGGAACATCTTTTAAACTTGACGTTTTCAAACACAGAGATGTGACTGTCATCTTGCCATCACATCACTTTTCTAATGATTTGCCACATTGTATAATATGTCCAGTGGTTAAAATACGCTCAGCTTGTGTAGAATTGTTCGGACAAGGGTTTAAGCCGGCCCATTTGCAAATTTTTTGTAGAGTTAATAATATTTTTTAATTAACAAGAAACCATACACTTTGATTGAGTTTTGACAAGTGCACGCTTAGGTTCGCCATATTGAATAGGCCACGCCCCCATTTTAGATCCCAATACAAATATAATATAAAATTTATTAAATATATAGTTAACATAAACAGTTTTAGTGTTTTCTACATATAAACATCACTTCGTGTAAGTAATTTAACAATTTATATTTAAAAGTAGACTAAAACAAAAGCGCTTAGGCCATTAGGCCTACGCGCAAAGTAAATAAACAAAAATGCAGTCACAACAATCACAAAATAGTCAAAACAACTGGCAAACAGTTCGATACAACAAAAGAAAACAAGATGAAAACAATACCACTAGAAATGTAAAACAAAAAACCGAGATATACCAAACTCCTCAAATTAACATATACAATAAATTTCAAGCTATTAGCGATGGTAAAAATATCGACGAAAATGACATCGATATGGTACAAAATGAAGTAAATAACGTGCCCAAAGTTCCCAAACCACCACCAATTTTTATCCCAGGTGTCGTTGATATAAAGCCGCTAAAAATTCTACTTGACACACAAGCAGAAAACAAATATTTTCTGAAAGCAACAGGAAATAATCAAATCAAAGTCCAAATAGATTCTATTGACGATTACAGAAAAATAATCAAAACATTAGAAGAAAAACGAACATTATTTCACACATATCAGTTGAAAGAAAACAGAACATATCGGGTAGTGATAAAAAATCTGCATCACTCAACTGATATAGAAGATCTTAAAAAAGAAATCAACGATAAAGGCCATACAGTAGCTAATGTATATAACATAAAACATAGGGTCACAAAACAACCACTATCAATATTTTTTGTTGAATTAATTAAAAATTCAAATAACAAAGATATATACAACATCAACCACCTTCAATAAACAAGAGTACAAATAGAAGCGCCGCGGCCAAAACGAGACATACCACAGTGTGCGAAATGTCAATGCTATGGTCATACAAAAAATTACTGTACGAGACAACCGCGATGTGTGAAATGCGGAAATAATCATTTAACAAAAAGCTGCTCAAAAGACAAAGAAACTCCAGCAAAGTGCGTACTCTGCGATGGCGACCACCCAGCCAACTATAAAGGCTGTACAGTCTATCAAGAAATCCGCAATAGAAAATTCCCACCCTTACGTGTACGAACAAGAACAGAAACATTAAACAAACCAGAACAATCAACAAGACAAACAATATCTGATACGCCAAAATTGCAGTATTCTCAAGCAACTAGAAATTACAATAATGAAAATATAGAAGAAAATGCTCAATCTCCTCAAAACAACAAACTGGAACAAATGATGATAAAACTCATAGAAAAAATGGACAGCATGTTAAACCTAATCACAACACTGGTTTCAAAACTAGCATAATGGCTACACAATTAAAAAT
The DNA here is from genome assembly GCA_963966155.1 of Clivina fossor. Taxonomy (NCBI): domain Eukaryota; kingdom Metazoa; phylum Arthropoda; class Insecta; order Coleoptera; family Carabidae; genus Clivina; species Clivina fossor. The sequence continues at coordinate 76,881,173 of OZ014550.1, forward strand.
AGCCTTATGGAACGCCAATGGCTTGGCTCAACATAGCCAAGAGATATATACATTTTTAAATAACCATAAAATAGATATTATGCTAATATCTGAAACACATTTTACAGACCAAACATATTTTAAAATACCACGATATAAAACGTATGATTCAAAGCACCCAGATAATACAGCACATGGTGGATCAGCAATAATTATTCGAGACCAAATAAAACATTTTCAACTTCCCGAGTACACGATGGACCACCTACAAGCAACAAGCATAGTAGTCGAGGACTGGACAGGACCAATCACAATAGCAGCTCTGTATTGCCCGCCTAAGCACAACATAAAACAGGAACATTTTAAATCGTTTTTTGAAACACTCGGTAACAAATTTATAGCAGGAGGCGACTATAACTCAAAACATACAAACTGGGGCTCTCGACTTGATACAACAAGAGGGAGAGAATTACTAAAGACAGTACAAAACAATAACTTATCTTACATATCGACAGGTGAACCAACATATTGGCCCAGTGACATCAACAAAACTCCAGATCTCCTTGATTTCTTTGTGATCAAAAATATAGCTGAAAAGTACATGCAAGTCGAGTCAAATCTAGAACTATCGTCTGATCATACTCCAGTTATTTTATATTTAAATTCTAACATAACAGAAAAATCTTCACCGCCAACCCTTCATAACAAACATACAAACTGGGATAAATTCAGAGAAATAATTTCGCAGAATATAAACTTAAAAATGCCACTGAAATGCGAACAAGACATCGAAAATGCAGTTGAGCACGTTACTAAAACGATACAAGAAGCAGCGCGGAAATCCTCGCCCTCTAAACAAAAAAATACACAACCAAAAGACTGTCCAATAAACATACAGGAATTAATTGCTAATAAACGTAGATTAAGAAAATACTGGCAAAATAATCGTCATCTTATCTATAAAACCAAATACAATCAAGCAACTCGTAAATTGAAAGAAGCACTAGATAAATGGAAAAATCAAAACATAGATAACTATCTTAGTAATTTATCTCCTACACAAACAACAGATTACTCACTCTGGAAAGCTACTCGAAGACTGAAACAACCTTCGCAAACTATTCCACCAATAAGAAAGAATGACAATACATGGGCAAGAAGTGACAGCGAAAAATCCAACGCATTTGCGGAACATCTTTCGAATGTTTTTCAGCCATTTCCATCAGAAATGATAAACAATGAAGAACACGATATAAATGAGTTCTTGAATTCGCCACATCAAATCTCCCCACTTATGGAAAACATAAGTATGAGTGAGGTAAGAAACACAATTAAGCTTAATACAAGTCCTAAAAAAGCCCCAGGTTATGATCTGATAACAGGGAAAATACTAAAAGAACTACCTGATGAAGCCATTAAATTTATTACATTTATCTTCAATGCAATTATATGTCTCAGCTATTTTCCCCCTCAATGGAAAGTTGCTCAGATAATTTTAATATTGAAGCCTGGAAAACCGGAAAACGAAGTAACATCATATAGACCAATTAGCCTTTTACCTATACTTTCAAAAGTATTTGAAAAATTATTGTTACATAGACTACATTCAATACTAATAGAGCAAAATATAATTCCTGAACACCAATACGGGTTTAGACGAAAACATGCTACAATAGAGCAGATACACAGGATAGTTAATACCATAAATAAAGATCTAGAAAAAAAATTGTATTGTTCAGCTGCCTTCCTTGATGTCTCCCAAGCTTTCGACAAAGTCTGGCATAATGGTTTATTGTTTAAGCTAAAAACTTGTCTTCCAAATAACATGTATGAAATAATCAAATCTTATCTAACAAATAGATTTTTTCAAGTTAAATATAAAAATGAAATTACGTCTTTACATCCTATTCTGTCAGGAGTTCCTCAGGGCAGTGTCTTAGGTCCAGTGCTTTACCTCATATATACAGCTGATATACCGACATCTACCAACACAATAGTTGCAACATATGCCGACGACACGGCAATACTGGCCTCGCACGAAGATCCTCAAATTGCATCAAATTTATTACAAAACCAATTAAACGCTATTCAAAATTGGTTCAGAAAATGGAGGATTAAAGTGAATGAAAGCAAATCAGCTCATGTTACATTTACTACTCGGAAAGGAAATTGTCCTCTAGTTTATATCAACAACAAACAACTCCCACAAACAGAAGAAACCAAATATCTAGGTCTACATCTCGACAGAAGAATGACTTGGAAGAAACATATTTCAACAAAGAGAAAACAACTACAAATAAAATTCAAAAAAATGTACTGGTTACTTGGTAAAAAATCAGAAATCTCACTTGAAAATAAACTGCTATTATATAAAATAATATTGAAACCAATTTGGACTTACGGAATACAACTGTGGGGTTGTGCAACATAGCATTAATACAAAGATTCCAATCAAAAACACTAAGAACTATAACTAGTGCTCCGTGGTATGTGACAAACAAAGTAATACATCGTGATTTAAATATGTGTACAGTGAAAGAAGAAATACAAAGTGCAAGTGCCAAATACTTAAAAAGACTTGAAATACACCCTAACCCAACCGCCGTTAATTTATTGGACAATAGTCAAGAAAATTACAGACTCAAAAATACAAACCATTGGATTTGCATTATAGATTTCCGTAACTATTGTTAAAACTATTTACTAACCGTTTTTCGGTTGCTCTAAAATAATTAATACATAGAAGAAACACCAATGGGTGTAACTTCTTCATGTCAATGAAACATTTAAAAAAATTGCTTATTGTCTTTATAAATAGACAGATTGTAAATAAACATTTATTTAAAAAGAAAAAATCTATAGTTAAGCTAAAAAATTTCATTAATTTATGAAATCTTTAACATGCTATATATTTGTAGGTTAAATATATCCGTCTTTTATTTTTTGAGCATTTAATTTGAATGAATTTCAATATTCATTGTTATGTGATAAGTCCGGTTAGTTTGTTTGATTTTGCTTTCTGATTTGACATTTGTGATGATAATAAAATAAAATATAATTAGTAACTTATATTAATTTTAATTTTGTTATGTGATTAAATATATATATATCGTTTACATCGCGTATATATTAACACGCGTTTTTAGAGAATTTCATTTGTGTAGAGGAACCTGTTACTTTCGTAAAAACAAGCAAAAGTATTATTTCTGATGTTTTTTCGATGTAAAATTATCGATTTTAGCCTTACTGGAAATTTTTTTACGGACATTCTAATATAACATAATAATATTATATGGATCAATATGTTTCTAAATAATATTGTAATTATATATCTATTTATTTATTTATTTATTTGACAATAGTTATTGTTTTGACCTAGTAATAATGTGCGATTAAGAATAGATTAAAGTACAGGAAATATTCCGGGAACTTTTAGAATGTTTCTGGGTATTATTTATATAATTATTATATTAAAATAACAGACGTATATACATGATACGTATATACATGAGTAGTTGAGCTATTGAAGCGTTATGTTCCCATAAGTTATATGTGCTTTGTTTTCCAAAACAAACGTATAAAGCAAGGGTCATCATGTTACGACATGTCAAACCACACGGAACAAACATCTGTTTGTTTCATATTAATTTCTATGTTGCGTTTAGCCATATTTGTATTTATATCCGAATGGAGATGCTTTCGGAATAACCGCAAACTTTCATATTTCATTTTTCAATTACTTACATATTGGCTAAATTTAGCAACTATTAAATATTTTTGCTCTAAAGGTCAAATGTTAGTCATTACTTTTCTTCGTATAAAACATGTCTTTAGTAACTAACATATTCTAAATATTACACTAATTTCAAAAGATATTCTTCCTCGTTGACTTCTCTTAAGAATTTATTAGTGCAAAAAATGACAACTTAAATATTTAGAAAACTTTTAAATCAAATATTTTATATACTATACAATTTTTTACTGTAATATACTATTACTACTATACAGGGTGATTTATAACGAGTGTACCGAATTTTAACAGTTTGCTAGAGAGGTCATTTTGAGTGAAAAATGTCATGTGAACATAGGTTCTGTTCTATCTAGTTGCGCAACTACAGGAAATTGAAGTTTTATTTGTGGTGGCATACTAAATTTACAAGTTCAATAACAAGTTACCGTAGAAAAACAAAATAAAACAATAGATAGGCAGCTACGCACAAACTGTTTAAACCTGAAGTTTATTTAACTTATGTATTAAATTGTAAGATAATAGATCGTTTTACTACAGCCGAATACGCTTGATATTGAAGTTTTAAATGATTATCTGTATGCTGAAAGATATGCAAATTTGCTTAATAATAGGCTTCATGAAAAGTTCATATTCGACAACGCATGTGGTTCGTTCCAACATGATGGAGAAACAACTCATTTTGAAAGACAAGTCAACGCATGGCTAAATTTTCAATCTGATAGATGAATTGAAATGATGCGATCCCCAGATTTAAATTCTTTGGATTATTATCTTTGGGGACATTTAAAGCAGCTCGCATATAGTTTGGAAATAAAAACTAGTGATAAAATGGAGGCATTACATGAAATTCGTTATCGTTATAATATCAACATGATTCGCGTGTACCATTTTTTAATTCGTCGGTGTCATGCCTGTATTCAAGTTCAAGAAGCTTACTTTGAACATTTGTTGTAAAATACAAAATAATTTTACTTGCCTCTTGACTAATTTACTTTGTTTTTCTACGGTAACTTGTTATTAAAATCATAAATTTACTGTGCCACTAATAAAATTTTAATTTTTTTTAGTTACGCAACTAGATAGAATAGGACTTATGTTCATATGACATTTTTCACTCAAAATGACCTCCCTAAAGTTTGATACACTTTTGCTTTCAAAAATATTTGGACAAAAAATATATAGATAAAAGAAATTGTGGAAAATTTAAGAAAAAAAAAAAATTGTAAAAAAACTTTTCCTTTATACAAAAGTATTTGGACCAGTATTATAAACATAATAAATAAGTAATGTATTAATTTGTGTTTTAATATTTAGTAAGGTATTTTCTTATTTCAGTTATATATTTTAACCATTTTAGTATTAAATTCAACAAATTTAATGTTGTATGTTGTATCAAATCCTCATTATTTTAAATTTTATGTTTTTGAACTTTTAATTTTTATTTACGTCATAAATATTCAATCAAATTTTAGTTTTGTAATTGAGATACTCATTGGTTTACTATATACGGTGGCTGTATTCTAAAATATCAATGTCTGGCTGATTCCATTGTTTAACAAATTTTTATTTGTTTTTTTTTTACAGTTATCTAAATTATATAAATATTAATTAAATATAAGTTTTTTTTTTTTTTTAATGTGAATATTTGTATGATAACTATAAAGTAGCACTTGATGAACAAATTTTGTTTGTTATTTTAGAAGTTATAACTCAAAAATTATGTAATATGCAATATAATGTAGTCACAAAAAAATAAGAATACTTAAAAATGAAGACGCATTTTCAAATTTTTATTTTATGCGAAATTTTAGAAATAATTATAAATATCAATAAGTTAAATAATAAATTTATAAAATATTGGATTTATAAATTTGATCAAAAAAAGGATAATTTCAAATAATGCAAAATATTCCAAGCTTTATATTAACGAATAAATATTTATTGGAAAATATATAATGACGTAATTTGCAAACAGGAAATAGTATATTTACAATTACAACAAATAATTATCAACAATAAAAAAAAAATTGTGGAAGATAGGTTTGTCATGGTCGTTACATTACGTAATATTTCAAATAGTTCAATTTCATTGAAAAGAAGGGCCATTTTGTAATTATCTTTCTATAATTATTTGTTATTATTTATTCAATTTAAAAACTAAACAATATTCGGTTTCTATAATATTGAATTTAAATTGATTTTAATTTTTATTTAATCTCAGAGAACTTGTGCAATAGTCGTTTCTCACAATTTTACAGAAATCATTATATTATTTATGTTGTATCTTGCAGAAAATAAATTTATAATAATAGTTTTTAATGAAATATATATATATATATATATATATATATATATATATATATATATATATATATATAAATCTAAAATAATATCTATTTAAAATGTTTTACGTTTAATACAAAATTTAATTATGATAATTATGATATTGAATAATTTTTCATTTTGTTGGGTTTTTAATAAAGTTTTTATCATGATTTCTTATCAGAAAACACCACAACATCATTATATTCCGATTAGCTGGTGTGAGCAGCAAATTCTAATAATATACGTTTGTATCTCAAAACAAACATGTAACACGTGTCCTTTACACTATTTTTTTCTTCAAATAATGAAAATTACCCCTTTTTTATGAACTTCCATTTTTTATTTTTATATACAACGAAAATGTTTGCATGTACTTTAAAACTAAAGCCATTACATTCAATATTGAGGTCAATATTACTGCACTAAAGGGAAATATAGTTTTTCAGTTTTATATGTGTTTAAATATTTACTTTTAGTAATCAATACATATATTTATATGATAGTTGATCTCTTTCAAAATTACTAGATATAAAACATTCTAATATAATATGAAATTGATTAAATACTGTTGTATATTTTTTACATAATATAAAATTATATGGTCATATAAGGCACCCAATGAACCTATCATGAAAATTATTGAAAATTAGTTAGCGAAAAAGTAAACTATATACACACATTTACATAAACTAAGTTTAGAGTCGTTTAATAATTTCTAAATAATTTTTATATGATGCAAATATCTAATTTCAGGAACCTAACCACATTTTCTAAAGAGGAATACAAATATCATTTAAAAAGTATTGTTTACAACTTGATTTATCTTGAGTAATTCTACTTGTATCAAACACAGATTAAATTTATATAGTATTAATTAAAAAAATATTTAATTTTATCGAAAATATATTTATAACATTAAATTTGTAAAATCCAGATTTTCATAAATAAACACTTTTAAGTTCTTTAAAATATTCTATCATAATATAATTAAATTTAATTAATCCAGATGAATTTTTCTTTATTATTGACCCGACAAAAATATTAAAGAAATATTAATAATGGAAATTGATAAAATTTATCTTAAAAATATAACTACAAAAAATATTCAACACTCAAACTAAATATTTTTGCGCACGAGTCTTATAAGTTGTAGTTACGTATTTATAATTTAAAATAAAATACCTATAACGTAAGATGCAAATATAAAGCTCATTTTTTATACAAAAATAAAAATAATTGTCTCTTCAAATATCATGTATTCAAAAAAACAAAACAGAAATTACTAATTTACAACTAATCTGTATAAGATAAATATATACAATTTTCAACTTCAGTAAATGTTTCAAACGTAAGAAATATATATATATATATATATATATATATATATATATATATATATATATATATATATATATAAACATGCCACTAGCCATAAGGCCCAACAACTAGTTTTTTTTAATTATTGGTAATGGTATTTTACCAACGAAGATATTTTCTTTTTCTCTAATTAGTACGAGTATTAACTGTCAATGAGTAACAAATAATTATTCTTAGAACAACTTAGCATGTTTGTCGAATTTTGAATGTCCTAGTGATTTTGAACATTTCGCATTTACGCCAAAGACAAAAGCTTTATTCGAAGGACCCATTATTTCTACTTCCACATGGGTCTTTCTCTTCTTGCTACGTTACTTATATGACATACATATATAATTTTGTAAATACATCACATAAACTTAAGAGCTTTTACACAAGACATCTGAAAAGTTAATTATCAAGAAATACAAAATTTAGTTTATATTTAAAATAACACATAGGTATTATCAATTTTTGATATAAGATTTTTCTTAAACAAATAAATTATTATTATATACATATAATTATTATTGCATATTTTTTTGTACAATCAATATCAAATTTTTTTTTGTTTTAAGATCAATCACGTTTTACATAATAGGTACCGGGTGGTCCATTTAAAGTGTTTTCGGGAAATATTTCGGAAACAATACATTATACGCAGAAATGACTTAGGCAAAAAATAATCGTACAGAAGGGGGCCATAATTCCATAATATTGGTTTTGTTCTAGATGGCGCTGTTGTTGCTAAAACAAGGTCAACTCAATTTTCTTAAATGGAAACCCCTATTTTTGATGCATATTCAGATTCCTCGTTAAAAACTAAGTAGAATTTACTTAACTTATTTTTTAACGAGGAATGACAGATTACAGCGTCATCTGTCATTCTGACGAAAAAATAAGTTAAGTAAATTCTACTTATTTTTTAACGAGGAATCTGAATATGCAATCAAAAATAGGGGTTTCCAATTAAGAAAATTGAGTTGACCTTGTTTTAGCGACAACAGCGCCATCTAGGACAAAACCAATATTACGGAATTATCGCCCCCTTCTGTACGATTATTTTTTGCCCAAGTAATTTCTGCGTAAAATGTATTGTTTCCGAAATATTTCCCGAAAACACTTTAAATGGACCACCCGGTATATTTATCAAGTTAGTATTTTAATTATAATTTATTTTTCAATTATGTGTTGCTTATAGAGTTATTTCATTTTATTTATATTGTATATTTAAAAGGTAGAACTTTCCGGAAATTTATGAAAAATATCGTTCTTGAAACGTACTGGCAAATTAATTTGTCAGATACTCGTATACATATTTTAAGATATGAAGTAAGAATTAAAAAGAAAGTAAAAGGTATATTAATTACATTCGTATTCAAGGGTAAGCCGAAAAATTGAAACGTGCTTATTAAATTTCGTAAATCGAAATGTTACCGATGTTGTATGGTTTCGTAAATTTCTTATGATTATCTTAGCGTTAACCTATATTGCGGGGAGCAAAAAATTTTTCTAACGGACACGAAATAGACAATATGTCTTTTTTTCAGTGTGTTATTTAGGTTGAAGCATATTAACGGTTAATTTGATTTGTTCGTTTTTTTTTTTGTGTTACAGTGCCAAGACTTGTCTTCTGACGCCGATTCTGATGAAGAACCTTGCGTCAAGCAACCACGCTTAAGTTCTGATTACGCTGTTTACAGTAATCCCAGTCAGTGTGATGATGTGAGTATATTATGTTCACCTCATTTCTTCTTTCGTGTTTTCTTCCTGTAATTGAAATAATAAACAGTCAGTATCGGATTCTAAAATTTTATTTTGCGACTGTATAAAATTATTGATTTATTTTGTTGTTAAATTTGAATATTTCATATTTTAGACGATAAAATTTTAAAATTAATAAACACAAAACTGTATGAAAAAAATATGAAATTAACAAGTCAATACTAGATTTTTTTGCACTTACAGAAAATCATTTTATTTTATCTTTTAAACTTTCCAATTTTTATTTAGAATTTTACTTATGTAAAACAATCAAAAAAATAGAATTATATGAAAAAATATTTTGTTTTATACTTTAAAAACATTACAAAAATCAATTATATATCTTTTTTTTTTACAAAAAACAAAACATACATACTAAATTTTTCAAATATAATCAACATATTCCAAAAAAGTCGCCAAAATTTTTAGGTTATATGTAATTACGTATTATTTTGAAGATTTGTAATATATTAATAATAGGTTTGTTTTTGTCATTTATGAAACTGGTTTGTTACTGGACGAGGTACACGTAGTGTAGTAAATTGCAAGCTAAATTGATATTGCGCACAGCTCGGATACTTCTGAATTGAGTCCAAACAGATTTGATAGTAGGTTAGAACAAACAATTGCGACATGTGTTTTTACGATAATTCGTCTATTTCATACAACTAAAATTATTGTTAGAAAAAAATATAAAAAATATTTTCAAAAAAAAATTTTACTGTTTACATTATAAAAATATAGGATGCAAAAATGTGTGTTTATACGGAATAAAAATACTAATGTAATTTTGTAGTACATGATATGCAAACATGAAAATCATATTTTTCTCATGAAATCCTCTCATTATATATGCACGTTGCATGCATAAGCATATCTACGCATATGCATTGAAAGTAGTAACTGCCGTTAAATTATACGTTGTATTTTATTTTATTCTACAATTTTCTAAATTTGTAATTAATATCTAATTATATATATATATATATATATATATATATATATATATATATATATATATAAAGTAATTGGAAAATAAATAAAATATTTTTATTCAAATTAACAAAACAACATTTAATCCCGGAAGAAATGTATTTGAAAATTTTTGATTTAAAACATATTTTTATTGATGCAAAGCTAAAATAATCTTAACGAATAAATTTACATATTTACCCCTACGATAGTATCAGTGATCAATAAATTGGGCATTAGCTTAAGATTTATTATTTCATGTGGTCGTTTTCTTGTTGAAATTATAGTACTGATTCAAGAATCGTGATTCACGAATTAATAAGCTGTCTAATGCTAATGAACCTTGTGTCGTCTTCATTTTAAATTTAGATTTTTTTTGTAATGAACTTTGACCGCTGAAGTTTGTTGTCATACATTTATTTTGTTTGTTTGTAATTAATGTAATATATATATATATATATATATATATATATATATATATATATATATATATATATATATATATATAAATAAATATTTCAGTATTTTTATTATCGACAATATTTTCCGTGTACATGGTTTATTACTTTTACTTCACACCTGCATACTTGTGTAAGCAGCATTATAGAAAAATATGAAATGTTAATAATACATTGTATGATTGTACCATAAAATTGTCAATAATGATATTAATATTGCTGATAATTAGATTAATTATAGTTGAAGAAGTGACACACCTTTCTATTAGAAATACAAAGAAATAGCTTTTCTAAATTAAAAGATCTTTGTTTTATGAATGTGTTTTATTAACTCAACATTCTTCTTTCTATAAAAGAAATTTATTTAGACAAGTCAAATATTTATATACGAGGGTGAATCATAAATTATTAACCGTGTGATTTGTAAAATTTATTGCAACAGTGAAAATGTTAACAGTTTAAAATTTGCAACAACTTAATTTACTCTTCCTAGAAAATTATAGGAGACACAATATTATTTATGTATTTTTGTTTTGTATATTTTTATTTATAAGAAATAATAAAAGTCGATCATTGCAATAGATAGAAATTATATTGAGTTTGTTATATTTCAAAATTCTAATTTTGTATATTTTTAATACTTTACAAGAAGATAAAAATGGTATGAAATATGTAAAAAGATTATTTTTCATAATTTTTTGATAGTTTATAAAAATATAATTTAATAAATTTTTAACTACCATAATTAAAATATGAAAAAAATTCAGGTTTTTTTAATGAAATTTTAATATCATTTACAGGAAGATATGGACCACTCAAATGTACCTGAAACGGCAATGAATATTGACAGTGAACCGGTAAACGTAATCATAATGGCTAACGAAAACGAACAAATGTTAAACGAAATTGAACATAGCGAATCTACCGCAACCGATCAGCAGTAAGTTTAATTTTTTCTTTTTTATGTTTTATTTTATTTAATGTTATTATTATACTTCCAAAATGTATAATATTTTTAAGTATACATTTTCTCGATAGTCTAATCTCTAATAACAATACTAACAAGACTGTGTCTGAAAATATATCCTTAAATTTTAACTATAGTAAAAAAAAAAATGTTTTAGGATTAGATTCTGTTTAATTGTTTTATAAAAACGACATTTCGATTGAACTGAACGTTCGTCAAAATTTATCAATAACATTATTAAAGTAAATAACAAGTACATAGCAACAAGTTACTAGGTAACATATAAGTAACTAGATCATAAAAATTCTAGATTTTTAATTAATGGAAACCAAATTTTATTTAACTCAATGCCTTGACAGTGATTCATATTATTCTTTTCTTTATAAATTTCTATTGCTTCTTTTATTAATCTATTGCTAATATTGATTGGTCTAGCAATTAATTATATAGTGTTAGACGTAGCTAGTTTAGTAAAATGATATGGAAAAAATAAACAAAAAATATTTAAGATAATATAAAATTTTTAACATATTTTATTTAAAGCCTGTGTGACACGATGCATTAAAATGATGAAAATCAACGCGTTAAAGTGCGCAGTAGTTCAATTTTCGTCAAAAATTTAGAAAATGGAACCGCTGCGCATTTGAACGCGTTGATTTTCTGTATTTGAAAGCGTCTGACAGACCAACGCGAATTATCCGCTGACGCTGCGAATATTTCGTGGCGATAAATTCGCAGCGCTGTATATACATGGCGGTTTATGGACAAGCACAGATCTGAACGTCATGTCACCTCTCGCGTCGCGTCGCGTCGCGTCGCGTCGCGTCTACGCGTATGCAGCGTTTTTATTCGTGGCGAATTCAGTTCGCTGCTGACAGCGTTTTATTTCGCTCCGTAATTAATTTCGCACACTCAAACAATGGGAAGTACTGAAAAATTGATTTCAATTGTGCAAAATTATCTCATTTTATACGATCAGAGTAATTCAGAGTACAAAAATATAACAGCAAAGGATAAAATATAGAGGGAAAGAGGAAAAGGATGTAATGAAAGCTAAGTATTAATTATTGATCTTTTTATTATAATTTTTTTGAATTTCAAATTTATAGAAAAGTATAGTAATAATACCATTTTATACGAGCAGGTACATATTTACGTATTTTTAAGAATTAAAATAATACATAAACTGTTCGTCGTTCTCAATTAATGTCATGGGCCCACTTTCTTTTTTTCCTGAAAAAAAGGCATACATTTATTTATCCACATAAAACACTATAATAATTGTAAATGTGGTAAAAAAAAATACTAACTTGGCATTTTCTTCCGCCTCCAAGGTAAGCAATAAAATAGCCCCTTCTTCGTCTGATGAAGTATACATTTTAAAAAAATAACATTGTTACCACTATTTGCGCTGTCGCATCACTGACACTCCTCCGGTGTGAATAAACAAAAAAAATTTCACTGCCGCGCTGCGTGCGAATATTATCGCCGCGAAATATTCGCAGCGTCAGCGGATAAGTCGCGTTGGTCTGTGGGACGCTTAATGCATCGTGTCATACAGGTTTAAGATCAAATTAGGTTATGCCTGATTAAGTTAGTTAGTAATGTAGGTATGTAAAATAAATTTATTTTATTTCAATAGCTATAATAAGTAAGTATAGCTCGTTCTGGCATAGTGCGAGGTTCGGGATGGTGGCACGTTTTGTGCACGAATCATTCCGTGTCATGATGTTTACATGTTAAGTAAGCCAAGGATCGTTGCGACTTTGTCAAAAGTTAAATTATTTTAAATTATGTATTTCATTATAATAAAATAAAGTAATTTTTCTTAAATCACAAAATAATTTAATAAAGCTAAATACGTATTTCGAAAGCTAAGCTTTCATCATCAGTAGAAAAAAATAAAACTAACGTTCTTGTCAGTGATCAAAGGTAACACAAATACTCAACGTACCCAGTGGTCGAAAAACACAGTGTTCTTTGACTACTGAGTACGTTGAGTATCTGTGTAACCTTAGATCACTGATTAGGAATTTTGTTTTAACTTTTGCTACTGATGCTGAAATCTTAGCTTTCAAAATATGTATTTAGCTTTATTAAATTATTTTGTGATTTAAAGGAAATTATTTTGTTTTATTAACTTTTCGCCACAGTAAGATCATATTTTTAACCAGCTGACGCGTTGATTTATGTTACTACATACGAGTCTATGCGAATGTATACGAGATTAGATGAGTTGAGCTGACCCTAACAAGATCTTTTGACTTGCGTTTGTTTTATCGCCTTTTCCAGACAATTTTGCGAGTCACGCGTCATGAGTTCTGTGCAACAGCGAGCAACTTTGATTTCACGACGCGTGACTTGCAGTACATTTTTATAGTTCGCAATAACACCTTTATGAAAACAAAAATTTGAAAAAGAAAATGTTAAAATATAAATATAAAAATGTATGAATTTTATAAAATAAATGTTAATATTTATTTGTAATCAAGGAAAAATTTTTCTCAGTTATTAATGTTATAGAATTTCAAAATTAAGTTTATCGCAACTAATTCGTCATATGTGACTTATTCTTTTTTATACTTAAATAAATATATTCCACAAGTCATTGCATAAAATGTCACAGAATTTATATAATTTTTTTTTTTTAATTCAAACTCGAAAAATTTATATTTCTTCAAAACAAATAAAAATATGTGTAAATTATATACTGCACATAAAGGTTTTTTTTTTAATAAAAATAAATAAAATTTGTAGATATTTAACACTTTCATTTAAATATTGCTTATAACCATGCAATTTTCAATTTTAAATCGCTGAAACCTATTTTTATTTTGAAATATCAACCAAATATATAAAATAAACTACTAAAAATGAAATAGAAAAATTCGTTAAAAAAAAATTACAAAATATTTGTAAACATATATAGATCTTATTAACACATTAGAAAAACCAATATTTTTGCATACCATATACAGTGTGAAAATTAAGTAACGCATAAATTCAGTAATTCCGTTGATATTAATTTTTTGGAAAAAAATCTCGAAGGGGTATAGCGATTTTAACTACAGCGAATATAATAAGTGTTATTATTTTGGTTTTTTCAAATTAGAAATACTATTTTATTAATAAAAATGGTACAATTGAACGAAAAACAGAGATAAAGCAAAATAATAACACTTATTTTATTGTGACATTTATAAATTGTATAATTCTGACAGTTGTAGCAAATGTTTTTTGTTTTATACACCGATATACACCGATTTTGCTAATTTAATTAATTTTTAATATTTCAACTTTAACGACTAGTTTTCTCAATTTTTTTCAAATGTAACTTATTGAAAATTTTATACGGTTGGAAACGGTGTGAAAAGTACTACCAAAATCAATAATAAAAAATATAGGTTGTCATTTAAAAAAAAAGTCGATGACGTCATAACATGAAAAACAAATGACATGAAAATAGGCTGAAAATATTCGCTGTAGTCAAAATCGCTATACCCCTTCGAGATTTTTTCCAAAAAATTAATATCAACGATATTACTGAATTTATGCTTTACTTAATTTCCACACTGTATAGTAATCTAGCTTTGTTCTGATAGTTGTAATTTTTATTTTTGAAAATATATAAGTAGTATAATTAAATAATTTGCTAGGGGGCCTTGTGTCTATGTAGGAGTGGCTGAGCCCCACCTGGCCATTTCGTAGCTACGGACCTATTGTGGTATCGTTTCCGTTATACATAAAGTTCAGTAAGGTTGTCACAGCAAAGTTTTTACATAAACATATATTTTTCAATATACCTTAAGACACATATTGATATCCGATTTTATAATGGGTTTTGGTGGAGGTGCCGTGCCGATTATGGTAATTGAAGTAGAGGTATTTCTACATTTGTAATCATGCGTCGACCTCTATTTGCTGGATTTATATTACGAGGCTGGCAATTTTGTTGTTTGCGTCTTCGACTTGTTAGTCCGCTTCATCAGTCGCTAAATTTAAATTAAATTCTCAGTAAATATTAATCTTTATTCGTAAAAATATAAATAAAGTGTTGATTTCTAAAAACTATTTTCCTACCTGCCGCTTCCTAACTTTACTAAGCAGTAATTGTACTGGTTAATGCACTACCTAAATCAACAACAAATTCATCTGAAGCCATTTTAAGTGCCATTTGAAGCACATCATCTCCATAGCTATTACTTGTGTAAACAACAACTTTGGGACTAAATTATAAATATACAGGATGATGCAAAAGTACTGGAATTTCTGGAATTAATATTTATTTTCCAAATAAAAAGTTACGATCTTTATTCTTTCTGCAGGCGTGTATCGCTCTATATCGATACTCCCAAGTATTTATTTTAATCTGAAAAAGAGAAACTCAATAAATATTAATTCCAGAAAGAATTATTGAAATTAAAAATCCTGAAGGTATTTTTATCAGTTTGAATTTTCTTTGAATATAATCGATGTTTATGAAAAAAAAAAAAACCCATAATATTCTATCGTGGTTTACACATTGTAGCAGCATATTTCGTTGGCGGCTGAGGTGCTTTTACAAAAATTAACTTAGAAAAAAAGATGTATAGGAAAAAATACTTATATTGAAATATATTATTATATTATTTAAAGATACGTTATCTGTGGTCACCATAGTAACAGTATAGTAGCAATCATATTGTCTATGGTTGCCATGGTTAAAGTATGACGTCATTAATTCTATAAAAAAAAGACATTAAGTTAACTTATGGTGGTTATCGTAATGCAATGTTAAATAAGCATAACTATCATATAGTCCGATTATCATAAGTTCCGTTGCACGTCATTATGTTGGTGACCAACCTAATAACATAAAAGTATTTGTATGTAATATATTTTGTAAATATATTAACAAATATATAACAAATAAGTAGTAATTATATAAAATATTGTTTTGACTTCGTATTTATTCTTGCTATACGTGGTAACAACGATTTTTTCGTGAAGTTGTACGTTTATATGAAACATTTGTTTTTTACATTACAGTGAATGGTTCAAACTTTACAAATAAATGTTTCGATAATATGAATAGTTTCGATAAAAATTAGAAAATCACTATTAATATATTTTTGGAACAAAAACCGCGATATGAACAATTTTACAAAGTGCGTTATTCGAAATGCAATATAAGAAAGGTTCTCATGAAATAAGATTATTGTATATGAGTGATAAGTACGTTTTAAATCAAAACAGATTTTTTTAATGCCCAAAATGAAAATTAAGCTTGAAAGACTTAACTTTTAGAGTCTACTCACTCAAAGAAAATTTAACTATCAGAACTACGCAGTATCTAGACAAAAGCGTTAAAGAAATATTTCGAAAAAAATAAATGCTGACGTATATAAAATGAAAAAGAATATTTTAAGACTACAAGATAGAAATCTAGACGAAAAATTTTATTTAGCAAACTTGGAAATATTCCGGACAGACTTGGTTGTTTAATGCTGTTATTTCATAAATTATTTTTCTGAATTTGTGCAAATAATACTTTTTTGTTGTCGTTTGATTTCTTCAAAACAATAAGCAATGTCCCGTTTCCGTTTCAAAATACTATTTTTTTTTTTCAGTTTTATTACACAAAATTTATTTATTATAATTATTGTAATGTTCTCAAATAAACATATTAAAACATGAAATAATATTTTAATTTTATTTATTTGTATATATTTGTGCTAAGTTACATGGAATTTGTTATTTATTTTTATTTTATTTAAAATGTATTATGATAAGAATGAAACAATAATTACATTAGTTTATGCAACTTGCATAACATTGAAAAGGGATAAATTTATTCTATGCTCATGTAAACGTGCTTAGTGATAATCTCATGGATTAGTTACTTTTTTAGATGATGTACAATGGAACTTAACAATAATCTGACTATAAAATAGGTGTCAAATGTGAAGTTTAGGTGCATGTTAAAGTATTTGTTAAAATTTTGTTATTTTCAGAATCAAAATGTTTAAAACTACTGATTAAAACAGATTTTATCGAAATATAATTTGGATCCGTATAGTCCAGTTTTTTGGTCTCAATTTAAGATAAAAGAAATATATATATATATATATATATATATATATATATATATATATATATATATATATAAATCATTCATCTATAAATGTGTTTTTGTATAAAATACACTTTATAAAAAGAAACTTATCTTTTTTGAATGGCTTTTACAGTTGGTCATTCGTGTCACAGCTATTTTTTTTTGTAAATTAAATATGTTTTAATCAAATATATAAAGTTTTTTAAATGAATATATATTGCTATTTACTATTTTTTGTAAATTAAACAAATATTAATTAATAAATTTGAAATAATTCATAAAATTCATAATTCATTGGACTCTATATAACATTTAAAATTTTCCATCCAGCCGCCACATTTAATAATAGTGTGACGTCATTCTAAACTACCTAATTCTATAATTGAACTGCCGTAGATCAGTATTTTATGAAATAACTAGTTATTTTATGGAATATCGGATCATACACTTTAACGGTGACATATATTATATTATGTAAACTGTGATACCTACTTCACGCAATTCTTTTTTATAGTTTTTTTACAGAAATTGTTCTTAATAATTCTTCTCGAAAATCTCTTGCAATAATTATTTTCTTTAAAATAAGATGAACAAATATATGATGTTTTATGATTAACATGTCCTTGCAAGAACTGGCATTTTTCCATCCATAGTTCTTTAATTTTTTCGTTTCTAGGAAAGCTACGAAAATACACTATTTTATTTCTTGCTTTAACTGTAAATGCATTATTTTTATAAATTTTCAATATGCATCAACATAAATGAAAATTAATTATAGTTGCAAAAATAATTTTTAAATATCAAATTTATAATATTGTTTATATATTTTGAGTTTATAATTTTCAATTTATCAGGAAAATTCCTAGTTTCTTGCCACCCAATTTACTACTGCGTTGCTATTAGTATGTATAAATTATTTTTTTAACGTACTTATTTTTATTTTTAGGAATTACAAAAGTTCAAATGGAGTTAATGCTGAAACGAAATACGAAAATAGAATCCAAACCGAAAGTAATACTTTTAGAATATTTTATGATAATTTTCCAAAGACAACCATGTAAGTTAATATTTTATGACTAGTTTTATATAAATATATAAACATTATATTGTGTTTTTTACAGTTTTGGCTCAAATATAAATGAAAAGACACGTCACACAAAATGCAATAATACACTTCAAAAGTTACCGGTTTATGACAATTTATCCACGAAGTAAGTATATAGTATTTACATTTTTTTTTAAGTATTTTAAGATATTGCTAGAACAAAATAGAATAATAACAAATTATTAATATAATATTGATACAATTTTAAAAATAAAAATATTTTTCAGTCCAAATACGAACGTCGCAAATGTTGGGGCCTATTACTATAAACATAGAGACACTGATACAGAAACTGAAACTCAAATGTCAATCACATCAGTTACTTCTTCTAACTCTAAAAAACAGAAAATAAAAGACGAATCTTCTGAGGACGAATTCACTTATTCTGCTGGACCAATTCAACCAACTATTCTAAATGAAACAACCAGTGAGGAGCAGTCGGACAAATTTGAAGTCGATCTTCCATCTGCTAATAAAGAGGATATTCAGATTTTGGTACAACGTGCGGACGAGTTAGTTTCAACACCTAGAGTCGATCCAATGATGTTCCATACGGAACAGACAAAGTCAAAATTGTCCAGAGTAAAGGAATGGCTGAATTTCGAAACAGATAAACCTGTTGATAGTTGCGATGCAAGTGGTGAATCGACTTCTGGAGAATCAGAAGAAGATAAGGAATCTCAATCTTCGGAAGATTTGAACGACAGTGTTGTTACATGTAGACCGCAAGCACTTGATGATTCGAACACAAATTTGAATTCAGAAACATTGGTTACTGTTTTAAGTTCACCGGACACCAGTAAAGTAAGTTTTACTATTTCATTCATTTATAGGTAGTCAGTAATATATTATAATTTTAAAATTTATTGGGAATTTTCTTAATATAAAAATACATTCGGTTGATTTATTTAAAGTTTAATGTTTCTAAAATACGTAATCTAGAAGATAGAGAAATTAATTCTAAATAATATAATAATTTTAGTACATATTATTACACAATAGAGTACCCTGCGCTTTTTTTTTTAATTCTGAAATAAGAATATAAATAAAATAGCAAATAAAACCAAATATTGTGAAGTATTTTTAGAAAAACAATTTTTTATAAATTTAATTTTTGTTTTCCGTACTTGGTAAATATATGTGCCACAAGTTGTTATGTAATGTGTAATGTTTCCCAATTTCTTTATAACATATTGCGTTCTCTAATTCGTAATAGTATATGCATCAAAGACGAACGTTTAAAATAAAGAATCATATCTTCGGTTTTAAATAATTTTTGAGTAGAAAATTTTTACTGCAATAGTTATTGGAAATTTTAGTGCAAGTTCTCCATTGCTTATGATGATAAAATTTGTTAAATGTAGCTTCTCTTTAAATGTTTTTATTATTAGGATTAAAATTAATATTAAATTGAAAATATTTAAAAAAAATAATGTTTATCTAGGTAAATCTACGGCCTCGATTGCAAATGAAAGGACATCGTCCATGGAGTGTTTCTTGTTTATCTCAACTGTCACAAACGTCCCCAACAAAGAATAATGACGACTCACATCTTAACTTTTCTATATCCGAATCGGCTTTAAATAAACTAGCAATTACTTCTTCACCTACAACTGAAAAAGCTCGATCTTTCACAGCTAGTGCTAACAGTATTGGTGTCCACGGTAACAATTCTACATCGTCCACTGTTGAAGAATACAGCGTTATGTATATGAATGAAGGCAATAAACCTGTTTCAGCTAGAAAGAAAAAGATTAGGATGCGTCGCAAACACATTGTAAGTTTTGTTTTTGCTTTTTTTTATTATTATTATTCAAACATACTTATAATCATATATACATTTGTTAATTGGATTTGCTGTTTAGATTAAGCGTGAGAAATGTTTGTTGTTTGTAATCATTTTTTTTTTAATTTTAAATTTAATGTTACAAACATATTGTTATTTATTAACACCATCAACTATCTTTTTTAATATTTATTGTATCATTGTTAATGTATGAATTATATTTTTTAAAAAATCTATATTTAATTTATTTTTAATATTATGAAATTTCAATTTGCAATCAACGAAAAATTTTAATAAGATAAAAAAATAAAATTTATGTAATGGAAAATAATTACAAACAGTGTAATTTTATAATTTTATTTAAGTGCATTCTAGTAAGTAAAATTATTAAATTTATTTCAGTTCCGTAAGAACGAATCTGGTTCCGAATCTCAAAGTTATAAATCTCCGTGTCACACTGGAACATCATTTTTCAAACCAATCACATGTAGTTTAGTTAAATCTGGTTCATTTTCTGGTTCTGGTTCAAAAATAATGGTTAACGAACGTTCTGTGGCAAGTGATCCATCTGCACGACCACATACAAAGGGAATTTGCGATACATCAACAACTAGTGGAGCTGATAGCGATGAAGAAAGAAAACTGTTAAGGTAATGTTTAACAAATTCAATTTTACTCATATCTGAACTGATGTTTATTTTTTATTTTTTCAGATTGCCGAAATTCTTGATTGGACCACACGTCGGCCTTGTTAAAGGATATTGCCCACCGAATCTCAAAACTACTTGCAGAGATAGTAGCCCGGAAAAAACTAGCTTAAACACCGCCGAAGAACAATCTAGCTCTTTATCTGAACAAGCATGGGATAATTATCAGGTAAATATTAAGGAAGGGTTGTTTAATTAAATTTTCCATCACTTATAACAAATTATAAAAATTATAGGCTTTATTATTTAAATTATTAGTTATAGTTTTAATATGAATTTAGTTTTATGTATTGTGTGAAAATGATTTTATAATTCTTTATATTTTCTATAAATACATAAATTTATAGATAATATAAAATCACATACATTAATTGCTGTTCATTTATATTTAACTTTTTAACACGCACACTCGAATTATCTCGAGCAACATATAGTGGCAGAAATGTGCATATTCGAGTTAATTTGAGCAGCATTGTATTTTTTTATAAATGTTTGACGGAAACTAATTTCAACACAATGGATAGAGTTTGTGCTACACTCTTACGGGTACATGGCGTGATTGTGTATACAGGGTGTTTGCAATCAAGGTATTTTATTTTTAAGGGGTGATACTACAGGTCAAAACAAGGCGATTAACGCCAAAACACCTTAGTAAAAGTTTT
The DNA here is from genome assembly GCA_963966155.1 of Clivina fossor. Lineage (NCBI taxonomy): Eukaryota > Metazoa > Arthropoda > Insecta > Coleoptera > Carabidae > Clivina > Clivina fossor. Next base: position 76,903,099 of record OZ014550.1, read on the forward strand.
CTAATAAACGAGATATTCATTTTTTTTTTAAGTAAAATGGTAGCATATGGTATAATTTTTATTATCCAGCTCACAAAAAAAATTATTCTTCATAATAGTTTTGGGTTTGCTTGAAACGAATAAAAATGTAAAAATATTCCAGGTTTTAAATACAGGATGACTCGGATTTGCTGATTTGTGTTTCAACTTTTAGGTAAAATACCCTTATTTAAAAAATTTGAATAATTTTATTTGAATATTATGTTTAGAATTACAATTTAAGTTTACATACAAAAATTTGTGCCGATCGTCGATTGTTAAAACACCTTAGCAAATCGACAATCGGCACAAATTTTTGTATGTAAGCTTTACAACTTTTACTTTTGTATGTAAGCTTAAATTGTAATTTTAAACATAATATAATCCTATTAATCAAATAAGGGTATTTTACCTAAAAGTTGAAACACAAATCAGCAAATCCGAGTCACCCTGTATTTAAAACCTGGAATATTTTTACATTTTTATTCGTTTCAAGCAAATCCAAAACTATTATGAAGAATAATTTTTTTTGTGAGCTGGATAATAAAAATTATACCATATGCTTACCATTTTACTTAAAAAAAAATGAATATCTCGTTTATTGGAAAACTTTTACTAAGGTGTTTTGGCGTTAATCGCCTTGTTTTGACCTGTAGTATCACCCCTTAAAAATAAAATACCTTGATTGCAAACACCCTGTATATGTATATATATATTTTTTTCAAAATTTAAATAAAGACAAATAATGAAAAATAATAATTTAAAAAAAAAAAAAAACCGAAAATCATGATTGTGTAAGTTATTTTAGTATTTACGTAATTTAATTTTTAATCCAATGTTAACAAAACTATTTTAGATATTGTTTCTAGAAATATATAACTTATAAACATAAAATTAATTTTTTGTTATATTTTACAAAAATTTGTATAAATAAATATTTTCACTAATAAAAAAAATGTTTTTTTGGACGACTTTTTATTTAAAAAAAAAAAAGCGTATTAAGAGGTTAATTAATTTTTACAAAATTATATTGTACTATCGTTAACAAAATAATATATTTAAATTATTTATTATAAAGTCTCTTATGTATGATCGAAATAGAATATTACAAATGTCAAAAATTTTAACTTGATTTAGAAAAGATGAATTTTGAGTTTTAACACAAATTTGTTTCTTTGCAAAGTTTAGAATTCTGAAAACTTAATTTTATGTATTGAGTTATGGATAAAATGAAATACCTATATTATCTGGTAATATATAGTTGACATTATTTCATTGCAGTAATAGATTATTGTAATAGTCATGTTTATTTTAAAGTTTTTCTTCAAAAATCCAAAATATCACTATTTTATATTCTTTCAGGAAAAATATTTATCAGAAAACTACAGCGAGGCACATGATTCGGACGCGGCAAGGAGATTACTAGAATTTGGTGAAGATTATCATAACTACATTGATAGCCAATCAGATTGTCGTTCAGCTCATTCGTTAAGTCATGATTATTCGCCTTTATTCAAAAGAAAACCACCACCAATGCCTACGTACGCGGATTCTGATTCGGAAATTGAGGACATAAAGCAATATATCAACGACTCAAAAGCACAGTTGAAGTACACTAGAGACATCTATGAGAAACACGTTGCTATGGGATTCAGCGAATTCTTGGTATCAAGCGATTGTGTAAGTATCTATTTGTTAGGGAGATTTTTAACATTATTTGAGGACGTACAAAAGCTTTATTTTTATATACAAAGAAACCTTAATGCATTGTTTCTGTTATTGTTGTTTTTTCACAAATTTTGTTTCATACTATTTAGTAGCAAGCATTGAATAAAAAGACAGAGGCAGAAGCATATGAATCAAAACAATGCGACCAAAAATTTAATGTTTTAAAATGGAGGACTTCGTTGATTTAATCAATTACATAAAATGTTCTAGTAAACTGTAAAATTAATTATAATGTTATTAAATTCCCTATCAGGTTCGTTATTGTTTTTAACAATGACGCGTTTCGACTTTTCAGTCATCTTCAGATTTTGGTACGTGTTGTGGCTCGAGTGAACTCACACACGGACACGGACCAAGATCTGAAGATGACTGAAAAGTCGAAACGCGTCATTGTTAAAAACAATAACGAACCTGATAGGGAATTTAATAACATTATAATTAATCATAACCAGGACCTAAGAACAAAGGTTTATCTTTTGACATTAATATTAAACTGTAAAACATAGAAAACACAACACAATAATTGTGTTGTGTTTTCATGTTAGTGACAATAATTATTATTGTCACTAACTATACTATCTAACTGTTCAACACAACAGCAGCAGAAATATAAATGAACTCCAAAGCTACTGAATAAAAAAAACTCTTTTTATTTAATGACCCCAAGCAGACACGAGTCACTCTGGCTGTTCCGGACATTGCAAAATACCGGGAAAGTCCCAAAATTCAATTTCAACCAATCAGGACATATATGTATATATTAGGTGTTTCAAAATGGTCGATTTCTGTCGCACTACTTGCAATGCTAAAAATACGAAGTACTCCTTTCTCTCCTCTCCTTTTATTCAATGGTATCAAGATTAACAACATAAATAAATGAATATTATATTTATTTATTCAAAACCGACGCATTCAAGCTTTATTGTATTCAAAAAAAGTTAATGTGAATAAATAATGAAAAAATAAATATAACAAATACATATTTTTTAGACAATTTCGGGGCGTTACAAATGTAATTATAAATTTACGTATGTAAATATTTGTCTTTGTTTTTGAATAATAAACATAATTATTTTATGAAATTACTATAAAAAAAATTCAGTTTCTTTAATCGTCTTCTAGAAATAAATCTTCACACGAATTTACAATATTATATTTTGATTTTGTTTCCGGTATATTGTTTATTTTTATTGTGTAATATGTGTTATTCAAAAAAGATATTTTTAAAAAATGAGACAATAAAATATTAGACGTATACTTAAAATTGTATGTGAGAGTTGCATGAGTCGTCGATAAATAATTTACTATGGTTATGTTTAGGATTTTTTTTAATATCATGTTTTGGTTATAGGGAGAAATTATTGCTACATGTGAACGTCATATTTACGGTTTAGAAGTAGTTATAGACGCTAATGACGATACAAAAGTCTTGCCGGATATTGAAGTAACCGAAGTTAAAGGTGAGTCATTTTTATTGTTTAGTAATTTGATAAATTTAAATTTAAAAAAATATATGTCATTCAACATACTAGTTACTTTTTATAGTATAGGGGTATAGTTTTCGGTACGGTGTTTGTAACGTTGTTCAAAATTAAAACATAATATATAGAAATTCTTCATATAGTCTCTAGATGACAAATCGGAAAGTTTATGAGTGTGTTGCTTGATCGCTCGATCGTCAGTCAAAATTGTGTGATCACAACTTCTCTCTGACCCATTTTGTTGTGGTTTCATTTTTTTTTTCTTCAGTGATGTCAATTTTACTAGAAAAATTACTAAAGTTTTAAAAAATCTGTTATGGAACATTATTTATCTGATTTTAATAAAATTTTCTTTAAAGATTCTTTTAGTGCCCACATATATTATATAATTTTATTAATATACAGTGTTACCGACTTTCCAAGAAAAAAATTACTAAAATTATTAAAATTTAATTCTGACCTTACTATTTATCCAGATTAATCAAATGTTTACAAAAGATTATTCTATTGGCGCCCACATAAATTATATAATTTTATTGTTTTACAGTGTTTTCAGCTTTCTAAGAAGAAAAAATGACTAAGTTTTTACAAAAAATTCTTTTAGTATCCGCAAAAATTATATAATTTTATTTTTGAACAATGTTGCCAACTTTTGGAAAAGAAATATAAAATTTCTATTTCTATTTCTTAGTATTTATGTGATAATGTCAAAGTGGATTTACCCATGTTTCTAATCTTGTTTTGAAAAAAATATATAGTATTTTCTATTTTATCAATAAATATAATTTTTAGAATTACAATAATAATTATTTAAAAAAAAAAAACTTATATTAGGAAATAATATTTAAAGTTATTAAATATTAACAAAACAACAAAATATATTTGATTATTACTTGATAATAAAATATTGGTAAACTTATATTTGATTGAGGTAAAATGTTTTTAAACCTAGCACATTATTTAAATAACAACGCGTAGAAAATAAAAAGTATTTAATCAAAAAAAATTAAAATATATATTTTCATATATTATATAATCTCAACAGTATTATTAGCTAATAAAATTTACTCAAATATATCATTAAAGAGTTAGTGACGTTTAAGTTTTAAGTAAAGTATATTGCACGCGATATGAAATATGCCAGTTTTAACTTTTGTCAATATAACCCCCTATTTATATTATACGATTTGTTATGCGTCTAAATTTTTGAGAAAAGATAAATAAGTTTATTTTTCTTTATAGACCAGTAGTCTCAAACTCAAATTACTTGCGGATCGAAAACAAATCCTGTATCTTATTAACGTTCCAACAATGGGTAAATATAATTGAGGCGTAATTTTATGATTTTTTTCATAGAAAATTTTGTTTATCGGAACTCATTATATTAAAAATAAAAGAAGCTTTAAATAGGCAAAATTCTTTCAAGAAAGAATATATTAAAATGCATTAAAACGCATGTTGAAGAGTGTAAAAGATATTATTCCTATTCAATCTTCAGGTATATAGAACTATGTGCCAATGCGGTAAAGTTTATATTGAACAAACATGTAGAACTGTTTCCACTAGATTGTCAGAACAAAAGAGAGCAATTCGTCTAATACAGATAAATCCGCTATCGCATTAACGTACGTTACAAAATCTTCATGATATTGATGAGAAAAACAATAGAAATTTACAAAGAAAAAGAAAAAGAAAAGAAAAAGATCAATTAGTGCGAATGCATTATTAGCTAGTCGAAAAGACGGCTGGCTGGCTGGCCGTGTACAGAAAATACGATAAATTCATTGTGGCTACATTATTTATCCGATTTTGATCAAATTTTCAGGAAAGATTCCCCTAGTGCCCACATAAATTTCGTAAGTTTAATAAAATACAGTGTTGCCAGCTTTCCGAGAAAAAAAATGACTAAAATTTTTAAAAATTTATTACGGCCATGTTGTTTAACCGATTTTGTTCAAATTTTCACAAAAGATTCTTCTGGTATCCATATAAATTAGATAATTTCAACAAAGTACAGTGCTGCCAACTTTCTGAGAAAAAATTACTAAAATTTTTAAAAATTTATTATGACCACGTTATTTAACCAATTTTAATCAAATTTTCACTAAAGATTCTCCTGGTGCCCGCATAAATTATGCAATTTTAACAAAATACAGTGTTGCCAACTTATCGAGAAAAAATTACTAAAATTTAAAAAAATTCATTGTGGCTACATTATTTATTCGATTTTGATCAAATTTTCAGAAAAGTTTCTCCTAGTGCCCACATAACTTATAATTTTATTAAAATACGATGTTGCCAACTTTCCGAAAAAAAAATTAATAATTTTCTAAAAATTTGTTTTGCCTGCATTATTTATCCGATTTTAATGAAATTTTTACAGAAGATACCCTTAGCGCCTATAATATTATATATTAGCAAAATACAATGTTGCCAACTTTCGGTGAAAATTTTTTTATTCCTATTTCTTATCATTTATGTGATAATGTCAAAGTGGTCTATATATGGGTTTACCCATATACTTCTAATCTTGTATTTTAGCTAGTCGAAAAACTAGCTTATAAAATCTAACCACATTCGACTAGCTCCATTCTCGCTTTGCGAGAATATTGTTTATATCAAATATGGCTTCCTCTAATTAATAAATTATAAATTTTGTAATCTAGTTAATTGTAGTTTGTTACCTATGTTTTATTTGTTTATTACTTATGCCATTTGTATATTTTTTCCTGATTATGATATACGTGCAGTATATCGAAACGTCGAATATTAATTAAAAATTTAACAGAACTAAAATCTAAAGCTTTTTATTTTAAAATTTTAATTATAATCATTTACAAACAATTTGCATTAATTTTTTTTTATAATAGTTTACTATTAAATATTACGAAAAATATAAATAAAATTTCGAAAATCAAAAAGCATAGAAGTAGATATTTCATTATTGTAATACCGCTTCTCTAGGTTTGTAACTTTTACATATTTTTGAAGGATTATCTAACACTGTTTGATTGAATTAGTTGTCAAACAGATAAATGTAATCATTTGTAAATAATGAAATATACTGTCCATAATATATTTTTAGTTTTTAATAAATTTTTAATTGGAATTGCAATATTTTAATCATTAGCTCAAATATAGTTGGGTTTTGCGTAAAATCTCAGTGCGGGCCATTAGTTTGAGACCACCGATATAGACTATAGAACTGAAAACACTTGCTATTACTTGCTGTATTTTATTTAACTAATATCGTTCTATAATATAAACACCAGATATATAATTTTTATTTCTATGATTTACATTTAAAATGTGTAATGTGGACAAGGGGGGAGGGGAGGAGGATAAATAATTATTGCCAAAAGTACATGTTTTTGCTGGCTATATACTTGATAATGTGATCAGTGTCGTGTTATTCATAAGACACATTAAACATCGATTTGTGGGCCTTTAATATATCTGTGAAGCATTAATTTTTTTATCAACGTTCGAATAACATCTAAAAATGTTAATGAGTGTTATAAAAGAAATCTTTAAAATTTAGGTACCTATATATGTTTTTTTTTTAAATTTTTTAGCAACTTATTTATAGATTAAGAATAATTTTAAAATACATTTTTATATGTATTTCAGTTAATATTTTCTACATATAATTTATAGGAACTATGAGATGATTTTTTTTTAAATATTTAAAAGAATTATTGTTATTATTATTAATCTTAAAATAGGGTGCCAAATATGATATGTATTTCCAAATATATATGCATGTAAAAAAATATACTACTAACATAAAAAATCTTTTAGAACTCATTATATTTAAATAAAACGGCATTAAGTTATAGTTCTGTATTGATATTTATTAATAATCGATGTTTCTACATTATTCACGTACATTATCATCAGAAAAAATTACGCAAATGACATTACAATAAATAAACAGTACATAGAAACAAGTTACTAGGTAACAAAATAAGCTACTAGATTACAAAAGTTATATCCTAAAACCGTTTTATTTTAAGAATATACTATTTATATAAAAAAAAATTGTCAAAGAACAGTACGTAAGATCTTCGCGTAGAACAAAAAACTTCAAACGAAGTTTGTTTACTGAACTCATCGATTCTGTCAGGTATAAGGCATTAACGTATCTGTAGATGAAATTCTTATGTTTTCAATATTCATATCGCGTTTCATATGATCTCGAAATGAATTTTTTTTTCTTTCTGTCGAAGAAAGAATAAACTAATATTAGAAGTAGGTTATTGGGTATTTTTCATGTAAAATTAAATTTTCTTTCAGAAAAATATATTTTCATATTTTACCTTTAATTCTAATAATTAAACTTTTCAACGCAACGTAAGCTAATTGAACTAAATTCCACAGAGATCTATAAATAAATATCTTGTGTATTTTCTATTTGATAAATACGTTTAACATAATAAATAAATTTAGTTTTTAAATAGAAAGCAATGATTAAATATTTGCAAGTTATTTACAATTTTCTGAAAACTTTAGAAAATATATTTTCTCGTATTAAATAACGACAAAAGTACAAACTACTTGGTCAAAAGACATTTTTCCGATTACTAATTAAAAGGTGTTTTCATACTTTTAAATTACTCATTACACTAAATTTAATCTAATTAAATTAATACATAGTCGATTATTGAGTCAACTTATACTTTATTGAAATATTTGTAATTTTCTGGATCTGTTGCCGCTCTCGTCAGAAATTGTATAATTGATTACAAATTAAAATAATTTTTAATTGTAAAAATCAAATTTCAAAATGGTCTCTTTTATATATCGGACTTAATATGAATGCTTTTGGCTAGTACATTGTTAGTTTTAGACTAGCACAAAATAATCCTCCAATAATAATTTTCAACAAGCAAATAATCAAAATTTGTCTTATATGATGTCCACTTTTTAGCGGATACTAATATATTTTTTAGTGTTAACATGTGGTTCGAATTATATTAAAAAATATCTATAGAAGTTTTTGATAAACGAAACGGCCATTGTAGAAGTATATTTTTCACTAATGAAAAACCGGAAATAAAATATAAATTATCATACAGAAAAATATCGGTTTTTTTTTTTTAAATTAGTTGTTGAATATTAAAAAAATGGCTAATATGTTTGTTAAGCATAAGCAATCGTTCATTCGTTATAGTAATTTTTTAATGCTCGTAATTAGTTTGCAATTTTTAAGTTGATTGTAACTAAAAAAAAAATTTGTCATCTCTGATATTTTTTTCACATTTTTTATTCTTTAGAACTTATATGATTCAAATATATTTTTAAATGTTTTATAATAGCAGGAATAACAGAACCATTGAAATTTTCATTTTTAATTTTGGTAAAATTTATTAGCTGCAACAGTTTTTTTTTTTTTATAATAGTAACTGTAATAATTTTTGATTTGAATTACATTTTATTATAACTGATAGTTTTTTTTGTATCGAATTAATTAGAATTTCAAACATATAAATTGTTTTCGAGTAAGAAAATTTGAAATTTAAAGTTTACTACAAATTAAATATGAATTTAATATTTATATGAAAAAATTATTATTGATTGTAGAAAATGATCCAAATTTATTTAATAGGTTTGAAAACTAATGATTATACTATTTAAAAAAGTCTGATGTATCCTTGAATTATAGTGAATGTTTTAATTCAGTGGGCGAATTAACACTTTATTTATGTTTTGTATGGCAAATGAACTATACCTACACATGTTTGTTCTAAATTGGACATATGTATGCGTAAATATTAACATATGAGCTTGTATGTATGTACTTATACATATTATGCATAAGTATGTGTAAATGTGTAAATAAATTGAAATTATATTTTATTTATAGCTCGATTATTAACCTACTAATTTTATTTATTTTGTGAAGGAAAAAATTGTTTTATTTTAGTAGGTAAAACAACTTTTTTTTTATGTGTTAATTTACGTAAACATGTTGCTTATTTTTTGTAATTTGATAAATTATATGTACATATAAAATACACCTAAGTACATATATTATTCTGCATGACGTTTGTTTAAATAGCATGTTTACCAAAATAAAGGAAATAATTTTTGATAAATACAACTATTATTTTTATAATAACAAAGATTATAATAATAGTAATATGTTTTTAATTTTTTTTTATAAATAAAAAAAAATAGACATACTGAAGGAATTATGAGTCAAATTGAGCTTCTGCTTATTCAAATAAGTTCATGTAGTTGTATTTAATTAATTTAATTATAAATAACGCATTTCAAAATATTAATATTCAAGTAGATGCAATATTAGTTTGTAAGCTCAAGTAATAATACTGCTTTAAATAAGTTAGATATGTTAATAAAATCGTAAAACAATAACAAACAAAAAAAAAATTTGTTATAATAAGTTAAATGTTTATTATTGTACTAAAAAATTCAGTTAATTGTTTTATAAAATCAAGTATACTGTAATAGAATTTTTTTTTAAAGAACGAGTTTTTATTTTAGAAGAAAAATAAATTTACAAATATGTACCTATATTTTTATTTAATTACATATTTCTTAATTTAATATGTAATTAATTTATTGAAATCTAAAGTTTTTTTTTTATAAATATTGCGTTAATATTTTTTTTTTGTACTTTTTAGACTGTTATTTTTATTTAATTTATAATTCAACAGCTATTAGTTAAAATTTGAAATTTTATTTCTTTGTTGTTAAACATTACAAATAAATATCAAATGTGTACAAGTATTTTGATAGTATACACTCGTTTAAAAAAAAAATCATTGGATTTGTTGCTAGAATAAAAATGTTTTCCCGAATAGTTTATTTGAAATAACAAGAAAATTGTAAGGAAAAGTAAAAATGTTTGTTTATCAATGATGAATTTTCACCGTATGTAAACAAGTAATTTAAAAAGTTTTTTCTAATAGTTAAGCAGACATCGCGATTAAAATAAATTACAGCCGTTCAGTTTTAAGATAATGAGTTTTACGTACAGTATGTATGTATACACGATGAAAGTGAACAACAAGGCTATAACATAAAATTAGGTTACACACGTTTCTTTTTCTATGCCAAATTTTTAATAGTTTCCAGCTACTGTTTCTCAGTAATAGAAATAATATTATTAAAAAAATAAACTTGTCAAATGGATGCCGCCTTTTTCGAACGGGGTCATGATAGGTGATCAAATGGAGTCAGCCACGAACCGTCTTCTAAACCCACGTATTTTAAGTCGTATGACGTAATTATCTTGCCGAGTATAGTAGTGATAGTTGGTGCGTAGTTTGGCTTCAAACTTGAAACGTTTTCGTACTTCAAATGTGCATTAGTTTGGAAAATAATTTCGCGGTAGAGAAATTCAGTCGCATCTTGCGTGTACGCGAAATAATTTCGCCCGCGACTCGATTCAAAGTTACTTTTACCTCGCCGGTTGGTTGTGGCTTAGTCGAACAACTCACTGTTCAGTTGCATAATAACAAATGTGACAGCTAGCGTTGTGTTGAAAAGTGCTCTGGATAATATTCATTTAACATTGTTTAAGTGCATCGATTTAGTTTGAAATTTATGTGCGGATGTGTATTGATTTTTTTCGGATATTTTTGTTGGAATTACCTCATCGTTTTAACCGTTTTAACACAGATAATGATTGTAAGTTTGCCTGAACCTTTTCAAAATTATTGTAAATAAAATTATAATTGTACTTATCGTTAGTATTCAAAACAGTGTGTTTACATTACATCAATTGTGTTTTGTTAATCACTAAGATTTCATTTGACAATTTTTGACCATTTGATATTTGTATTTTATGTCTATAATATTTAAAAATAGATTTATTTTCAAGGTTATTTTAATAGTTTAACGTTATATTTAACCGAAATATCGGTTACAATAACGAAGAGTTTATTAAATAAATGAGCAAACATTACAAAATTATTTTTGAAATTGTAATTTTAATTTTTAAATTTCTAATCATTTTTAATATATGGAAATATTCACTTTTGAGATAATAAAAAATACATACGTATATTTTTGACAAAAAAATTAAAAAAATTAATATTTATTATATTAACAATCTTTTTTGAAAATATGTTAATCGAAAATGTGTAAATAATTTTTTAAAAACAATATATAAAATTTATATTTATGTTGTTTATATAATTTTTTAAATATTAATTTGTAAAGTAATTTTTTTTTCGTGCAAATAAGATTATTTACCTAGGAAATAATATAAAAAAATTGACTTTAATGACAAAATTTGAAATCAGAAAATTTAATGACGTGGAATTAGAATATACTGTTACTTCTATTTTGTAATATTTGAAGAAATTTTTTAAAACTTGTAAATATTTAAATTGCGTAATGATATATTTTTAGAATGCAATTTTAATAAGTATATTATTTAAATAACAAAAATATTCAAAGGTATATTTAAGAAAAAGTTTTGATGTTTTTATGCTAAGCATGTGCGATATTTGTTTTATTATTTTGACTTAATCCGGTTATTTTTTGAGTAGAAACTTTCTATTTCATGTATCTATTGAAGTAAAATAAAATAAGAATAATTAAGCGAAACAGCGAGGCAAAATTTTTTAAACCACATAGCTAAAAAGAAAGTTTTGACACGGAAATAATTAAAAAGTATAATTTTTTATTTTATATTTATATTATACTGATTTTAACATCTACATACATCAACCGTATACGGGGACCTATTATCATACATACATGTAACATAATACCGAATTATATTTGACCTTGGCAATTGTATTCAGTTACAGGGTCCGAATTCATGCGGTATATTACGTTTTTATCTCTTTTTACCTTGTTTCAACGTTATAATTTATTTTGACTTTTTGTTTCAGCTTTGATGTCGCTGTGGATGGACCTGAAATGGTCAGCGAAGAAAATGCAGAACTCGAGAGCCTTGTACAACGAAGTTATCTCGTTCAAAAACGATTTGTCGCAGTATGCGATCAATCCGAATCTGTGCAACGTTGAGGTTCAGTCCAAAGAAGATCTGACATCAGAAATAGATCGCCTAACGGTGAGTGCTATTTTCTTTTCACCGAATCTTACTTATTATTTGCATGTTTTGTTTTGTTCTTCGTATAATTATTCAATTATAGTCTCATTTTCATGTTATTATTCGCTTCGGTGTCATTCGGAATTAATTTATGTTTAGTATTTTGCAATTTAAGAGACAATAATGGCGGATAATTGCTATGTAATGTTACTGGCAAAGAGTACAAATAATATATGCTCGTTTCTTATTTTCATTTTCGTAGCAAGTCTTCGGGAATGTATTTTTTTTTTTAAATATACACACAGAACTGGTACTGTATTTATTAACTCTTTGATAAACACATTTAATTTTTTTGCAATTAGCATCCAGTTTTAGCCATTCCTACTGTAAATGAAATTTTGACAATGACTACTACAGTTACTCTATCTGTCATATTTTTTTTAGAAAATAATTTATTGAGAATATTATTAAATGTAAATTATATTATTTTCTGACTGTAAATGTTTTGGTATGATTTTATATTGATATGTTGATATATATTAATCTGTTATTAACCTGTTTAAAAACTGCATAATACATATAATCATTGTTAATTAATCTTGTTCGATAATTATAAATTATAAAATAAAGTACATATATTTCTATTCTGATAGAAATTACATAATATCCGGATGTCATTTATTATTAATATCAGGGCATGTAACCGGTAAAAATATTGGTTAACAGTTAACCAATATTGAGAACTATATTTAGTATGTTTTTGTTATCAACCTGGCTTTTTATATTCTAAACCAGTTTAGAACCGGTTAATTTTTCGGTTGGTTGTATAAAATTAGACTGTGTAAATTATATATATATATATATATATTTATATTTATTATATATATTTGTCAAACTGTAAAATTATTTTTGTATTTTTTAAAATATGTGTTAGGTATATGATCAAATAGTAAAATTATTAATTTAGAAATAAAAATCCAATTTTGCCTAACTACTTTAAAATTATTGAATGCGATTGTTTAAAATTTATAAATTTTGCTTGAAAATATAATTATATAAATAATAATTATATTTCTGTTTTGTTTTTCAAAAAACCGGTTGTATTTTTTTTTGTTTTACCGGTTTTTAAAGATTTTAAAATATTGGTTAAGGTTACGATTAACGTTTCCAAAATATTTATAAAAATATCGGTGAATCGGTTTAATTAACCGGTTTTTTTTTTGCTGATTTTGTGCCGTGATTAATATAATTAACAATCATTATTAAGGTGGTTATAATATTACAAGACATAAAAGAAAAATATTTAATTATCTTAAGGAAATCAATTAATTGCTCACGTTAGTTTTGTTAACTTTGGAATATATTAAATTATGTCAAAAACAAATTAATGTTTATGTGACTAAATAATAATCTAGTATTTAGGGTTCCCAAGGCGTTTCTGACGTTTTCTTTTGTTTTTATTGAATATATTAAATATTAAATATAAGAACTCTTTTATAGTTAAAACTTTATGGCAACTGTCTTTTTAAAATTAAACAAATTAGGTCCGGTTACATAAACAATTCATAAATTTACATCAAAAATAAATTTTATTCTTCTGCTAAATAACTATTAAAACAAATGTTATTTACCACAAGGTTATTATTATTAATAATAACTCTTTTTTAATACCATCATGTTAAATTTATTCTCTTTTTTTTATACGAAAATCTACAGAGTAAATACATTTACTTCTAACGTAAAGTTAACTAATATTTATGAAACCAGGCCTAAAAGAGATAAAAATGAGGTAATAAATGGGAGCTTAAATTCTGTAAAATAGTAGTTGATTTTAATTATGACCAAATTTTTTTATATCATTTAGAAAATTTTAATCGTTTTACAGTAAAAATTGTAATTTTATTTATTTGTTAATTATATTTTGTACATACATAAAATATACTAAATAATACATTGAAGAAGCATTCTGTCGAGTATATACTTTTGCAAACATTAATTTTTTGATCTGTATCATATTATCTAGAAAATTCTGTAAGAAACTTTTCGTTTTAATATATTCAAAAATTTGTCCAGAAAGTTTACCTAAACGTAATATATATATATATATATATATATATATATATATATATATATATATATATATATATATAATATAATTTGAATTTATATTGATACACGTTTAAACTAGGCTAAGATACAGGTTGTTTTATTTTAATTTGCATATGTACTCATTATAAATTTGGTGTTTTGTTTTTTTGTTTGTTTGTTACAACTAGAAAATGTTTAACCTACCTCAATCATATTGTAACTTATAAAATGTAATTTATTAATTTAATGTAGGAAAATCGGTATCATACATTTCACACCCTATTTCACATTAAAATAATTTGTAGAATTATTGAAAAATGAATCGTTTTATTATAGAGAACATACGAGTATATTATAAACTTTCGAATATCTTCTGTCTATATAAACAATTTATTATTTAATGCAAGTTTTAATAATAACGATATATGAAAGTCGTTAATATTTTTATATATATATATATATATATATATATATATATATATATATATATATATATATATATATATATGTTACCAGTAATTAATTTTATTTATTAAATTCTGAATGTAATTGAAAATATTTAATAATAATCATAAATTAATTTAGCTTCTTATAAAAATTTAATTGGTTTATTTCTTATTATTTTAATTTTATAATATATTATTAATGAAATTATAATGCATCAATTCCAGCGAAAACTTCAAATTTATTAGTCGTACAGACGGTAGGTTCGTGCGTAGTTCACTACATTTCTCATAGATGGCACTACATGTATTGATTTTTATTTAGCCATTTTTCTATCTCAAATTAGATTTTTTATAATCAATTTTAAATTAGAATTTTTAAATTATTTAGATAAAAAAATATAGATTATATCAAAAATTTTGAAATTTCTAATCTTTTTTTATTGCTTGTAATATAAAATTTGTAATACAACATTATGAAAAACAATATGCGATGAATAGATGAAAATACGTTCTTTTCGAAAATGGAAAGAAACTATATAGATGTGCCATTCGAAAAACAAAGTTTATTTCCATAGCAATGAAAATAAAGAAGAATGTATAAGCAAAATAATAATGTTAGGACATATAGTAGAATAAAAATATCTAAATAACTTTTTCTAATAACTTTTGTCGATATTTTGAACGACTTCTTTTTTTATTAAATTAAATTTTGCTGTATACTGGAAGTTGGATGAAAACATTTGACTATTGCTAATTTAGTCGATTTACTAGCTCAAACGACTGGTCTAAGTAAATTTTTCAAAAAAACAATACTAGAAGTATATAGTTAAATTCATATACTTTGACATTATCATATAAATACTAACAAATTGGAATTAATTCGCCAACTTCTACAAAAAAAGTACAATAGTAATGTCACTTTTGACATGAAAGCTAATTAGCAAATGAAACAGTATTGATAACATAAATGGACAATGGTGACATAATAAATTTTCTCCCCCTTCCAGATTAGGTACCGTTTATAAATTGCGTTATGGCACAATCTGTCCTGTATTAAGGGGAGGTTCTTCTATAATTTTTTTTAAAAATCGATTTTTTTTATTGCATAAATCGAATGCTATAACTGTCTAGAATATGTGGGTAAAATGATTAGGTGATCCGTGAATTAGTTCCGTCGCTACACGGCTTTGAACGGACCGATGTCCTGAGCGGTGACGGGCGCTCAGGCAGCAAATTCGCCGCGCGCTCCTCAACGGAATCGCGGATTGATTGTAAGTTGATTATTTGAATTCTTCAAAACTGTTCTCGATTTTTTGTTCAATCTTCTCGAAAATCCTTGTGGTCAAAATTTCATAAAAATTGATTAAGATCAATTTTTGGCCGCCATGTTGGATCCGCCATTTTGAATTTTTCAAATCTGACCTCAAATTCGTGTTCAGCGACCCCAAAAACCTATAAATTCATTTATTCTTGGACAAATTGATCAAGTAACTCAAATTGTACAGGAAAAAACCGTTTTCAAAACTTTAAACGCGTTTTATACGAAACTACATTTTTCGAATCCACGGGCATTGTAACTTTTGAATCGTTCAACCAATCAACTTCGCGTTTTGTCCTGAAAGGAAACAAAATCCTCGGGCAACTCAACCTATAAAATTGCAACATTTTGATCATTAACGATTTTTTACAGCAGGCCAAAAGCCAAAGTGGAAAAATCATGCGAAAAAACAATACCTTATTTTCAAGTGGCCGCCATTTTATTTCTATGACGAATTTTTTCATGTTTTTTAGGTAGAGATGCCTCTATGAAATACAATCTTTAAGGTCGTTTTGGTTTCATGCTTCTAGGTGACGAATTGCGACCTGTATCGTGCCCGTGGATAAGTTTTGTTTTTACAGCATCGTTTACCGGAACCGCCATTTTGGACGACATTTTTAAGTATCCGAAACTAAAAAAATTTTATTTTGTAGACAAAACTTGAATAAACATTTTGCAAAAAAGCGCACATGTCTAAGTCATTTCAGTTCCTCAAAAAAAATTGTCAAATGTCAGGTACTTTTGGTACAATTATAAAAGAACCTCCCCTTAAGTCACCTAGACAAGAAATATTTAATTATTTATTTTCATTTATAATAAAAAAATGTATAATTTGAAAATAATTTGCATTAGATAGCATTATTATCGAAACTGAAAACATCGTTCGGGTGAATATGAATTGTTTTTATTGGATTGTGGTGTGACAGAAAGAAGTCTAGATAGAAAGGCATGAACTGAAAGCGCGAGGGTCTAAAAACTGACGATCTACGATGTATTTTTTGGAGTTTGAAATGACGATGAAAGCGTTGCTGTGTCGTACTGCCGCTGCCGCTAGGGTAGATTACGTGACATGAATCGCGATTCCATGGCCATGGCATGGCTAGCGTACGCGCACCGCACCACGTTCGGCCCGGCCCGGCCCGGCCCGTTCTGCCTACTGAACTCTCCTCTGTTATTCTTTCTGCACTGCAACTGGACAGCTAACCGACTAAAAACCGAAAGAAAACGATGCTTAACGCTAAATTGTTCGTCCGAAGAATTTTCGCTTTTGTTCTCTCCGAAACCAAATTATTGCACACAGAAAAACTTGCAAATATTTTAAACATTTCTCGTTACTGTCACTTTATATATAATATTGTTTGTCATATTCAGTTTTTACCACTTTGACTGCAAGGAAAATTGATATAGTGTTCGGTACGGTGGCCATATCATTTAAAAAAAAATAATTAAAAATCTGAGATAAATAGAATATATAATTATACTAATGTCGAAGTACAGGGCGTCCAAAATAACTGACTCACCATGGATTCTGGAGAACCATATGAGATATGAAGTTTATTAAATTAGATAAAATTTACCGCACTAAGAGAGTAATTTAATAATACTTTTGTTTTTTCGAAAATAAAAAAGCACAGATCACTAGATATTATTAAGAAATGTGTTTGAAAAATATAGAAGTTGTGTTGTAATAAGTACATACCTGTGTTATTATTCGCTACAACATTAGAAATAGTACTCAATTTTTTATTACTTACTTACTTTTCCTGAAATTTATATCAACTTTTAATTTTCATACCGTGCTCAAAGTAGTTTGTGAAAGAATGTATCTTTTGATGTAATAATGTATAAAAATATTGATAATAATCATCTATAATTATTATTTAGGTATATTTTTGGTTTTGAATTTTATTGATAATGTTAAAGGAAGCTTTTACACATTAAATACCAGATGTTGAAATAACATTGTGGATAGAGAAGTAAAATTTTCATAGTAAAGATATAAGTATAAATTTAAATGAGATCAATACAGAAACTGAAAAGTAACAGTAAATAGAAAACAAAATTTAATATCTATTATTATATACATAGGTAGTTTACTCGTATTATGATAATTATTTAAAATTTATTATAATTTGTCGTGTAATAACTGCTAATGTCACCTTTTTAAATTTATCCAACTCGTTTATATAATTTAATTTGTTGAATTTTCAAATAATGTATATTTAATAAATACCACGTAAGTGATTTTAGTAACTTTTTATTTGAGATTAGTTTAAATTCCAAACTAATAGTGTAAGAAGAACTAAATAAAACTTCATTAATGAACAGAGATGTTAGTTTATTTCATGTTTATGCTTTTTTTTTTGTACAAACAAGTAATTAACAGTATTTGACGTAGGGCATAAATTATTTGCAAAAAGTGAAATATGAAAATAAAATGCAGCGTAATTTCAAAGAATCCACTTGACGTATTGTGAATGTTGAACATGCTGAAAACCTGGCTTTATTCATTAAAGCGTGTGTCGTAATCACGATAAATAAACCTGTTACTTTATATAAAGCAAAACTAAGAAACATAAATCGCTTTGAAATATAGCTAATTTACTGTATATGGTTATAGTAATTGTCAGTAGCGTTAGCGTCTCTTTAGGTAAAATTTGTTAGCGTGTCGATTTATCGATATCTGATGTCACCGAGTTTGAAAAAATTCTTATAAATTAACTCCATTGGAGATTGTTGCTAAGAAAGGTCATTTAAAAAATACAAATAATTATTACCTTTGAGATTTTTATATGATCTCTTAAGTATTGCATGATGTTCGATTCGCTGATTCTTTGATTTGATTCGTTTCTTTCTCTTAAAGAAGTTTTCATTTGCTAACTTAGACGTTTAAGATACGTTATTAACTTTTTCAAGAAGTTCTATCGTACGAGTATTTTATTATTTCCGATATACGTGTATTTCCGTTTGTATTCACCTGATTCAAAAACTAATGAAAATTGACCTAATCAAACATCGTATATATATATATCTTGATAGATATTTTTTTAAATTTTAAATTATTATTTATTTTTATTCATTAGAATATACATAACTAGACATTTAAATATAATATTTTTTAGTTCAGTTATGAATTTAAAAAGTTACAATTTTTAGATAAAAAAATTAAATGATTTCGCATTGTTTGTATTTAAATTAATATGTATAATATACTAAATTCAACAAAAGGGAAATAACGATTTTTAATTTAGAAAATATATCACATTATAACCACATTTACTCACTTATTTTTTAAAAAAGCTCTTACGGTTTTTACAATCTGTTTACTGTGGGGGACAATAAGTAAATTTATAATATCTTAAACTTATGTGATCGGAATTTGCCCATTATGTATTTTTTCAGGTTAAATTTGTAGAAATATGAAGAAAGGCCAGATTATTTTTTCTGATTAAAGACGAAGTAAAAAGTGTGAATCACATTTTCATAATTTTATTTAATTTTGTTGGAAAACGATTTTGAATAATAAGTGGTAATATTTATTTGGCACGTGCAACAGAAATTCTAGAATTTTCCAAAAGATTACGTGTAAATTTTTTAAATAAAATTAGGCATAATAATGTAAAAAAATGTATAATAAAAAATTTGCGCTTTGTTGTACAATATTTTGATGACTTGCTGACTGGTTTATGACTCATAGGTCAGAGAACATGTTGTTTTACTCGTTATAAAAGGTTATGATGTAATTTCTGTTACTCGGGTCAAAACAAAGTGCTGGAAATATCTTTATTACTTTAAGTATGTTTAATGTTCCTTTTCTTTTTATATACCTTTTGTTTAATCATAAAATAGCTTATATTTTCTAGTATTTTTGATTATTAATTTCATCATATATTGAAGCTATTAAATTATTCTTAAATTTTCGCGAAAATGTTTATGTTTATATACGAAGGGGAGACCACAACCACTTATTGTTCACTGATTAATAATCTGTTATTTTTATAATCTACTCTGTTCTATAAATGAGTGGAAACATGTATTTTTTCATTCTATTTTTACATGATTATAGAAAATGTTTTATCCGTTATTAAGACTAGGTGAAAAGTTGCAAGACGCCGCGCCGCGAATAATTCTCTTTTCTATAAATTTATATTGGTTCGATCGGATTTTTAGATAACGTAGCTTGTAAATAGCCTGTATTACAAGCAATCTGTTTTATATCGCTTGATATGGATCTCGAGGTCTGGCCGGCCTACCACACGTGAAAAACTCTTTACGCTCTTTAAGGAAATACAACTCATTTCCAGTTTATAGAATGTCCGATCCAGTAGTTCTCGAACTGGTCAAACATTCGCAATATTCTGCTGTTCCGTCTCTTTTATAAGTTCTACATTCGTACAGTATTTAAAATAAATTGAATAGAAAATAATGTCGCTCCACTTTATCTTAAAAATGGGTGTAAAGTGAACGAAAATTTTATTTAAAAAATTAAACAACGCATGCGATGAACATGATTTAAACTGAAATATGATTATTTGAAACTGCTTATCTTGCTTATTAATATTAAAATATGTATTTTTTAAAATTGAAGTTAAGTTGAAAAACTTTTTGGGCACGCAGTATGCAATAGAACAGCAACGGCAAATGAACGAATGTCAGACTGTAGCTAAAGTTCGATCTAGCCTAGGTATAAAGCATTGCTTTCCCCTTCGATAATTTATCAGTTCATTAGTTGAAATGATAACATTTTGTTCTATTCATTCTTGTTACGAAGCTGAAGAATAACACACTGCGCAATAAAACTACAATGAAAGTTAATGATTATTAATATGATTTATCCGACATTTTATTTGTATGTCATTCAATCTCAAACTGATTATATTTTGTTTTATTACTTATATTATTATAAATATCAGATTGGTTTTTCGTACTTGAAAATTATCAGCGTGTAACTACTAACCTATTACATGCAGTTTTATAATAGGAATTAAAGAAGTAAAAAACGTTTAACAAGTAATATTTGAGTACAAAAGTTTTGATAAAATTAAACTGTATCTGTTTGTATCAGCATTTTCAAGAAACCTTTTTTGTTGTTTTTGTAACAGTATATAAGTATATATATATTTTTAAATGGTTTTATAAAAAAGTTTAATTATTGTTAGGTTTTCAGTAAACCATGACAATTATTAATGCGGGACAGGAATCCGGAACAACATCGCGTAATCTGAACACAGCTTTTAGTCGCATTTATGATATCTCTCGTTTAAGTTTTTTTTTTTGTTACACTTGGAAACATCAGCTCACTTAAAATATTCTTAATTATGCTGATTTACGTACTTGTTGGATTTGTTTCATAAATTATTCTAAATAAATTTTAAAAATAAATAAGCATAATCGTAACAATATTTTTGAAAAAAAAACAATTTTGTTATGTTTTGAAAATGTATAGATATATTGTGTATACATATCAACATATCTATGTATGCAGGTAAGCAAAATGTATGCCGGAAAATTTACTTTGATGTGTATATTAAATAATAACACGTCGAGTGAATGAAGATGGATGTGCGAGATTTATGTAAAGCTTTGAATCGAAACCGCATGAAAGCTGTGGCAATGTGGCGGTTGTGTAGCGGCGGCGGCGACGGCGGCGGTGACGCGACAGTGCGAACCAAACCGAATTCGAACAGATTGACTGACGAGCGAATGTGAAACTATGAACGTTAATTCGAAGCGTGCGCAGCAATAATGCAACAAACGGGAAACGATAGAAGCATGCTCTGCGCATTTGTATGCAGGTTATGTTCGATCGTATTCACCGGTACGTGCATACCAATCTAATTCGATTTGCAATCAACAGCCAATCAATTGATTTCAATAGAGAATTCAACCCCTCGAAACTGTTTGTGTAGTACTGCGCTCTGTTACGCTCTGCCATTCTGCTCTGCTTTGCTCTTCGGCTGTTCTGCCTGCCTCTGTCACAACCAACTACTACCTCTGTCAACGCAACGCAACGCAACGCAACGCACGCTTTATTCTGGCTTTGCCCAACACCTAATATGTACATAGATATTATTTATATATGTTCAATACGGCCAAATGTTTGACAATATTTGAATATTGCTTTGTTTGGTATGTTATAAACCTTTACATACACGAATAACCTATCCAATTTGAGAGAAATTGGAATAAATTACAAAAATACGAGTACAAATTTCTACTGTTATGCATGTCTATTAAATTTATAAAACATTAAAATTTTTTCTGATTTTTTTATTTTCATAATTTTTATCATTATATTTTTAATATATATTTTTATCCAGAAATATGTCAAACATATTCCTACAGATTTGTATATTTTCTCATTAATTTGAATTAATGAAAGTTTTTATTATCTAAATAAAATTTATTAAATACAGATATTTGTCTAATATAAGCATTTATATATGACTTCTTAGAATAATTTGTTAGTATTTTTATTTTTATTCAATATGCAAAATCTAATGTTAATTGAGCAATAAAAAATTAACATTATTTATCAAAAAAAGTATATTTATTAGTTTTTAAGAACTACTAAAATTGTATCAGTTTTATGGTAAAAGGAAATATAATTTTATTGCAAAATATTTTTTTATATAAATGTTGAAATTATATTATAAAAATATTAATAAATTAGTCAAATGCATATTTTGCAAAACTGATGCAAAAACTAATCCAACTAATTCTACTTTATTACAAGTTTTTGTATATTATATAAACAGAGTTAAGGGTCGATATTTTGAAAACCAATTTCCCGACAGACAACTGCCTAACAAACTAATAAAATCCCGAAGAACATTTTTCCGAGGGACCAACTTCCCGAAAAAAAGAAAATATACTTATTATTTAGACCGAATGAAAATTTTAAACTGAATTTTATTCATTTTGTCCATTAAAATAACATACAATTTCATCTAATTAAAATAAAAACTAATTTTTTTACCCTATCTAGCAGTAAGCACCATCAACACCACACATTTTTCTAACTAATTCTAACTAATTTTTTTATGTCAAACTAAAGTTAAAACTAAGAGACCAGTATTTTTTTAATTTTTTATTTAAGTGAGCAAATATAGGAAAAAATATTTGAAATTTACACTAATTATTGAGTTACAATTAACATATATACGAAATGGTATAATATAGAAAGAGATGATAAAATTAAAGTACAAATGCATTAAACTTTACTATGTTACGTCAGTCTATATATATATATATATATATATATATATATATATATATATATATATATATATATATATATATGTTTTAAAATATGAATGAAATATATTGTTTTATATTAATATGTTTGAAAAATGTCAAATAAAATCAATTTTTTTCCACATATTTTTAATTTATTTATCACATTATAATTGCAATTTGAATGGGCTCACTTTTCTTTTTAACTTTAATTTACAAATATTATTGACATATAAATATCTTAAATAGTTTATATGTTATATATTTATTATACTCGAATTAAGCATAAAGTTCCGATTTACATTAATAAATCCCATGATATTTGACATCAATACGTTCTATAAAAAATGTTTTTAATCATTAATTGCTAAACAAGTGTATCAGTTCAGTAATAACTTTAAAAAATTGAACCTAAATTCTACTTAGTTTGTTGAAGAAGTCAGCTATATAATTGTGAAATTTCTTAAGAGAATATTATTTTTCATAACAATGATTTATTCGAGTATTTTTCTCGTAATATACGAATATAAGAATGGAGTCGGTAGTTCTCATATAAACATTATTAATGGAAGAAACAATATATGTCAATTATAGTTGGTGGTTTGACACGTCAGGACATAAGCGAGTGGATTAGTTAGCTATAAATTAATAAACGTCAGCTTCTAATAAATTTATGTAGTGCAAGCGTATGACGTAGCGTCAATAGATAAATATCGTTCGGTTCAGTCCTGTCCGATTCGACTGTATGTACGTACATACATAGTCTAGTCGTCCGGTAAGAGTAAGTAAGAAAGCAGGAAGAGCAAGAAATAAGTATGTTTGATGGGCGCGTTCTGACATAGGGTGATGGGTAAGAGTAGTAGTGGCGACCACAGCCATATATCGCGCCAACCCGACACTGATAGCTTCTTGTACATAAATTACTCAGTTTTATGAGCGTATGCGGTCATCCGATCGGTCGGCCCCAGCCCGGCCCAGCCCCTCTTTTTCTTCTCATCCTGAGTGTCCGAGCGACGCGCCGGACCTTGCCAAATGTCTGTAAACACCGGAACGTTACTTAATGTTACATACATCTAGGCTGTGTTCCAAATTTTTCTTTGCAGAGCAGGTACTTTTTCATTGCTGATATTTTATAGTAGTATTTAATTTTTTTCAGTTTTCATTTGAAGTTTCTATTCTTATCGGAAACGTTTCGTCATACATCGTATCCATCGCATCTTTAGTTCTTGGTGACTGAAATACCGTTACGCCATTGGCCGATTCTGGTTGGCGTGGATGGTCTACCCTTTCCAATTAGACTGTACCTTCAGTTTTTGTTATAGGTTTTGCCACGACATTGATTGATTCTGGTTGATTCATCTTTTCTTGATGACGCGGACTATTTTGCATTAATGGTTTTCACGCTATACTAATCCCGTTGCCTTCATCTTTGTTGAAATTTCTAGGGTGTTGAAGAATTTCCCATGCTTCTCTGCGGGCAAGATTGAAAAAACCCGTGGTTTTAACCAACACTTTTGTGCTGCCAAACACAATGTTATGATTTTCAACAATTAGTTTATTAGAAATAGTAAAGAAGTTAATCACAATGTTACATTCCAGTATTTTACTTTTCCATTGACTAAAAATGGAAAATGTTCTGGTTTTTATTTTCAGTGATCTATGAGTATTTGGGATAACATAAAAATATTACTATTTAGTCAATGAACTGTAACCGAAACCGTTTCTTTTATAGTTTTTGAGATCTTCAAACAAATATTAAAATAAAATATCTAATTTATTGAGCATTAAGTTATTAATGTACGTTAACATTTTTAATAATATATTAAAATATTGTTCTTTGATCTTGAGTATCTGTGTATTCTTAGTTTAGGACTTTAGCTTTATCTTTTGCTACTGATGATAAACGCTTAGCTTTTGTAGTTTAAGGCAAATTATTTTTTTTTTATAAAAAATTTTATTCAATAATTTACGTACATATTTGTATGACGTATATAATAGTTTTGTGAAGGTAAACGTGAACAATCCTAAACTGCTATCTTAAATTGGGACGTAGCCTTTCCGAACTGTCGCCATACGAATCAGCATACGTTATAAGAGATGCGGTATATAAACGTAGTAGATAGGTTAACGTACCTACGTGTAGGTTAAGTTTGTCGTCCCTTGTATTTCGTTCATTCGTCCAGTTGGATGCCGATATCCGAATGTCGAATACCGACCGAATGCTTGTCTTATGTCTTATTTGTTTTGTGACCCTGACATGACAGTACATCACTGTCGTGCTAATTCAATCATTTTGAAATATTTATTATACCTACCGTCTATAGGTACTATGGTTCCATTCTTCGTTTCACCACACGGCCTTTTCATCGCGTTACACTACTCAAATTTATTATATTGCCTTTTTCATGCATTTTACTACTTTTTCTTGCATATATTATGAGAAGGATCTTCTTATTATAAATACAAAGGTTGCTTAAATATATATTGTTGGTTTTCGTTAGTCATCATAAAATTAGATATAAAATTTTTCAAAGAAGTTTCAGAAATGAAATGATAATGAACGTATCATTTTTGTATTCATGTCATATGGAAATGTTTTAGTAACGTAATTTTATATCAAATAATTGTAGTCACTACATCTTTGGCATTCATATTGTTAGTGAGTAAGGTATATTATATTGAATTTATAGAATTTTTTGGGCTGGTATGCCGTAATCGATCTGTCCTTGTCGCAAACGTTTCGCCATCTGTGATGTATAGCGAAACGTAATTCAGTCAGCAAGCACTGAGGATACCATCTACGATGCATGGCTAAACGTCTGCGACGAGGATAAATCGATCACGGCATACCAGCCCAGAAAACTCTATAAATTTAAGGGACACCGGCCGTAAAAGCCTGAAAGTAGTTACTATTGTATATTATATTTTATTCTAAATATTGCTTGGTGCATATTTTTATATAATTAAAAATAGATGATCAAATTTAGATTAATGAAATTAAACGATTTCTACTCTTTCTTCTTTATAGTCGAGCGAACATATTTAATTGATTATGTGTAATGTTTTTTAGAATGAGGACGTAAAAAATAAGTGATACATGTATTTTCTATTTTTTTGATATAGAAAAAAATATATTTTCGTTTCTATAATTTGAATAATTGAACGGAAATACGTCCACAGTGCGATGACAATTTGAACCAATAGTGTTAGCGAATTAATACGTTTGTTTAACATAGGCATAGTATAGTATGAGTAACGCAAAATGTTCACTATATATGCATACAATTATTTAATAGAAAAAGATAAAATATAATATAAATTTACATTTGAATTCTCAAATGATTATGACGGTTCGTTATACAGCAATCATTTCGTTTACTTACTTTAAAATGATAGGTTATACGAAAATGTATATAAAACAACAACATAGAAACAAAAAAGTAGCTATATAACACTAGGGAATTTAAATCAAATACTGAAATGGCGATACATCTGTCATTTATCATTTATAAAGCCCTGATGACGTCACGTAAAATTAAAAATTTTAAATATTAATTTCAAATAAATAATAAAATACTTTTAAGTAAAGAAATAAAGACTGTAGGCCGACATAACGAACAAATAATCATAATATTTGAATCATCACATAAAATATTTTTATTTATGCAAATATAAAATATCGATAAATCGAATAAACATAAAAAAAACTTATTTTTCTTTTACAGGTTAAGTTCTCGTTATTTGGCAATAATCTATTACATATTTATTATAATGTATTTTAAAATTGTAGTTTAATATATTTTTTTTAAAAATTAAGCCTTGCGACATCTAGGTCATATGCGGCACGAAAAAACAATATTATATTGATCCATATGTTAGTAATAAAAAATTTACAATGCGTTTTAAATTTTCATATTTAAAAACAAATAATGATAGTCAAACTTTTATCTACACACGAAATTTGATCTTATCTTTGTTTTTATACATTATTCTGTTAAAATATGTTTTATCAATTTTCTAAAATGTGCAATACTATAATACCATAACATAATTGCAGAAAATTACGTAAAATTTTAAAATATAAGCTTAATCAAATATTTGAATTTGAATGAAGTTAGTTTTTCAAATTTTATAGACATAAACTGTTTTAAATGTATTAAGTTCTATGCAGTTTGCAATATATTTAGTTAAAAAAAAAAGATAAAATGTTCTTCATTTTGTTCGTAATAATTATTTATATTTTTTAATGACTACATATTGATTTATTGTGTGTTTATTTTTTAATTGTTACAGGCAATCCAAAATATTTTACAAGACAAAAAACATCGTCTTCTAGAACTAAACGTTGCAGTACATCGATATATCGTAAATGAAGATACACCTTGTTATCTGAATTTGAAGTCAGAAGTATCTGAGCTCTATACGTTATGGAACGACACATGTCAAAGGTATTTTATTTTAAACTTTTTATTTTCAAAATTATTTTTAATGCCAGCATGGTAATATTCTCTAGAACAATAGTTTTCACGGAATGCTTTTAAATATTTCAAATAAATGTATTATATATTATATAAATAAAAAAAAAGAGAAATCTAAATAATGGAATAGAATTAATAGATAAAAAATATCTATAGAACTTTGTGGTACATAAATAAAGTTTTGCGACACACTAATTGAGAACACTGCTCTAGAAGTATACGTACTTACATTAATGTTAAATAAATTTAAATATCTATATATTTTCAATGTTTAATTTAGAACATTTAATTTAGAATTATTGTTGTTGTTATCTATTATAAAATGTAGTTCAAATAGTTGTGCAGTTTATCGTTTGTTTTAAAATTAATTACTTTAAATTAAAGTAATATCGATTTTTATTACAAAATTTTAAGTTTTTACATTTTAACAATAAAATTAATATATAGTATTTTAGAGTAAAATAACAATAATCTGTAAATAAAATGTTTAATATATGTAGAAATGAATATAACTATACTAAAAGAGATTCGTTAAAATTTTAAATTAATAAAAATAAATGATTCAATTTATGATTGATTTGTGTACTTGACCGATTTAAAAAATTATATATTTGGATATTGGCCAAATTTGACACTTGATATTTACTAAAATACAATATTTGATAGATTGTTTTGTTGTATTAAAAAATTTCTAGTTTTAATTTCATAAGATTTATTGATAGATAGAGTGGCACATAGAGATTTTATTTAAAATGTTTTACAATGTCAAATAATTATTTTTGTTTATATTATTTTCATAAAAATGAAATAAATAATAATAAATAAATGAAATAAATTTTATTTTATCGATATAATTTAAAAAAAAATATACAAATAGATTTTTTTTGAAATATATTATTATACTTTAAATACAGCGCGATAGTTTAATGAAACTGCATTTTAAAACAGTTTTTTCAAGTATTTATTGAAAATATCAAACTTTCTCTATAAAAAAAAAAAAGCCCTCGTGCTTTTGATCAAGGGACTTAAGTGCATTTTTGGCGGGCGGATCAGTATTTTTATGAGCAAGTCACAAAATTGTGAAAAATGAAAACAAACTGTAACGTTTATAAAAATATTTAAATTCTAAAATTCACATGATTTTATCATTAATTATCTTATTTAGCATTGGCTGAGTGCTTTTAAACTATTCGATGCGTCAATAACTCGACAGCACCGAACTAATACAAAAAACTAGAACTCTCTACGACGTGTCTACGATGTCTAGTTTAAAAGTTTTTCTGGAGCCGAACGAACGACCGACCGAACGGACAAAGCGTATTATTGAGCTTTCTTTTTGAAAACAAAAATGCGCTAAAAATATATAAAGCATTTTCTACAAATACTAAGATTTATTAAAACAAAAAACTAAAACAAAAGTATTTTTCGTTAAATGTTTGTGTTTATTTTCGAAAAAAAAGTTATTATCACGCTTATATTAGCTCACTTTGTTGTCACGGTCAAGTTGTCACGGTGAAATCTTGTAAACAATTTTTAGACCACTTCCTATCATCTGATCTCACTGAAATTTTGCATGTAGTTTTATTCCAGGAGACAACATTTTTTTTAAAAAAAAAAAAATTTGACAAGATATGACGAGACGACAAGACTAAAAAGCAGAAAATGAAATATAAAATATAAAAAAAACTTTTTATAAACCACGCTTATATTTAAATGCACTAAAAAAGAGGAAAATAAAATTTTTTTCCTGGTTATCCAAAAATTTTAGAAAGAAAAAAGAGCGTGGAGCGCTTAATCATCATTGTGAAATTTAATATAAGCGTGGTTTTTAAAAAGTTTTTTTTATATATTTTGAAAAATACAAACAATTGTCAATTTAATTTTAAAAACAAAATCTAAAGCATTTATTTTCGGCCAACTTTAATAGATGTTTGTAATAAAGCAGGAAATTTTTTAAATAATATTTTAGTTCGATCAATAATAAAAAGTGTTTTTTCTTTTAGTAAAATAATAATCACACTTTGGACACAGAAGGTTTACAAGTATTAAGAAGATTAAGTAATATTGTCATTGTATAGTTTAATTTGGTTAAATAATTCAAGTAATTTTTATTTTTGATATGAAAGTATCTTGTCTACATACATGTGCATATTTGGAATACCTATAAATTTTTTTATGCTTTTTAACTTATATGAAACAAAAAATTATTATTTTAGAATATTTTATCACATTAGTTTAATTTCTTCGACTGAAACCAAATGCGAAAGTTAACAATGATATAGGCAATAAAACTGAATAATAAAATGCTTTTTTTGTTTCTTTATGGCAATATGATGAGATTTTAGTTAGATAATTTATAGTAATGGTTTTGCATGTGGTAGCCGCTGGCCGCAGGTTTATTTATTCAGCCATTTGAAATGAAGAGACGTGACGTATATATATATATATATATATATATATATATATATATATATATATATATATATATATATATATATATATATATATATATGTCTTGAATGTAGATGAGCTTAGTATCCAATAAAAGTGTCGCTTGTTTCCGGTCTCGGCTGTGTCAGTGTCAGTACCGTATGCCTCTCTGCATAAACTGGCTTTGTACATTTTGTTTCATTGCGTTTTCTTATCTATTATACCATTGTGTTTCTGCGTTTTTTTTTTACCTTAGTTGAAAACAAAAGTTCGTTTTTTTTTTGTGAATTATAATATGAAAACTAGTCTTATATTATATTTGTTTTATTATAAAAAATAATTTATAGTAAAAACAAATTTTATTATAATGTAATCTTAGTTTAAATTATGATTAGAGCCGATGAGTTTTCTTACAACATTTTGAAGTTTGCATATTTTTAAATGACAAGAAAGATTTGAAAACAAAACTCATTAGGAAGTTTAATATTCCTGAATTAGATGAGTGATTTAGAACAAATGAAAAACATTTTAAAAGTAAAAAAAAAAAAGAAAACTTTTATTGTTTATCGTGACAAATATATAAATATTTTCTTAATATGTATTCTAATATTTAATTAATCAACAAGAATAATTAATAAAAATAGTATAATGTAATATTACAAACAAATTCAAATTTGGTAGCGTATTTATCAAGTTTTTGTTTTTTGTCATTTTTCTAAAAAGAAAATATGATTTTTTTATTATTTTTTAATATTAATTTATAGAACAAAATATTGTAACATTTCATTTAAAGTGTTTGAAGTTAAAAGAGAGTAGGATAGTGTACATTAATTCTAAATACGATGAATTGCAATTGCAATTAAAAACGTTGATTGGAGCGATTTGAGAAAAATGACATACATGTATTAATAAACGTGTGTGATTAACTAATAATACGAAATTAAATGATTTTATATATGATGATAAATAATGATTTTGTAAATCAATTCAAAGTTTATATTTAATATTTAAAGTTGAAATAAATATTTATTTATATATTTAATACATACACAACATCTTAATACTTCGATTCTTCTACTGTTTCAAATCTACACTTGGTAGAGAAGACAGTGCGATGAGATCATTTTTATTTGATATAAACAAATATTAAAATGAAATTAATTTTAAAAACTGGCGTAATCACCTGTGGTCTAACTGGTAAGGCGCTCAATCGTGGATCGAGAGATTGCGGGTGCGATTGTCACCTGATGACGGAATTTTTTCATAAATATTTTTAATTGACTTAATTATATACTAGCTTTGAATAACAAAATAGTTTTAAAATTTGATTTGATTTCCATATCATCATGTTATTATTTAAAAAAAATAGTACTACAAGTTCGGTTTTTGGGTGTTTTAGTTCCATTTTACAATCTAGGTCTTATGACAGTCATTGTCGTAAAACCAGTATTAGTTAAAACTAGGAATTGGGATTGAAATCGAATAATTATTCGATATTCGGCCATGTTTTTACTATTCGGTATTCGGCTGAACGAACTACTATTCGTCACTTAGCTAGTTAAAATCGAGCTTATATAATCAATGCTTGTATACATAATTTAGCTCTTCGAATCTTACCAGGCTTATTGAACTATACTTTTCCATATCTATGGAAAACAAGAATCTTCTTGTCCGCGGCTTTCTCTTCTCAGCTTCTTAAATTTATTTCTTTAACGTTTTCTCTAGGACGCTATACACTATACCACTTTTAAATACTGTTTTATTTACTTTTGAGAATTAGCTTATATTTCTTGATTAATATTGTTTTTAAAATTACATTTAAAGACATTATTTACAAAAATTTATTTTTGATTTTATATTTCTGCTATGCGGTATTTTTCTGAAATTTCGAATTTTTTCATTATTTGCCTATGGAAATATATTCTCTAAATGAACAGCAGTAAATAGTGCTATCGCCAAACACCTCTGTAAGACTGGTTGCGTTGCCTTGGCGTAGCTGAAGCCAACAGCTAACATATTGGCAATGTTCGAGAGTCGGCAAACAGTGCACGTGACCGTAAAGCGAGTGGGATGATAAATGATTCGTCGCCCCAGGCTGTATTAATGAAAGTGACCATCGGCAACCTAGTGACCCTAGCCGAAATTGAAGGCAAAGCCCGAAACCTTAGCGTTGCGTTATTATTTGGACAAATGTTGACTTTCCGTTCCGGAGCTGAGTAATCTATCTGATCTCTTTTTCCACGCCATGCAACCACTCGCACAACGCTCTGCTCTGCTCTGGTCCTGTCAAACGCATATTGTTCTGCCACGCCACTTTGTTATTGTAACTCTACTTTTCTACTTTATTGTGGTCTTGTGCACATTTTTTTAAATTCGTTTCCGTTACATATTAAGTTGAGATTATTTTCTATAATTTTTTTTTTATTGTGAATCTTTATTAGCATAATAACAAATTTGCACTGTTTTCTTTTTGTTGATATTTAATTTAAGATATGAGATTTAAATTCGTAATATACATAAATGAATCTAATTTTAATGGAATGATATGACATTTAAATACGTTTTTGATGATTGAAACAAAATTATAATGATTTGTCGTTTTTGAAAAGCTTGCGATTTTTGAATAATGAATTCAGGAAAATTATAGATGTAAAAAAATTAAAGGTGTTTATGATAGTTTTAAATTGAAGTTAATTATATGAATTATTTAAGCAATTGCTAATATTCACATTGTAAAATTATTGTTTTTAAATACTTTTCCAAAAAGAAATTACAGGCTACCAAGGCATTTTGAGAATATACGCGATATCGATTTTAGGAATTTCTAATTGATTGATTAGTTGACAATTTAATTATACTGTTAACTGATAATGAATTTAATAACGTTTTCTGTAAACAGAACTAGCTGATTCAAAAAAATTAAATAAAAATATTTTAAATTTTCATTACTGAACTAATAATAATTACTCCTATATTGGAACGGTTTGTAAATCATTATAAGTTTTGGTTTTCTTGTTTGAAGCACCGATTTTTAGGTGTTTTTCAACATTTTTTTGGAAAATTTAATAACAAATGCAATAAAAATCAATTACACTGTTGGAAAGGGTATTAAATGAACTTTAACATTTTTTTTTTCAAAAAAGTAACTTTTTATTTAAAAAAATGGCATCGAACGCACCGGGTCGTCACTGGTATTGTCCTACGGCGGCATCAAAATTTCAAGTCAGAAACGGAAACAAATAAAATTATCTTATTCTACAAAGATGTAATTTTGATTGAAACCTAAAAAATGTATAATTTTTACATTTATTTTCAATATGGCGACCATTTGAAAAAAAAGTGACGAAAATTGTCCTGTTTTTTTGACCAACCATAGCCCGATAAATTTCCTTCACGGAAATGAAAAAATCAAAGAGATCGGTTTTTTAAAAAACGTTTCCGTCAACTAAAAAAAATTCATTTTGAGAAAAACGCGTTTAAAGTTTTCGGATATAATGTGTTGGTTCCGAGTACTAACTCATTGAAACCCGTTTTTATGAATTAAAAAGTTTTTTGCGGGCAATGTCATTTCAGCCACATATTCTCTGATGTATCAGGATCACAGACAATACAAGAAAAATTCTTAATGAAGCTATATGATTCAAAATTTCAAGGACATAAAGTTCTATTTTTCAATGAGAAAATATGAAATAAAAAAAAAAAATAAATCATAAGAAGTTGAATGACAAACAGATAGATATTTTGGTTTGATTACTTTCACTCATGTTAATCAAAATTTAAATTGAAACAAATAAGTTAGAAAAATGTTACAATTTATTAAGTTTATTGATAGAAAGATGTGTGTGTGTGTGTGTGTGTGTGTGTGTGTGTGTGTGTGTGTGTGTGTGTGTGTGTGTGTGTATCTATCCAGCGCAGCGTAATAAAGCAAGAAGTGAAGCGAAGCAGTTCATTGCTAGAAAACGTAAATATTTTTCCAAACTGACACTTATTAGTGTGGTGTTCGGATTATATCGATGGCCACTTTGCTCTGAGTAAATAAACTAGAAATAGATATATATTTCTTGTTTTTGTCGGTCCTTACGGCATGGCATGTTAATGCGTCCGACAAGGATGGTTAGCCGTCATATTGAATAAAATACTTTACTTTAGTTGGTTATTTGTGTTTACCACCACTTGATGTAACACTTATTACGCTACGAAAATGCCAATTGCCCGTAATGTTGGATTCTTTTCGTTTGTTGCTCTTTCTGTGTGTAAACTTTATTCTTTCTAGCATTTACTTGACACTCTTCTAGGGATCTTTAATTGCGATGAAATGAAACTCTATCTCATTGAGATAATAAACATTTTCAAGTGCGCCCCGATGTTGTTCGGCTGTTACATTAAATACATTTTTCACTTTGTAATTTTTTATAACTTAAATATTTAGTTAAATAAATAATTAATTTGAAGTGTAATTGAAACTAAGGTAATAACTTAAAAATATAAATGTAACTTTTTTGTTTTACAATTACCATCTGAATTATTTATAAATACATAAATATTGTTATTTGGTAATAATATACGTAGATTAATCTTTTGTGTATAAATTGGGCATTAATGTTAGTTAGCACATCGATTTTAAATAGTGTAACTGTCCCGAAACTACTAAATAATTGAACAGGCAAAAGCCAAGCTTGTATTATCAGCCTTTGGTTGTTTTGACTAATACCGGTTTTAAGACAATGTATCAACCAAAAGAGCAGAACTAAACAAATAATTAAAACACCCAAAAACCGAGCTTGTAATACCAGTCAGTTGTGTTTATATACGTTTGTGAATTTTTTTTTTAATTTTACTTTTTCCCAATTTATTATTAAAATGGTTAATATATGAAAACAGTAACGATTTAATAGTAAAAATATTTAGTTTATTAACAATAAAATAATATTTTATTCGGAATTATTAATAATTTTTCTATTTTAATTTCAGTGTGAGCGAACGGCTGGCTCATCTAACAAGCCACCTGAAGATGTGGTCGCAGTTAGAGAAAGGATTGGATGAACTCCAGTCTGATCTTCTAAGCGACGGACAAAAACTTTGGGCGCTGGATACGAAATTAAACGGTGGGGCCGTCTCCATGGAGATCGCTTCCTTCGTTCGTGATGTCGCTAAAGTACTCTCAGAAACACAGGCCAGTTCACAGGTTTGTCATTTTATTATTATGATTTAAAAGTGAATTTTTGTGTAATATTATTATTAGTAGTACATCAACAGCCTACGCCAAATTACAGATTTACAATATAGATTAAAATCAATCGCATTTATTATCAAACGATATAAACGCTAAAAAACATTGCATTTATACAAGTTTTTTTTTTAACAAGAACAATTATTTTACTTTATATATATATATATATATATATATATATATATATATATATATAATTAAATGTTTAAAATTAACTTTAACCTATATTTTTGATTTCTCAAAAATTTTCTAATATTGCAGTGAATAGTCTTGAAATTATTGTTTTGAATATCATTTTTAAATTTCATTTTATTATGTTCAAATTATTATGTATCCAAATATAATAAAATGTTGTTTGTTTTCTTCATTATATTAATTATACAATTTTCGGAAAATAAAATGTGCTACATTTCTGTAAAATTTGCTTTTTATTTTTAGTTATTTGTTTAAAAATTTCAATTATATTACAAATATTTGCAAATGTTTGAAATTCGTTTTTTTCCGAAATTTTAAAAATATAATTAAATGAATTTCTATCTTTGAAATAACATGATGATGAACTGCACTTAATGTGTTAATTTAAGGTAAGTATCATGTAAACGGTTAAAGGAAAACTTTAGTGTACATATATTATAATGCCGGACAATAATGTGAGCAAATAACTTTTGAAATGCACATTTAGTTGTTGGTAATCCGTGTTTGAACATTAAACATAAGACGTTGTGTTAGGCAATAGGCGAAAAACTTAAGAAGGGAAAGCCAAAGCAGCAAGAAGCAAACGCCAAGCGTTAAGGTATTTAATTGCGCGCGTTTCATTTTTATTTACACCGTGTTAATAGCTTACGACGCGACGGGAACGCTGAGATGTTGCTTGACAGAAGGTACTAGTGTGTATTCGTTCGTTACTTACCTAATTTACATATAAAGTAAGCGCGCGGTGTTAGCTTGATGTCGCATTAAAGTTGGTGCGATTTGTCTCTCTTTGCTACTTCCTGTGTCAAACGCCGACCGACGCTTTTTGTTGTTGGGGGGACCACTGACTCGCAGCTCGCAGCTCGCACTTGCCTGCCTGCCTGCCTAACTTTAGTTAAATCTCTTCCTTCGAAGCTATATGGCTACGGCTACGGCTGGTTTCTACTATTTTCCTATGCGTGACATTTGACAGTGACGAATCTCTTGCACAAATACATACACTCACCAAATAAACGATACACAGTTTTGCGGAACCGCCTTTCCTATTTATTTCTCTTGTTTTTCTAAATTAACATTTGAATTTATTTATTACACAAATTCATAAATTAAATTAAATTTGTAGTAATTGATATCTTGACAATGCAAATTTGACATCTGAAGGTACGATGAATATTTTCAGAAGTTCGATAAACATATTGGAAAGAGAAACATAATTTTAAGACAATGAAAAGCATATCGAATGATAAAAATGGGAAAATTTACGACAAAATTAGTATATTGAACCACTAAATAAATCGGTGTAGAACTTATTATCAAATATATTATTATTATTATTATTTAGAGAAAGTCAACACACATGAAGATTTCGACCAGACTCATTGCTAGATAGGTTGTATTTAAAAGTTCATTTTTCACTCACATTTTTTCTCGTTAGAATTATATACGTATTTGGGAGTATTTAAAATATATATGACATGCATTATATT
Organism: Clivina fossor; assembly: GCA_963966155.1. Lineage (NCBI taxonomy): Eukaryota > Metazoa > Arthropoda > Insecta > Coleoptera > Carabidae > Clivina > Clivina fossor. The sequence continues at coordinate 76,940,262 of OZ014550.1, forward strand.
ATCCTGATGTGAATTATATCAATTTTATCGGGCTAAAAAATAGCACCTAATTAGAAATTATCGGTTTGATATAAACTAAACACATCGATTAGGATATCCTCGTAACTAGATTCAAATTCTAATACCTTCAAATAGTTAATTTATATAGTCATATGCCAATGTATGTTCTAATTATTTAATTATAGTGACAATATAGGAATTTATAATATTATGACGGAAATTAGGGTACACAACATATATCAATATTTTCATAGAAATACAGTAATTTGAAACATTGCTTGAAAACAAAATTATTCAATTTTATTTAATATATTTTTTTTGCATAAAAATTGTAAAGACAATTTTCTATCTTTAAAAATAATATACTATATACTTTTATTTTTGTTTTTTATATGTAAATTATAAACGTTTAGAAATGTAATAACATTAAATGTAATCACAAAATAATAATACATGACAAATATTAATTTAATAATATTTTGAATCATATAAAAATTTAAATTAATAACAAGCAATACAGGATATCAAATATTTCGTGTACTAGATGGAAGGAAGCACATACTAAATGTGTATGATAGCAACAACACAACAATGCAATGGGTACCTACCTACTTCGCAATTCGTCCGTACGGGTTGCGTACGTGCTTATTGACCAAAACATATTGTTTCGACAAATTTACACACTATCAGAACATTCGTGTATTCTCTATTATCAAAATTTACTCTTTTTTTATTTTATTATTATTATTATCTCCCATTTGTTCTTGTTTTCTCTCTTAAATACTCTGCTGGTACCATCATTCGATAATCACTTGAAAAATATCTAACTAAAATGAAAATAAATGAATATTTATAAAACCGAATTTATTTTCAATGAACACGTATTCTATTAAAAAAAAAAAAAAGAATTCAGTAAAAATTGAAGCAAATGTTTTTGACCCAAGAAACGGACTAACCACATGTCACCAAGTTGAAAATGAAGCTAGATACATATTGCATCAAGATATTTATATTTAAAGCGTCTCATTTTGTGTCCCGATGCGCTATCAAATATACGTTGAGAACAAGGGTACCTGGGAACACTCTACGTTCGTGACTTTTTAAAGCAAATGTCCTTCAGTGCGGTACCTTACTCTTTACCCCTTACGGGGAGAACCTATCTTCCATTCTGTGACTCACTCTTACAGATGAATTTTTACTTATATCCCACACAAATAATTTTCAAAAAATTTGAAAATAAAATGTTTCCCTTAAATTAAGTCGTGAATATAAGAAAGTGTATTTACATTGCCATTTTGAAAACAAAAAACTTCTGGTATATTCTTATGAGACAAATACATAAAATGTATTAATAGTTTTTGTTTGAATTTTATTTAAAAATATAGGAAACTATCTTTTAGAAAGTAAAAATTTAAATGAATTAAATATTTCAAAACATTTATATATTTTTAATTGAACTTAATACAAACAGGTATTTTAAATATTTATTACATACATAAATACTTCTACATATATACACAATCACATCAAGTATCCATAAGGGTGTGGCACAAACTTTTTTCCATTTATGCAGAAATTAGTTTCCGACAACCATTCCTATCCAGACAAGCAACTTGTACTTCATCTACATTCATAATACTTCTCATACTTGCTTTTTTAAATTTCAATCATACTTCTTCATCTGCTCATGAGACGTGCACGCAGACGTATACTTTCAATTATCACTCACATATGTATGTTCTTTTAACCAAACGTTCATTAGCCATTCGCTCAAGATGGCCGAACCATTTTAGCTGTCCAACTTTGTTGTTTTTTTTTTTCTTAATTTTGTTATTATTTTATAACTGTATTGTTCATTAATTTTATGTTTTTATAATGACAATTAAACACTAAAAAATAATACTTGAAATACAATATTGCACTACTGTTACGTTACAATAAGTCTGCACATTTAATAAAACAGTATATTTTTTCATGTTGTTCAATTTCAATTGCATTTTTGCTTATTTTATTTTTATATTCTTGATATTTTCTGTAATCTCTAATATTTTTAATTTAAACAAAACAGTCCTTTTAGTAAACAATTTTAAATAAATATTATTGACAGGAAGTCAGGTAAAAATACGGCGGATGGCAGCTTTTTTAGAATTAAATGTAAGAGTAAATTCTTTACTATAACAATGTAAATTGAAAATAGTTCTTCTTAAATAAAATATGTATAACAAAAAATATATGGGGTATTTATATTTCTTATTCCAAGATAACAAAAACATTTAAAATAAAATTTTCTAAAGAGGATTACACTTCATCAAAGAAAAGAAAAAATGCTTGCGAAAATAAATCTTAGACAGTAGTCGTTGAAACGTAGTATGATAGTTTTGTGGTGGAGGTCAAAAAGTGAGTGAATTTTTCGGGAATCGTTGGTCAAACGAAGCTGGAATAGGAAATGGGGAATTGGGAAGCGGTGTGGCAGTATGGCAGTAACCGGTAGATTTTGGCGCATGCTCGCTGGCTTGCGGCGCGGCGCGGCGCGAAACTGGATCGTTAATCGCGGCTCCATCTGGTTTCCGGTCACGTATTCCCAGATGGTTGGTGGAATCAGCGTAAAAATACAAATTTAATATCGGCTCGAATAGAGCTTAGCGTACGACTGGCCCACTCCACACTATGGTCCTGAGGTCAAGCCAGAACCAAACTTTTGCTGCTTGCTATCCTGTTCTGTTCTGTCCTGCCCTGTCCTGTCTTGTCCTGTCCTGTCCACTGTTCTCTACTTTTACTTCATTCTGGACATGGGGATATAGACACTGATACTTTCAACCTGATGTTTTTGCTCATCTTCATACCATCAACTACAAATGGATTTTTGAATGCTTTTTCATACTTGATGTCTATCCACAGAAATTATTTTTCTGAAACTGAAACTTAGTTGTATTTCCTATATTTCTTCTACATTTTTTTTTTGAATTTTTTTACAATGAAGTTACATTTTAAACGTTTGATTTAAAGTTGGCTTGGCACTCAGATAAATACACAAGTAATTATTTCATATTTTGAGATTTCCAGCACATTAAAAGCTGATTTATTTAATAAAAAAACAATTATTCCATCTGAAAATTATATCGTTTTATTTTGATTAACGATAAAGCAGTTTAAATAAATTTGTAGATTTATTTATTATACAACCAACAGTGAATATTATTATCAATTTTGTTTGTGCCAGTTTTGTTTCAATTTAATTACGGTTATAGAAGATCAATGTTTTGAAAATCGCATATTAAAACAAACTGAGAAAGTCGTTTTTTCAATTTATATTTATAAATTCTTTTTTTAATTTTACTTATGTCGAAATTATACTATCAATTATTTTACGACAACGAATACGTACTACATTTTATAGATACATTTTATTTTTAAATATTTGTATGTTTTAACTTTTATATATAATGATAGGTAGATTTTTTAAATTTGAAATGAAACCAAATCCGAAAATTCGATGTTGTCGTTGTGATAATAAACCTATTTCGATATATATATATTTAAATGACAGTGAATTTATATTTGAAATGAGGAGATATATTTAGTGATTAAATAGAATGTGAAAGTTATCGAAGAGATTTTGGAGAAGAAATGATAGCAGTGTGTCAGTGTTGTCGGTCGTCAAGGAACCAAACATGAACGTGATCATAGGTGGCAGGAATGGCAGGACGAGAGGCCGGCAGGATAGTAGGAACGCGTATCACGAACGTGACACGTGCACGTGTGCGTACGTGTTGCAGCAAATTCGCGTGAGCCGTGTCGTTGCGTCAGTTTTCGCTTGTCGGCTCCCGAACACGACTCTACATCAAGTCCTATTTTCTTTGTTCACTTCAAGTAAACTCTCAGATATTAGTATAATAATAAATTTATGATTATTATTTATAATTATTCGAAAAGTTATGTTTATGGTAAATTGAATAATAAACAGTAATTTTCTAGAATATTATTTCAAAACAAAATTTAGTTATAATGGATGTGTGTTTTTACACGGTATGGATTTATTTTAAATACATATTGAGACACGTCACTAACGTATTAGTAAAAGATTAATTTTTATTCAAAAACTGGAAATACTAGAAAAATACAAATATTTTGAGTTTAAAGTTACATTGCTGTTCTATCTACTACACAAACTTAAATTTGCTAACTTAAGTACACGTGATTCTACAATCAAGATCTTATGAGGCTTTTTATCTCTAATGTGTTTATAAAATATGCACATAAAAAAGTTATTATATTTTATATTTTGCAAATTTTTAAGAAAAAGACTCAGTTTATAACATTATTATCCTATGTATATGTAGTGTCAGATAAACAGTCATTAATAATAAGTTGTTAAATTTTCATTTATCGATAATTCAAGTTACAAATTTATGTATTTTCATAAAACTTAAATGATGATTTTTGAAAGTAATCATTTTGTTTAGTTATACGAATACATACTTGAAAAAGTTTAAAATAAATGAAAATGTTTATTGGATTTTTAATGGAAACATAATAGTAGTATATTATAACTACTTCACTAAAATATTTTGCATTTGGTAAATTCTATTATTTATAAATTACCAATGTTTTTGTGGGATAAACACACTAGTAATAATAGTTTACTTGGATGTGACAAGAAAAATAGGATGATGTGTAGAATGAGGTCGTTTCCTGCTAGCAAACTTGGCGTCGCTGGCTGCTTTGTATGCGTCGCGGTGCTTTTCATTATTGGAGCGGACTCATCTATGCTCTGCCTGTTACACTGGTGCTCGCGCTGTGAGCTGTGAGCTGTTCTCTGTGCCTGTGCTTGGAGTTTGCCTCTGCTTCGACTCTACACAAATACGAATACGAGCATAGCTACTGCTTTTCTGCTTCTGCTTTTCCTTCTACTCGTGCTTCGTACTCAAGATTAGTCGATAGAAAATATCTGCAGCGTAAAATTTAAGCCGTATGCGACGACATTTTTGTCATGAACGTGCCATTTTACTACTACTTACACTACAAATACACTACACTACATTACACGGAAAAACTAAAATTCCATTTCGCGCACCTGCACTCACTCCATTCTTTCTCTTCTATATGGAAAAAAAAAACAAACAAATTTTCTCATCAGATTATCTCGCTGCACTTTTTGTTACTTTTTTCCAAATGAAACGAACATTCAAAATAGATTACCAAAATATTCTTTTACTTTAATATATAATAATAATTATATAAATATTACTATAATGTTACATTCGGCTGAATTATTAAGAGATACATACATACATACATAATTAATTACCCATGTACCTGTACCCATGTACTACTCAAATATTTTAAAGAATTTAATTAAAATTTATTTTTAAAATGCTAGTAATTACTGAAATTGGAAATTATAAATGATTTTTTTAAATTTAATATGATTTTAAAATTTGTCTAATTTTTTTGTTTTGTTTTTTTTTTTTACAGAGATCAATCATCTTAGCAGACTCCGTAAACGGCAGTGCTCCAACAGCATTGTTAAACAAAACTTTGAGTCTTTCTTTGTTAACAGAGGGCTCATTTTCTGACAGTGGTATTTCTGATGAAGGTTCCGAACAGGAATTAAGTGAACGGGAACATCGTCTTTCAGCTATTCGGCGGCTAGTACGACAACTAGAAGCTATCATGGCTCCAGATAGTGAAGCTAGGATTAAAATGACTGAGGTATGTATCAAACATATTCATCAGAAATATTTTAAATAAGTACAAAAGTTTTTTAATATTACTATATTGCGTAGGCACAATTTGGATATAAATTTAAATTGTACCATTTTAGGGATTAACATATTCAAAAATTTCTCATAAAGCTGTTTCCGTAAAATTATATTTTGGTTTTTATTGATACGAAAGTAACTCCAATTATGATTTATTTTAAATTTACATTATCGAACAAATGATTACTAACAAATGTATTTGGGTTAATTACGGCATATAGTTCTATATAGTATGTCAAATATAAAAGTCCTGTCTGTTGGTATTTGAAACTAAATCACATGGAACATATTTAGACAGGACATCGAAAAAAAAACCATTTATCACTTGTCCCCTTACGGGGACGTAACTTCACTTCAAAAGTTTACGCATGTTCAACTAAAATAAAAAATGACAACAATCTCTATAGTTACATCATCAATTGTCTTGATCCCCATATTGTAGATTATCGTATTGAATCAGCCGTGTAATATTAGCTTTATATACGAATCATTTGGAATATTTTCAAATAATACGACTATTATTTATTTATTGGATTAAAATCGTTGTCGTTTTTCTCTACATGTTTGGTTTGTATTTTTTTGTTACAGAGATTAGAACAAGCTGAAAATGAACTTCGAAAATTACAGAGTCAGTGCCGTGGTCTGATTGTCAGAACTGCTGTATGTGCAGAAGTACAGTCAAAGAATGGAGATCCACAGAGTACTATTAAATTCCATAAGTAAGTACTTTTTTTATTTATGTGCTTGTATATGTATACTGTTTATAGGTATATCTAGTAAAAATTTTAAGATAAAAAAATATACTACTTTTAATTTGTCATACGTATCTGCAATTGCATTAAAAATAAGTATTTTGGTTACAGTTGTAATTATAAATAATATAGGTATATATAATATAAATAATAACAATAATTTCTTAAAATTGCAATAATGTTAAATGTTTCACATCCTAGCCCTTCTTATGTGAAATTTAAAATTCAAAATTTTTAACTGGCATGTATCAAGTTAAATTAATGAAGAAGAATTGATCTTAATTGAACAAAAAAATAAAAAAATTTTAAAAGTAAAATACGAAACATATTTGGAAAGTAGGAGAAATGTATAATTTAGTGATTGAAAATAAATAAGGCGTTATTACTTGTACGATATAAGTTGTGCATAGCGCATAGGTTGGAAATGAATAAAAAAAAAAGAAAAAAGAAAAGGGGTCGCACGTTCCAAACACATTATTACACGAATAATTCTGAATACGATTACGAATACAAATGTATGTACGGCAGTTTTTCATTTCGAGCACGAGCCCAAACACAGAGGGGTGTTCTATGTTCCGAGGCCGATCGACGAATCGGCATTGGCCATCGTTCAGGGCTTCTGGGGTGCCTGCCAATGCACCATTGACAAATCGATATCATTTTACACTTTCCAATACCTATAAACATTTATTTTATTCGATAAACATTTCCTAAATGGACATTTTAAATTAAATTCCTAAATTTTAAATTCTTCACTTTTTTATATTAGCATAATTCTGAATTTACCAAATTATTCTATTTCTATTATTTTCTATTTTAGGAAATAAAATATGTTTTCGACTAGTTTTTATCGAACACATAAATAAAACAAAAATAATTAAGAGAAACAAACAAATTTCTTTTTAATCAGACTATGTAGTTCATTTTTAAATATAAATAGATAAATTAGGATATTCTAAAGTTAAGCATAACAATATGTCATAATATCAACATAAATGTAAGTTTTTGAGATATTTTTTGGTTAATTTAATTTAATTTTAAATTATTTTTTGTTTTGTTTTTAGTTGGTATTGTTACATATTTGAATTGTTAATTGAAATCCAATGTCAGTCTATTACTTTTTTTTAAATTTCAAGATACTAAGAGATTTAAATTTCAGTTTATTTTATACTTTTTCTACATTTTTTTTTTTAACGAAAATACAGATATTGTACTTTGATCAACTGTGAATCTTTCGTAAACAAAAATAACCTAATTTTGTAAATTAAATTTTTATTACTATCAAAATAAACGGGTCATTATTTTAATTATAGTTATATTGCTTGTTTGGATAGGAATGTTTGGAGGCGACTGATTTCGGAATGATGAAAAGAGTTTGTGCCACACCCTTTTGGGTACATGGCGTGATTGTGTATGTATGTATGTATGTTATATTTACATCAGAATATTTATTTTCAGTTTGTTAAACATTGCAGTACATTACGAGTAACTTAATTTATAGGTACCTAAATGTTATGTTATGTATTTTTTGCGTTTTTATTTATTTTTTTTCAATTATTATTATATTAAGTTTAGTTTTCAAATATTTAATAATATTGAATAAAAAGATTCATGTCATTCGATCGATGTTAAAATTTATCAATTAAATTATTTTTTTTAAATTCTTCAGTATTTTTTGTTTCGAAAACTATTCCAATGTAAATAATACAAAGTTGAATTTTTTTCGTTCGATATAGTATTTAATTATGGAAATTTTGAACTACAAACAGAAAGAAAAAAATTATGATAATTTAGTGTAAGACGCAAAAAGGAAACGGGTAAAATTATATTTATTTGTTTGTACGACGTATCACAGTAAGAAACCATCCTTAACGCCTGAGGTGACTGATTGGCTACATTATATTAAACGTTTACATTAATAATAAGATTGTATAACACAAGTACGAGCTCAAATTGTAACATCTTTCTGTTTGTATCGGCATCGTAACTAAGATAAATCGTCCGTTACAGATTCGTATTATACTTGTATTAATTACCTTACGTTTCAAATAAAACAAAATAATATATGAATATGTTCACTGAATCCAGCAGGCGGTTTGAATTTTTCTTTTGTTAATATTATGTACCGATTTCTTGTTTGGAACCAACTTGTATGTATATCAGAGTCACTCGGACGAATCTTTAATAAATCATTTATTTTTCTAGTTAGCATATATCTGATCGTATTTCTAACATTGCTTTGAAACATTGTACAATTTAAGAATTATTTATTCCGTATAATACAAATAAAAAATATGCATTTATCTGCATTTTGAAAATAGTTAAAATTTGCATAAAATAATATATATATATATATATATATATATATATATATATATATATAAAGTGTATTTATTATTATTTTTTCAATTTAACGATATCAGAAAATGGTTTTCCGATGAAGCGATGAATTAATCAGGTGAATAAAGAGAAAACGCTTTAAGTTTTAAAAACTGGAAATAATTACTTTTTATAGTTCAAGATTTTTAAATTTGGCAGGCAGTTTTTTGTAATTTGTTTAATAAAAAAGAGAATTTAGCTATATAGAATAAAGAATTTATATGAGTTGAACAAATGCAATAAGAACTTAAATAAAAACAAGATGGAATGTTTGATACCAAAATAGGTAAAAGAATCAATTCTAGTACAATTCCAGAGAGAAAGAGAATATAATAATCTAGAAACAACAATTATTTACGAAATCATCATAGGGTTTCTGTTTTCATGTCCCTTAAGTAAAACTAATGCAAACTTACACATACCTAGGTAGTCACAATGTACGAACTTTATTAACAGGGAACAAGATAATTACACGCGAAACTTTTTAAAAACTCTCCAGTGAGACATTCGAAACTAACAAAGTAAAGAGACTTCGTAACATTATAAGATGTAAATTAGAAGAAGAACAAAAATATCTCTTTTATTCGGGAAGTCTTTAATAGCAAAACTGGGTTAGATTTAATGTTGGAACTTTCTTGTTTACTAATTTTGTAATTGGACACAAATTTAGTCTTGTTTTAAAAACCTGTGTCTTTTAATGGTATAATGTTTTTTTTTTAATTGTTTTTGGGATTTTCTTTAATTCATGCAGTATAATATTATTACTATAATTCATTATTTTGTATTAGTAATAACATTAAGATTGTTTTTCTCGTAACAATTATTTCGTTTTTATAATAACTTTTATAATGTTACAATTTTATATTATGTTTGTATTTCTTAGTGAAATAAACGAGTATATTATTTCAAAATATTTAATTAAAATTAAACAAAATTATTTTGAAGACGCAGTTAATTTTATTTAAAATATAAAGTAATGACCCCCTCAAATTTATTTTTTTTTTTATGGTTTTTTATGGTCGTCTTAAATATTTTTGTTATTACAAATTCTCTGAATGTACAATAATTATTGACAAAATTCTCCGATAGTTAAATCATTTTTGCCTTAATTTCGACGATTTATTTTCTTGCTTAAAATAGCAAACAATAAATTTGATAATAAAAATCATGCGGTTACTAAATAATACGTAAAAGGATGACAAAATGAATAACGCGAAGTAAATAAGTATTTAGACGTAGGCACGTGTGGGTGTCTCAGAAAAGGAGGATTCAGACAGAGCGGGCTAGGGTTAGGCTGTGCTGTACAGTACTGGTGCGATGGCATGATTCAAGGCGTCGCGTCGGTCGTTGGTCGTCGGCGTTGGCATTGGCGTCGGTGTTGGTATCGGTGGCGTCTTGGTGGCACTTCGGTTCTAAGTAGTCGGTAAAGACGGTGCGCATTCCCGCACTGCGACCTGCATACGAATTGCCTGATTACACAGGCGAAAACCGACCACTGTACTACACAAAAATTCACACACCCGCTGTCGAATGTCGAATGCCGAATGCCTAGTGTCGTCAAACGGACGAATCGTCGACAATTCGAAGCCACATGCCACCGCACTCCCAAACTTGTGCCTGCCATCTTTAAATATTTTTTTCATTGCCTACAATATTATTATCGATATATTCTAAATTTATTCTATAAGTACGTCATTTAGGTATATCCAAACTATTTGGATATATTAAGAAAAATTGTAAATTTGCAGCAATATAAACATTTTCCTTTGAATTTTCTAAAACTAAAAATTTACAGAATTTGACGAGATTATATTGTTTTATTACATTAAATACTGGTAATTACTGGTATTAATTAATGTTATAGATCTCTAAATTCATAGAAAATGTACAGAATCTGGAAGTAGTATTCTGTATTATTTTATTATAAACTTTGTATCTGTAGCACTATACAATCTTATCTTTTTTTTTTTATATAGAAAATTTTAAAAATGGCAAAATATTTTATAATAATGTAGAGCTTATAGAACATTAAAATTAATTTGCAATCATAATGATAAATTTTAATCAGTTTATTTTATGCGAATAATGTGTTTAGGTATATATTAATTTTAAGATATACAAGTTTTTTAAAGAAAAATTCGGATACATGACTTTTTTCTGTAAAATAACAGCATGACTGATAATTACCAACTTTATTTTTTGGTGTTTTAATTTAATTGTTTAGTTTTATAATAGTATCAGTGGGTATAATTCATATTTATACTTTTTATCATACATAGGTATCATATATTACATTTATAACATACTTAAATAATAATAATGTATAGAGAAGATAAAATATATAGAACTATTACTAAAAACTTAAATATCAAAAAACTAATGAGGAATAAACTAAGAACAAAAAAGAATGCCGAAATAAACATGGGTTATTTATGGAATGTTAATAAATATTTTTACTATTAAATATATTTTGATGAATTGAACATTTCTGATTTTTTCGTTATGTCTGTTTGTTTCAGACGTAATCTTAGTTCAGATTTAGTACCTTTAATTGCCGGTGACGAGTTACTGCCACCGGATAACCCTGACGACGATCCGTCCAGTGGCGGTTCGTGGTTTTGGCGTGTGGTCCGCGCTTCTATGCCATTCCAGGTGGCGTTGGTTGCGCTCATCTGCATGGCCTGTCTCCTGGAACCAAGTTGCTGCGATTCTATTAACAATCTGAATTTGTCGCTCACACCACAGCTTAGGTACGTAAGAGGTCCTCCGCCAGTTTAAATTTTAATTGTGTTCTTTAATGATGTTTTGCAGTATGCTATCTTAATTACAATAAATGTTCTTTAAGTTTATAGAAATACGTTTGGTTTCAACATCTTTGTTTTTATTGTTTACGAGTTAGTTTTAAAGAAATATTTCGTTCATTGTATAAAATATTACTGACTTTAATATTATAGATACAATGCAAAATATATGTAGTTTTTTGTTTTTTTTTTGTAGAAACACAATTATTTTTTGTTAAATGTTCAAAATACTTAAAAATATTTGATTTGCTTTCTAGTCCTATAAAATAATTTGTACTTTTGTAGAACATTTTATTGTAATTTAATTTCATTCTGTATTAGAATATAAAACAAATTTACTTGGTATATTGTTTAAAAGTTATTTATGAGTAATATATTTATTTTTGAGTTAAAATTTTAGTTCAATACAATTTTAACAACATTTTTAAGAATTATAAAGTTATTTTTAACATAAATAGTTTAAATAATATGCCACAGTAAATAAAAAATATCTTTGTGTAGCTAAATATACATTGTAGGTACCAGTGAATGAAAATAGGTATTTTTATTTTTAATATATTGTTGATTTTAGATTAGATGTTTTATAAATAAAAATCAAAAAACCCAAATAATATTTACAAAAATATAAAATAAAATAAAATAATGATAAAAATATGGTGGAATATACAGGTTTTATAAATATTGTTTGTGATCTTGTTTTGTGCATCTGAAACATCTTTATATTCATCTGATCTAAATGTACTTTATTTATCGTTATTCTTGTTATTTATCATCTAATAAATATTCTACCTGGTTACGTAAGTATTTTATTTAATCTTGAAGTCTAAAATAGAATAATACTTTTATTTAGAATTTATCTTAATTTTAATGTGTTCACTTTAGCTTAAATGCCTAAATTTTAATGATATAACTACGAACATTGTAAGAATGGTTGTGTTTTAATAGTAGATTTTCAGGATTAAATAAAATAATATATGTACTAACATTTGTTTGTTATGTATTTCTATTTTGTGCATCATTATTCATTTAGTAATATAATATTTATATGCTATAAATCTCAAATGAGTTCATAACATGTTGTTATTTATGTAAATATATTTTATAATGTTTTATTATGGTAAAACTAACATAAAGGACTTATAGTTGTGGATCCACTAATCTTAAATTAAGAAGAGTGGTTTTCTTTTTTTTTTGTTGTTTTTTATTTTATATTTTAAATTATTTACAAAAATTGGCGGGCTCTATTTCATACTGAACCTTTTGCAAACTAGCAAATTCAGTTTTAGAGTTAATTTTTTTTAATGTAACCGCCAAAAATATACACATATTTAAATAACATCTGTTTGTATGTTTAAAATGTCATCAACAGTTTTTAATTAGTTAAAAATTTCTAGTCTCGGGTACTATTATATTTTTTGAGTTACAATTGAGACTACATTTTACAGATACAACTAGATACCAAAACAGAGATGTTTTTGAACAGAATTGCCAAAATTTTGGCATTCTGCAAGTGTCAAACTTACTTAGTAGGAAGGTACATTAAATTATTGATGAAATGTACCTTCTTAGTGGCCTTAAATAGCATTTTGCTATGACTATTTTTTTCGTTCATAATGTACGATTTTTATCGACATATGTATGTCCGGATTAAAATCAAATATGATGTGAGGATTCAGAATGAATACAGTGGATTGCTGTAAATGCCTTAAATAAATAGGAGGCCTTAATACACATATTTTCAGAACTTAATAATAACAGTATATCATTTACTTAACCATTCATGGTTTTATGAAACGTCATTTTTATCATGCGTTAATAAAAATAACATTAATTATTTTAAGTTTGTGTACGCGTAAATCAATTTTATTATTTCCAAAATATGATTTAAAGTATTTACAATATTTACTAATAAATGACAGTAAAAATATGAAAATATTTGGTTGTAATAAAATATATTTACGTCTAATATAATGATAGAAATGGCATTTTATATATTTATAATCCTAGTATACTTATTTTGGGTAATTTAAAGAAGAAAAAAAAAACTAAAATAAAAAAAGAATTTGTAGTAGAATAATTTTAAAGAAGTTTACGATCATAAGTTTCTTATAATATGTGTTTAACAGCGTTTGAAGTTCGTGTTTGTTCACAGTCGAGTGCTGTATTTTTATTAATAATCACAAATAATATGTTTAGAAATTATTCTAAGCGTAGGCTAGAACAGTTCATGTTTAATGCTTGTGTGTTTGCACTTTTATGCAATGTAAGTTCTGAGACAAAATCGATTTATTTATTGTATTTATAACAATTATATGTTGTAGATATGATAAATAATAAGCAGCATAAATGAGGTAAACGCATTTTATAATGCAGCAAAATTTTACACAATTCAATATTTTTTTCGATTTTATAGAAAACTACAGTTTTTCCAAAAAACGAAACTATTTTTAGAATTTTTTTATTGAAATTTGTAACAGTCAAAATTTTTTATTTTTATATTTTTTGTAATACAAAGTTACTATTCAAGAAAAGCATTTAATTTGTTCAATTTAATTTAATTTAAGGAAAAAATGTTTACGAATTATTAAGCAGTAAATATGCTTAAAATTTTTCGTTTTGTTTTAAATAAATGATATTTAATTTAAAGTTGCTCAAATTTAAATATGAATAGTGCCTTCTGCGCTTTCGTAAACGTTTTTTCATATTACTTATCGCCTTTTTTTTTGAATTCTATATGATACATATATTGTTTTGTGATCAGTATATTCAATACGTTCAATTATTTATAGATTTCAATAATAAATGGCGATGAATTAAGTAATAGGTTTTTTGAATAACAATAATTATAATAACTACATCATAATTTGAAAAAAAAAAAAACAAAATAAATGAGATTTACCAAAGTACATGTTCAAAGAACATTGAAACATTTATAATAGCAGTCGCAAAATTGTAACTTGTAATTGTACTGAAAGAAGGAAAATGGTTAAGAAATAATTTTATATTCAATTTTGGTGCTTTATTCTCCTTTTACCTATCATTTTAAATAGTTATTATTAAGATTAATTTATTTGTATATTTAAAATATATAGTATTAGGACCTTATTATTTTTGAGTCATTTATTTTGGAAGTAATGTTATTCTACTTTTTCTTATTTTGATATATTAAAGTGTACACTATAATAATTGCACTATTTTTTGCGAAAAAATAGACTGATTCTGGATCTTTTATAAACTAAAACCAAATCTGAATTTTTGATTATATCAATTTTATTATCGATTTTTCAAAATTGGAATTTACACAACTTTCAATATTATTATTATATTAATTTATTAATTATAAATTCTTAGAATGATAGTAACTTCAAAATTATTCTAATTTTTTATTTGCAATTCGGAGTTACTGTATCTTTTGACAAAAATATAAACGGTTATATTATTATTTTTGAAATACATTTTTTATACGTTATTTTTACTGAAGATCTTTTATTTAAGATTTATTTCGTATTAGCAATGGTATTAGTCACTAATAATTTTGTTTAATTACTATATAACCGCAAAATAGTTTTATTTTATATAAATTTTTTTGTTTGAACCGAAAACAGAACTTTCTAATGTAATAGTTACACCTAAGTATTAAAAATTGTTTAAAGTAGTGATAGAGCAAGAGCGAGTTTCATGGAAATACAAATCAAGAGGATAATCGAAATCACAGAGACGCACGCAGGCAGGGAATAAGGTAGGGTTAGGGTACAATACATATCAAACAAAATGATCCAAACATTATTATTATTCATAAGAGGATAAATGCAGTTGTCATATAACACACAGATCATGTTCGTGTGTCTTTGACCACCATAATATTTGTGACGTCACTTCCTGCGCGTGTATAAGGACACTCAACTCAGTTTCGTTGTGGACAAAGTCGTCGTTACATTGTTCATTTGTAAATTCATTGTGCGTTCATACGATTTATATCACTTTTTACAAAACATTTTGAATTTAAACACAAAAATATTTACATTTATACGGTGATCGTTTATTTCTTACAGGAAACAAATTTTATGAAATATATTCAGTTCTTATACATATTATATATGGGGATTTTGTTTCAAAACTAAAATTTTTAACTTAAAACTTTAGGCTTTGTGCCAACATAATTTGATTCTTATTTAGTCATCATTTTAATAATTCAACAGTGTTATTTACTATATGCATATTTTTATTTAATTTTATTAGGGTTATCAATAGCTTATACCACAAACCATATTTATTTTACTAAATATTTGAACATTATAATATTAAGATACTTAATTATTAATAAAATTGTATGCTTGCTTCTAGATTATTTTTTTTTTCAGAATATATTAAATTTTTAAAGCGCTATAATAATCCTTATAGGCAGAAAGTATAAAATAATAACAAAAAATAATTGAACTATATTAAATGTAAATGATATTTTCTGCCGAATTTTAATATAAGTAGTTTTATTCATATTACTTGAAACCATTCGCTCACACGAAAGACTCCCAATCATACCTCTCCTTCTACTCATCGGACATCCACGCAAAAGTAAACCTTCAAAATCATTCACATACCTATATTGTTTTAACCAAACTTTCATTACACATTCGCTCAATACAAGATGATCGACCCATCTCAACTATTACATTTTTTTTTCAATTTTACACTGAGATCATACACGAATCTATTTCGTATCTGATTCCTTCTAGATAGTTACAGCACATGCGCCACGCCACGTAAAATTCTCATTTCCATTTCCATTTTCCTTTTACGCTTTTGCAGCCAAACTCAACACTCACTATCATACATCAACGTTGTCACCAAAACAGCATTGTATATAATCAATCGGATTTATTTGGGAACATTTACGTACCTATCTAACAAAAGTACCGAAAGCACCCAAAAATCTTTCAATCTTTACAATCTTTCAATCTTACGATCAAAGTCTATGCCTAATCGTGTACCATCAACATACATTACATTCACTCGTCAAGTCACTCTTCTCAAAAACTAATACTCTTTGCACTTATCAACATTTAACGCAAGATTCATAATTATCAACAACATTAATTCTATCAATCATCCTTCTCAGTTGCTCTTCG
This sequence comes from Clivina fossor, assembly GCA_963966155.1. Taxonomy (NCBI): domain Eukaryota; kingdom Metazoa; phylum Arthropoda; class Insecta; order Coleoptera; family Carabidae; genus Clivina; species Clivina fossor. The sequence continues at coordinate 76,957,082 of OZ014550.1, forward strand.
GATTCAGCCAAAACAACTACGTCATCAGCATACGCTAAAGCAGATAAAACACAATCACCTATTTGTATAATGTATCATCATCACCACAGAAAGCTTTCCGAAGAAGAACGAACATCCATATATAAATTAAATAGCCAGGCAGACATTACACAGCTCTGTTTCACAGCAACATCTATACGAAACCAAACACTTAATAGTCAAAAATGTTATAAATATGTATTTATTTTCTATTCGTAATTGTTTTTATTTCTTTGTTTCACTGCTAACTTTTGAACGTATTTATCTTGTTTTTATCCAAGAAATTATTTTATCTATAGCAATAAGAAATTATTTTCTTTTATAGGTAAATAATAAAAACAGTTGATATCTGCTACTTTTTGAAATTAATTAGTAATTTCACCTACAATTTTAAGGCTTTTTTATTACTTAATAACATTAATTAAATAAAGTGTAAACTACGCGCAACACATGGTTGAGAAAATTATTATAGCCTCGCACTTTTATTTTCCTCGATTCTTCTTCGCATTTCGGAAAATAATACAGCTCAGCTATAATAATGTTTTCTCAATTTTGGTAGGTATATTATATATTATTGTTTGATGAGAAAATATAATTGATATAATAACTATTTCGTAATTTTGTAAAATATTTGAATGATTCCACAAATTACGACCATCTGTGCAGATATATGCATGTACGAGTATGTAAGTTATATTAATATTATTTTCTAATAAGATAATAAATTCTAAATATTTAAAATTTTAAATATTTGTAATCACATAACCAAAATGTTGTTAATCAAAATAAATTACTTATTATAATTATTCATATAAATATTTGTACATTAGATTATGTTCGAACCAGAGAGCTGTCAGTATATTAATTACATTTAATATATTTAAAAAGCCCCAGCTACATGAACTAGTACAAATAAAAAGCAAGTTAATATAGTAGTAAAATATATGAACGTCAAATGAAATCGGTGAGCAATAAAAACAGAAATTTTTAAGGTGTTAGGATAATTTATTTACTGTCTCAATTCTTGTCTAACATGTTTTTTTTTCATATGGTAAGTTGTAGATTTGCAGTGACATAGTAGGTACAACGTAATCCGGTATGTAGAAAATTTGTTTGGCATTTATCTTGTGCCCACAAGATGTGTGAGATGTTATTAAAATACCTAGTATACAAATAAGATACACAGGACCGTATTTAATTCAAAACTACTTGTCATATTTGTGTGTAGTTTTTTAACATGTTTTTTTCTTTTTTAATTTATGACTAACAGTTTGAAATGTGGCATAGTAAAATATACATAGTAACTACTTCAAAATTATTATGTATACATTTTAAATTTATATTAAACCTTGTAATATTATAAATAAGCTTTAGTTAAATTTGTGCTATTATCTAATATTTGTCTATAATGTTTTTGTTGTTTATTTTAAAATTAATTAATTTAATAGTTTTTAATCATAATGAACTTTTTTGATACAAATTAACGTAGATATCATTTGTTTAATTTGATTTTTTAACTATAATATTTTAGTATATTTATAAACATTCACATATATATTTCTTATATTATTAAATAACAGATTAGCAATTACATAACTAATATGACATAATGATTGTTGCAATTTTTGTGTTGACTGGTTTTAAGACCCACAGATCAATATGTGTATTTACGCAGATAAAAATAAGTTGTTATACAAAATCGAGAAGAATAATGTAAAAAATTAATCGTGATGAGAATTTGAAAAAAAATTATATTAATTAACAAATTATGTAATAAGTATAAGCGTAAACCGCAATTTTCTTCTATGTATATTATACTTGTGTTAAAATAATTTAGAAGATCGAATATATTGACGTCAGTATAAATTAAATCTGATAATTAAATGAAAATTTGTTGGAAAAAATATTTTAATAATGAATTTAGTATAAATAATATGAAAAGAAGCAAAACACAGCAATGTAATAATAGCATGGCGTAGCGTATAGTAGAGAGTGTAATAGATTATGAGTTAATTAAAGCATAAATTACTTGAGGGAAATAGAATTAGTATAGAATTTGATTTTTCTATATATTGGCATTACGAGTAAACATATATATATATATATATATATATAGTACATCTATACGCTGTACGCTTTATTCATATGAGTTGGGCGGAGTAAGGCACATATTAGGTATAACGCACGTAAAAGGTCACGGGGTTATTGAATATAGCCATCGCCATCGCCATCACCATCGCCTCATCTTCGTCTTATGATTGATAGACGCTTCGTATTTTTGATAATTAATGATTTTAAGTATCGTATCCGAGATCCGAGTTACTTTTAAAATATAGCGTAATGTGTTTCGATTTTACAGCAATCTGCTCTGTGCTCGGTGCAGGGTGCACTGTACTCGAAGCAGTGCGGTATGTGTGTGTGTGTATGTGTGTGCCTGTGTGCTCTCTAATAATTAATGGAAAAATTATCTTAATTGAACTTACAAATTAACCACGACTATTTTTTTTACATTTGTTCATCAATCTTTTTATTTACAGTTTCTAATCAAATTTACTTAGTTAATTGCCAAATTAGTTTGTTCAAAATTAATGTATTTTATTCAATATCGTTACTCATTGACAGGAACGTTGTTTTTTTTTGGTTTAATTTTATAAACATTTCTTTTAATGTTTTGAAAATGTTTTGCAATGGCGTAACTATACTGGAGGCAGAAACCTTTAGTCTTAATATATGTATATGTTTATTTATTACCTTTTTATATTTTTTTAAATAAAGTTACTTTAAAATATAGATTTACTAATATTAGTGAAAAAAATTTCTACAATATTGATGTTTATGATTCCTTAGTTTGATATACGTACCTATAACAATAAATAAAGGAATTACTAGATTAAAATATAACAGCATTATCATATTGCTGACATAATCTCTTAAAAAAGAATTTAATGATTAAAAGTTTAGATAAATAGGGTTGTCATAATTGAAAAATGTTTATTTATTTATCTCATGCGATTTTTTGTTCGTTTAAGGGTTATATAATAATTATTTACGTATCAAGTACTGAAAATTGTACCAGTATGAATAATTGCTGTAACCACCCGAGTATTGTTGTACGAGATGGATACAATTTTTGTTGAGCTAATTCTTTTTCTGTAACTATATAACATAAAATTCCGAATCTATCGCAATGAAGGTGAAACTGTTCAAAATATTTTTTTTCGATAAATATTTCCAGTATTAGAAACAATTAGGTATTAATTAAATTTAATATTTTTTTCAAATTTAAGGTTGCAAACTACTAGAAAAATTTAACCGGTTTGGTTGTCAATATTACGAGTAACAGCAGATTGATAAGGGAAGCAATAGAAATTTATAAAAAAACAAGATTAGAAGTATATGGGTAAACCTATATATAGACCACTTTGACATTTCTCGGAAAGTTGGCAACACAATATCTTTAATAAAATTATAATTTATGTGGGCACTAGAAGAAACTTTCCTGAAAATTTGATGAAAATCGAATAAATAATGTAGTCACAATGAATTTAAAAAAATTGTGATTTTTTTCTCGATAAGTTGACAACACTGTATTTTGTTAAAATTGCATAATTTATTTAGGCACTAGGAGAATTTTTTATGAAAATTTGATTAAAATCGGTTAAATAGTGGTCATAATGAATTTTCTAAAACTTTCGTAATTTTTTTCTCGGAAAGTTGGCAACACTGGATATTAATAAAATCATATAATTAATGGGAGCATTAGGGAAATCTTTTCTGAAAATCTGATGAAAATCGGATAAATAATGTAGCCAATATGAATTTTTAAAAACTTTAGTAATTTTTTTCTCGGAAAGTTGGCAACACTGGATATTAATAAAATTATATAATTAATGGGAGCATTAGGGAAATCTTTTCTGAAAATATGATCAAAATTGAATAAATAATGTAGCCAATATGAATTTTTATAAACTTTAGTAATTTTTTTCTCTCGGAGAGTTGGCATCATTGGAAAAAAATAAAACCACATGACCATCTTGGGTACTAGACAAATTTATCCTGAAAATTTCATTAAAATCGGTTGAACCATCTAGAAGGAGTTGCGGCCACAAAATTTTGACTTACGACCGAGCGAGCTGACGACGCACACACATACACCCACATAAACTAAGTTCAGATTCGTCATCTAGGGACTATATGAAGGATTTCTATACACAAATTTTTTTTTCGAAAATGTTACAGACACCGTACCAAACGCTATACCACTTTTCCTTGCAGTCAAAGTGGTAAAAAGATAATTTCAATCAGTGTAAAGGCTCTGATTGAAATAAAATTTGGCTTCCTTTAATTAAAAATCTACAATTTTTTATAATCTAGTTACTTATTTTGTTACCCAGTAACTTGTTTTTTTGTTCTGTTTATTCACTGTATATATCATTTGTATCTTTTATCCTGATGAAGACGTACATTGAGTTCGTCTAAACGTCGATTATTATTAAATATTGCTAAAGAATATAACCTGAAACCGTTTTATTTTATTATAATGAGTTATGAAAGATGTTAAATTTATATTTGACAAAAGCTACACTTGATATAATTTCCAAGGTCACATAATAGTTGGTAAAATTATAATATATAGTATATATTTCTTAAATAATAATAATAATAATATTGTGTTCGCAAACAAAAGTAAATTAATAAATTGTGTTTTTATTACAAAATTATTAAATTAGAAAATTCAATTGAGAATCATATCATCGTTTCTTTTTTATGAGAAGAAGAAAAAGATGGCTAGAATGAAGAATGTGTTTTATTTTATAGAATAATTTCGACGAAGGCAGATATGGTATGAGAACAATAGTCGTATCGAAGTTCAAATTGAATATAATTTGGAATGGTAAAAACACAATCACAGAGCCCTTTAATTTTCTATCATTGACACTGCCAGAATCAATTTTACGTTGGTTGTTAGTTTACGCGTTGCACAGCGTAATCATAATGATTCCATGCATGCGCATCCATCGTACCTAGCCGATGTTCAATTATTTTTACTTTTATTCTCTTTATTTCGCTCTGTTACTCTTGCTTGATCTGCCTTCATCTCGTATACATACCTTACACAGCTCTAATCGTATGATATGATGCAGAGTGAAGAAAGATTTTTCTCGCTTCAAATTACATACATAATATTATCAATCGATACAGAAATCTCGCGCCTTCCATATCTTCTTTTTTTTGCTGTCAAAGTGTTCCGAAATAAGCTCTTATTATTTTTTTTTGTTTTTTTTTTTTGTACCGTGAGTAGTTGAGCAGTGTACATCTGTTCGTTTCATTGTAACTTATCATTTAGAATACTGTTCTTTTTTTTGTGCTATAAGTTTTTCTGTCTAATTCATATTTACTAATTAGACATAAATATATATTGCCAGTTTCTAATCGAAATTATAATTCTGTAAAATTAAATTTTGGGGCATGTGTTTTTTAATAGTTTTGTTTTGAAAGAATCTTTAGCACTACAACTCAAATTATGGGTTTTAATTTCTTTTACAATTGCTTTCTGTTACTTGGTACTTTCTTTCAGATATTTAATTCTCTTGTTTTAAAACTTTAAAACAATTTGATACAACTATATCTTTCTGGTTTCTTCACGTTTTATGATGCTCTTTAGAGTGCTTTTTTTCCCTTCTCCATTATTTGAACGTACCATCTTATTTGCATGTTGTCATTTCCAATTATGTAATTTTGAAAGAATATATTATTTAAATATATTAATATATATATTAATATATATATATATTAATATATTAATATATTAAATATATTATTTATGTTTTTTATTTTAAAGAAACATAATTTAATACAAAGTATTCAAAAATCTGTCTATTATTTTGTTTTGGTTTTTAAGTAATGTTAAATAATGTTATTTATACAAAACATTAAAGAAGGAAATTAATATATTTATTTCTGATGCTTTTTTATTTTTATTATGGTATTAATAAAAATTGTACTAAAGGAACTAATACGAAAAATCAAAATAATAGTAATTTGTGCAACAAATACATTATAAAGCAAAAATAAACTAAAGTTGAGACATTTTCTTAACATTTCACAAGTTACTCAATCAAGAATCAATGGTAGTAGTAGGCCAATTAATTGTGAAATTTTGAGAAAAAATTTCAACTTTAGTTTATTTCACAAATATTCAATGAAAAATTTTTTTTCAATGTTATTAACATATATAAAGCAGCGTTTTCGGATTCAATTCCTAACATTAATCTACACTGTAAAAAATGTAATTTCAATTTATGTGATATTACATAGATTTTCACAGTAAAATGGCAGTATTTTGTAATTTTTACTGTAATTATTTACGTAATATTACATTTTTATATTAAGGGGAGGTACCAGTCTAACAATTTCAAAAATTCGTTTTTTTTTTTACTTAAATGCGTTTTTTGAACCCTTTAGAACCAGGTTTTAAAGTATGGAAGCGTAAATCGCAATAATAAATGTGCAACAAAGCATTTTATAGAGAGCGTTCTGCAGCGCTCTGCTTGAAACTTGAAACTTTAAACGCGTTTTTCTAGAAACTATGTTTTTAAACTGCCTTGACAGCATACAAGTCGCAATTTTTGTCCGATTAACTTGGAATTTGGGAAAATGTTGCCAAAACTTCAACTTAGGGATCAACTGGTCATTTTTTTGATATGTAGTTTTTTCGAATTTAGCGACCCAAAAAAAGGACGAAATTTTCAAACTTTTTTTCCAAATGAGTATAACTTGGCGAAAAATGTATTTTTTTGAAATCCGGCCAGTTGATCCCTAAGTTACAATCTACTTTACATTTTAAAAACAAGAAAATTTATTTCAAATGGGAATTGAGCGCTCCAGCCTGTCAACGCAGCAGCAGTCTTTTTGGGACATGGTCTTGGTTCGGAGGTTGTAGCGGTCGCAATTGGTTACAAAAAGGCTTCAAACTATTTGAAAATATAGAGGAATATGTGCCAAATACAATGTAAAAAAAAGTAATAATTTATTTACATTCCTGTGCCCAAAATTAATTCGTGAAAATAGCCTTTTTTTTAGTATTCAAAGTGGTACCTCCCCTTAAAACTACATTAATAGAATATGTAAATTTACATTAATTTTTTACAGTGTAAATAGTTAATTTTGATTTCGATACCTAATATAAAATATTTAAGTAAAAATTATGAGAATGCATAATACTATAGTAGTATCTATAAGCAAAATCAGATTATGAATGAAATAAAATGAGAATCGATGCAACGATGAAAATAGTTGTTAAATGTGGTAGTTAGCGAGCGGTTAGTATTAAACAAGTTAGTATTAAACAAGTATTAGTATTGTTTGAAATGATGAAAGCGAGTTGTGAGGTTGTGCGTTGTGAGACTGGGCGGGCGGGCTGGTGTTGTTGGTGATGCTGCGAGCTGTTAGCTTTCAGACATCGTTAAAAGCGACGCGTGACAAAAACAGTGTGAATTTAAACTCTGATCACGAACACATGTAGCTATGGAATGAATGAGCTAGCCATAGCTACATCGTATCGCCACATAGATAGCCAACAAGTAACGCAATGGTCTTGTCTCTTCACTCTATACCTATATAACCAACTACATACAACCACCTTGCCACTGGCCACTTGCCACTTACTAGACTACCTTTCTCACTCCAAATCTACATAAATGGTTAACTAACGTGCTGGACTGGACACTTTACTGTCTTTAGCAATTATTTTTGCTTTCTCTTATGTTTATTTTTTTTTTATTATTGAACTAAAGGTGAGTGTGAGATGTATAGGTAGTCTATACTTTGCAATTGGTTGTTCTTGATAGCTAAAAATTCAAAAACAAAGTTTAAGCATTATCAGAGCACTTGTTAAAAAACTAAAAAATCCTACAATAGTGAACATTTTGAAGAAAAAAAATAAATATTGATTCCACCTCCAGATTGTCCGACAGGATGGTCTTCTGCGAATATGCTGGAAACTCTTCTAAAATCTAAAAATTTATATTCAGATTTATCTGCCAGTAACAGCGATTTTCATCTTCAATCCATTCATTTATGAAAAGACAAAATAAATTATGCACTCTTTGATTCCTGCAGCATTTAATAAAGATGTCAATTTATTACGCTGCTTTATTGGAAAGTTTTAACAACATATTTCGAATGAATCGTACTATGTCAATTTTGAATTTTTCGGAGAAAAAGAAAATCAAACCGCCAGAGTTTTTGCAACAGCAATGCAAGTATCAGTTGAAAGAAATTTTCATCATTAAAGTTTATTTTACCATCTTTAAGAGAAAATTTAGAAGATGAAATTTTAGGAAATATTCTTCTGGTAAGAAAAATCTTGCTAATTTTGTGTTCGTTAACCTATAGACTTTAGGTTTATTTTTATATAACCGTAATTTTAATCATTATTAAAATTTGACTTTTTTTTTGTTATTTATAACTTGATCATTTATATTTTATCTAAAATACGTTTTTTTTTTTAGAAAAATATATAATTTAAAATAAAACGACTTCAGGTTGTAGTTCTGTATTAATATTTATTAATAATTGACGTACCTACTCAATGTACATCTTCATCAGGAAAAATGATACAAAATGACATTTACAGTTAATAAACAGAACTTATAGAAACAAGTTACTAGGCAACAAAATTCAAGTAACTAGATCATAAAATTTATAAATTTTTAATTAAAGGAAGTCAAATGTTAATGTATAATTTGTTTATTTTTCAAATATGAATTGCTAATATATTTTCTATTACTATGATTGTGATTTCTTCGAAATAATTATTATTGAATAGGACTTTTTAGTTTTCAGTATTTGTTACATTTATACATATTTTATAATAAAAACAGAATATTTGAACATAATTTAATACTGTTTTTTTTTTTCAAATTTACACTTTAGAGATTGTTACCAAATATAGTTTCAGATTTACAAATAAAAATTATTTTATAACGGTATATAATGTAATATTACATAACGTTATATAACGCAACAATTCATTTTATTATACCTTCATTGCGAAAACTAATAATAAATAACAATAAGGAAACAATTTGAAACGTTATTTCAGCTTTGTTATTATATAGCGATCGGCAAATGTATGGAACCAATTAAATATCTTTGGAGTTTTTAGTGATATCGAAATGAAATTTGGTAGGTAGATATTACAGTAAATTATGTATTTGCGTTGAATGTTTTTAACAATTTTAAGCTTTCGGTTTGACTGGAAGTAATGCCGATTTTAAATTTTATAATGAAACACCCTGTATATTATTTTAATTTTGAATAGAACATTTTATTACGATTACAAAAATATGAAGTTCGATAGCTTTTATTTCAAGGCCAACCGAGTTATTAACAAAAAAGTAGCTAATGCTACAAAGGGATTTTACAACAGACTAGCCTAAAAAGTCAAGACAAGAAGTAAACGGTGCTTAGTTTGAACATTAAGTTTATTTTCACTTTACGCACACTGAAATATAGTAATAACTGGAACGCGCATGCGCACTGGCCGCTCAAATGCGAGCCGAAAGAGATAGGAGATACGTGGTATTCGCGTCTTTGTCTTTCTAATGGCGTAGCATTGCTACTACATGATAACTTAGATAGCTATGAAAAAAAAAAGAATCTAACTGTCAAATGTCAAATTAATATATCAAAAATGATAAAAATACCTTTTATAGAGGAATTCCCCAATAAAATCTCATTAGGTATCGTTTAGCCGATGCATTTAGCTACAATTTAATATGCAACAACATAAGATTGTCGCAATTTTACCGCAAGAAATCGCATTTGAATTGCAAATGCGCAGAAGTGTAAGACAGTGATAGAGATACCACGTATTTCCTATCTCTCTCGGCTCGCATTGGCGCTACTAGAACACATAGGCAGTGCACATTCCAGTTATTACTATATTTCAGTGTTTACGCAGTACTCTTGTTTTATTCTACTGTTTTCTATAAATTTAATTTTAGTTACTAAGTGATTGCTATATTTGTTTCATGGACTACTAGATTTCATTAGCCTTTGCCTTAAAAGTACTTTTTTTTGTTAATATCTCGATTGGCCTTGAAAAAAAAGCTATCAAACTTCAAATTTTTGTAATCGTAATAAAATGTTCTATTTAAAATTAAAATGATATACAGGATGTTTTATTATAAAATTTAAAATCGGCATTACTTCCAGTCAAACCGAAAGCTTAAAATTGTTAAAAACATTCAACGCAAATACATAATTTACTGTAATATCTACTTACCAAATTTCATTTCGATATCTCTAAAAACTCCAGAGATATTTACTTGGTTCCACACATTTTGCCGAACACTGTATATGTTATTATTAAATAATTAAATTAGATTAATAAAAAAAAGTAAAAAAAAAGATCATTGATATATAAAGTCTCATTTTTACGATAATTGTCTGTCACGGCATCGCTTTCACGCTCTCTCGTTCATCTCTCGTTTCACTACTTGGGTTGGGAGTACTCTTGCGACAGTTATGTAATAGAGGTGCGCGAATTGACCCAAAATTGTCACATTCCATTCAAGGTCACGGAGCACTACTCTTCGGTACGCTTGAGTGTTGGACTTAAATATACAGGTAAACATGATAAGGGTAGCCGTGCTCGGTGTGCCGTGACACGTGTACGGTATAGTGCTTAGGTACGTGCTACGGTAAGGTACTTAGTACACTTGAAACTTTTTTTAAAATATACGTTTCGCATCGATTCGCGCACCTTTATTGTGTAAACAATTGCGGCTGTTGTCACACATTGAATACAAAACTGACACTGTGATTGTTCGCTCATCTCATTTAGCACGTGTTGAGTGTAATTAGTTCAGTATCGGTCGTATTACTAGATATCGTTTCATGAGAAAATTATCGTCATGAAAATGCAGCTTAAAATAGAGTAATAATATTTGCACTAATAAAGTTTTGTTTTATCATTACTTCAATATGTATAATTATAGGTAATTCTGTTATATAATTAAATAATGATACTTTCAGAGCTTCACAGCAAATACATAAATTATCCAAATCTATTATTTATGTTTCAAGTTCATATCCAGCAACGCCTCCAATTTCTTTAAGAGGTGATTTGAATGTAACTTTATTAAATACAAAACAAATGGATTTTTCATTATCAATTTCATAAAAATTCTACTACTCCTATATTTTTACATTTAATGATACAAAATCAGATAGTGAACAAACTTCTTCAAGTTATTCGAAGAGGAATAGTAGGTATTAATGTACCTATCTGATTTCAGTGTAGAACGAACATGAAAATCAACAAGTATTAGTCAAGATATTTTATCGATTTATTAAAAAAAACAAAAAACATAACATATTCGACGTCGAAGCCAGTCTTATTTAGTTGGCATTATAGTATCTTATTTTTTAAATTTGTTCTGTGGGTAATTATAACAATACATATAATAATTTATTTATTAATAGATGTAAGCTATACAAATACAGTACATGAAATATTTTCCATTGTAAAAGTAAATAAATATATGTGACCCACAGGTTGGACTGGATAAAAAATTAGGCCCGGCGAAAGGTGCAAGATGGCCCACCTTACATCCCAAAAATGTTCAAAATGTTTTTATATTTTTTTATTCTAATTTACATCGAAATTACATTACAGAAAAATAAAGACGATTTAATAAATGACTCTTTTCGCAAATTGATGTTTTTAGAATAATCTATTCTTAAATTTTTGCAAAAGTCAGAGATCAGTTTTAATTTTTTGACTATCGCTGGTCACGGTTCACAATGATGATGACTCACCGGAGAAAGCCCGGTGTCCCGGTGGTTCAGTCCAACCCTGGTGACACAGTAATTAATTTTATTTAAATAATGTTTTTTTATTTTATTTTTTATTACATGTTTTTACAAATGAATAAATTTTGGCAGACATATTCAAAAAATGGACAGTTTTAACATGGCTATATTCTGGTAAAAAAAATTATAATAAATATATTTTTATAAAATTTATTTTAATTTTACTATTAATTATTACTATTTTAATTTTTTTTTTCGAAAAGTTGGCAACATTGTGCGGTAGTAAAATTATATAATTCTGTGGGTACTATATTCTAACAAAAATTTAATTGAAAAAATAAAAAAAAATTGCCATTATACATGTGTTAAGGTGCATTCAGAGATTGAAAATCTTACGTTAAGTACTTAACAAGTACTTATAAGTATGCCTGTCCATGACGAATGCTTCTCGCAGTCGCAAGGAATCTTAGATTTTCGTCCATACGGTAGTAATTTTTATAGTGATCTAAAGCTAAAATTACTTCAATCACTTTGATTGATAAATGTAGGGGCTTTGTGATTGAAGTCAGATTGTCATTTTTGATAGACCGTTTAAGGCCCACTTAGAATTATAAATTTTGTGTTTTGTATTACTTTAATTGAAGAAATTCAAATTTTCATATTGTTTTTTTTTGTTTTTATTTTTGTTTAAGATAATGAGATAGATGAAACATCTTTTAATTTATTAAATGAAGATACAATAAAAGAATTAATAGCGAAAGTGGAAAAAAAATTGAAATTTATTAAAAAATTTGATGTTTATAAGGCAGGAAGACAGACGAAATCTCTAGAATCGGTAATATATTAAAATAATATGGTATGTAATTGTGTAATCAATAGAGTAGTTTACAATTCCTTTTAGGAGAGAACTTTTTTCTCAGATTTATTAATTCAGTCTGTGATGATAAAGGTTCGTGAATTAAAACTCGGACGAAACTATTGAGAAAACGGCATTTATTAATTTGGTTGATTTGAATACGTATAACTTTCGTAAACAACTAATATAATATACATATACTCCTAATATAAATAAACAAAATGAATAATGTCAAATATAATTATTGCTATGGTAACGAATATTCTAAAATGTCACACGTAAAATATGTCACACATAAAACATGTCAAATAACACAACATGGTGATACTTTAACACTTCACCGTAAACTGAACTAGTAACAAAGTAGTAACGTACCTCTATATTCTTTGACCTTTTGTGGAATTCTTGGTTTAATAAGTTTGATTGCACTGGCGTTATCGATGAATAGTACAGGTACAGTTTTACTTTTACACTTTTACCGATTTCAGACCAAGCCACACCAGTTCCTTTGCGTCTTTGCTGGCAGCTACAAATTCTGCCTCAGTAGTTGAAAGAGCAAACGATTTCTGTAGTTGAGAAATCCAGGATACTGCGGTTTCGTTTATGAGAGAAACGAAACTATTTTTTGATCTTCGAGTGTTGACGTCTCCAGCGAGTTGACGTAGTACACCGCCAGTTGAAGTGCAGCGAAGTCGAATACTGTAGGTTCAGCCATGGATTGAGCAACTTTTCAGGTGGCATACGCTAGATCGGGGGCGAGTAGTGCAGGCCAAATACAACAGAGAACCTACCGCTGCGCTGATGTGTACGGAACGGAGTTATTAAGAGGATCATTGGATGATTCGTCCGATTGTTGTTTTTCAGCCGGTATTTTCACGGAATTGCAATTTTTTGTGCCAAAAATGAATACATTCCATCCATTCATGCATTCCCAAAAATGAATCGAAAGAATCCACCGTGATCTTGAACTCTGACGTTAGCAGTCCTAGGAGGAACCATCAACCGCCATCAACGTAGATTTCAACTAGTAGTTTTTCTGTCGCATTCTGCCGGACGTAGATAGAAGGGTCTGCCGTCGAACGCGTAAATCCGTTCTTTTCCATACACGAGTGAAATCTGTTCTTCTAGGAGCGAGGCGAGGCGAGTACTTATTGCTATGGTAAATCGAATAAATGTCACAGGTAAAATATGTCAAATAATACATCATAGTGAAACGTTATACCAGTTTAAAACTTTAACACAGTCGTATTAACATAATGTTAATAATGTTTGAGTATATACAATGCTGTTTTGGTGTCTACGTTGATGTACGGTCGTGAATATTGGGTTTGGCTGCAAAAACATAAAGGAAAATGGCTGCTATGAATGACATTTTTGCGTGTCGTATGTGGTGTAACTAGAAGGAATCAGGTACGAAATAGATTATTGTACGATATAAAATTGAAAAAATTATTGCTGCAAAACTTGGTGCTACTCAAGTTACATGGTTAAGTTATCTTGAGCGATTGTTTAATGAACGTTTGGTTAAAAGAATATATGTGAATGATTTTGAAGATATACGTTTGCTTGGACGTCTGATGAGTAGATGGAGTGATGAGTGTGTTTTTTGTGAACGAAAGCTTCCAAATAGTACGAATAGAAGAGCATGTATGAGAGATATCATGAATGTGGATGAAGCTAGTGCTGCTTGTTTGGATAGGAATGTTTGAAGAAAATTATTTTTGGAATAATGGAAATAGTTTGCGCCACATCCTTTTGGGTATGTGGCGTGATGGAGTATGTATGTATGTTAATATAACTAAATAATACCATAATATAAAATCTATTCTTTAACAATAAGTAATTTATAGATAACTATAATGAACATTGAATATGTACAAAATTTGTTAAAATAAAAAAAATCATCTAAGATCTATATTTTAATGTCATTTATATTTAACGGCTTTAAGTTTATCATTTTTAAACACTGTAATTTAAACTAAGTATATTTCGATTTTTACCACTCGGTGACGACGTTATAAAGAATTACAGTTAACAATCTAACGTTTCTAAACGATTTCAATCATCACAATGAACTAATTTAAATTAGTTACAAATTGAAAAAATGTATTGATTTCACCGGAATTCGAACTTGGGTCCTTCGTCTATTGTATATATATATATATTCCGCATTTTTCGATACCATTTCCGTTTCCCAATGTTATAGCTCATTTTTTAGTGGTTAACCCTGTATATCGTAAAATATTAATATTTATGTAAAAAAAATGACTTTATACCATGCATTTTTACATTTTGAACAAGTTTTTTATTTAAATATTTGCTCTAAAGTCAATAGGGAAAGAGATACAGCCGTATTTAAAAAATAACATTGAAATCCCTATGGTTCACATTTCATTTCTACACCCGGTATATATATATATATATATATATATATATATATATATATATATATATATATAGTATATAATAGTATATCTGTATATCTTAATATACTTAGTTTAAATACTACTTCCAGCAATACACCGATTCGTGCGCTAACCCGCCAGCCGGTTAAAATTTGAAAATTTGTATTGAATTCACAATGTGATTTCATAGCTCAGTTGGTTGGAGCACCGTCCGCGATAGACGAAGGACCCGAGTTCGAATCTCGGTGAAGTCAATACATTTTTTCAATTTGTAACTAATTTAAATTAGTTCATTGTGATGACTGAAATCGTTTAGAAACGTTAGATTGTTAACTGTAATTCACTGTAATTTACTTTTTGTCTGAAAATTTGAGCGTAGCCGGTAATTTTTAAATTTTCGATTACGCTGTATAGCTTTAAAATTATGAATATTATTTGTAGTATATACATACGCCATCATTTAATGCACATTGTGAAAATATTTATGTCCCCGGACGGTGTTAATATATTGATATGAATGAAATATAATTTAATTAAAGTAATTTGTAGAACAGCTGTCAAATTTCATTTAATTTTTATGGTTATAATAATAATAATAATAATTTTCTTTTTTATAAAAGTAAAAGAAAAATGTTTCAGACAAAACTAAATAATTTCAATTATATTTTTGTGAGTGTTGTTCTTCTAGATGGAGAGTGGGCTATAGTTTCTTAAATCCCTTTGTTTCTGATACTTTGATGTTCATTAATATTTTGTTATTAATATTTATTAAATAAGTCAAATCGAATAGTCCTAGCCTAAACATAATCATTTTTATAAATAAAGATATCAAGAATTTTATTTCAAAATGTTTGAGTATAAATTATAATATTAATATATTTATTTTCTTTACAGACAGAATTTTTATGTGCTCAGATTAATGATCAATCTAGTTACGCATCTTCAATAATTTTGAGTCCAACGTTAACTAATAAAAGTTTGATGTCTGATGAAAATATTTTAGAAAACACTTCAGAAAGTGAAGGTATATTAAATTCTTATTTTATATAAAATCCAAAAATTAATTTATATTTTAGGTTTAAAATTTATACCCGTTACATCACCAGAACTTAAAAGAACAATTGTTGGATTATCCTAAGAAGAAATTGAAAATACTTCCTTTAAAAAAGGGCAAACAAAAAAGAATTACAAAACTTTTGGACAGTCCAGGTGGAAATTTAATAAGGTTAGAATATTCAAAAAATAAACAATTATCACGAGATTCCAGAAATAAGTTGGTTGATGTAATGTTAGAGTATGAAATCCTTTATAATTTGGATGAAAGATATGTTATGAATAATAATATATATTTATAAGAATGAAAATTACTATTTTTAGACTCTCAAGTGTAGATATAAAGAATTGGGCTGATGCTATTGTTTTACATTTCATATATTTCAGGAAAAAAATGTTTACAAAAATGTGACCAGATTCACATGATAAAATTTACTGCTCAGAAAAAAAAAATTTTAATAAATTTTTTAATTATAGGAGAACAGTGAAAAGGAGAGACTTATTTAAAATCTACCAATAACCAACTTTGACAATAAAAGAAAGTGCTGACGAAAATGGAACTGGTACTATATAATGAAAATAAACTAAAATAATTAGTACATGCATATTCAAATATTATATTGCAATTTCTCTTTAGCTGACGTTTCAGAATATATATATATATATATATATATATATATATATATATATATATATATATATATATAGGGTGATTTATTAGTAATTAAAAGTATTTTAACTGGAGTATCCTGGGCTCAGAATATGAAGATTTAACTCAAATCACCTAGATAAAATGTGACTCTTTATTGAAAATTAATATTTTTTGCATTTTAATATTAATTTTAAATAATTTTTCCTGCGAAACCAGAATGAGTTAGAGAAAAAAGTTACTTAGTTATTATGTAGCTAATTTTTTTCTCTACTTTACTCAATTTTTCAGATTTTTTTGAGCAAATTTTGAAAAAATCCCAAGGATGCAGCTTTATGTTTAATTTTAAATATCTCGAAAAATAGTGACTTTATCGTTACGAAGGAAGAATATGTTTTTTTACACAGAAAGTATTGGAGAATCGAAAAATTGTGCTAAAATGACAATTCCGCCAGTGGCGTAGAATTTAGGAAGGATCAACCCTTCATTTGCCCCTGTTGTATGCCACTGGCAGTAGCCAGAAACTTCTATTTAACATAATTTAGTACGGTGTACGGTACCTACACTTCCTGCCAAGTATCATAAGGATACGTCAAATAGTTTTAAATACTGGGCAAAAATCGTTTTTAAATTTTTAAATAAAACATCCTGTAGCTCAGTAAGGAGCCACATTTTATCTAAGTGATTTGGGTTAAATCTTTATATTTTGAGCCCAGGATACTCCAGTTAAAATATTTCCAATTACTAATAAATCACCTTGTATATACCGGGTGATTCATTTAACCTGGAATTTGTTATATTTCAAAAAATACGCATTGGACAAAAAATTTTCTGAATCCAAACTTTAATATCTCAAAGGGGGGCATCCGTTAGTAATCAATTCCCGCCACCCCCCTTGCCCCTGTGGGCGGGCCGGGGGGCAACTTTGAAATTTTAAATAGGAACCCCTATTTTTTATTACAGATTCAAATTTTACGATAAAAACTACGTACATTTCGTCCAAAAAAAATTTTCGATTCTCGACAGATGGCGCTGTAATCGCAAAAAATGGATTTAACCTGGAATTTGTTATATTTCGAAAAATACGCATCGGACAGAAAAATTTGACGAATCCAAACTTTAATATCTTAAAGGGGGGCATCCGTTAGTACTGAATTCTCGCCGCCCCCTACCCCCTGTAGACGCGTAGGTGGGCAACTTTAAAATCTTAAAAATTTCTTGCGATTTCTGTCGAGAATCGAATAATTTTTTTCGGACAAAATGTACATAGTTTTTATCATAAAATCCGAATCTGTGATAAAAAATAAGAGTCCCTATTTAAAAATTCAAAGTATCCTCCCGCCCCGCCCACAGGGGGTGAGAGGGTGGCGGGAATTTAGCATTATCAAATGCCCCCCTTTGAGATATTAAAGTTTAGATTTAGCAAATTTTTCTGTCCGATGCGTATTTTTCGAAATATAACAAATTCCAGGTTAAATCTATTTTTTGCGATTACAGCGCCATCTGTCAAGAATCAAAATTTTTTTGCGGACAAAATGTACGTAGTTTTTATCGTAGAATCTGAATCTGTGATATAAAATAGGGGTTCCTATTTAAAATTTTAAAGTTGCCCCCAGCCCCGCCCACAGGGGTTGGGTGGTTGGCGGGAATTTAGTACTAGCGGATGCCCCCCTTTGAGATATTAAAGTTTAGATTCGACAAATTTTCTGTCCGATGCGTATTTTTCGAAATATAACAAATTCCAGGTTAAATGAATCACCCGGTATATATATATATATATATATATATATATATATATATATATATATATATATATATATATATATATATATATTATGGTTATCAAACAATACAGAAACGTGGTCAGTTGTAGAGGATTATTAAGAAAAGAACCTATACAGAAAGACAAAAATAATTAAAAACTTTATCAATTTAAGAATATATTGATAAGTTTTCTTGCTTAAAATATAACACGGCTATTTACTGGTAATATAATTTTTGTGTTATAAATATGAGATTAATTTTGAATACTTATTAATTTTTATATTTTTAGTTTGATGTTGACTTAAATTGTAATCATAAAAACAAACTTAGGTTTTTTTGCTGAATGAAGAATTTATATGATAGCATGTTGAAATATGCAAGAAATGACAAACAACAAACAATACAATTTTATTTGAAAAGTTTTGAAGAAATAGTAGATTTAAGTACGAATTTCAAAATGTATTTGTTTATATTGCAATTAATCTTTTAATAATATTTGTGTAGAAATTTTGGATGTATCTACTATTTTATTATTATCAATATTATTGCCGTCTATTACAATCAAACTTAAAAAGCAGGAAAGTGAAGAAGATTTCGTTTTACATTTAAAGGTTAGTTAGATTAACAAAAATATACAACAACAATATTAATTTTATTCATAATTATTAAAATTTATTTTAATTGTTTTAGCGTATTGAAGATTTGCAAGACACATTCCTTCAAAAAAGAAAAAAAAATTAGAGACCTGTATTAGCGCAAGCTATCTTAAATTGTAACGGATAAAATTCAACTTAATTAAAAACTTGTTTCTTATGTATATCATATATTTAATAACAGAGCTAAGATAAATTTTTATTTCACCAAATTACCAATTTGACATCAATTGTAGAAATTAAAAAAAAATTATGAACTAAATTTATAGCTTCTGAAAATTAAAAAAATATTTGTTGTAGATAATTTTTTTGTAATACAAATTAATGAAACAAGTTAATAAAAATACTTCAAATTGATTCTAGTATTTTTTTCTATGTAGCCCAATAAATATAAATTTATATTATTTTTTTACTTTTTTTTAATATACTAACTAGAAATTTATATTGTAAAATTTATATATATATATATATATATATATATATATATATATATATATATATATATAAAGTCCTTTGGAGTATTCAGAAGTTGGTTACACTTTTAAACACTTTCACTCTTAATTTTAAAACAGTGGTATTAAAATTCGAATTGAATACTAACCATCAATAATTGAAAATATTAGTAATACAATTTATTTCGGGCATTTTTATGTATCTTTAATTTATTATTATTTAAGAATGTGTATAATTATTTAAAACTGTGTAAATTAGTTTTAATAATTTTAAGGTAAAAACTAAATTAGCTTACTTTATTCAATATAAGTTGATTCGACATAAAACACATGAAAAATAATGTTGACACTTTCAAATTCATATCACAACTAATTTGAAATTCAGTTATCATCAATTTTGTAGTTAAAACATTGTATACAATATTAAGTAGATATTTTAAATAAATGGAAAATTAAAAGATTATAATGAATAAAAATCAAACTGAATTATCTATCTATTACTCTATAATTTTTATATTCATAAAATTATATTTTAAAACATAATTTACTTGTAACTGTTACAAAAATTTAATTTAAGTAATAGTACATTTCATTCCTGCATAAAAAAATAATATATTTATTTTCAATATCTTCTAGAAAACTTAAAAGGTATATTATTTTCAGGCAATTTAAGTAATTTACCTGATAGGGCACATGGATTTACAAAAACTAAAGTAAAGAGATCATGAAAATCACGTCGGCCTACAAACTGTCCTTATTGTTTTAGATATGTTACACGAGCGAAAGATTTGAATTTTCATCTAAGATATTGTCGAATGAAAAACAAAACGGTCGATTCAAATGTACAATAAAAATAAAATTCCATATTTCATAATTAAAGCTAACCAACGAATACATCACTGACATTATGATCAAATCGATCAGCTGATTATAGTCAAAATTCGAATTTTGACCATAAAAAAATACGTTTCTCTAAATTCAGCTGATGGATTCATCGGAAACCTTTTCTATGATATCACAAAAATTAGAAAATTAAACTTATATTAAATATTGCATATTTAGGAATGTAATTTGGCCCGTGTTCTCACCTCACTTTTAAAAGTGATTTTTATCAAAAATCCTTTTGAGGTTTACTTAAAATTACTTATTAAGCAATTTTAATTAGTTTTATAATATTAGATATAAAAAAAATATAAATGCAGGTGTCTATCAAAAACAGTACATGTTACGCCCCAATCTTGTATCTGCCCGATTTGTAAAATAGTTTTTTGCTCCATTCATTAACTGATTTTAATTTTAACAATTAGAAAAAAAGCAAATTCTTTATGTTTTGTAATCTTCTCTAAACAATAACAAACTAACCTTTTATCCTGACTTGAAGTAAACCCCACCATATAATATTGTATTTCTTCTTCTTCTTCAAATGTTTTGTTTATACACAAACATTTTTTATTTATTTTTATTTACAAAATATTTATTTAAATACCTCAAAAAATATTTTGGATTTTTAATAGAGCTTTTAAAAAAAGAAAAAAAAAAGGTTAATTAAATGGGGACTATTTTTTCCTTGATAAACAATTCATTGCACTGAATTTTAAATTTTAAAATTACAACAAATTTTTAAAAATATATTAAATTTTTTCAATTAATATAACAAATATTTAAGTATTTGTAACAACATATTTTTGTTGTCATAAATACTTAAATGTGTACTTTTAAAAATATTGAGTTTCTAAAAAATGGCTAGACAAAGTGCTAAATACGTTTTCGAATAGTTTTATTGTTCCATTTTAAAAAATATAGTGATAGTAATTACATGATAAGAAATAGCTGTAAGTTTACTATAAAAATAATTATTATTTTCAATTGGTTGCATTTATGTTTTAATACCAACTTATGTTTCAGTAAAAGACAATTTCAAGTAATATTCTTTCAAAATATTTATTTGAAATTTGTTTTTCATAATCTTATACTAAATTGTAAATTGTAAAAACAAAACCCTTGTTAATATTGAGAAAACAACTTATAAGTGAGACTTATACGATCATTCAAAGATCAAAACTGATGGACTGATGAATGGATTGACGGATTTCCAAATATTTTGAAAACCGAGCTTCAAGCGAAGTGGAGAAGAGACTGACAGTCTGAATGGTGTCTTCAGTCTTCAGGCTTCATACACACTCTGCGGTCCACTGTTCTCCTGCTGCCCAATGCCAGCAAGCAAGGTAGAGTAGAAATATAGCACTGCAAGTGATCTGAGAGCGAGTAAAGCGAACCAATCGAACACAAATCGAGCAATATTTCTGCTTTGAAAGTACCAATCGAACACGTTACTTTCAGTCAGAGTGCTCTCAGTGTGTCTTATGTCATTCAATCGAAAACGCTATTAGTTCTTTAGCACTGGTTTCCTGATTATTATTCCAATTCTGAAAAATCATTTATTCGTTCTTAATCTGTCGTTTGTTTTTATTTACAACACTCAATCCCTTCTTTATCGATGATTTATCGAATTCAATCGTGGCCGTAGTTCGCTCAACGACGAATTTCGTAAAAGTCATCGAAAATCGGTTATTGTTCCGGAAAATATTGATGCTGTGAGTGAACTGATACTGCAAGACCGTCCTGTGACTTATCGAGAGATTGGGGGCATTCTTGGGCATTAGTGGGACCAGCATACATTCATTCAATATTGCATGAACATTTGGCCGTCAGAAAGATTTGTTCGCGTTCGATTCCTCATAATTTGACAATCGGTCAAAAAAAGCTCGTTTGAATTGGTCAAAAGTAATGCTCAAAAAATATAATCGCGGTGTTTCAAAACATGTCTATGATATCATGACAGGTGTCAAATCGTGGATCTGCACGTATGAGCCCGAAAATAATCATCAGTTGACTGTGTGGGATTTTCAAGATGAGCTAAGTCCAACAAAAGTTGTTCGTGCACAAAGCACTTCGGAGCAAATAAATAGTCGCCTGGTTTTTCGGAAAAACTGAACATGTTACAACCCTACCATTGGTGCAATGTGGAACGGTCAATCTTGAATGGCACACAACCATTTATTTGCCAGAAATCTTCGGAGAAATAAGAAAAACCAACCGCCTAAGACGGATCATTCTCCACCACGACAATGTGAGCGCTCTACACATCGGCTCAAACAAGTGACTTTTTGAGCACTGAAAACGTCGATTTGATTGGTCATCCGTCGTATAGTCTTCATTTGGCACCCAATGATTTCCTTTTATTCCCGCACATCAAAAATAAATTGCGAGATCAACGTTTTTCGACACCTGAAGAAGCGATTGATGCTATGAAAATGCATGTTTTGGAGGTACCTCAATCGTAGTTGAAAAAGTTCTTCGAAAATTAGTTTAAACGCATACAAAAATCTATTGATTTTCATGGACAATATTTTGAAAAACGTTAAAGCCATTTTTAATGAAAAATATTTGATTTTGTTCTCTAATCCCGAAATATAAAATGTAACCCTCGTACTATAGTAATAATATTAAAAACTGTTTTTATTATTTTTTGACCTAAATAATTCCTAAATAAAACATTCCGCATTTTTCCATGTCATGCTTATTTTCCTACACCTCATAGTTTTTGTGAAAAAAAATAAAAACCAAAAAATCAAAAAAAAATTCTAGCGCCCAAACGGCACATGCTAGCAAATTAAAACAAAAACCAAATAATAGAACCTTTTATGCCCTATCGAAAAGTATTCTAAGTATTTCTTTGAATTTTACTCGAGAAAGTAGTATAGCGCAATTTATCGAAACTACATGTTAAACGCCCATACGAACTTAACGAACGAACACCCGGTATATATATATAATAGCAACGACAATATAATATATATTATATTATATTCTCTTTGATAATAATTAAAAACTAAAATATTAAGCGCATATAAATACTCGACTAAAAAAATTGACTGAAAAAGTTTGATAATAACATATTAACGCTTACGAATTCTTTGTCATGCCAAACATGTTCTACTTCTGCAGGATATTCTACATTTAAACAATAAAAGGATTTAAATTTAAGGATCCAATGCTGTTATTGGTGATTCGGTACCTACGGTATAAAATGTTATTTATTCTTACGTATGAAGAATGGATTTCATTTAAGTTTGATTCAACAAAATCGGTGTAGGTAATAATAATAATACGTTTATTAAAAAAATATTTGACAATATTCCGAAAAATAATAGTAATAAAAATTTAAATTCAAAAATTAACTTTCATAACATTTACTCAAAATATTCTGCTAATATAATAAACGGTTTTTGTCATACAAATCTGCTTCAAATTTCTATCTAAATTTGTTTTTTTTATTTTTAAAAAATATATAGTAAATATTCTATTAATTCAACTAATGTTTATTTCAACATTCCGTTTCATAAATATGGAGAGTCAATGTATTAAATTTCAAAGAACTTTAGAATTAATATCAAATTTTTTAAATAAATAAAGAAATAAGAACAAAATATTTAAATATAAATGAAAAGAAAAATATTAAACATAATTATCATCATCATTAAAATTCTAATCACCATTTTCACCACAAAAACAACATTCAATTTTTTTAACTCTAACACGTCTGCTTCTTCTTAGAGATGGTTTATAAGTTTTTGTTGATTCTTGCTTTTTCAGCTTCTCATCAACTTCATTAGATTTATTTGAATCATCAGGATTAGCTATCCCGTTCGGTTCGTCGTCACTATCTGAGTCGGATATAGTTATAATGTTGCTCTGGATACCATATTTTGTCGAATCAGGGTTCTGTTTAGGTTCTGATCTATTTTTACAAGAACTTGTACCTGTATACAGAGTATTAAATGTTTTATTTAGTTGTTTTATAGGTATTTCTTTATTTTGTTTAGTTTCAAATTCAGGGTTTTCTCGAATTTCTACAGAACTAGTCGATTTACAGGATTTATTTGTGTCGTTTTCTCCGACATTTTGAAATCAGTCTTTGTTGTAAATTCAGTTGTAGTTTCTGTCGATATTTCTTGAAGAAATTTTTTGAGCCAAGTTTTATAAAAAAATATTGATATTAACCCATGCCACACTAAAATTGAAATTTAAATGGATCACGAGTTAATATCACTATTTTTGATAAAACTTAGCTCAAAAAATTTCTTTCTTAATGAAGTTTTTTTAGAGAGTGCGTAAAAAAAATATTTTTTTTGATCGTGGCAGTTAAAACGCGTCATATATGAAATTGTCCAAAATCTGTTTTAAACTCCATTTAAATTTCAACTTGAGTGGGGCACGGGTTAATATTAATATTTTTTGAGTAAAACTTGGCTCAAAAAGTTTTTTTTTTAATAAAGTTTTTTTAGGGGGGTGCGTAAAAAATGATATATATATATATATATATATATATATATATATATATATATATATATATATATATATATATATATATACAGAGCGAGTGTAAAGTTTGGAACTATCGCAATAAATCTTTTATTAAACGTTTTTGAAAAAAATCCTTGAACACGTCAATTTTTATCTTAAATTAGACATATTTTACTGTAATCGTCACTTAAAGATCGTTTTTTTTATTTTGAGTTATGACGTAAGCGATAATTTTTTTTAAAAAAAACCTATATTTTTTATTATTGATTTTGGTAGTACTTTTTATTCCGTTTCCAACCATATAAAATTTTAAATATGTTACATTTGAAAAAAATTGAGAAAAATAATCTTAAAGTTTTAATATTAAAAACTAATTAAATTGGCAAAATGAATCTAGTTATTAGTGTATAAAACACAAAAAAATTAGCTGCAACTGTAAGCATTAGGCAATTTATAAATATCATAATAAAATAAGTGTTACTATTTTGCTTTTTCCAAATTTCAAAAACTATTTTATTAATAAAAATTGTGTAATTGAGCGAAAAACAGAGAAAAAGCAAAATAATAATACTTATCTTGCCAATTTAAAATTTTATATGGTTGGAAACGGAATAAAAAGTACTACCAAAATCAATAATAAAAAATATAGGTTTCCATTTAAAAAAATTATCGCTTACGTCATAACTCAAAAACAAAAGACGATTTAAGTGACGATTACAGTAAAATATGTCTAATTTAAGATAAAAATTGACGTGTTCGAGAATTTTTTTCAAAAACGTTTAATAAAAGATTTATTGCGATAGTTCCAAACTTTACACTCGCTTTGTATATATATATATATATATATATATATATATATATATATATATATATATATATATATATATATATATATATGACGTATCTGGTTTCCGGGATTGGTTCCGCGTTGTCGGTTGTCGATTTTGATGACGACGTTTCGGCACAGTCTCATGTGCCATCTTCAGGTCTTCTCATTAGTGCTTTTGCTCTGCTTCGAGTTAGACGTCTAACTCGAAGCAGAGCAAAAGCACTACTGAGAAGAACTGAAGATGGCACATGAGACTGTGCCGAAACGTCGTCATCAAAATCGACAACCGACAACGCGGAGCCAATCCCGGAAACCAGATACGTCATATAACGTCCGCGGAATTCTAAAGCAAAACATATATATATATATATATATATATATATATATATATATATATATATATATGCATAATACAAAATGACAAAACTTGTAAATATATGATTAGTGTATACTTGTATATTTCGATACTCACGTCTTACCGCCATTGATCGAATTACTTCTTTAACCATTTTCACCCTGTGCAACATCTTCTCTAGTGCTTCTCTACCTAAAGCCATAGTTGAATACCATACCGGACTATCTGGAACGCAAGAACGTTCTGGCAGTAAGTAGAACACATCATTTCGTGTTTTTACGCTTTCCGGACTGAAAAATAAACAAGTATAAAATTAATATCTGTTAGTATTTAGGTTATTACAATATTAAACATATGTAATTTTTAAACAAAAAATAATTCTACCGTATTTTTCCAGACTACTAACTACATACATACATACTACTAACTGAATATATAAAAAAAAAGTGTCACGTTACTATTGTGATTTTAACTAGTTAGTTATGTATAAACATTACCAACTAACGTATTATTTTAATCTTTTAAGAAATATATATTAAGAAATATATCTTATCTCATTTACATGAAATAGTAAAAAAAACGAAAAACGTACCAATTCGAAAGATAAAATTCATACAACTTAACAGGACATCTCAATGGATTTTCTTCATTTTCCTGTTGTTCATAAACTTTCTTTTTCCGAGAATTAGCATCTGACAAATAATAAATGTTACATTAATACTGAATTGAAATTATACTATTAAAATAAAGATTATCAACAAACCTAAGGTAGTTTGCGGCGGATAAAACCGTAATAATACATTTCTAGATCCGGGTATTTTCGCAGCACCAGGTTGATTCGGATTACGTTTCCAATGTTTCATTATATGAGAGAAGGATAATTGCATATGCTCATCCACTGTCTAAATATATAAACATAGTTTTAAATATATTATACATTTAATGATATGAATTATAACAAAGAACGTACTGTTAAATTAAAATGTTTCGTATTAAAGAACATTAAAGTGCTTAAAAGTACATGCGGTGAATGAGCACCAAGTTGTTTGCTCTCCCATAAATGTTCTTCTGTAATACGGGTTTCAATAATATCTATTCAAAAACACATTGCTATTTCAAATTAAGTTTTTTAAATTTATGAAAGTTAGTTATTGTACTTTATGCTTGAAAGAATTAAATAATTTAATTATTATGCAATGTTGCCAGTTTTCCGGAAAAACAATTCAAAATTTATATTAAGTATGCGGTTTGTAAGATTGAAAGCAAATTTTCAGGATTAATGTATATAAAAAAACTAAGTCAAAATAATCAATATAATCTACAATAATATAATTTCATTATTTTTAATGTTGTCAACAAATGCTTTTGCTTTTACATTATAGAACGCAATAAAAAAAATTGTTTAATTACATACACTGTAAAAAAAAGAATGTACAATGATTATCGTTGGACACTTTGTTACCTAGGATAATCATGTAAATTTATAGCAAAATGTATTCTAACAATCATCTTTTTTTTAAATGTAAAATTACAATTCAAAAATGTAATGCATTTTGATAGTACCTGCGCTATTGTAAAGTTGTAAATGTAGCTATTACATTAAAATAAGACGGCTTTAGATTATAGTACTGTATTAATATATATATATTAATAATCGACGTTTCGACCAACTCAACGTACGTCTTCATCAGAAAAACTGATACAAATGTCATTAACAGTAAATAAAACAGAATATAGATTTAGTTACTTGTATTTTGTTACTTATTGTTAGTAACTTGTTTCTATGTTCTGTTTATTTACTGTAAATGTAATTTGTATCAGTTTTCCTGATGAAGACACACATTGAGTTTGTCGAAACGTCGATTATTAATAAACATATATTAATACAGAACTATAATATAAAGCCGTTTTATTTTAATATAATGAGTTCTGAATTTTTTATACATGTTAATGATAATATTGCTAATATTAATTATACCTACTAATGATATGTATTTTTATATAATAACGTTGTATAATTACACGAAATAAAGATATAAATTGAAAAATATAAAAAAAAACTGTAATATTCCAGAATTATTACAATTTTTTCTTGTATTAATTGAAAATTTTAAATAAATTTACAAGAAATTTTAAAATTACAATTAAATATATAGTAAAATTTATACGAAAATTATTGTAAATTTACATTCATTTTTTGCAGTGTATATGAATATTTTCTTATTTAACTCACCTACAGCAAATGTTAAGTTTACAGTATTTATGTGATACGTTACGGTTAAATTAAAAAAAATATATATAGATATATATATATTAAATAAATATTCTATAGTAAGTAAACAAACAAAAGCTGCAGGCCGAAATAATGAACAAGTATATAAGGATAAAAATATTATACGTACAATTCGTTTAACAGTTCACACTAAACTAAATTTATATTTTATTTGTTTGCCCTTTGTATTCAAGATTGCTTCCCTTGCAACTTTGTTGCAATCATTCGTTCGGTTGTTGCAATTGTTGTATTGTATTAAATATTTCACCAGTTTTATAAAACTTCATGTGATGTCATCTCGATGTGAATAAGTTCTGTACTAATAATCAACATTTCGACGAACTCAACGTACGTTTTTATTAGGAAAAATGATAATAATGATATATAATGAGATCTGAAAGATTTCTACTACGTTAAATAATTCAATGTTTAACTGTCACATACGTAACTATTTTCTTGACTTTTTTGTACCAAACATATTTGTAATTTTCATAAAACTGAAGATCAGAAATGTGAAATTATTGGAAATATTTAAAATCAATTACAGATAATTTGAATTTTACAATAGGGTCATTTCACAAAATTTATTTTTAAAAAAAACACATCACAATCGAAAGTCCAATATGAAACATAATTTTTCATAACAAAAAAAGCAACAAAAGTTTTATAGTTCATTTTTAATTAATAATTGAAAATCAGTTTACATTTTCAAATCATTTTAAAAACGATGACGTCCGTTTAGAACAAAAGAGCTATAGTATGACGCCTTACAACCTGATTGGCTGACAATATTTAGCAAATACAAGCTAAAAAATTCAGAACGTTTTTTATATATTTTAACTAATAATATACATTAAAAAATATACAAGTTCTAATATAATACTTTTTTATATATTTATAAAGTTAATTCTAAGTATAATTAAATTAACAGAATAAATCTTGAAGCAATTTTGAAAAAGTTTATTTTCGTAGAAAATTATGAATCTTGCAAAACAAACGCACCTAGTTAGGTGGCTACTGTCACTTGAATAAAAAGTACCCCCTCTGCTCCCCAGCACCATGGACCTAGCACCGTTATGACAATTCTATGCATAGCACGTGTGTCAACGGTGACGTTGCAATGACGACAAACATCTCTATTGTTCTTAGAAAACGTCATAACATGGCCGACGTCGATTTTTCAGAACCCGTTTGGCGGGCAAATCTTTTTGTTAATTACGGCTATAATAATGCGAAAAAAAAATTGTTGTTGCTGTTTATGTCTATAAATACATAAAATCTTTCGATTGAAATAATAAAAAAAAAATGTGAAATGAATATATTCATTCTCCTCAGTATTTTAGTAAAATATTAATATAATAATTAATAAATTAATATATTAATTTATTTACCTATCCTATATAGGATAGGTAAATAAAAATAATACTCTTATGTAATTTTATGTCAAAACATCAACCACTATATTAGTTTCTGATGTAAATTTTCCAATACATCAGTGCTGTTTATGTATATTTGTAAGACATTATAGACAATTTTTATGATAGTCTAAGGTAAACGCGTGTTAATACATACGCGATATAAACGTTATATGTATTTATACGCGTTTTCCGAAAATTTCAGTTGTGTAGAGGAACCTGTTACTTTCGGAAAAAAAAGAAAAAATCTTATTTCTAATGTTGTTTTGATGTAAATTTATCGATTTTAGCTTTACTGGAAAAATGTTTGTTTTAACGGACATTATATATATATATATATATATATATATATATATATATATATATATATATATATATATATATATATACAGCCTGATTCAGAGTAAGCGCCTTATTTTTTTTAGCTACACTATGGGTACTATTTTCAAAATATTTGGCAGTAATATGTTTCAGGACATTCTCTACACGATGGTGATATCAGATTTTCAATTGAACAAATCATTTCAAAATGGCGACGTTCAACTTTTTTTTTTAAATGGGATGCTATAATTTTTTTATTATTATTGAGATCCTAAAAACATTCTTTTTACGATAGTATTTTGTTTTTCTTAAAAATTCATTTATTTCCCTATCAAAAAACAAACTAACATTTTAATCTAGTAGCGCATGAATGTTTTACACCCGATGTTATTTTTGTCCAAATATCAAGTAGCGGTAGACAAACTATTTGTCAAACGTCAAACACCACCATTGAACGACATTTCAATTTATGTATTGAAAAAGAAGGAAAACATTTCGAGCATTTTTTGTAAATACCTAATTTTTATATGATATAAATTTTTCATTTTGAGTTTCAAAAAGTAGATGTAGATGACAAAATAAAGTTTAATTGTTTCTTTTGTGTCTACCGCTACTTGATATTTGGACAAAAATAACTTAACATGCGCTACTAGATTAAAATGTTAGTTTGCTTTTTGATAGGGAAAGAAATGAATTTTTAAGAAAAACGAAATACTATCGTAAAAAGAATATTTTTATGATCTCAATAATAATAAAAAAATTATGGCATCCCATTTAAAAAAAAAAGTTGAACGTCGCCATTTTGAAATGATTCGTCCAATTGAAAATCTGATATCACCATCGTGTAGAGAATGTCCTGAAACATATTACTGCCAAATATTTTAAAAGTAGTACCCATAGTGTGGCTAAAAAAAAAAATAAGGCGCTTACTCTGAATCAGGCTGTATATATATATATATATATATATATATATATATATATATATATATTTATCTCGTAATATTTACATTTTAATTATATGCATAGTGATATACATATTATTTTTAAAAGTATTTAAATATTTCTGGAAAAATGGTTAATTTTACATGTACTTACATTTAAAAAATGTGGATATGATATATATTGAAATTAAAAAGCAAAATTTAGTACATAAATTGTGAATGTACAAGCTATATATTAAAGAAAGTAATATATTAGGTAAAAAAATATGTAGCGTTCCATTTAAAAATGTAAAAATTGATGTAATAATAATATGATGTTTATAGGGAACGTCCTTGGTTGAAAATAATTTTGTTTTTTGGACTTTAAAAAAGTAAAAAACTTGCGTTTGAAATGTTTTTCGCTATGTTTATTTAAGGCTTTTGTTAATATATTGATGTTCACGGCCGGCATGGCATATAGAATTTCTGTTTGTTCGGCAATTCTATGTTCATGTAATTTATAGTTGCCAAGCAAGCAGAAGTTTTATATTTGTCTGCTAACATATATGCAAGGTACTTCGGAAGCTTTTTACAAAATTGTCTCTCTAATGTCAAAAATGGTATTAGGCCTACTAGAGATTCAGATTTATGTGGTTTCTGAATCTCTGAATCATTATGATAGATATTTGTCAAAAATTCGTGCAACATTCAAGATGTTTTGGTCAACGTCTGTCCTTCGTGAGCAAAGTAAGAGGTAAAAAATGTTTGTTTAATATTATTAATGTATATGTACAGAAAAATAAAGCATCAAAAAATTTAAATAATTTTCACTTAAAAATCATATTTTTTCTCTGTATTTCTTCAATATCTGTTTTAGTATTAGAAATAGCAAAAAGGATTTTAAACAAAAGTTTCTTAAAGGTTTACAAAGCAAAATTATTTCCAATTACCGAATTTCATATTTTTAAATAGAACGTTGTATATATATATATATATATATAATGTAACAAACGATTTTCGCGACAAATTATTTGTTAATAAAACTCAGTACATTTTCGCTAAAAACGCATTGTGTAATATAATTTAATTATGTTGTTATTAAATTATTAAACATAACAAATGATATATCAATGAATAGAGACTTTAATGCACTTTGCATTGAAGTATGTGTCATTGTTGTGATATTGATATAACAATTGTTATAAGCAAACAAACTCTGGTTTGTAGAAGTTTGTTACGATTTTGTCGTAAATATCTGTTGTTATAAATTAATTATGTTGTTATTAAATTATGAAACATAACAAATGATATATCAATGGATAAAGGCTTTAGTGCACTTTGCACTGAAGTCTGTGTCATTGTTGTGATATTGATATAACAATTGTTATAAGGAAACAAACTCTGGTTTGTAGAAGTTTGTTACGATTTTGTCGTAAATATCTGTGGTTATAAATTAATTATGTTGTTATTAAATTATGAAACATAACAAATGATATATCAATGGATATATCACTTTTATATGAAGTGTTGTATATCATTGTAACCGCCGTTAAAAGATCTTTAGGTCGGGATCCGGTGATCTTCGCTGTCCGTTTACGTTGATTTAGCATATCCTGGTGCGAAGTCGGGATTCGGTGATCTTCGCTGTCCGTTTACGTTTATTTAGCATATCCTGGTGCGAAGTCGGTATCCGGTGATCTTCGCTGTCCGTTTATGTTCATTTAGTATATCCTGGTGCGAAGTCGGGATCCGGTAGTATTCGCTGTCCGTTTGCGATTATTTAGTAAATCCTGGTGCACAGTCGGGATCCGGTAGTATTAGCTGTTTGTTTGCGATTATTTAGTATATCCTGGTGCGCAGTCAGGATCCGGTGATCTTCGCTGTCCGTTCGCGATTGTTTGGAATAACCTGGTGCGAAGTCGGGTCCGCGGTATTATCGTTGACCGTTTATTACAATTTCGCGGATTCTACGTCGTGTGTTAACGACAGACAACTCATTCTTTGCATTGTTCGTACTTCCGGTATAGCTAATCACAGACACCACTGGTCTTCTACCATTGCACGTATGTAAATTAACTACACATGCTAACGCCTTGCACATTATATTGGTTTTATTTATTGATGCTGATTTGCGAATTATTTATTTTCTGTTCATATTTTTTGTGCTGAATTGATAAGTGTATTAAAACTGTTTACTTGCTTATTTAGTGCTAATTTAATAAATCCAGAATTTAGCAAATTGTTTGTCTACCCTACACCGCGAGTTACCCGGAAACACCGCTATTTTCCCGAAGAAAATACTTTGCAATATATATAATGTATATATAGAAATGTAAGGTTTTGACCGTAAGATTATATTTAGAAAATAGGAGATATTGGAATATTGGTCATCAATGTAGGGCTAAATAATTCAAAACTTTATTTGAATTTAATTCCGAGCTTTCGGCCTTATTTTAGGCCATCTTTAGGGAAACTGGAATATTTTATTTCGTTGTAATAAACATTTTACAATAAACAGAATTTATGCATAATACAGACAAAACAAAATATTTACTCACAGTTCGAAGAAATTAGTATTAGTGGTTGAAGCTCGCGAAAACAACACATATCATGAATTCTACATAAAGATATGTAACAATCAAATGTTTCTTTTGGGACTACTGCGATTGAATGAAAGTTAGTCGATCTTTTTGAAATTTTGCGTAGAGTTATAATTTCAAATTCTGAACAACTTTTCTTAAGAACATTATTTCCTATTATTGACCAAAATGGCATTTTACCTGATAAAATAGTTTTTTACATTTTTCATGGCCGCCTTGATTTTTAAAAAACTAGAAATATGCTTAAAATTGTTTTCAGACAAAGCAGGGCGGAATCCCAAACCATGAAAATAAAATTCATAAATTTTTTGCCGATTACACCTATAGTAAACTCAATCCGGGGGACACACTGTATTTGAGAAAAAATAATTTTACACGCAATTTCAATCACGCTAAACTTCCCCATTAAGTATATTTGTATTTTGTTTTGTTTATGTAAGTTATAAGTACGATTAGAGATTTATATATATATATATATATATATGTGTGTGTGTGTGTGTGTTTATGAACACTGTTAGAAAAATGTAAAGTTACATAAAATAATATGTAATTTATTGTTAATTTCGATTCCATTAGATAAAATAGATTTCAAAAATGAATTGAATATTATAAAATTAATTGCAAAAAAATAACGGTTATAGTACATCTATAGTAGAAAACATGTTAAAGCGAAATTAAAAAATAAAAATGTACACTCATTATACAATGGTAAAACAGAAATAAAACAAGAAATAAATTATAGAAAAATAGCATATGTCGGTAGTACAAGTTTGAAAATTGCAAACCAATTAAAATAAAAAAATATTGTTTCCGCATTTTATAACAAAAACAAACTAAAAATTTCAATAGTAAATAATAAAATAACTAAAAAAATATTCTCAACCAATCGGGTATTTATAAAATCAATTGTAGTAATTGCTCGGCTATTTACATTGGTCAGAGAGGAAGGAACTTTCAGACTTGGTTTAACGAACACGAAAGGTCGGTTAGGCTGGTAAAAACCGACTCGAATGTAGCAAAACATTGTATAGATTTAGGACACAAATGTTTTATTGAGGATATGGATGTGCTGCATATTTGCGACAAGGGTCTTAAGATGAATTTCTTAGAGGCGATGGAAATACAAACAGCCTTGGCTAATAATAAAATTTTAATAAACGAGCAAATGGAGTTATTTTCATCTCCACTGCTAAAAGCTTTTTAGGTCCTTGTCGCAGTTATGTTTTAGAAATAAGTATTTGTATATATATAGTCAGAAATATATAATTTTTTGTATTATATTTCGTCACCTGATGATGGCCTAACAAGCCGAAATGTACATTGTATAAATAAAATAATAATTTTGAAACAAAAAACCAAGAGTCGTGTGTTTATTTTTATTTTTAATAAGTGCCTACAGCCGTGTCCATCCAAATTATATTTTTTTAAATTACCTTTAAATTGTCATTTATTTTATCAGTAATATTAGATGCAATAATTAAACAAAATAATTTTTAATTTAAAACTTAAATTGTGTTAAATTACATGTAAATTTATGGCAGTAATCCGTACTTTTTTTAACAATATATGTGTGTATATTACAACATGATAAATTTATTTTTATGGAAAGACACATTTTGGACTTTAGGTCTGTTTTGTCGATAATAATAAATACATAAATTGTTTGATCAAATATTTAATTTTTATATTTACTTTTAATCCCAATTGTGTAATTGTTGTGCTTGTTAATTGGGCATAATTTCGCACAGTTCGTGCAATTATAAACTCAACTATTTTTAAATAAACTAATTATTTTACTGTTGTAAACATTATGAATAAGCAGAAATGGCCGAGTAAAAATCAATTTTTGTTTTATAAACGTAGGCTTTATTAATAATATTTCAACAATCTCTGATATACTTACAAAAAGGACTAACAAAAAAAAAATTTTTCTGTGTTTTCAATCTTGTTCTAATGGAGTTGTGCGTTTGTAAAATTTGTCTACACGCTTTTTTTTGATCGACCAAACAGAATCAAGATCGATCAACTTGATAAAAAAAACAGATTAGTGATCGATCACAAATTTTCATGATCGCGGTGTCCTAGTAGCTACTACAGTAATATTTGTGTTAAATTGCATTGCATTGGCCTCTGAGGGACGGTATTAAAATTTGTATTTAGCGTCACTGTGCATTACCTTGTAGATTTGAAGGTATTGGTTTTTGATTGAACTTCATAAAAATTTCGGATCAGTTAAAATATTGTATAGTGTACATATATGTGAGGTTAGTTGTAGGAGGGATAGTTGTCACCGACACCGACACCGGCACGCAGGAGTTAGGCAGCAGCAGGAGTAGAGAATGTAGTAATTTGAATTGATTAGAGAATTGTATTCAGAATGCATAAAAGTGAGTGCAGCATGTGATGAGTACGAAATGAAGCGGGTGCGTACAACCGAGCAACGAGCACCCAGTCAGTACTCAGGCTCGTAAAACGGACGATCACGTGAACTTTTGTACGCAGAATATGTCCACTCTAACGTCGCGTCCTACCGAGAATTTTAAAATTTCTATACTATATTTACATATAAACAACGTATTGAAATAAAGACATGTACGTTTATGTTTACCCTCTTTTTCTACATATATACATATATATATATATATATATATATATATATATATATTAGGGTGGGTCGAAAAAAATAGATTTCGTTCTCTAAGGTCTAAAATGAAAGAGTTCCATCCAAAAAGTTGTGGAGATGTGCTGAAACATTTTTCTGATGAAAACCCAGGCAGCACCGAGCACCTCAAAATGCCGTTTTTTGCACTACTATATATATATATACGGGGTGTGTCTTACGACACGATTAATCGGAAATGTGTTTCTTAATTTTTATAAAATTTACAACATTTTGTCCAATTCTTTTTTCAACCAAAAAATATCAAAAATATTTAATTATAATTACGCAAAATACACAAAATTTCATTCACTTTCGTTCAAAATTGGCTGAGTTATACTTATTTGAAGATCGGTAATTTTTTAGATTTTTCGAGTGGCACGTTTTCGTTTTTTTTTTTGACGAGCGTAGTTCAATTTTTACTACTTTGACTGCAAAGAAAAAGTAGTATAGCATTTGGTACGGTGTCTGTAACATTTTCAAAAAAAAAAAAACTGTATACAAATTCTTCATATAGCCTGGAGATGACGAATCTGAACTTAGTTTATGTGGGTGTATGGATGTGCGTCGTCAGCTCGCTCGCTCACTCGCTCGGTCGTAAGTCAAAATTTTGTGGCCGCAACTCCTTCTAGACGGTTCAACCGATTTTAATGAAATTTTCAGGATAAATTTGTCTAGTACCCAAGATGGTCATGTGGTTTTATTTTTTTCCAGTAATGCCAACTTTCTGAGAAAAAAATTACTAAAATTTTTAAAAATTCATATTGGCTACGTTATTTATCCGATTTTGATCAAATTTTCCGAAAAGATTTCTCTAATGCTTCCATTAATTACATAATTTTATTAATATTCAGTGTTGCCAACTTTCCAAGAAAAAATTACTAAAGTTTTAAAATTTTTATTATGGCCATGTTATTCAACCGATTTTACTCAAATTTTCACAAAAGATTCTCCTAGTATTCATATAATTTATGTAATTTTAACAAAATACAGTGTTGCTAACTTTCTGAGAAAAAAATTAATAAAATTTTTAAAAATTTATTATGACCATTTTATTTAACCGATTTTAATCAAATTTTCATAAAAGTTTTTCCTAGTGCCTAAATAATTATGCAATTTTAACAAAATACAGTGTTGCCAATTTATCGAGAAAAAAAACACAAAATTTTTAAAAAATTCATTGTGGCTACATTATTTATTCGATTTTGATCAAATTTTCAGAAAAGTATCTTCTAATGCCCACATATATTATAATATTATTAAAATACAGTGTTATCAACTTTCCGAGAAATGTCAAAGTAGTATATATATGGGTTTACCCATATACTTCAAATCTTGTTATAAAGAGCATAGAGCATTTACAGATCGTGTCACACCTCACACGTGTTTTCATAATGAAATTATTATTTTTTTTCTAAAATTTGACAAGTGATTTTCGATTACTTAAGAGTGGTTGCATCAGCAAATCAATATGGCATTATGTATAAAGTATTGAAAAAAAAATTGAACAACAATTAGTTTTATAAGAATACATAACTATTGCATATTTTATATATTTTTAAATCCAAATTTGAAATACGGAATATAACTATTACACTGGAAATAAGATTACAAATGAGTAGATAATATCTTTGTTTTGGTAAAAAAATTTAAGTACGAGTACATAGAAAAAATTAAGTAGTTATTTTATTTAATTCGTTTTTTTAATTAGATGATACTTCCAATAACATTAGTTCTTCTATCTACTATGTAAAAATTAATTGAAATCAAATTGTTATATCAAATGAAGATAAATTAACGAACAAGAACAGCTAAATGTACAAGAAAGTATAAAATAATATTTAATTATATCAGATGAAAAAAACCAAACATAATCATTTATTAACAGTACGGTTTCAGTGAGTTTTTATTAATTGTAAGAATTTTTAAATTGGTTATTAGTCTTTTTAGTTTCGTTGAATAAACTGAAGAATTATACTATTTATTATTATTTTAGTACATAGATTATACATGTGTTGTTTTTCAAAATAATTTCTATTACATTTATTAACAGGACCATACCTAGCAACTTTGATATCAGAGGCAAATTATAGAGGTAAGAATAATTAGTTTCCATAATTAAAAAGCGGAATATGAAATTATATCTCAAGAAACTAATCATGTAGTATTTTTTTAAAACAATTTTACTTGCAATATTAATGGTTCTACAACCAAACAACGGACCTATAGCTAATAGCTTATAATGGATTCCGAATTACTTATATAATTATTTAATACCAAAAATAATAATTTTAAAAAGAATTTGTTATATGTAAGCTAGGCGTGAAGCAGGAATCTTTGGCTGCGTGAAATCATAGAAGTAACACTTCAAATTATTGTTTTGCATTACCCGATAGGTGTTCTTATCAGTGCGGCCTTGTATATTATGTATTATATAAAAATTGAATAACTATTACTTTGATAAAAACATTGGCCCGTATTCCCACTTCTTTTGTTTATGAAAAAGTGCTTTTTGCTTGTTTTAAAATAAATTTTTACTTCGACCTTTTATTAAATATGAATAGTATTTCTACTTTTGATATATTTTTTTTTAATTCTTTATTATAAAATTCAAATAAACGAATTAAAATATCTTAATAAGTAATTTTAAGTAAAAAACAAAAGTACTTTTGACAAAAATTACGTTTGACAAAAATTACTTTTAAAAGTGCGGTGAGAATACGGGCCAAAATTTCTTTAATTTGTATTATGTAAGTTGATATTTTAAAAATAGAAACATACATTACCATGATATTTTAATACATTTATTTATATATTTTTTAAAATTTATTTTTATGAACCCGACTACCGATTTACATCGACATATAGGTACAGCTAAAATAAATTTTTAAGTATTACATATTGGAATATCTAAAGAAATATTTAAAATATATATAATGTTATTTATTTTAAATGTAGTAGTTGTTTACTGTTGATTAATTATTCCGAATTAATTTCGTTGAATAGGATTTTAACAATAAAGGATGCGTAAGTCCAGTAACTATATACATACATAGCTAAAGCTATATATAAATAAATAAATTTTAATGTTATATGAGCGATAACAATTTTATTTAATATTCAAGTGATATCACCTATGGTGGACTCCACTCAGGTAGCGATGTCTGTCTCTACCATGCTAGCACGTATCAAGAATAATCATTCGAGGCACTTCCTCCACACCCACATATACCGTCTCACTCTTCACCACCGTGCCCGTGTCTTATCCACCGTCATATGTCAACGCTTGTCGTCTGAGAACACATATATTCGCGTAACATATGTAATTATTCAATTCGTAAGCAATATATACCTACGTACGTACCTATAAGCAGGTGATATATACGATAGAAACTTGAACTGAAGCTTTTGGGTTAGTGTAGTTGTAACGTACCAGGTGAATTTCATTATGTGCTGGTTACAAAATTATTGTTTTACTTTGCTTTATTATTATTTTATGTTGATATTATATGTTTAGCTACTTGACCGCATATTTTCACTTCTTCCAGACATATAAAAATGCTCAAACTACTTTTTATTTTCATATTTCAATCATAATTTTATTTTATATTATTTTGCTGAAAAACAAATATTATTATTTTAAAAAATAATTATAATCTTTTTATAATTATAAACAGGGCCCGGCTCTGACAATCGCGGGACCAAACGCAAGGACAAACTGCGAGACATTTTTTTATTATCAGAAGAAAAACCAAACTTTATATATAGTGTCTACCAAAAAGTTTTTTATTTTTATTGTTTGTTTTTTGAAAATTATTATTAAAAATTAAAAATGAATTAGTCGGAAGTACTAATATTATTTCCGGTATAAGTCAAAGTAAATAATTATGAAAAAAAATTCAGGTAAACTTACTTTATTTGTACAAATTTTGAAAAAAAAAGTTTTAAAATAATAATTTAGGTCTCTGTATAGATTTTACGGTTAAAAATGCAAAACAATTACTCCTACTTTTTAATCGCGTGTGTCTTTCGAACAATGTAATCATTATTTGATGGTATCATATATAGAGATCAAATTAATATATTTAAAATTTTAAGTGAAAGACAATCTGTTCATGCCATAATGTTTATTTTAAATATATTAAACGGTAAAATCAATTCCGTTAGTTTGTTAGAAAAATTTGCATTTTATGTACCTAGTATTTACCTAAGACCAAGACATTGTATTTTTATCACGGATAAACAGTCTGCTAATCTTTTAAATTTAACATTGAATGTTATTAATACACTACACAGAAATCATGAAAATTTTGATATATTTTTAATGAATAAAAAAAATATAGAAATGTATGTACATTTATTATATATTTAAGATACTGCTATAATATTTATTGTTAAATATTCTAATTTTTTAATTAACTGAACAATATGTAAATGGATGTTACTTAAATCTGTATATTGGCAGTATAAATAAATATATATTATTATTATTATTATTAATATAATTTCCCTCGTTTAAATGTATTATTACTTAAAATTTTAGTAATTTTTTTAAAGTACCTAGGTATTATCACTCTAATTTATCATATTCACTAAAAAATTCATATGAGATGGAAAGAAAACATTTGTTTAAATAGAAATCATATATATTTATTCAAATTTTATTGATATTTTCTAAATAGAAATGATACCAATTTGAAACTTTTAATTTACCTGTATGTATTTTTAAAATATATTTATTTAAGTCGGTTATGGAAACAACAATTCTTTATCGGAGCCTAAATTTATCAAATAACTTTGTTCATAATTTTTATAAACAAAATAAGTTTGAGTTCTTTTCATAATTATTTATTTTATTTATAGCGGAAGTGTTAATACTTCCGGCTAGTCCATTTTTTGTTTTTAAGTAAGCACAAAAAAGTTTTGTAACCATAATTTTCAAAAAGCAAATAATAAATTTCTTTATTTTCGGGAAATCTTTTATTGGATTGTGAAATTCTGTTTCCGTTATGACCATATATTTATAACATTTTTTTTAAACAAAAGTTAAATGCTTTTTGTTAATTGTTAATCTATATTGTAAGTTTATTTATTTACTTTAGATTTCACCATTAAACAATAATTGTTTTAAGTGGTTCGATTTGTATTTTTATTTATTTTCGTATTTTTTTGTTCTTTCTTTTTTTCTACTAAGCGCGGAACCCTATGCAAGGAAATCAATAGAAACTGCTTAAGACCGGCCCTGATTATAAAAATAATATACTAATTTTCTTAAAAAAAAAAAACAGTGATTAAATGAATTCAGAAATTTTGTGTATACAATATTTCTTTCTATTTTGGTTACTGTACATTAAACGTTATAAAAAGTTAAAATTATGTGGAAATTCTTCTTATAATTTCTAGTAAATTTGTTTAAATTTTATAATCTTTTAGATTATTTATTTGATTTCGATTAATTTTTTAGTTTTTAGAGTATTTTTTATGGTACTTAAGATAGACATGTGACTATACGTATTTTATGTAACAAGATTAGAAGCATAATAAACCCATATGTAGACTTTGACACATTGATAAAATTTCAAAAAATAAATAAAAAATTTTAATATTTTTTTAAAAGTTGGCAACAATCGATAAAAATAAAATTATGTAAGTATGGGTACTCGACGATTTTTAATTTTTAATCATCGATCAAACTTTTTCGATTCTCGGCGCTCCTGCTGAATCCAGATTTTCTCAAGACATCCTATATCAAATTCTAACAAGTACACTTCGCGAAATAGCCAACAATTTTTTGCAAGAATTAGGTAAAGATACATAAAATACATTTTAGATGACAAAAAAATGTAATTGAACAAATTCAACTACAGTAACTAAGTGGTTTGCACCAGCTCCGCTTGATGTCGCGTCTTATAACA
This sequence comes from Clivina fossor, assembly GCA_963966155.1. NCBI lineage: Eukaryota > Metazoa > Arthropoda > Insecta > Coleoptera > Carabidae > Clivina > Clivina fossor. Next base: position 76,999,408 of record OZ014550.1, read on the forward strand.
TTGAATTGAAAATGGAAACAAAACTACGAAAATTGTGTAATATTTTTCGGCGCCCTTGTGAAGAAGTCGCGGCTCCATAGGGCGCCAAGGCGCACAGTTTGGAAACCACTGGTAGCCAACATAACTTATAAATATTTTAATATTTTTTTTCACTGAAAGTTGGCATCACTATATCAAAATAAAATTTATAGCTTTTGTGAGCACTAAAAGATTCTTTCCTGAAAGATTGTTAATTTATTAATTTAAAATGAAATATTAATTTTGTTACTTAAAACTGATCTAATTGTAAGACCAGTAACGGACTAAGCTGGCATGGAGCCACTAGTTGAATTTTTGAGGGTTCTTGCATGAAGCTGTTTTCTGTTTGCTAATAAAATGGGACCATATTTGGATCATTGACCTGTAAGTGAATTAGGCAATCCACAATACTTATATGCGTTTATTTCATTGGCATATATTATATATTATATATTATATAGGAGTATTATATATTATATATTATATATTATATATTATATATTATATATTATATATTATATATTATATATTATATATTATATATTATATATTATATATTATATATTATATATTATATATTATATATTATATATTATATATTATATATTATATATTATATATTATATATTATATATTATATATTATATATTATATATTATACCGGAAGTGGTAATTTACTGATGTCACTTTTATACATACATTCATACATACATACACAATAACGACATCTACCCAAAAGGGTGTGGCACACACTCTTTTTATCATCCCGAAATCAGTCGCCTCCAAACATTTTTATCCAGCACAAGCAACTTTCGCTTCATCCACATTCATAATTCCTCTCATACATGCTCTTTTATTCCTACTACTTGGAAACTTTTGCTCACGCAAAACACTTTCAATCATACCACTCCAATTACACATCGGACGTCCACGCAAACGTATACCATCAAAATCATTCAAATAGATCTTTTTAACCAAACGTTCATTAGATATTCGCTCAACATGTCCGAACCATGACTAACATCAACTTTTGCTACAACATTTCTTTCAATTTTACACTCATCATACACTACAACCAGCATTTACTCACCTTTCACTTTTATTATATATATATATATATATATACAGAGCGAGTGTAAAGTTTGGAACTATCGCAATAAATCTTTTATTAAACGTTTTTGAAAAAAATCCTCGAACACGTCGATTTTTATCTTAAATTAGACATATTTTACTGTAATCGTCACTTAAAGATCGTTTTTTGTTTTTGAGTTATGACGTAAGCGATAATTTTTTTAAATGGAAACCTATATTTTTTATTATTGATTTTGGTAGTACTTTTTATTCCGTTTCCAACCATATAAAATTTTAAATATGTTACATTTGAAAAAAATTGAGAAAAATAATCTTAAAGTTTTAATATTAAAAACTAATTAAATTGGCAAAATGAATCTAGTTATTAGTGTATAAAACACAAAAAAATTAGCTGCAACTGTAAGAATTAGGCAATTTATAAATATCATAATAAAATAAGTGTTATTATTTTGCTTTTTCCAAATTTCAAAAACTATTTTATTAATAAAAATTGTGTAATTGATTTTTAATATTAAAACTTTAAGATTATTTTTCTCAATTTTTTTCAAATGTAACATATTTAAAATTTTATATGGTTGGAAAAGGAATAAAAAGTACTACCAAAATCAATAATAAAAAATATAGGTTTCCATTTAAAAAAATTATCGCTTACGTCATAACTCAAAAACAAAAGACGATCTTTCAGTGACGATTACAGCAAAATATGTCTAATTTGAGATAAAAATTGACGTGTTCGAGGATTTTTTTCAAAAACGTTTAATAAAAGATTTATTGCGATAGTTCCAAACTTTACACTCGCTCTGTATATATATATTTATATATATATAAATATATATGACGTATCTGGTTTCCGGGATTAGCTCCGCGTTGTCGGTTGTCGATTTTGATGACGACGTTTCGGCACAGTTTCATGTGCCATCTTCAGGTCTTCTAAGTAGTGCTGTTGCTCTGCTTCGAGTTAGACGTCTAATTCGAAGCAGAGCAACAGCACTACTGAGAAGAACTGAAGATGGCACATGAGACTGTGCCGAAACGTCGTCATCAAAATCGACAACCGACAACGCGGAGCCAATTCCGGAAACCAGATACGTCATATATATATATATATATATATATATATATATATATATATATAATTCTGTAAATAGGTGGCATATTTATGTCAAGATAGTTTTGTTTTTAGTTATTATGACTACAAATTTTTCTATTCCATAAATTTATTTAATACGATGACGGTTGGGTTTGTGGTGAATACAACAGATTTTTATATTAAGTATAGTATTCAAGATAAAAATGCATAATATTTTTTTCATATTTTATTGTTTAGTTTAGCGAAACTGAAATCTATTAACTTTAAAATACGAGGGCCCTGATTACAGCCTACTCAGCCCCTCTTCTTGAACATTGTTTAAAACAGGATCGTTAGATATGTTTCAGGTTTTCGTCTTAAGGATAAAATCTTATCAGACAAAACCCCAAAAACAAATAATTAATGTAAATATACAATTTGACGAAAAAAGTAATTGTTCCATGTTTAGCATAAATATATACGAATGTCAAAAAGTTAAATATAACAAAATATCATCATAAACAAATTTATTATTAAATTTAGATTTTCAACTATTTATTAAATATTATGAAATATATATGAAATTATTTGCAAATATATTTATAATACATTAACTACAAATATTTCTGTGTTACGTATTAGATACGTACATACATACATACACAATCACGCCATGTCTCCTCCTCAGTCTCCTCCAAACATTCCTATCTAAACAAGCAACTTTCACTTCATCCACATTCCACAATTCCTCCTCTCATACATGCTCTTTTATTCCTACTACTTGGAAACATTCGCTCTCGCAAAACACTCTCAATCATACCACTCCAACTACTCATCGGACGTCCACGTATTAGGTAACTTACGATAATCGAACTACACTCTTATAGTTGTGAATGAGCTTAAAGAGAGCATGTAGAATTGCTGGTATATTGAAAAAAGTTTTAATTAGAAATATTTAGTGTTAAAATTGATAAATAGGTGGTGTGCTCGTGGGAGGTACTTAATTATTAAATGTATGTTAAATTCTAGAAAACAGAATTCATTATTAAAAATTTATGTACGTATATGTTTGGAGCGTATTTTTCTACAACATCGCTCAGCACGAACTCAATTATTTTCAAACCTGTTTCACGTCATTGCGTTGTGTTGCGTCGCGTCGTACTCCCTATATACTTCGCGCTCTCCACCCAAGACTCTTCATAGTCTTCTTAAGCTCATATCTATGTTTTTTTTTTATTATTATTATTATTATTTATTTTTGTCTCTGTGGCTTTATTGAGATACATATTACGTGTTTTGGCACCAATGACAACTAATATTATTTCTGTGATTCACTGCTTGTAACAAATTATTTCTCTTATACCCGGCACCGGGTTTATATTTATTATTTTCATTATACTTCATAAATTTCACTAATAAATTATTACCGTAAAATTCATGTTTTTTATTTATTATGCTGTTTTCGTATATAATTATCTAACAAAAAATTTATACAATATCTTTTTTTTTTACACAGATAATACAATCCTGATGATATGATTTTATTTAAAAAGTTTGTAATATTTAATATAAAAATATTTGCATGTACATATATTGTTTTTTGATATATTAAAATTATATTTTTGTTATATGTACATTAGTTTTTAATTATAAGTTTGAGAAATAAAATATATTTTGAAGAATATGAATTAATTATATGCTGTTATTATAGTATATAACCGAACTTAGAAAAAAACCATATTATTTTTAATTTTCTTAAAAATAATTCTTGGTGTGAAAAAGTCAATAAAACTTGTCTTAATAAAAAAAAGTCATTTTTCTTCAAGCGTATCAAAATATTCACACATTATGCTACTGTATTTCTGATGTAAAATAGTCATTATATAAATAGGCAATAGACAATATACCAAATAGTTCTTTCTTAAATTAAATTTAGAGAAATTATCATTAGGAATATTTAGATATTAAAAAATTAAAAATTATTAAATACAGTAAAACTGTTCAAATATGTATCATTATTTAAAAAACATAATTTTAAATAAATTATTCGATGTTATTAGTATTGCTAAAGTTACATTTAAAAATTATAGTAAATAATTATTAAATAGTATTATTATTGAGTATTGTGCTATTTTAAAATACTGTAACAAACGTAAATGTTTGTTAAGCATTATTGTGCATCGAACTTTGAGCTAGTGTCAGCAATTTCAACATATATTGAAATAACGTTCAAAGTTTGATTGCGCGGTGAACTAGTTATTTATGCTTACGTTGCCTCCCCGCAGAGTCCAGTTTGATGGCCAAAATGTAACTTAAAAAGGGGTTAGCTTCAAGACTAAGTCAGTTACGGTCAACGGGTAGTTACGGTCAGAGTCGAGTTACGGTCCACGGGTAGCTACGGTCAGAATGTAGTTACGTTCAACATCGAGTTACAAGCAGCACTAAAAATGACTCAGTTTTAAGTTTCATTTTGGATTCATATTTTATCGCTAAATTTATAAGTAATTATTTTGTAATTGTTTCTATTATATTTGTTTAATAAAGTTATATATATATATATATATATATATATTTCATTATATTTGTTCTATCGTAATTATTCAATAACCAAGATCCAATAGCAAATTTATCTAACCAGATAAAGGATTTACTCAGAAGTATAATTTGTCATCTTAAGTTGCACAAAGATAGCAAATTGTTACAATGCAGTCATTCTAATTTGGTAATTATTAAAAATAACAAATTAAAAAATTAAAACCTCAGATAGTTAGACTCGTAAATTAGCAGTGCAACCACTGTACCTACGTGGTAAATAACTAAAATCTGGCAATTTCTTCTAAATAGTGATGTTGTCAAATAATTTATTTAAATTGTATTTTTTAAATAATGGTAAATAACTAAATAGTTTTATTTAGTGGCGTAACCAGGGGGGTGTTAAAGGGGGTTGAAATTCCCCCCCCCCCAAGAACCTAAACGACCAAAAACATACGTATATGAAATATGTTATTTTACTTTTATTTTTATAAAAATAACTTTTATTGCTTTTTATTTTTTATACAAATTATAGTATTATCTTTATTGATTAATATTATTAACCCCCCCCCCCCACCCTTGACAAGTTTCTGGCTACGCAACTGGTTTTATTGTATTTAATCATTGTTACTTTTTAATATCTAAATGATTCTAATAGTAATTTCTTGAAATTCAACTCGAGAAAAAAGTATTTTGAATATTGTCGATTTTCCATGTTAATCGGCTATTTTAACTTACTAAACGAACACCGTGTATATATTCCACTGGCGTACCAAACATGATTGACACATATCTATGATGACAGCATCGATAATCATATTGAAAATTAGTAGATTTTTAGAATTGACTGTTCATTTTTTGCTTCAATTTGAATTTGATTATTGCAAACGTACACCAATTACAAATGCAACCATAGAATCATAAATATTTTAATTTTAAATTAATTACATGGTGTTTACTTTATACTTATTTATATTTAGATTCGTTTATTTTGGAAGGTTTGAAAAAACAGTATTACAGTGTTGTGTTACGAGGAGTAGAAAGCGATCTTTATTTTGTCGAGGCTAAACAATCTCTATATTTGTTAACTTGCTAACTAGTATACTAAAATTTTATAAATTATTTTTAATATTTATATATATATATATATATATATATATATATATATATATATATATATATATATATATATCATTTATGAAATATTGTTTATCGCTGAAATCATATTACCTATTGTAATTAGTGATTGTTAATTTGTAATAATAATAAAAAATATAATAAAAAATTTAGCATTCTATTAAACAAAACGATTTACAATTTTTTGATTTTAACAATAGTTATAAATTTAACTGTTATTGCAATTAAAATAATACTTTCTTATTTATTTCAGGAACAAATAACTAAAATTTTTATAGAAATAAGTTTCAATGTTTTTAACATTTATATAAAAATTTGTGATAATGCAATAATTTATAATCAATTTATTTTATCGGATTATCACTTTTATTTCAATGTTTCATTCAGACTAGTAACCTTTCTGTTTAATCAAAACATTATTGCTTATAACATTTTTTGTATAAGTACATATATTATCTGTTTCGTTCAAACATGTAACGTTTTAGACATACATGCACTGTACATGGCGTGATTGTGTATGTATGTATATATATATATATATATATATATATATATATATATATATATATATATATATATAACATACATAACCGCTGGTTTACATAAATTTTCTATAAAAATATGTAACATAATTTTGCAATTTTGAGTAAAATAATAAATTTTCTATATTATATGTGTTTTTTTTACCGAAAACGTAAGTAATAATATACATACTTACAATATACGTAATGTAAATATATGTAATGTAAATTACATAATGTAAAAATTTCCTTCAAATATCTGTAAATAATATTACATACATTTTGTAAAAATACTGACGTCTGTAAATTTACATATTAAATTGGTGTAAACCAGGTTTTTATATAAAATTATAGATTTTTTGCAAAACAAGTACTAGATTTTGTCTGAACAGAAACGTGGTATGTATGCGTGAAGAGAACGAATTTTTATCTAGGTTGATTTACGAGTACATTTAACCTCTATCCGATAACTAAAAGCTCACATTATTTGCTCACATTGTGGGCATTAATTACTTTTTGATTGATCTTCATATAATACATATTTTTTTCTCATCTCAGAAGTATGGATTGAATAATATATAAACAGTTCGTACTTTAGTTGCTATATGGATTTGAATTTGAAAGTGCTGGGATTTTCCGAACGACTCACGTAATAGTATCATCGTAGTATTGTGTAGTCCTGCTGCACGCAAGCTACCTAATAATAGTTTGTTTTAATTAGGATTCCAAACACATCGCGTAAGATGAGGTAAGGAAGGAGACAAGGTAACGCAAAGCAAAGCAAAGCAAAGCAAAGCAAACTCCTTAGTAGGGTCGGCTGTCCTTGCAGCTTCAATTCATATTTTTATCCGTTTAAAGAGTGAATGAAAGAAAAGAAAGGTCTCGCTTCTCAGCTTAGCCATCTCATAAGAATCCAAGCAAGTTCAGCTGTGTCCGAGTGAGTAGTCAGTCGTTCGTTGGTTGGCTGGTTCATCCGTTCATCGTGGCCCGGTTATAAATAATGCCGAACGCAGTGCTGTTGCTTGCGTCTTATCTGCGGCTGCAACTGTTGACATGTTTTATGATTTTTTTCGAGTTTCTAGATGTGTGCAAGATAGCGTTTGCAGCTTCCTGTACGGCTGTATTATAAGTAAACTCTTTTGTTTTGTGCCTGATATGATGTGATGTGACTTGGTTCCAGTCTTCTGATACGTGTCTGAATACACGCTATTTTCTTATTTACATCTACCTTTTTCGTTCATACCCTACGCTTTTTTCTCTCATATTTTTATCTTTATATATTATATACGTATATATATATATATATATATATATATATATATATATATATATATACCTACTCTTCATTTCATTCACTCTATCTTTCTAATTTATTCTCACAAAAATTTTACGTGGTGACGAAAAAATATCTTGATATATCTTAAACGAAACGGAGATCCTTTTGTAATTACTGCATATGATATTTTGTTGCTTAAAAAGGTAAGAACATTTATTTTTATAATGTATTTTGACGCCCTATATAGTTAGTGAAATTGATGTAACAAAAATGAGATTTATGTAAAATTTTAAATTATAAGCTGTAACTATAAATAGGAAAGGCAACTATTTATATTATTATATAATATATGTCAGTGTTATTATACATATATAAGATTTCTATTCATAAAATAGCGAAATGAAAAAAAGGATCTCTATAAGACAAAATAAATTTTTTTAAAGTTACATACATATTTCGAACTAAATAGAACGTCTATTTAATTAAAAAAAATATATATATATATATATATATATATATATATACATATATATATATATACAGGGTGTCCCCGGATGGGGTTGCCCACTCTTGTAAACTTTTTTATTTTGGAGTTTTCGGCAAAAATGTTATTCTTTATAAAAAGTTTTGCTTGGCCTGAAACTTATTTTTAGCCTACTTTCGATTTTTTAAAATTAAGTAGGCCTTTACAGTTGAGCAAAAACTATTTTCATTTTAGGTAAAGTACCTTTTCTGTTCACAGTATGCCAAAATCTTGTTAAGAAAAGTTGTTCGGAATGAGAAGTTATGGCCATATGCAAATAAATAAAATAATAATAATAATAATAATAATTTAGAAGACGATTTGGAAAATTTAAAACAAAAAATCATAGAAGCTGTTGCTAGTGTGAATGAAGAAATGCTTTCATCGACCTACCTAGAATTTAGAACCCGAATAGAAGAATGTGTACTAAGAGGAGGATATTACGTGGAATAATTTCAATGTTTAGAATTTAATTTGTTTTTTGTTATGTTGTATTAAAGAATAAAATATCCTAGATATGATGTATGCAGTTACAGCAATTGTTTACTGCAGTTCGTTCTATTTTTCCATTACATTATGCGAAGTTTACGCAATTTTATAATATCCTTCAAATAGCAGTACTTGACCTACCGTACTTTGTTAATAATCAATATGGCGTCGACAATAGCAAAAAGATCTTTATTATTAATTCTGCAACGAAAATTTACATAACTCAATAACTTTTCGAATTTTATCAAAGTAGGACTATCATCCTGAAAATTTGCATATGGCCATAACTTTTCATTCCGAACGACTTTTCTTAACAAGATTTTGACATACTGTGAACAGAAAAGGTACTTTACCTAAAATGAAAATAGTTTTTGCTCAACATTAAAGGCCTACTTGATTTTAAAAAATCGAAAGTAGGCTAAAAATAAGTTTCAGGCCAAGCAAAATTTTTTATGAAGAATAACATTTTGCCGAAAACTTCAAAATAAAAAAGTTTACAAGGGTGCGCAACCCCATCCGGGGACACCCTGTATATATATATATATATATATGTATTATATATTATATTATATATATATATATATGTATTATATATTATATATATATATATATATATATTATATATATATATATATATATATATATATATATATAAATATATAGTATATATCAATAATGTTTTAATGTCAAAATCTTATACATATTTTTTAAAATTAATGAACCAGTAATTTATTTGTTAATATTATTAATTCAGTAATGGATTATGAAATAGAATAATAATAATAATAAAAATATAATTATTAATGTATTTTAAATATTTTGACTCTGGCCAATAATCATAGCAACTAAGGCCATACCCACCTAATAAAAAAAACTACTCCTATTTTTTTAAATAAATTAATAATGACTAAAATGTCAAAACGAATTTTGATTTACAATTTGCAATAAGGATTGTTAACTTAATCAATGTGTTAGCTAGGCAATTAGATTATCAACTGGTTTTGAGCCGTTACATTGATTGGTCAGTTGACTAGTTAACTAATTGGTAAACTTACAATAGACGATTTTTATTCAACGTCGGTTACTTACGGTTATTCTAGTAGTTATTATTGCTCTTTTTCTATTTATTTTGTGTATTAAAAAAAGAGAGTAATAGTAACTACTAGAGTATCCCGTAAGTAATCGACGTTGAATGAAAATCGCGAAATATATTTAACATTTTTTTTTGCATTAATTTCTGCGTACAGATGTTTTATTAATTAATGCATATATATATATATATATATATATATATATATATATATATATATATTATAATTTAAACAGTTTGGCACGAATGAAGTTAATACTTCTCATGTTAATTAATTTTTGTGTGAAGATTTTGTTGTTTTTATAAGTAAGTTATATTTAATAAACTCAAATTTAGTTATATTTTCAATTAAGATATTATGAAATTTATTGTAACCAACATACACAAATTTGCATGTTTTTTTTTTATTTATTGCATGTACCTAAGCACTGTGAAAAATTTTATAATTAATTTTAGTTATGTATATTTTTATATGGTAAATTTTAAATTAAAAACACATTTTTAGCAAGTGATTTATTTATAGAAGATTTGGAAATTATTGAAATATGAAAATAGAAAAGTTAAATTAAAAATGGAAATTTTAGTAGGTATTTACAAAAAAATAATATTCAGCTATGAGTTAGTTTTAGAGTAGTTCTGCAAATTAAGTTTAAAATTGTTAAATAAGTTTACTATTATTATTTTATTTATTTATATATATATATATATATAGTCAGTTTCCCTTTTTACCGTGAGGTGTAGGGAGATTTATTTATGAAAAAGTTAATAATTCATTATGCATTTTCTGCCGAATTTTTGTTGTGGGGCCTGAAACAAAAATATATTTTAAATTTTTTATTGAATTAAAAAAAAAAACGTTAAAATTTTTTACCTTGACACGTTTTGCAGAAGTAGACATTTATTATTGAAAATTTTTATTTGAATATTTATAATAGATACTAATAATAATTGTTCTTGATTAATAAATTATGAAATGGAATTATTTTGTAAAGTGCAAATTGCAAAAATGTGCGGTGCATTCTATCTGACGCTACTGTAATTGTTACCTACTAACATTATGAAAAACGCAAAGTTCCTGCAAAAAAATAATATTCTCATTAATATACTACATTTATTGTGACAAACTTTCATAAATTATTGAACATAAATTAATTCTTTTTAAAAATAATAATAAATAATTTTATTCGGTCAAAGCTTTGGCGGCCTTTCTCAAATTTATTTACAATCGATTGTCTTTTTGCCCATGTCTGACCTAGGGCAATATTTTTGTTGCTTTCATATATATATTAGAGCCGGCTGTAAATTTGTATAAATAACAATTGTGCACTTATACTGTTTTCTCATATTTATCGTTCTTGTTTATTATAACCTCCAAAAATAATATGTCGCTATATTTCTAAATTTCTAAATAGATACATATATATATATATATATATATATATATATATATATATATATATATATAACTTGTTGCAAAATATTTGAATGCTTTTTGCAATTTTGATATTAATGTTATTTAGTGTTTAAGTATTACATTTATATGGCGTAATAATGTTTTTACCAGACAAATATTTGACGTACGTAAATATACAAAGATACACTTGTATATACAATTTTACTTTTTAATATTAATATAAAATTCTTATATTTTAATCTTTTACGATAAATTTGGAAGTAAAAGTTGTGAATAATTTTAAATTTATTTTAAACTAATTTATATAGAAAAATTAGCACCAAAAGTAAACTTATCGTACATCACTGAATCCCAAATTTATCGTATGCTTAATTAAAACTTGTAAAAATATGTATAATAAAATAGTAAGAAATCTTTCAGAACTCATTATATTAAATAAAACTGTTTAGAACTTTAACCTAAAACAGTTTTATTTAATATATATATATATATATATATATATATATATATATATATATATATATATATATAATGATATTTCTGTAAAATTTATATTATTCTATGTCTTACAAAATTTTATATATATATTTATATTTATATATTTAAATATTTAATTTTGCGGACACCTGGTATAACAGCACATAGCACATTTTTTATCAGTTAACTTTAACACCTAAAGCAGTTTTATTTGAATATAATGAGTTCTGAAAGATTTTTTACTAAGTTAACTATACGTTTAAATTAATCTTTACTTGAAGATAAAGTAATTATAAAAATACTAATTACAAATAATAGTTTCTTTATATCGGTGCATATACATACCTATATCGTATATAGTACATTAGATATTCCCCTAGAGGCAAAATAGAAATCCAAAGCAAATCGAGAGTAAATTAAATTATTCCCGTAAAATTATATTCCGTGACATATAATTAGAAGCACATTCAACTCATAATTAAGTACATTTAATTACGCTTAATGCTTTAAAGAGGCGCGAGGTCATTTTGCTTCTCATTAATCAAAACAAAATTAGTTAATCGTTTTTTGATCTCTTCTTGACACCGAAATCACGCCGTATACCGTATGCCGTATGCGGGGTGTACGTATACATGCTATGCCCCCGCATATCTACAATTATGTACCGAAATATGTATTTGGAGATTCTCTAATTTTCTTATTTGCTGATCATTAAGATTAAGAAGGTCATTAATTTTAGGTATAGTTAAAATCAAATAAAGTTATAATTTCAAGTAATTTTTTATTAAATTAACAATTTGTTTTATATAGGTATAAGTGAATTTGATTAAAATACAATTAATTCTAGTTATAATGCAGGTTTGCGTGGTGGAGATCCGATGTGCATCATTATACGACAATTGATGAAACAAAAAAGTTTTATTTATTTACATTTTCCGCGACCCATACTAAGCTGGTGTAAATCAGTTGCCCTAAGTTTTTATGTAAAATGACCGAATTTTATTACAGTGTATACATAAATATACCAGTACAATAGAAACACATGGAAGTGTAAGTATTTCTAACTTTTTAAACAATGGTTTGCGCGGTGCTGTAAAATAGTTCTAGGATATAGAATAGCTATAGGATTTTATTTATAGTGGGAAGAAGGAGATAAATAGAAAGAATCGAGATATTTTTTTATTGTGCAAATTTAAGTCGAGAAACTTTTTCAAGCAATTTTGCCATTTTAACATGTAATCTGCCTATGTATACTCGGCAAACGAACACCCGGTACATTTATATATATATATATATATATATATATATATATATATATATATATATATATAATATGTAGCTAGTTTCAACTCAATTGTCACAGTTTTATTTACATATAGTCTGCGTAAAAGTTGTTTCATTCTGATAGAATAGAACACAGTTTCCCACCAGTATACGAGTGAGTATATGAGTACGCGGTAACTTATCTTTCTTCCACAATCTTATAAAACAACCAACGATTTAGACACTTGTAAGTTTTGAATGAAATTTTCCTTTTTCAAAAAGTTTACGGTTAATAAGAAATGAATTCTAAAAATTTGTGATATGTAACACTATTTATCAAAATATATAATATATATATATAGCCAGTGTGACTCGTAAAGTCCGCATCATATAAGACATGTTTTTTATTAATTATTTTTTGCAAAAGTTAATTAGGCCAATCGTATAAAAGGATTAAATTTACAACTTTCTGTACACGGTAAAATTTAATGAAAATATTTGAAAAATCAAGTTTCTGTTAAAAAAAATTGTTTTTGGAAAATCCTAAAAATTTATTAATGTAATTTGATCTATAATATATAGAAACTGTGCTATATGATACGAATTATTCTTTAAATACAAATAAATTGTTTTGCTCTCAAATTTTTATGTCGCAAATTTTTAAATTATCCAAATTGAATGTTTCGATGCAAAACTGACATTATTTTTAATCTTTTGACTATTGTAAACGGATTTATTTTTTATTTTATAAAACACATCAGATCAATTATACTTAATAATAAAATTAATATTTAAAACATTGTATTAATAGAAAACATTGGTTATTTTTTCAATTTATATGCTAAAGGTATTGCATTTTGCAAACGCTTAATTTTTCACTGAAAATGTCGTTATTTGACTGTTAGTAATATATATATATATATATATATATATATATATATATATATATATATATATATATATATATATATATATATATATTACTTTTTCATGCAATTTTGCTATTTTAACATGTAATCTGCTTACGTATACCCTGCAAACGAACATCCGTTATATATATTGTTATAAAAAATACCATAAAGATTATCGCATTTTACGTTTTGTTATCATATTTTGTTAATTTTTGAATTTATGTAATATTATTTTAAGCAGGTATGAAACTGCATATTGTTTTTCTTTGCACTGCACATTTATATGTAGATATTTGTTTATTAAATTTAAGAAATTTTTAATTAAATATTTATATTTAATTTCGTTTAGTTCGAATATTTCTTCAGTATGGACAGTAGAAAGTCCGAATCCATCGTTCGCAAACGCAAAATGGTAATAAATTGGCATAAAGTAGAAAAAATTATATAGTGAAATAAGTGAATTATTACACAAAAGTAAATTACCGCATAATACATTATTAAAAAATACAAAAAAAAGATGAAACATATGAAAATAATCTTCGTGCTGGTCTCCCAAAATTTTTATTGGAACCTGAAGAAAGAATTATATTAAGGTATGTAAACCAACACCCATACATTAGTGCCCCAAATATTTGTTTACATAAATAAAGACTTCTTTAACTAATACTCTTGATATAAACCATAAATAACGTAGAATAAATAATAATTATTATGCAATATAATAACAAACCGTGTGGAAATATCTATACAAAATGCTTTGGGTATCGACATCTCCGTATATATACATAGCATAGGCACATGGTACAGTACAGGACGACAGCACAGCACAGCACAGCATAGCCATAGTACACATGTGATGTGATTCACACAGCACGCAAATTGCACGCGGCTAATTTAGGCGTCCGTGCAAACGACATATCTGATCAGGTGTGGATGCTGGATAAGTGCGTCCATCTTCGTCTAGCTCCCGGATGGGGAGACGAGAGCGTCTCTGTCGGGTGCACGGGCGCACAGGCCACGCTGGGAGCTCCCAGCAGGCATGTGTTTCAGTTAGCCTGTATCGCAGCGGCATACTAACAAGACAAGGGATGCACAGCGTGAGCGCGATATGAGATGCGGGATATAGTACTGGTACTACATAGGTACTGGCTCTGCCACGGTACCTACATATCGTACGGGTACACTAGGGCAAGCAAGCATCAGCCAGCCAGCAACAGCACGCGAGACTAAGACGTGCATTCGTTAATATTGCATTGAATACGGCCACCGAATGATCTAATGCCATCTTCGACATGTACCTATCTACTCTTCTGTCCTTATTCTTACTTTATTAAGTAACACTGGGACATAGAAACCATTGGGAACATACTATATTACATATATTATTATCATTATTGAAGATTTTATATAGTGAATTCATTGATATAAATGAATAATTTATATTTCAATTAAATTTATATATATATAAGTGTCCAATATTTAATTTTTAAATTATATTGAAAATTTTATGAAAAAAACCGAGGAAAAAAACTGTGTCACCTGACGGGATTTGAACCAGTAACCTTCCGATCTCCTGTCGGACGCCTTGTCTTATTAGGCCAGAGGTAACCCGGTCTGCCAACACAATTTATTATCATTCAATTCTTTACGTATACGAATTCCGTCATGTGGGAGTTTTTTCATTAAATTTTCAATTTAATTTACAAATTAAATATTGAAAACTTGAATATGATAATATTACGAATATATATAAATATATATATACGAAATAGATTAGTGTATGATGAGTGTGAAATTGAAAGAAATGTTGTAGTAAAAGTTGGTGTTAGTCAGTTAAGATGGTTCGGACATGTTAAGCGAATGTCTAATGAACGTTTGGTTAAAAAGATTTATTTGAATGATTTTGATTGTTTACGTTTGCGTGGACGTCCAATGAGTAGTTGGAGTGATATGATTGTTTTGCGTGAGCGAAAGTTTCCAAGTAGTAGGAATAGAAGAGCATGTATGAGAGGAATTATGAATGTGGATGAAGCGAAAGTTACTTGTTTGGATAGGAATGTTTGGAGGCGACTGATTTCGGGATAATGAAAAGAGTTTGTGCCACACCCTTTTGGGTACATGACGTGATTGTGTATGTTTGTATGTATGTATAAATATATATATATATATATATATATATATATATATATATATATATTGAAACAGTAAGTACTGGTAAGAACTATGTTTGTTAATATGTATATTAGTGTGAGTATTAATTTGTAATAATAATAATGTTTTATAGAAATAATTTAGTTTAAAAGAGTTTCAATTTTGGTTCTATTTAGTAAACAAAAAAATCACGTTAGTTAAGGAATGTTGGCTGAAGTCTGCAGAGTGTCAAAAGTCAAGTGGCCATAAATTTATTAGGGTCTACGTAGCAACGGGAAGTAAATCTGCGTTGCAGAGAATTCGTAAACGAATATATCTAAACATTCTAGTATGATAATATAATTAAATCAAAAGCAGAATCAATATATATGCATATATGTAAAACATAAGAATAAATCAAGTACAAAATATCAATAATGGTATTAAAAGTATCAATTTCATAGGTACCATTGGGCTAAGCAGAAAAAACGACGGAAATCATTTATCTCTCTCACACTTACGTTCGCATAAGGGTGTCAAGTTCTCTGTCTTACCTATAGGATTTACAAATGGGTCAACTTTTACTACAAACAGCTGGTCATAGTATTGTATAACAAAGAAATAAATCAAATAGTTTCTCGAATCTATACTATGATTTTGAATTAATTAAGACAGTTGATAGTTATTAAAGTAAGATTAATTAGCATAAAATATTTTATTTAAACAAATTATAAAGTGTTTGGTACCAAAATGATGGGAAAAATATGTACGATTCGAATTTAATAATTACAATTGAATAAATTTATTAATTAATTAGAAAAATTAACGTTTATAAAAACCACTCATTTATATAAACACTGGCGATAATACACATAGATACAAACGAAAAGGGGG
Organism: Clivina fossor; assembly: GCA_963966155.1. Lineage (NCBI taxonomy): Eukaryota > Metazoa > Arthropoda > Insecta > Coleoptera > Carabidae > Clivina > Clivina fossor. The sequence goes on from OZ014550.1 coordinate 77,016,244, forward strand.
TACAAAAACTGCAGCCAAACCAATATAAGTTTCTCACTCGCACGCATACGATTTCTAAATCTAAACACTCTCTCTGTCTAACGCATGTTAGAAATAAAGATATTCTATTGCACTTTAGCGAATGCTATTAGATATGCACGTTCTTTATCTAAACAATAGTTCGAATCAATGCTACCCTTTCCGCTAATACTTTGGCTTCAACTCTACTAAAATAATAAAATACGCGTGCGCATAAGTAAGTTTGAAAAGTGGGAGAAATACTAATCAGAATATTATTGGTTGAAGATAGTTCGCTGTAATCTCATTGGAAATTAAAATTGAAAATATAGTGTTCTGCTTGTTTTACTTATGATTTTGTATATTTCTATTTCAAAATAGGTAGGGAGAAAAGTTCGCTTATAAGCCCTAGCAGAAGCTGCAGAAGGCACTCTGGTTTCGACCTGGGTCAATTCCTCTCTCCAAACCTTCCAACTTGTCTTAGAATCGCGCTTGTTATCGGTGCAGAACACTAGACAAGACTATTTCCTAACTTACCTAGAATCGCGCTTGCTATCGGTGCTGAACACTAGGTTAGTTTTATTCCAACTTGTCTTAGAATCGCGCTTGTTATCGGTGCAGAACACTAGACAAGACTATTTCCTAACTTACCTAGATTCGCGCTTGCTATCGGTGCTGAACACTAGGTTAGTTTTATTCCAACTTGTCGTAGAATCGCGCTTGTTATCGGTGCAGAACACTAGACAAGACTATTCCCTAACTTGCTAAGAATCGCGCTTGTTATCGGTGCCGAACACTAAGCTTGTTGCATTTCTTCCACTCTCCGTGAGCCGGGTTTGAATCAGAGTCCACTACGCCACGACACTAGAGGGGCACTACCATCCGAGACGACCGCCAAAACCAACCCGGTTTCCACTACAGCTCGAGGGTCAGGCACCAGGAGGAGGTAGCCACGTCCGCGTCCCGGTCGGCATACAAGGGCAACCAGGTTTCTATCACGTACCGAGGGCCAGACACCAGGGGGAGGTAGTCCCGGCCGAGTCCTAGGCGACATCCAAGGTCAACCCGGCTTCCACGATATACCAAGGGCCATACGCCAGGTGGAGCCACCACGGTCGAGGCGTGTTTCAATCGGGTATACAGGCGACACCCAAGTCCACTCCGATTCCACCACGTATCGAGGATAGAGTAGCAGAAGAAGGCACTACTAACAGTTGCGTTCCGACCCGATGCCACAGAGCTGAGCGTGACGTCAATCCAGTCGACGTCAATTCCGTGTTCGGGGTCCACACCAGTGAGAATCCTTATGCAGGCAAACAGCAACACTCCCAAGTTACGACCGTGGTAGTACCCAACCAAACAGTCCAAAAATCAGCGTGGTAATTCCGCCATTTAGTTAAAATTATTACAATAAATATCGACTTATGTTTATCTATTGTTTTGTTTTACACACAGTTACACTCATCTACATACATACACATTATACGTGACTAGAAATCTCTCGGTTCGCGAATAACTTCTAGAGTCCAGATGACCAATCAAATGTTTTCATTCTTGGATTACATACACCAACAAAATACAAGAGGTCAGGGGCCGCTAAGATGCCCGACTCACCTCAGAGGTCAAGGGGCGTTAAGAAGCCTGTCTCACCTCAACGTCGTACAGACTTTATCCACACATTCACACATACACTAACTTGAATGAAATATCTTTCTTAATAATCCGAATTAATTATTGTAAGTTAACAATAAAATAATCGAGAATAATCTGAAAACGTATAATGACACTTTACACTACATCACTGGTATATTTAAAGTAAATTTCAATTAAATAAATAAAGTTGTATTTGTATGTTTGATTTGCTTAATATTGTTAATAAATGCCCACACCAGTGAGCGTTGAAGGAAGCAATGAGTTTATTTTCTCAACCTGAACGTCCCTCTATAATTCTCATGTCCAAGTCTAGTCTCCAACACTTTGTATTAACGAATTTGGTATTTGTTTAAATTAATTTCATTACACAACGTAAATGGGTCCAGTTTAAAGTAATTTGTTTAGTTAGTTGTTTGTTTTAAAGATCACAGTCATTTTGTTTAACGTCAATCAAAATTTGTTTGATTAAATAAGTAACGTCAAATCGCCAAATGTTACAATATATATATATATATAAATATATATTAGGGTGGTTCTTATTTTGGCAAAGTCGGAAATTTGTTGCTCCCACTCCCCAAAATTATTCCAAATAAATAAAAAAAAATGTCCATACACTTCCCAGACCTGCCAAATGATATTAACCCGTGCCTCTTGAAGGCTCAAAATTTGCATTTAGCTTAAGTGGGGAAATCGCCTTTTTTGACATTTTGGGATATAACTTTTATTGTATTTACTTTAAAAATATTTCAAAATAATCACCAAAAAGCTAATGAAATATGCTTTTTAGTAGTCCAAAATTCATGCCATTCCGATGATTATTAACGCAGTGGTGTGAATTTGAAAAATATGATTTCTGACTCAGAAAATAGCTATAATGATTAATAATCCTTAATATTATTGCCGCCTTACAATAGTTTAAAAATAAGGCTAGACGCACACCGGTTAGTCACAACTAAGCAAAACATTATTAGACACATTTAGTCACAAAGTAACACAACAATTTGTCATAACGTTTCGTAAGAAATATATGTTACTTTCTAACTAAATGTGTCTAGTGTTTTGTTTAATTGTGACTAACCGGTGTACGTTCAATCTACGACTTTATAGGGCCGGTATTTTGTGTTCTGGTTAAGCGTATGAATAACTAACCGAGCTTTCAAATTAAGCAGGTTTTAAATTCATAATTAAATTTGATAGATAGAACATACAGATTTAACCACTTTCTAATATAACCAGTACACAAAATACAGAAAATGTGTCATTTTAATCAAGTATTGAAATTTCACCAACTACTGAATAATTTTAACCGGGATTCAAAATACCGGCCGTATTACAAGATGCTATATTACTTTTATTAGTATTCTAAATTAGCATGGTTTCAAATAACAATTATTGCTTTTATTTTTAGGATGAGGCTATTTATACATACGGTATGTATACGCAATTGGCTATTTATACATACCAAAAACAAAAAAACCCTAAACCAACCTACTAACTTACTAACTAACTAAATAGCCAACTACGTAAAAATACTGTATGTATAAATAGCCAATTGCGTATACATACCGTATGTATAAATAGCCACTTTCTTATTTTTATTATATTAAGTATATTTAACGTACAAAAAATTATTTATTCTTAATTTTTCAGATAACATTTTCTACGATTAATTATTTTTTGAATTTCAAATTAAATAGTAAAATTAAAAGTGAATAATACTAAATCTGTTTGAACAACAAAATTTAAAAATGTTCATTATTTTGACACGTTGCATTAAGTTATATAATATTTGAAGCTAAATCATCTGATAGCAGTGAAGAATACTCATTCTAAAGTATTATTATTTTAATTTTGAAATATAAACATTAAGGGTTTAAATTCATATATGAATAATAATTATCTGTAAGACAAATCTAAGCTAAATACTCTGAAAATATGTAAAGCAAAGATTCAATCAATTTGCGACTGGAATAATTGCTAGGAAAGATAAAAATATTAAACAATAAAACACTTGGTGTAAGTTTCACTATATTTATTTGACTTAGTGAAACTTACACCAAGTGTTTTATTGTTTATTTTTATTAAAAATGTTTCACCAAGTGCCTACAGCTGAATCTTTCAACTTTATAAAAATATTGTAAAACAAATACAGTATAGTACTTATTAGCGAGCATGAGTGAGGAAAATTGTGGAGAAATAGGACTCTTGAGACTGCTTACCATTAACATCAAATTGTGAGAAGATAGAAATAGTCGACATTATTTGGAACATAGATCGAGTGTGAGGTGGTGTACAATTAGTTCAACAAAGACTAAATTGAGTTCGCCCCGTCTTTCTGTTACATTGCTACTATGGGAAATGCTTATTATGTATTTGTACAGTATCAATATAGTCTTATGTATGGTTTGGTAGACCTTTTTATTATAAGTCATACTGTATGATTTAAAATTATCTATAAAATATATATTTTTTTTTATAAAAGAAATATTGAAAAATAAAATAAAATGGCTTTAGGATTAAGTTCTGTATACATTTTAATTAAAAATTTACGTTTTGATACACTCTTCGTATATCATCACCAAAAAAATTATATATATATATATATATATATATATATATATATATATATATGTGATTTGTATAATTTTTCCTGATGATGATATACGTAGAGTATATCGAAACGTCTATTTTTAATAAAAATTTATACAGAACTTAATCCTAAAGCCTTTTTATTTTAATATAATTTTTTACTCTGTAATTGAAAATTATTTTTTTTTGATATAAAACATAATATAGACAAGACCTGAAATTTTTGATAGATACAAATATTGGTATATGCCGACCTGTATGGCTGAATGGTTTAAGGTGTGTGTCTGATAGAGCTCAGCTCGTACCTGTGAAGGCTCGAGTTCTGCTTGGCTTTTACTGACTAAAAGCCTTTCTAGTTTTGGCCAATATATGTGTATTAAAAAATATATTAAATACATTGTAAAAAAATTCAATAATTTTACATAAAAACCTGGGACAACTGATTTACACCAGTTTAATATGTAAATTTACAGACGTCAGTATTTTTACAAAGTGTACATACATACATACATACACAATCACGCCATGTGCCCAAAAGGGTGTGGTACAAACTCTTTCCACTATCTCGAAATCAGTTTCCTCTAAACATCTCTATCCAGACAAGCAACTTTAGCTTCATCCACATTTATAATACTTCTCATACATGTGCTTCTATTCTTATTACTTTCGCTCACGCAAAACACTCTTAATTATACTACTCAAACTACTCATAGGACGTTCTTGTAAAGGTATAAAATGTATATATAATATTATTTACAGATATTTGAAGGAAAATTTTTACATTATATAAATATAAAATACGTATATTTTATGTAAGTAATTACTTACTTTTTCGGTAAAGAAAATATGTAATATGGTAAATTAATTATTGGACTTAAAATTACAAAATTATATTATTTTTACAGAAAATTTAAGTAAACCATCGTTTTGCTGAAATAATATGTAATTTTTTACCATAGTTTTCAAGTAAATCGGTACATTTTTTACAGAAGTATAACATGACTAACATAACATAACTAAATATATAAATAAATAAAATATGTAATAGAAAAATATGTTTATTAAAAAGTGATAAGTTTGAATTTGATTACTATTAAATTTATACTTAAAATGCATAAGAGGCAGTAAGCAGTATAGGTATTATAGTTTTAAAATTTAAATTACACAGTTGAATAAACACTGGGAACCATTGAAAATTACAATTACTAGCTTAAAACCGAACTCAAAACTCTGGTTTGTGGTCAATTATCGTACTAACCAAAAGATTTTTCTTTTCTTTTTTGAACTGTCTTGCTATCGACACAATTGTAAAATTATAAATTTTTATGTTAACTATATTATACATTGTCTCTTTTTCATCCACGAAATAAATGTGTGGGAATTTTTGTTACTTTATAAGATATATGTATTTTTAAATATATGTAATTATTTTAAGGTAAATATGTATATTAGTAATATAATATCATAAGTGAATAAAGTATAAATTTTTTTCAAATTTTAAGAATAATTTAAATGATGCATTTGAAGAAACAAAACTTAATATAGTGAGTACGAAAAACATTAAAGTGTCTGAAAAAAATAGATTGTTTAAGTTTATGGTTAGAATGACAACTGTTGCATGAAAAAATAGGAATAGGAATGGCTTATAAGTTTCATTGTGTTAAATACAATCAAAATCGAATATGTTGATATTTCTTCCAGAAATATATTCGAATTTTACACTTCACTGACATACAACTAAGGGTGTATTTTTTTTCAAATGGTTTTGTGGTGTAGGCACTAAAAGCAAAGCTTTTTATTTTCTGCTAAGTTCCCCTTTTGAAAAATTTTCCGATGTAAACACCCTCCATATGTAAAAAAAGAAAAATGTATTTGATACACATTTTATACTAACATATTAATTTTCATATAGTTTATAATCTATCGATAATATATATAGAAAATATGCAATTTTCTATTGAGAACTGTCTGTCTTGTTAATTAAAAATTTTGAAAATTTACTTACTATTTTTAGTGATAAGTACAATAATGTATATGAACTACTTGAGAAGAATATGCTAATTCTTTAACCCAAAATAATGATTTTATAATAAGAATTATAACGTTCCAGTATTTCTCTTTATTGCTATACACAAATTGGGGAACACAAACACATTTATTTGCTATACACTTTCTACTAGGGTTTTTGTAATTAACACAATATATTTTTATGTAATTTTACCGTATGTAAACAGCGGTAATAAAAAAAATGTATTGTATATACAGAATATTATAGTTTACGTACTGAGTGACACTGTTAAATGTTCGACTTGGAAATATTTTCTGTTCATTGTATATATGTATAATGAAATATTGATTCATCATTTGATGACACAGTGATCGAAAGTATTGAAAATAAGAGAATAATTTGTTGGAGGTATTTGGCAGTCTGCAGTTGTAGCTACAGTGAAGCTGTGATACGGCGAGCACGGAAGAGTAAAATGTTGTGTTGTGTTGAGTTGAGTAGTGCCAGCCAGCAGCTAGGTTCTATAGATTGAAGTTTTGCTACAAGCCATCACGCCACGCCGTGCCGCGCCGTATGCTGTATGCCGCCGCAGCATGCACGTAGTGGGAGTATCGCTATCAATGAGAATGGGTAGGGCTAGTGAATTGCGCCGTCGCGCTCGTCGCGCCAAAGGCAAGCCGGCGCGGTATCACGTGACGCGTGCAGCTCCCACAACTCCGCCTCAAACCGCCTCCGAGACTAACTCTTTCTCTCTGCCGCACGCACACAAGCGCGTCCGTACGTACCGAGCCGAACTCGAGAGCATAGTACCACAACGTCGTATCGTACTACACCGCACCACACCGCACCGCACTGCACCACACCGTACCGCACTCAACTTCAGCCTCAGCCTCAACCTCAGCCTGCGGCCCTCAGCCTTAAGCCGTGAGCTGGGAGCCGATCAATGGCCGAGTGGTCGAGCTATCTGACACACGTGCTCGTCCCGACTCGCCGTCAACATCAACATCAACTACAACCACGACCACGACAATCACGTCCATCGGCACGGGCATCGTGACTCTCTCAGTCCGTAACTTGACTGACTGAGCGTGACCGGACTATCAGTCTGTATCCAAGTGTCCGAGTCTCATCTCATCTCATCTCATCTCATCTTATATCTTATCTTATCTTCAGCTGTTATTGTTATATATAGTGTTATATATATATATATATATATTAGTGTTGTTCAATTGTATGTATTAGGCATATATTGTATTGTATTGTGATGGTGCAAGAGCAACAATTGAATCTTTGTCGTTAGTGGTAGTGAGGGTGCAGTGACACATACGTATATTTCTCTAATTACGGTAGTGAGTGTTTGATGCAGTCAAGTGTTCCGCGCGGCTTCGAACTGGATCATCCGGGAGGATTCGCGTCATCGCCATGGGCGGCGGCGATGCTGGGTCACCACCATACGGCCGCAGCTGCAGCAGCCGCGGCCGCCGGTGGCATGATACAGCCCGCTGATCATCATGGCTATCCGCATCCAGGTACGGGGCATGCACATCCTGGTACCGCTGCTGCCGTACCCATGGATCTTCACATGCCCCAGGGATTTCCTTACTATCGGTAAGTCTCACAATCAGTCTTCTCACTCACAGTCAGACTCAGTCGTCCACTTGTTGCTCAGCCGATTTGCATGTGACTGGGCAGGGAGATTGGACGAGATTAGACGAGATTAGACGCTTGCTTCAGCGTCAACTAGCCTAGCTTACTTACAAATTTTAATCGCATCCGAACATGCTTTTACATTTTCCTATTACTGACCGATACAGCGACCAGATAGATAATCAAATTTACTACATATAGCAAGAATCGTTATAATCTTCCAAAAAAAAATCGGCATGAAAAACAGAACACTTATTTAAATTATGTTATTGCAATTTTTATAATATGAGTATTTTTAATAACATTTGAAATATTATTAAAAGGCAATTTTTTGCAATACATATAGCGATAAAATTAATCTTTCGAAAAAGGATATTGAATATTATGAATCTATTATTGAACTTTTTGATATTAAATAAATTAATATGGAATTATCAATATTATGATGATTCTACACATTTTTATTTGTTTAACGACTATCTTCAAAAAATTTTAATTATTAATTAACAATTGATTTTTTTGGAAAATTCTTATTCAAATTCCAATAAAAAACAAAAGCAATTAAAAAATGCTTTAGTTATATCTATATCTAATACTGTATTATTTGTTAAAGTTGGTAAACAGGAATCGTAATTTACCCAAATAATAAAATATATAAACTTTATTGTTAAAGCTTTAACTGTTCTAAAATGTTGGGCCTACAGTTTATAAAATGTGTTAATCCATCTCTGTGTTTATCGTTTCTGATCTTACATTTGAAAAACCGAAAAATATTTTTTTATTAAATTGAAATATTATTTTTATTCTAAATTACTTAAAAAAAATTACCATGTATTTATTTTTAAATATTTCATTGAACTACTCCAAAATTTTGAAAAAATATTAAATAGGAAAAATTATTGTGATAGTTTTTTAAAAATTATCGATATATTTCAAAATATTAAGAAATATGAGCAGTCAGTCAAGTTGTAGATTATTTCAAACATTAGACGACTATATAGATGAAGCTTGATCACATTACCACAACACTATTTATCTATTATAGCTGTTTAAATCGAAAACTTTCGAGTCTTGCCGGTGTATTAGGGAGCAATTAAGTGACGCCAATAAATTAAACGGAGCATCAAGGTAGATTGGAAAAGGCGATAGGAGCCGGTAATAGTGTTAACAACCCGTATCGTCGAATGTCATCTTCATTTCGGAACCGTTTTGTAAGCGGGTACGTATCTGGATTGTCACGTGAGAAATCGTATTATGGTCACGTGTATCCTCTGCGTATGTGCATCGGACCGCGGGCATCAAGAATCCGCGAGCACACAGGCTCTTACATCAGCAGCCCGTCGCTGGCTTGTTAGCCGAGTTAGCTGATGGTTGTTTGTTGTTATCCGTATAACCGCATCTAGAGTCACCGCTTTTCTAAATTCATTCACATTCTGATTCTAGTTTGGCTACCTGGCCAATTGACTTGTTCTTTTAACACTGTTTTGACTTGAACTCACAGTGAAGAGCAGACAGTGGTGCTTCTACCCACTATACCTTATGGAATTGTGCCTCTATCTTGTATTGAGTTGGAATTTTCGCGGTTAATTTGCATTTGTCGCTTTATTAGGTGTGGGATGGTTTTGTTTCACCGATAACACAAGTTATTATCTGTTTTATTTATTTGGACACTGACGTTCTAACTAACTGATAATTTATAACAGATTTATTTTCTCATTAATAATAATACATTTCTCTACGTACATATATTTTTTTTAATATGTCTTATTCTGAAAGAGCAAAAAAAATATTTATTTTTTTTATTATTCTTATTTATATTATTAAATAACACAAATTAACTTCTGTAGTTTCTTTATTCTAAAAAACAGAAATTAAAATTTACTTTATTGTTTATTTTTAAAATATTATTTTTAATAAATAAGTAAAAATTGTATTAGTCAAATGTTTCGCTATAAACAGAAATATTACCCTTATATTATTATATCTTAAATTAATGATATTTACTGTTACGTAATAAGAAATTTTACTTGATATTGCTAAATATTACCTAAATTTAATTAGCAGTTCGTAAGGGTATTGAAAATACTGTTGAGGAAAGTTAAAAAATGATAATGTATAAAAAAATATACTCTTATAAAACTTGCAATAAAATTTTTAATTTTAACCGCAAATAACAATAACATTTTTGTAAGTATAAAAAATATCAATGATTTTAAATAGTAGTATAATATTTGATCATTACGAGCATGCCATAAATGACATCCTGGATATCAAATAAATCATATAAGAGAATAAATATTATAATCACTTAATATAATTTGTTGGGCTTTTAACTGAAATGTAAAATTTTATTAATATGAATATGGCAAATTCGGGAGAGTTAGCTTTTATTCGGTAATAGTATTTAGTTCAAATAAAATAATTATTTGATTTTATGCAATAACGCTATAATTCTCATAAATTTTTATATTTTATGTTATTTTGTGAAGAATATTTATTATTTATCCAATTTTTATTTTACTTATTTTATAATTTTAAATATGTGCTTTCTAGTGTACATTTTCAACAATATTTTGTCATGCTGTATGGTTTGTTTTCGTTTGTAATAATTAAAAATTAAATGAATATTTTGAAAACTATACGTTTTTCATCTGTAAGAAAGCGATCTAAGAATACACTTATTCAAAATATGTGGTGAACAAAAATCGAAGATACGTCTGCTACAGTTTTTAGAACTACCTATTTTAAAATTGCAATTTGCTATTTTTGTATAAAATATAATAAAGAAAATAAAATTAAGACAATTCTTAAATATACTTGTATACGTATATATTATATTATATAAATATTACAAAAAATATAATTAGATACTCTATGTGAACGCAAAATGCAGTCAATATATACGATATATTTATAAATATTTCGCAAAATAGTAAACATATTTAAGGCTGTTGTCTAACAATTATCATAAAATGCGATAAACCTATCAATTTTACATTAACTCTAAATCAGTGTTTCCCAAACTACTTAGAGTTGCGACCCCCTCCTAAATAATTAAGTAGTCTCTAACTCCTTTTTCTAATAGCCAAGTAGCCTCCAATCCCCGTCACATTTGCAAAAAAAAAACATTTTATTGAGATAAAACACACACACACACACACACACACACACACACACACACACAAAGACTCGCAAATTGGATAGATCATTTTATATTATTTATATTATAAATTAATATATTTCTTACCATTTTATAATTAAACTGCAAATAACTAAAAAATATTTTTATGTCAATCTGTAAGCGAAAAGAAATGAGACACTGTCACTATCGGTACCGTAACTACTAATTTTGTTTTCTTCTCTCAAAATGAGCCCTCCTAAATATACAGAATTCGTGAAAAAGGTATCTTTTTAAAACACCGCTATTGTATTTTAACATGATTAAAGCAAAATATTAAAATTTTATAAAAATAAATCAGAAAATATATTGTATTAAATAACTATATTTTGGTTCAAACTAAATACTGCGCCATCTCGCTGTATAGGCAGTATAAAAGAGTAAAAAATAAATAAATTCTAGTAGATATTTTGCACAATTCTTTTCTAAAAATATTCCAAAACATAACATATTTTAGTGGGATAGTTTAGTAAGTGAGATTAATCTTTAATATATTCTTTATTTATTTTAATATATCTAAAACTTTTTAGAGATTAATCATTTTAGGTTTATGGGCCCTTTAGTTGCCCCTCTTTATCGCATTGCGGGATTTTGTGTGCAAAACGTACACTACTGATTACTATTATCTAAAGGATGTAATAACTACAGATTAATTTATTACAAACTTTTCATTTTAAGTGAAATTAAAGATTTATATATATATACTTAAGAAAATAAATAGCTATTAAAAATCTACCGGTTAAGAACCCCTGCTCTAGACCTTTAAATTATTAAACCACTGAGAAACTAGCAAAATAATGCAAAAATTGTAAACCTTCCTTTCTCTCATTTTTTGGGAACTAATCCTACTTAAATCATTAATTTTCTTTTAAATTTTTTATTATTTGTAATATTATAAGTTTTTAATAAAATTTATTAGAAGTATTAGAAAACGTTTTCAATAAATTTTTCTGACGACCGTGACTACTGGTTAGTAATAACCTAACTTTCGGGAAGATTAGCTCCCTCCTGCATATACATACATTTCGTTTTTAAAATATTACAATAATTCCACTATTATTAATAATAATAAATGTAGTAAAAATAGAATAATTTATAGTTTTATTTATAAGAATTTGTAGACGAGCTCTGAAAGTACATGTATATAAGAATACTTAATATTAATGGAATATAAACAACACACACATCTTTATGAATGTAGTTAATCTAGCTGTATATAGTATTACGTATAGGGAAAATGCACCGGTGTACATTGTAAGCTTATACTCGTATTATTTATGCACGTATAGCATGCGTTTTGAAAATAATTAATATCGTACAAGCGGCGCGGCGTCGATACGAGTATGTCGGTTTTCGTTTTCGACGGTGCAAATAAAATATATAGGTATCTACTTCTATAAGAGATTATTAAACAGTATACTTCACACGAGCAAATTAACTATTTCGCATGATATCCCATCATAAAACATGATTGTCTTATCTACTGTTTCTTACAATTTTTCTATTATTTTATAAATTGATGTCAGCAATAAGTTAGCCATTCTTTTAATGAAATTTTTTATAATTTATTTTAATTGTATGGAGTGTACCAAATGATTTATATGTTTCAGATAAATATAATAATTAAATGATCGCGCCAAAAAATTTGTAAATTTTTGGTAAAATTTGAAAAAAAAAAAAACAATTGAATTAAAAAAAATATGTTATTTGCTGTGGTTCTTCGTTGGAAAATAACAAAACTTTGTAAAAAAAATTTTAAAATTGTTAAAACATCGCAAAATTATCAAAAATTTATTAAAAACAATTAAAATTTTTGCAAAAAATTATAAAAATTATCAACACAATTAAAAAATCATCAAATTTGTTAAAGTGTCATATTTTTGTAAGTTCGATTACACATTATAATCCTGGTGACAAACCTAATAACGCAAAAGTATCTGTTCTGTACTTAATATAAATTTTATATATATTTGTATATAATTTGTATTTAAATAGTTTAAGATCAAAACTGAATGTAGTAAATTTGTTTATCAGTGATATTTTGTTATGCTTATGAACAAATGAGTAGTAATTATATAAAATAATTTTTGACATTCGTATTTGTTTTTGCTATACATGGCAACAATTTTTTTTTTTTAATTTTACGATTACATTTGTATTTTGTTATTGAGGTGTCAGAAAATAAATAGATTTTGCTTGTTTTTTCATTAATTATTTGCTATATAATCAATTTTTTGAAAAAAAAAAAATAAAACAACTACTTATAGAAACTGTAAGAAATTTAAGTAATTATCATTAAATTTTAAAATATTTAATTAATATGGCAGATAAAGATATAAAACAAACATTTTTTTACATTGTTCAAACTTTACAAATAAATCAATGATATCGACAAACATAAGAAAAATATTATATTTGCATAGTCAAAGTAGAACAAAAAACCGAAACATATCAGTGATAAACATGAATAATTTTACAAAATGCGTTATTCGAAATGCAATATAGGAAATGTACTCATAAATTCAGATTATTGTATACAAGTGATAAAGAACGTTTCAAATTAAAACAGATTTTTCTAATATATGAAATTAAAATTAAACTTGAAAGATTAATTTTGGAGTCTACTGACACAAGAAAAAAATACCATCAGAACTGCGCGGTATCTAAACAAAATTGTGAAAAAGAGTATTTTGGGGAGACCAGATAGAATCGAGCGGAAAGACTTTAATTTAACAGACTTGGAAATATTCCTGATACTGTTGTTCTATGAATAATTTCTCTGAATATGTGCAAATATTACTTTTTTGTTATTTTTTGATTCCTTGAAAATTAAATAGTAACCAGTGTCTCGTTTGCATTTCAGAAAACTATTTTTTTTTAAATTTTATTACACAAAATAATAAGACATATACCTATATTTTATTTATTATTATAACTATTGAAATGTTCTCAAATGAACATATTGAAACATAAAATAACAGTTTAATTTTATTTATTTATTTATTTATTCATATATAATTGTAGTAATTTATATAGAATGTTTCATTTATTTCTATTTTATTTAAAATGCATTATATAACAATAAAACAATAACATTATTTTATGCAACTAGTGTAACATTTTTAAAGGGGTGTAGTGATTAACTAATTTTGACAGGTTTGTGGCGCCTCTTGGTGTGTAGGAATGAACTAATTTTGACAGGTTTGTTGCACCCCTGGTGGGTAGGTGTGAACTAATTTTGACTAGAGATACTATAGGTAGAGTTTGGCCGATGCGCCAAATTTAAATTAAAATTTGTTCCATCAAATGAACACAAAATATTTGTTCTTGTTTTCTGCATACAAAAAAACATATAAAACATAAAAATGCAATGTATAATAATGTAATGACGTTTATTATGATAATAAATATACTAATATTAAAAAAATGTTAAAAATATCAAAAATGTCAAAATGTCACAAAAAACATATAAATCGAAGTGGCGCATGAATATTTTTTTTGTTGAAATATTGGAAACTGTCAAATCAAATATGAAAATGATAAAAATACCTCTCGTACAGCAATCCCACAGTAAAATATATTTATTTAGCAGTTAGAGTGTACGTTTAGCTACAGTTTAATATGCGATACTATAATATTTTCAAAAAAAATATGTAAATGTAATGAGTCGAACTAGCGCGCGAATTCAAAATCATTTGTTTTTAGAGGAAAAATGGCGGCACCAATCAGAAGCTGAACACTATTTTAGGCTATCGGCCGAACTCTAGTATAGTTTCTCTAATTTTGACAGGTTTTTGGCGCCCGCTGGCGGATAGGGGTAAACTAATTTTGACAGGTTTATGGCTCCCCCGTCGGTTGGAGGGTGAACTAATTTTGACAGGTTTGTGGCGCCCCCGGCGTCTCTAGGTAAACTAATTTTGACAATTTTGACAGGTTTGTGGAGCTGCCGGCGGATAGAGGTGAATTAATTTTGACAAGTTTGTGGCGGGTAGGGGGTGAACTAATTGACAGGTTTATAGCAACCTTTGGCGGGTGGACGTAAATCAATTTTGACAGGTTTGTGGGGCCCCTTGCGAGTAGGGGGTAAATATTTTTGTAGAACATCCTAGCGGTTAGGGGGTAATTTTTGTGTGCCCCCTCCCACCCCTCGGGCGCTTAAGAGTGAAATAATTTTGACAAGTTTGTGATGCCCACGGCTGGGAGAAGTATACTAATTTTGACAAGTTTGTTACGGGTAGAGGATGAACTAATTTTGACAAGTTTATGGCATCGTCTGGCGGGTAGGCGTAAATTAATTATGACAGGTTTGTGGCGCCCCCTGGCGTAAAATGGTAAATTAATTTTGACAGATTTGTGGCACCCTCGGCGGGTAGGGGATAATTTTTTTTGACAATTTTGTAGCGCCCTATGGCGGATAGGTGTAAAATAATTTTGACAATTTGTGGCGCTGTCTGACGAATTAGAATGACTAATTTTGGTAGGTATGTGACGCTTCTTAGCGAGTAGAGGTGAGCTAATTTTGACATTTTAAAGTTATTTTAACGATTTATAATCCGATTATCGTAAGTTCCGTTGTACATCATCATGTTCGTGATAAACATAATAACATAAAAGTATCTATACTATACCTAATATATTTTGTAAATATATTAGCATATAATTTTATAGTATAGTTGTATAGTACTCTATATAATAGTATAAAATCTAAATTTAATGTAGTAAATTTATTTATCAATGATATTTGTTCGTTAAATTTTACGTTTACATTAATCAGTTCTGCAAATAAATAGATTTTTTTTCTTTGAAATATTTATAAAAATAAAAAATTTTCAAGAGTAATTTGGGATTTATTTGATAATATAACTAATTAGAATTACTTGTTCTAGTCAATTTATTAGAAACTATTATTGTTCAATTAGCTTTAAATTTAATTTAAAGCAATGCCAAAGTCATAGTGCCGAAATATTGATTGCTAATCTTTCATATTATGAAAAAGAAATGTAATAAATGTAATTAATTATTATTTAATTTTAAAATATTTATTTTATATGACAGATAAATGTACAATTTTTATCTCAAAACAATGAATTGAATTTTTTGGTCCAAGAATTATTGTAGAAGCATTTTACTCTATTCTGTAAATGCGAATTAACTGTCTATAACCTTTCTTCTATTAAATGTATATTTGTCAAGTTTATAAATATGGCGCAATTTTTACGTAAAATAATAATTTATTAGCATCAACAGAATAAAAATTATATGTAGTTAATAATACATATGTTTAAAACATTTAGTAAGATTTGTAATTTAAAAATATTTTAATGAAATTTGTTTGCTAAGCTCATATTAAAAAATAATAATGAATAATTTTCGTTTACAATGCATATTTACAGAGCTAAACCATATACATATGATTAATTATGAATACAATTTTTTCTTTATTTTTCAAGAATAAAAATATGCACACAACATAACTATATAATCATGTGAATAAGAAATAAAAAAACTACAGTATTAAAAACGAATATACAATGAACTATAAAAATTCGCTTAAAAATGCTAATTTATTTATTATTTACATAATAAAACAAATAAGGCTGATGGTAAATGAAAAGCTTAAAACGTTGAAAATTTACCATGTAAAAATTGACATAAAATTTATTTTAATATACTTCTTAATTAAGCGGATTTTGCGTAGGTTTAAATATTTTTCTAATTGAATACTTTCGTCAAGAGCGTCAAACAAACTTCGGTAATATTTAAATGAGTAAAGTAGTTGGGTAAATATTACCGAATCGATTGCGACACACAGCACAGTAGAAAACTGAGTCCATTTCGAGTTATTAGTGTGTACCACAGTAATACTTATTCGGTAAGATAATAGTACCGATACCGACGCGACGGATGGTACCCGGTACCGGTACTGTTGTTGAGGCTCTGAACTGGGAGCTGCGACGGCCGATCTATGCGATTCAAATCAATGGGTGGTCTATGGACGTCACACACTTTATTACTTTACTCATTTTCATCGTGTTTGTTAGCTTTTAGCAGCGACTTCGTCACATAAAATCGTTTACAGAACATTCTACTTAATTCATGTTAACATTTTTATGGTCATTGTGAATATGTAGCACATTTTTTTTTACTTTAACTTTTATTGTTTACAAATTTATTTGTCGATAATTTTTAAATAAAAATAATTAGATTTTAGTGAATTTTCTAAAAATAACAGATTTTTATGTTGATTATTTTTTTGTCCGTTATTGTCTTATTTGATGTAGTAGTTTATTTTGATTAAAAAATATTACGTAAAACAGAATAAAATTTAATTTTAAAATAATATTTTTTTTGTCTTTTTATCTTGTTTCCATTTTAGCATAATTGTATAAAAGACAAAAGCATTTAATACGGGCAAACTATAATTGTTTTTGCACATGCTTTACGGAACGTACTTTAATTTCCATATACTTAATGAAAATACAACATATTTATTTATTTAATTTGTGTCATGTTTATAAAATTAAAAATTATTTTGTGTACAATATAGTTCACTAATATATGTGTGTCTATATTTAACAAAAATATATATTATGTTTAAACTTTTGCCTGTTGATCAGGAACTATTTCTTAAGTGTAAAACTGTGTGCCATGTACCAAACGGAATTCGAACCCAGACTAGCATGAGTACGAGTAGTATTACGCAGTGGCGTCACTAGGGTTGGTGTCACCCAGTGCGGTAACTTATGGTGTCACCCCCTCACGACAACCCATAATTGTTAATTGTTATTTTAACATTAAATTTTATGTCATATTAAATCTCCACTAAATCAGAACTTTCCTAATGTTATATTCTGGAGTAGTTATTATACACGCAAAACTATAACACGTTTTTGTGTTTATAACTAACAGAACAGAGATATTTTTATATTTCAATAAATATAATACATATCTGTCGCTGGGCGCTGGGCCGGTTAGGCTGAAACAATGCATAAGAATAATTTCATGGAGTGACATAGAATCATAGATAGTGATATTTTGCATTTTGGTGTCACCCCTTGTGATGGTGTCACCTGGTGCGGTCCGCACCCCCCTAGTGACGCACATGCCTTAAGCCACTCACCCATGCAAGTCAGCATATCGTTATCTGAGAATTATATTTTGCTTTTTGAATTTTAGTTATTTTTGAAAAAAAAAGTGACTGAGAGTTCATTCATTTGTATTTTTGTTATTATAATTCACTTACAATTAGACCATTTTAACATAATAAATTATATCTGTGTTATCGAACTATACTCATTTCTGTAAAGCCTATAATACATGATCTTACATACACATTATCTCATTTTTTACAAAAAGTGCAATTAGAACAATGCAATTCTTACGTGACGATATGTCTATTTAGTAATAATCAAAAATAAAAGACTATATGATAACATATAAATAAAAGTAAACAAAACATTCAATTTTAACTTCCACGTTTTAACAAATTATATAAATAATAATGTTAGTAAAACTAAGTAAGTTATGGATTATCTATTTTTAAGTTAAAAAAGCAACAACAATTTTCGTTTTAAAATACTGTTTAAGTCGCATATGTCTTTCAAGTACTAATAGAGGTTAGTGGAAAAAATATCAAAAGTTAATTGAGCAAATAAATAGACATGAAGAAATCACCACTTCATAATGTAATAAGCGTTGCATTTTTATAAAGTTTAAATCGCGATACCTGATGACATTAATTTATGAAATTTGAGCGGGAAATGTAGAGCACCCCTCGTTATAAATACTAGTACCCTATTCGGGACATCGTTAAAAACTCTAAGACTTTCTAGCCAAGATATTTGGGCATTCGGAAACATATAAATAATGACTAAGATACGCTCGCATATTATTTATTACGAACGCTTAAGTTTTGGGAGGGGGAGAGGTTACCCCAGTCATCAGTTCCATATGTTTTGGGGATCTATCGCGAGGGGCACAAGACACTTACACTTAGTGTTTTAAAGAATAATCAGCTACTTCAGCCCCTGTGTGTCGCGCTGCAAAAAAAATCATACTTGCAAATTTCTGGCCCCTTTTTTTGCCTTCGCACTCCGTAAAGACATTAACCGTGGCGCCTTGCCTATTTTTTTAACCCCCCCGCTCATTAAAATGCAATACTTTCAATTATTTTCATGCCAGCAAATTATAGTAACAGTTGTACACAAGCAGTAATTTGCATATTTTTTTCTTCGGCCTGCTAGCACGGTATTCGTACTCCGTAACCCTGTACCCGTACCCCCGTACGCGGTACAAGGCTGTGAGGTTAGAACGGAGCACGGAGTTAATTTATTAAGAATCCCCTCGTTTTAAAAAATTTGATTTCTAATGAGAATGGCAGCGGTAAACGAAAAGTATATATTACTTCGGCGCAAATTAAACTAGATTAATTGTGACACTGATAAGTGTTGTATGCCGTTAAATTTGTTATCATCGTATTACAAGATTAGAAAATCTTGTCGGTTCTCGCTCTTCTATTCTATTCTGCCTTAGTTTATTATTCTTTAATTATGTACATCATTTTATCAGACATCAACGCAAAGCAGATCAAATCATGCAGAAACATTCAGTATTTAAGGCATTCAATTACAACGAATTGTAGTTTATTTTTTATCTACATATTTTATTAGACTGAAACTTCTTATCATATGTTAGAAATAATTAAATATAATAAATTAAATATAATTATAATAATAGTGTTTGCCTGTTTATATGTATATATATATATATATATTAAATAAAATACACATGTAAAATATATTTTACTGTTTGAACCTTTTAGTTAAAGAAAAAGAGACTATATCTTGGTAAAATTTGGTCAATTTTTGTTCAATTTATTTCAAGCGTGCATCATGTTGAATCTGTACGCTTGTTTATATATATATATATATATATTTATATATATATATATATATATAAAATACTTTTTAATTATTGCGGGTGTAATACAAGTAATGTGTGTGTGAAGTGATTTGAAACAGAATAGAGACGGGTCAAAAGCTAATCTGCAGGATCTATCAGCGTTGTCAATTTTTATTTTTTTTCTGGTATGAATTTATTGATATATCGATTTTAAAATGTTATGTTTTGATTTCAAATATTATGTATACGCATATAGGTATATTATTTTCAGATTTAGTTTGTATTTGTGAGCATACTTGATTGTGACAAAATTTTACTTACTGAAAAAGGGTGCACTATAAAAATTGACAGGGGCGCCAAAACTAGTTATAATTAATTCTTAATCCATTTATATAAACACTGTATTAAACAATAGAAATTTTATTATGAATTAAGTCTATATTTATTTAAATTTATTTGTTTTAAATTTTTTGTTCCATTTTAAATCAGTAAGCCAGCAAATCTATTACTTTTTTTCTAATTAAATATTCAGATTAAATTATTTTGTCTGATGTATATTACATAACAGTTATATGAAATCCGAAATTTCTTGGTAAAATCCATTTGTAATACTTTTTCTCAAAACAAAATTTTACAGATTTATGATTTTGATATTATGTCAATGATATATTACTGTTAATATATTTTGTCAGTTTGCGAATAAGAAGAAGAAAAATACATAAATATAGGTACCTACTAAAGATATATCTTGAATCAAAGTTCATTTTGGATGCAAAGCAATTGCAATCTAAGACGTTGGCTTCTGGCTGCTGGCTGCTGGCTGCTGGCTGTTGGAAGGCTAGGCAGCTTGGAAGCAGTTAGTTATGTATGTAGGCTATGCATTTTTATTAGAAAATGCCAAACAAGGGTGTAGGGCGTTCGGTAAGCCCTCTCGTTCGCTATCATATTCATATTAGATATTTGCCTTTATTACGTTTCTTAGGGGTAAAAAATCAAAGAGGCCGTATTGCTTCTTGCACAAGGCATACATACGTACGTACAACCAACCATCTAGCCATCTCGTCATCTCACCATCGCGTCATGAATATGTGATTTGCGGCAACGTCCATTAACACCGATTCCTTCCTGCAGCCCTTTTTTTACTTTTACTTTTTCTATCCTGCACCTTCAGTGTTGTGTCATCTTTGGTAGCTACTGCGTTCTGCGGTTCGCGCCTTTTATCTTTCGCTACGTGCTCATTTTTTTTTACCAGCACCGCAAAGATTGTCTTTTTCAGATTGACGCTAATATAATGCTGATCTAAACTGAATATTTATGCATTACTAAATCATTCACGAGCAAATTTTTAATGCAGATTCTTCAATACAAATGGAACTGTATTAAAATATGTTAAATATTATCTTTCCTTGCAGTGCTCTCTACAATAATATTGTTCTCTTTAAATGAATAGCTAGTATATTAAAAAATATTCTAAATAATGCAATACATTTTTGATGTACTGCTTCTCGTGTTTATGTTTTATTAAATTAAGTTATTAAATTAACAATTTTTGTTTTGTTTTGTTAAAAATGATGTATCAAAATTATATTGCATTTTGAAAATATAATATTACAACAATAAAAAAATATTTATTAGGGATTTAAGAATTTAAATGATGAATATATTTTTTTTAATATTAAATGAAAAAATTGATGTTGAAACTGAGAAAAATTTCTCATCTAACCAGTGTGCAATCGTAAATTATTTGACATCTCTTTTGTTATTAACAATTTAAAATGTTTATGTTCTGCACGTAACGCGTTATTTATTTACTTATATTTATTTACTAACGATATTAGTCTAAAACTGTCTCGATATGATGACGCAGTACCTAATTCAAATTTTAGAAACAATTTTTTTTTAAGTTTATATGATACATTTTGACAAAAAAAAAGAAAAAACTTACATATCATTTACTTTCTCATGTAAAATAACATAAAAAAAATAAAAAATTCTAAAAATTCTATATTAAATTGTGCAATCCATAAATTATGTTTATAATTAAAATAAAAACTAAATTACAAATGTATAGAAAAAAGTTTTTATCTGATAGAGAAATCACACATTTTTATATGAATTTCAATAAAAAATATTTGCGAGTGAAATTATAGCGTAATTTCTAAATGACCACATAATGAAACAAACTAAACATGTCAACCTATTATTCTAAATTTACCAATTTTATTTCCGAGAAAAACAACAACAATTCTAAGAATGTCTAAATATCGCAGGTAGGCTTATAAACAGATTGTAGAAAGGAGAACAATCATTTTTGCTCTGAGTTTTTTCTTCGAAAAAACAAAAATAAAATAAAAACAAATGAAATTCTTAAAGTGTAACGAATTGTATGTAATAGTAAAACGGGAGAAATACTATAAAAACTTAAATATCTGGCCTCAGGTGATTTGCACTATTTTATAGATAATCCAAGTGTAGTATTATATACCTTACAACTTATAATTATTGTAATTCTTATAAAATTGTAATTATTCTTACAGGAACTTGTCAATCAATATTTATCATTAATTTTATTATTCTTTATTGAGTTTATTTTATTGTTTAAAATTTTACAAAAAAATCATATTGTAATTCCAAAGTCGACTGAATCTAATTTTACTTTTAAATGATTTGTGTAAATGATGAATGATGAAGAAATATAAGTTACAATTTATTCATTAAGAATTGATCAATTATTGGTATTTATCAATTTTGAATTATGTTAAAAATGTTCGGATATTTAATCGTACTTTATAATCTTTGATTTAGTACTGTTAGGTTTATTATTTTAGTACAAATTTTAAATTTGTACACTAATTGCGCAACAATCTAAACTAACGATGTGCAGTCTTCGGTTTGCGAGGCGGCTCCAGTTCGCAAATAATTTTTTTGTGCCCACAAAGGCTGTAATTAAATACGTATAATGTTTTTTTTTTCTATTTGTTTAAACCTAGTGCAAGAAATAAAGAAAAATTATTGACATTAATTAACTTACTAAAATTTATTCTTGTTCCGCTTACAAAAAGTAGGATTACATTTGGCCCGCTAGCTATAAAATGTTATCTGCTCCTGATCAAAACAATAAAGTTGATATGTTTTTATAAATCGGCAATTTACAAGTTATTTTTCAATAATATATATATATATATATATATATATATATATATATATATATATATTCTAACTAATTTCTTTATCTATTATGATTTTAAAATACTTAAATATAAAAATAAATGTTATGCAATATATAAATGAAGTATACACAGTAGATATTTTGACAAGAACGTTTTAGCATATAAATTTTGATTATATTTTAGGCATACTAATTATGAATATTCATAATTTGTTATTTGATTTGAAAATACAAATATGTCTATTTATAAAATAATAAACCACAACATTTAAAGAAATCACATTCAGACGCGGTTGCATAAAGCATTATTCAACGTTTTTTGTAAATTAAATCTCTTGTTAATTTACAAACTGACCAATTAATGAAACCGTTCGAAAACAATTGACAACTTGTTGATTAAGTTAACAATGTTTTATGTAACTAAGCCTAAGTGATACTAGGTTTAAGTTTGTTACCATTTCTCTTTTGAAAAGTGATATTTTACTTTTGTCATGTCTAATGGCATAGTTTTAATAAAAAAGTACATACTTAAATATATTGGCTCGCCGTGCTTTTATTTTTTGCTTTAAAATAAATTTTTAGTTTTATCTCTTATCAAATTTATGAATAGTATTTCTAATTTTCATGTATTTTTTATAGCTATTATTATAAAATTCAAATAAATTAATTAAAATTGCTTAATAAGTAATATCAAGAAAACGTCAAAAATATTTTTGACAAAACTTACTTTTAAAAGTTAAGTGAGAATACGGGCTATTATTTTTTTAATTACTCAGTGTATATTCTTTATTAAGTATTGATATTTATATTATTTTTGTGTTTTCAATTATATTAACAAACATTTAAATATTATTGCTGGTAGTAACCAATGATATCTACGACTATTTAATTGTTAAACAAATACATAAGCTTAACAAACAAATAAATTAAAAATGTGTTTTAATTTAAAAATTAGTAACTATTCTGCTTTGTAAATTTGATGACAAAACAAACTCTACTTGAAAAATAATAATTATGTAAATTGTTTCATTTTATACAAATTTTTAAAATTGTCATTTTTCTACTATACTAGTGGCGTAGCCAGGTGGGGTTAACCCCCCAAGAACCTGAATGACCAGAAACATACGTATGTGAAATATGAAATATGTTATTTTACTTTCATTTTTATAAAAATAATTTTTATTGCTCTTTATTTGTTACACAAATTATAGTATTATCTTTATTGATTAATATTATATTATTTCCTTAGTAACCCCCTCCTCCTCCCATGACAAGTTTCTGGCTACGCTACTGTACTATACAAAAATTACATAAAAAACGATTTAATTGTAACTCGAAGCAACAAATATTTTGTGCATTCCCCGAAACAAAACTTATAAATAAAACTTAAAAATAAACCATAAATAATGTCCATATAATATCAATTTTGGGACAAAAAAATCAAATTTCTAATTCTTATAAAATATTCTATGTAGTTTTTGTGCGTCTACTAATACGAAACAGTCGAAAGTGTATTGAAACATATTGTTAGTAAAAAATAACTCTGTTATACGTAAGCCAGAAAACAAAATAAAAAGGCATCCACTGGGTATAAAAACTTTCTTAGACAAATTATGTTTAGATTGAAAATTGTCTATTCGATAATATTATGCAATCTTACTGGGAAGTATATATATAGTAAAAAAAAAAACAAGTGAAATATATATCACTGCCGATGCCGTTTGCTTGCTTGTATTTTGGTGCGAAGCTGGAAGGCAATAGTGCAATGCAAATAGCGTACAAGTTGGAAACGAAACCGTTAAAAACGACGCTAGCTTAGGTAGGTACATATCGAATGTCACTACCAAATGAGACGTGAAATTTACAATAGTAAAAACTTAAATGGATACAGAACAACAAGTCATTCGGCTACATTTTCTGATTCTCTTCTATTCCCTATTGTCGAAATGAACATTACCAACTTGACAAATCAAATTGGAAATTGTTTTAATGTTTTGAAATTCTTTTTGTTCATTCATTCCAAACTGTTGTCTGCTATTTCCGAAATTATATTTTTTTAGGTAATAATAATAAAATATAAGTATTTTATTTTGACATTTGATTGCCGTATATATTTTAAATCAATCCACGTGAAGTTAATTAATATCACTTACAATTATTATTATACGGGTGTTCTATTTTAGAAATTTACAATGTCAGTTAAATTAGACAAAAGGCTCCAAATTATGTTAAAACATAAATGATAAAATAGAATATTTTTTCAACCAGCAATTCTTAAAACATTGAATTCAACTTTTTTATTTTAAATGGCATGCTATTTTTCAATACATTTCTAGAAAAATTTTTAATTCAGTTATATTAAATTTGTTTAACCTTACATAACCATTTTTTTTTCAAATATTATTCAAATAGCAATGTTGTAGTAGGCCATGATGTATTGTTTTTCAATAAAAAATAACTAGGAAACCCGTGACCCTTAAAGGGTCACGTTTGAAGTCGAAAATAGTAACAAACATAACACAAAGACACAGTATATAAATATAAAAAAATAAAGGGCGCGCGCACGCGCGCGCCCCGTAGAAAGTATTACGTAAATATAAAATAATATATTCAAAATTTTTGATTTAAGCTTTTCTTTTTTATCCGACGACAGATTTGAATATTCCATCTTCATTCTTTTGGCAGTTTTATTGCCGTTTATATTAGATTTTGCTCGTTTGGGCATGATACAAAATTTTTATAATACAACAATATTAATGAAATGTACTTTTTACTCTTATTTTAATGAAAAAATGTAAGTAAATGCACTGATATATGTAAAAAAAAATGTACTTGCAATATATTGTGACAGCTGTTTATTTATTTATTTCATTGTAGAAAGTATTACGCAAATATAATATAATATTTGTGATATTTTTGATTTAAGCTCTTCTTTTTTATCCGACGAAAGATTCAAATATTCCATCTTCATTTTCTTGGCCTTTTTATTGCCGTTTATATTAGATTTTGCTCGTTTGGGCATGATACAAAATTTTTATAATACAACAATATCAATGAAATGTACTTTTTACTCTTATTTTAATGAAAAAAATGTAAGTAAATGCACTGATATATGTAAAAAAAATGTACTTGCAATATATTGTGACAGCTGTTTATTTATTTATTTATTTCATTCATTTTTTTCATAGCTATCTAAGTTTATTTTTGACATTTGCATTATTAACATAGTTTTTCAAATTTTTGAGAACCAAGATGAAATCGTAGAAAGATGAAACTTGCCTATTCTCAAATAGGGGATGAACCAATTAAAATGACACCACTCCCATCAAAATCGGTTCAGGGGTTTAGGAGGAGATGGGGCAGAAACATATATACAAACATACATACAAACATTTGTCAATTAGAGAGATGAATTTGAAATACAGCCTGTTCCAGAGTAAGCGCCTTATTTTTTTTTAGCCACACTATGGGTACTACTTTCAAAATATTTGGCAGTAATATGTTTCAGGACATTCTCTACACGATGGTGATATCAGATTTGCAATTGGACGAATTATTTCAAAATGGCGACATTCAACTTTTTTTTAAATGGGATGCCATAATTTTTTTTTTATTATTGAGATTCTAAAAACATTCTTTTTACGATAGTATTTCGTTTTTCTTAAAAAATTAATTCTTTCCCTATCAAAAAGCAAACTAACATTTTAATCTAGTAGCGCATGAATGTTTTACACTCGATGTTATTTTTGTCCAAATATCAAGTAACGGTAGACAAACTAGTAGTCAAACGTCAAACACCACCATTGAACGACATTTCAATTTATGTATTGAAAAAGAAGGAAAACATTTCGAGCATTTTTTGTAAATACCAAATTTTTATTTGATGTAAATTTTTAATTTTGTGTTTCAAAAAGTAGATGTTTATTACAAAATAAAGTTTAATTGTTTCTTTTGTGTCTACCGCTACTTGATATTTGGACAAAAATAACTTAACATGCGCTACTAGATTAAAATGTTAGTTTGCTTTTTGATAGGGAAAGAAATGAATTTTTAAGAAGAACGAAATACTATCGTAAAAAGAATGTTTTTAAGGATCTCAATAAAAAAAAATTATGGCATCCCATTTAAAAAAAAAAGTTGAATGTCGCCATTTTGAAATGATTTGTCCAATTGAAAATCTGATATTACCATCGTGTAGAGAATGTCCTGAAACATATTACTGCCAAATATTTTGAAAGTAGTACCCATAGTGTGGCTAAAAAAAAATAAGGCTCTTACTCTGAAACAGGCTGTGTATTAAATGACGTTTCAGTTAGCTTATGTTTAGTCGAAGCTTACTTTAAAAAGCAATGAAAATTGTACTAATTAAAAAAAACAGTGCAATAAGGCTTACTAAAGTAATGTTATTTAAATAATATTTAAGAAAAGTTTAAGTAATTTTATTGAAAAACCTTATTAAAAAAATTTTTTTTAGAAATGTAATAAACAATATATCATGCCATTTAATATAAGTAAGTTGTATACAACATTTTGAAAATTACTAGTTGAAAAAATTATTCTATAATATTATTCATTTTATTCGTAAAAACATCCATGGATATACTCGTTGATTTTAAATGTAGGAGTGAAAAATATCTGAAGGTGTAAATTTTTTAATTTTTTATTGATTTCTGGCTACTAGTTTTGGTTTTTTTACGGTCTTCAGACCAACTTCAGGTTAGCTACAAATATTATCGTACATGTGGTGTATTTTTAGGTTACAATACGAAGACAGAAATAAAGTTGTTATTTGGTACTGTGTTTTTTTTTATCTATGATATAAACATGTGCTTCTTGCAAAATAATTTTCAATTTTAATATTTAATATTTTATTTATCATATATTATTAGCGCAAAATCTAGTCAAATGCATTTTAATCTACAAATTTTTTCATAAAATACACAATAACAATTTTATTTCTGTCTTCAAATTATAATGTAAAAATACACCCATGTACGATAATATTTGTAACTAACCTGACATTGGCCTGAAGACAATTAAAAACCGAAACTAACAGCCAGAAATCAATAAAAAATTTAAAAAAATTTACACCTTTATATATTTTTCATTTCTATACTTAATATTAGTTATATTTTCACATAATTTAGAGTATTTTGTATAATTTAACCGACATTATATCTCTTAAAATAGAAAAAAAAAAATAGCAATTGCGACTCGTTTACCGTAAACAATCTGTGTAAATATATAAAATTTATATATATATATATATATATATATATATATATATATATATACATATATATAGTCGAATTTTTTTAAGAGAGACTTTTGAGAAACATTTGAATATTTCGAAATCCACTGTAAGGTTGCTGTAGGTCCCTTGTTTCGGTGTAGGCTAATGAACTGCACTATTGACAATGCAAGAAAAATTGTTATGGAAACTGTATGATCAGTATTTCGTGCACATAGTCTCATTTTCTGCTTAGAAATTATGAAAAAAAAATATTATTATATAATTTGGACATTGCGCATACACATTGGAAATATTCATATACGTATACGTATTGAAAATTAGAAAAAATAATTGAATAAATACTATTGTGCTGTTTTATTTATTGTCTTGGTTTCTATCTTTTTTTCAAAAACGGAATATCAAGGTTTCAGCTAACTGTGTACAGCCCAGCCCGTATTTTTAATTAAATATTATTGTTTATTCCAGTGCGTATATTTCAAAAAACTCAGTAGATATATAAACATGTCCCCAGCGTGTAGTTTCCCAGTAAAACGGTAAATTTTCTGAACATATAAAGGAAACGAAGTTGGGAAGGATATAATCTTAATTGAGACTGGTTTTCATTTATCAGATTCATGATCAATGATTTTGTCGTACATTTGCACAAAAATAGGTGTATATTTATTAAGATAGGGGATGTTGCACAAAGCCATATTCACACAACGCTTAAACGTACCGACTCAACTGGGAAAACATAATGCAGTGACGTACCTTTTCTTGGGGTTATAAAAAAATATATTAAATAAACTATATCATTTTAGTTTTTATCTAATTGACAATATAATTTAAAAATTATTATTAAGTTATAATTTTAATAGTACTTACTAGAACTTTTATTATACCGATGATATCTAAGATATCATCATAGTTTAATACTGTTTAAATAATATTAATTATTATATTAAATATTATTATATTTTTATAAGTTGAATGACTAACAAAATTTTTCTTATTACGTATCTGTAAAATGCAGGTTTCCTAACACTTATTAAACGAACAGCTATTAAAATAAGATAAGATTACATGATTATTTATAAACTTTCATGTAGTCTATATGAATTTCGTCGGTTTAAAATTGACAGAAAATGAGGAGAAGTAAAAAACAACAAGTAGTATGGCATTATATGCACACGAAAACAATACGAGGCAATAACTATATTCAATACAGTATTACAAAATTTTTATTTCAATTTATTTACTACCAAAAATAATTTTGATTAGATTTTAGTGATAATTATTCTATAATTTTGACAAGAAAAGGAGTTCTGTAACAGAATATTTTAATTATATATTCTGACTCATTTGGTCTTGCAATTATTTATTTTATTGTTTATTAATATGAATTATAATTTAAGTTATTTAATTAATATAACTTGCTCTATTACTATTCCTACTCCTATAATCAACAATTTTTTTTTATTATTTTAGATTATATAATAGTTTTAGAAAATGAGTTACGAACGACAAAGTTTAATTTTTTATTTTGTATGAAAAATAAGTGCGCCGGTATCAATAATTCTATAAAATTAAATTCAGAACTAATAAATTTGGGCGGATAATGTAGGAAAATGATAAATACGTTTTAATTTTTTAGTTTATTGTTATTTCTAAAAAAAAAATATTATACCGTTAATTTTGTAAATGTTTATTTTAATAAGAAGCTTTGTTTACGTTTTAATTAATTTTTAAAGAAGTAACACGATTTTGCATTTTTTTTCTTGAGAAATTCTTAGAAACTAAATAAGAAAACAAAAAGATCGTTGTAATAATAAAAAGTCTTTTAACATATGTTTATATTAAATTAAAATTCACAGTGTATAATTATATGGAAACAATGCGGGGTTCGGATGAAAATTGACGTGAGTACGCTCGTGTTATAAGGTGTCGCTGGAAGGCAGAGAAGGTATACGGGTATGGGCACGAGCACGAGCCCGAGCCCGAGCACGAGTATGGCGCGTTGCAAAGGCATCCAGAGTGACATGTCACAGGAAATTGGTGCCAATCTCTTGGGGTTCATATAGTGAGTATTGGCCCCGATGCCCCGATCGTCTTTCTATCTGCATTGATTCGCTGTTCGTTCCCCGCGTACCGCATGCCGCATGCCGCATGCCGCGTGCCAACAATCCGAACCGAGAACTGAACAGCATCGGAGTATAGGCGAGCATAGAGTGATTTCCTTCGATTAGAAATAGAAGCGCACAAACACAATACGAATCGCGACTTGAATCTGCCCGTTGAATAGCACCGTTTAATATACTTTACACCACTACGATACTTCGTCCATCCGTCTTATCCGCACCTTCCGGAAGGATTATTCCATTTAAAAGAATGGGGGAGTGAAGTGCTTGTCTGTCTATCTGTCTGTTGCCTCCGCTCCACACTGCTCTACTCTACTCTTCTGTGCTTTGTAATCTTTTCTCTTTTTCACTGTACTGTATATGTTCCTGGTGAGGACCAAAAGTTCTTAAAAACGATCAAAACTTTCTCATAATACCGTAATTATTATGTTTCTTTGCTATGAAAATTTACTACAACTATGTTCAACTTTTCAAAAATCATGTTTTTCAAACATTATTTCAATTTTTTTTTGTTTTACATGAAAATCTATTAAGTGTTAGTAGATTACAATTGACATTTTTTTAAAACCAAAAAATATAGAACTTAGAAGATTTCTCATTTTATAAAATGTTAAAAAAAAATTGCAGATAAGGGATATGTTCAGTATGTATATTCAGTTTTAATTAATACTAGTTTTGAAAATTTTTCTGTACAATTTTGAACTAATTAATATCTAAACATAATTTTGGGTTGTATAAGCAACAAAATAACTAATATATATATATATATATATATATATATATATATATAAGACATACTCATTGTTTTGTTATATATATATATATATATATATATATATATATATATATAAGACATACTCATTGTTTTGTCTTAATTATTTATTGGTAAAGTTTGTTTTTCTAAATTGTGAATATATCTGCATTAGAATCTTGCAAGAAACATGTTAATAACCAATAACACTTTGTTTTTCGTTGAAATTTAAAACTCAATTTATATAATAAACGTATAATATAAAACAGTTTGTTTACTTAAATTTGGTACCTTATGCTATTGCGTTTCAGACTCCAATTTGCGTTTGAAATATTAAAAATGATATACTTAAAGCAATATAATTGGGAGATAAAGATTTAGTAAGGTAAAATATAAAAGGAAACTATATTTATGTGAACGTTGTCTGTTTCTGTATTAAATTCTAGAACTTTTGGTTCATACAGAGTTTATATCCTAGCAGTGAACTGTGATCATCGTTATTCTGAACATGTCGTCTACGTTTCTTTATTCGTTGCTCTTTGCTCTTCTCTCTTCATTCTTCACCTATAGACTAGAGATGGATGCGCTTTTATTATTTTTTTTTTTTTGCCTTTTTACGCGTTTTATTCGCGCGATAAGCGAATATGTTTTATTTCCGGAATGAAGAGATTTTTCTATTTCTGCATCAATTGCAAATAGATGACGATATGTTATATCTCTCTTGACAATCGTATTTTTTCAATAACAACTACTTCATAGAATGCTAGCCAAGTCACTTCTGAAAAATGAAAATTATTTTATATTTTTAATAAATCCTTATTTAAAGAAATCCTTTTGGATTTCTTTTATATTGTAATGTTATTCCTTATAAATTAATAATGATGATACAAAATAGGAAAATGAATACATTTTCAAATTTACTACTTTATTCTTAAAAAATTTAAGTTAGTATTTTTTTAAAATTTACATATCCCGATGTGCATATGTAACCATGAAAAAAATATGATAAAATTTTGATTGTGTAATAAGTTGTAACATCGTGGTTTTAACATTGTAAATTAATATTAACAAATGTTAGGTCAAACACTATTTTCTTTTTGATATGCCAAATAATTTAATAGTTATTCTTTGTAATGCAAAATGATCTGACTAATTTATAGTTATGAATGAATATTAATATTATTTGTTAGTAAATATTCAATATACAAAATATATATTTGGTTTTATAATAATTTGTTAATAATTTATACTGACAGGAAATAGCCGCCATTGTTTTACATTGCCAGGCAACTATTGCTGTCAGTTGGTAGCAGTGGTAGGTGAGATAAATGCGCATGTCCTCAAATTTTTAGTGAAAATATCTCAAATATTTATTCATGATTTATCTCAATATTTATTCATAAATTATTGACAAATTGTTACTGTTTAAAGTGGCCATAAAGTTGATAAATTTATGAATATGCTCAAGTTTTAAAGATGAATTATATTTTAGATAACTTTCTATAAAGAACAGTATTTTTTTGTGAGTTGTTTTTTTTTGTATTTTTAATAACAATAGATTTTACAAAAAAAAAATAATGATGGTGTCGGAAAGATTTTACATCTGCTTAAAAGATAAGTCAGAATGAGTATGATTTTCTGTGTAGGTAAATGTGTGTGTAATATTAAACAAAACGAAATTGTTTTTGTGTATGTCGAATTTTCGGTAGAAATCTAAACATGCGAGTGATTTAATAGTGTTTGTTGTTGTTTTAGCCGGTTTTGTCGATGCGCTGCGTTTGAGTAAATCTTTGCACTGTACACAAACTCTTGCTACATGTTATTTATCTTTTAACTTAGCGTCACTGCTTCACTCTCCACTCACTCACTCATTCACTCACTCACTCATTTACAAATTTTTCTCAAACACATTTTCATATTTATGGCTTTCTGTTTTTTTGCATGTTTATTTTGTTTTAATAAGATTCATACTAAAAATTATAATATATTCGAAGTCTTTTGGTATAATTAATTAGTTAATATTGCAGTTAAATGAATTTGTATTTTTGTAAAAACAGTAAAACTATAGTCATTCTATATAATGCATGTATAATTAAACATTTTAGATACATGTGTAATATTAAGTATGATAAATAAATTGAATATAAAAAATATTACAAGTTGATATTTAAAATTTAATTTAATTTTAAAAATGTCATATGACATTATGAGGATCTCAATGGAATACACTACCATGATTGAAATAGTTTTTATTTTTTATTTTTATAAGACAAATGTAAAAATATTTTGTAGAAATTAACTTTTTCATTTGTTGAAGATGAATAGCGTCCAACAAAATAATAAAAATGTATGAAACTTTTCAAAATTTAATTTATGTGATCTTTCTAGCCTTCATAATAAAGTTTAATGAGATTTATTACAGATCCTTCAAAATAATTACAAGTGTTTTTATTTTCTTTATATTAATAGGTTGCATAATAAATATTATTTAAGCGTTTGAGTGCCATGCAGCGATTTTGCGCTATTCTGTTACGCTTCAAATTTACCAGCGCTCTAGCAAGTTCGGTTTCTGTCGATGCCCGACTTTACGGCTACCGTTTCGTTTTAAGTAAAAATAAAATTGGAGTAATATTACACTTTGTAGGTATAAATTTTTTATTAATATAAACAACGATTACTATAATAATATAATGAACTAAATAATGTAGAATAGGAAATGAGACAAGCGCAAAAGCGCTTCTTGGCACTTTTGGACGGAGAAACAGCAAAAACCCGTAGCACTCAAACGGTTAAAGAAGTATTAAATTTGAAGTTCTTTTTAAATTTCTTGTAAGTGCAGAATAGATTTTTACTTGTAGGGAAAATTATGACTGCCATTTTGTACAAATTGGTGGCATCATATTTACGTTATTTAGTATAGTCATAAGAAATTTCACGAAAAACATATTTCAAGTACAAGATTGAATATTGACAGAGGAAGAATGAACGATAGCGTTCAATTTATTTTCGTAAAAAAACAGAAAAGTGCACGCGTGGTAATTACGACCATATGAAATATGCGTCCCGACAAATATCGACGATTTTTCATAATCATCGGTATAGGTATACAACTTGACTCTTACTCTTGAGTCGGAGTCTGGGTCGTGGAACAGCGAAGCTGAGCGGAACAGCGAAGAACTGAGAGCAAATAACACATGAGCACATGTTGGCCTCGAGAGACGGGCACGTACGATCCTACACGACCGCCAACTTATGCTACGGGCGTCTTCTGACGTCTGGTACGCGGAGACGCCTGCCACCGGGTTCGAGCAAGCCTGGCACCGGCGCGGCGCGCGGCGTCGGCTGCGAACGTACTGGCTATAACTCCAGATATGTTACATGTTGAAAATTTAACTTTACACGTTTCTCATATGTTATGGTAGCATTGTTAGACTTCCAGCTAGCTCTCTCTACGTTTACCTGATGTTTCACTTTTGCAACATCAAATTTCGCTAGTGTCGGATAATATTTATCTTAATCTATTTTTAATGCTTGTTATATAAGTGTTATTTAATTTATTTATTATAATTGTCTTTGCTAGATTTTATTTATATTTTGATCTCAATAAATTAAAACTAATATATAACTACAAATTTAATATACCGACCTGCATAGCCGTGTGGTTAAAGGCGACGCGACGGCCTGATGTCACCCGTTACTCGTGAGGGCCGAGTTTGAATCCTGTTTCGTGCATGGATGTACCTAATACCTTTATGTCGTCCAAACCAAATTGGAAATTTACTAAATATTGTTACTGGTAAAAGACTTTATTATATGTATATAAATTAATAAAAACAAGATATTATTTTTGATGTAACATTTTCTTTTTTGGAAATGAAAATTTTTTTATTCATTAGACTAAATGACAAATGTTTATAATGTTTGAGGTGTCCGAAATTTCTAATAAATTAATTTTTACAACTATTATCATAAGCATGCAATTTTTTTATAGAAATTAATTTTCTATTTGCTTCAATTATTAAGTAATCTATTATTTGTTATTGAGATAATTACATTTATTTAAACTTTTCATTTTTTTTTTCTTTATAAATTTATAATGATTATATTTTGTTCTTTTGTGTGCAAATGTTTTTATTTAAGATTTTGTTATATAAAATAATAAATTATATAAATTAATTTGTTTATTTCTATTTATTAATATTTTAAAGCTTTAGTTTCAATAACAAAGTTTTATTTAGAATTCATAAAGTTTTGATGTAAAACAACAGTATTAAATAAAAAATTTGTAATTTACAATAATTTGATAATTCTTTATTTTTATTGGAATTTATTTAAATGCTATGAAAATGTATATTTTTTTTTAATTTATTTAATAATTTGAAACTGAAACAATGAACATTTTTACAAAATCAATATTTTTATGTTTAAATATTATTAATTACAAATTGACATCATTTCTCTTAAGTAAATCAGCACCTTTCTGAACAAATAATTCCGACCGAAATAATCTTAAATGAAAAATTAGCAAAAAATGCTGATTATATTTTTTCTAGAAATTATGATAAAATAGGCTAGTTGCGGAGATTTAAGATTGCATAGTTATACGTGCGGCAATGTTTTAGTCACGTTTGTCCACCGTCAGATTTAACAAATGAGTTCAAGCTCAGAGTTAATTACGAAACAGATTAATTACGATGGGAAAATGTTTTCGGGTCCATCAAGTCTGTCATGAAGTGTCATGAGAATAACTGCGTTCTGCGCTTATATGTATCTCCGTCCGAGCTGTAGCTCTATATAAGTACATTACGTATGCATGTATGTACGAACGTACACATTTCTTGCTATGAGAGAATGAGAATTATGTATCCACTGATCTCTGCTCTTCTGCTCCTAATTTCACTTCGAACTTTTGAACTCTTTCTGTCTCTTCGTTCTGTCGTTATGGGTTACACCTGTGCACTATGCTTAACTCATTTTTCTATGTTTCATATGTAGAGCATATTCTAACTTTATGTTTGCTTTATTCTATTTTTTTTTAATAAATCTCTTATAATGCATACACGTTTTTAATATAATTTGCAATTTTGCATGTTTAGAAAACTGTATGTCAAAGTATTTGGTTAGTAACCTAACCACGATTTTTATTGCTTTAAACTAATGAAATAAAAAAAATATGTAAATAACACTTAAAATAAGGCTTAAACATCTTTTAGATATTTTTAGATAAATCGCGCTAGAGAAAGGTCTCAATGTGTAAAATTAACCACAATAATTGATTGTTGCACATGTTTATACATGATATGAAAATTTAAGCGAACGTATTTGGTTGTTAATTGAAATATAGGGCTGTATTAATGGAAAAAAATATAAACACTCTTTATTGTTTGTTTTGCTGCCTAGATATAATGTAGTATAAGGGCCGGTTGTATACAACATATCAGTCTAACAACTGATAAAGTTGTCAACTGACATATTATTGAGACAGTTTATAATCTAACTAGAATCTAGAATTTTCTACATTTTGAAAATTTTTCAATAAACAATGGAGATTCGATTTCTAGGAATTTGCCTGTAATATCAAAATTTTGTGTTGGTTCTAGCATGCGATATAGAAATTAGCAATTCATTTTTTTTACAATGCAATTTTTGTGATATTATATGTATTTTGATTTCTACATTCAGTGTTTTTAGTGAACGAATTTAATGTGTTTGTTCTAAAGTATGAACATATTTTAGAGAAATTTATTTTCAGATTAAAATCAAATACAATTTTTTTTTTAATTTTTATAATATTAATTGTTAAAAAATAAAATGCTATCTATTCACATATAATGTTACACTTTAACTTTACTGAATATTTTTAATTCTGAATTAAATTATTAGAATAGTAAGGAAACAGTTAGTATAATTTTTCATGATTATAATGTAGGTGGAGTACGTCGAAACGCTAATTTTTAATTAAAATTTATGTAGAACTTAATCCTAATGCCTTTTTAATTTAATATAATGCGTTTTGAAAGATTTTTTTACTATATTTAAGCATATATAATTTAGATATGACTTCTCTTTATAGTATTAATAAATAAAATATTTTAGTACCTATTTGTTACGTTAAAATGTTGGAGTAATTATTGCCAACTAAAATCGGTTTAGAAAAAGTGCTCGAACTGAATAATTATGTATGAAGTTTGTATCAAGTTTGTGTATAGTTCGTAGTTGAAAAAGAACAATTCGTTTTGAAAATCTAGTTGATTTACGGAACATACTATTAATGTAATGAATGCAGCATTAAGCATTGCACCCACTTGAGATAATCTCTGTTAGTGGTAAAAAGGAAAGCTTGACCGGTGACCGCCCACCGATGTTATCTGCAAAGCAGCTGTCATAAGTTGCACCTTCCTGTCAACAATCGCCTTGACGCAATAACCATAGTGCAGTCAATGGGAAATGGGAGTGAAGTGTTGAGTTTGCTCGCGCTTGCACTGGCTGCCGCCAAACCACGAAGTCGACGGCGGCCACGGCCACGGCCACGGTCACGCTATGTCAGCCAGCCAGCATCATGAGAAAACAGAAATGAAAATTAGCCATCATGCCTCATAATCCGGGACTTATATGTACTATATATCGTATATTTAATCATTGTGCTGTGCTCTATGGCTAACCACATACTCGTACTCGTTGCCGCTTTTTGTTTCTTATACTTGCAAACATTAATTTATTATTATAACAAAATGTAGAAACACTTTGTTATTCAGTCAGCTACTTTTTTGTTTTATAGTTGTTTTTTGTTTTCAAGAATTGAATAGCAAAATTTGAATATTTATAATTAGTGCTTCTAATCGATGTATCGCGACATCTTGGTGAATCACGACTTGCGGGAAATTTTTTCATATATGTACCGCAGCTGCTCATCGTTGT
Organism: Clivina fossor; assembly: GCA_963966155.1. NCBI lineage: Eukaryota > Metazoa > Arthropoda > Insecta > Coleoptera > Carabidae > Clivina > Clivina fossor. The sequence goes on from OZ014550.1 coordinate 77,054,423, forward strand.
ATATATATATATATATATATAAATAAAACTAAAAATGAAATTAAGTATTTTGTTTTAGTTCTTTTCTTATTACTTTGTTTATATTTTTCTCTAGGGCTATAATTGTTTTTTTAGTACAAAGTGTGTTGTGTAGATTAAAAGTTTAGAAAGTATTGGAAGTAGTTATTTTCAAATTTTGTACATTTAAAAAACGAACGTCATGTTTGATATTTAGAATTATACAATTATGTACATATTTTTATATTACATAATTAAAAAATTAAAACAATTTATGAAATGAAAGAAAATTTGCTAAAGAAAAAGTAGAAAATTAAGTTTTGATCTTACTCAATTTGAAAAAATATGTAGATAATATTTAGTGTTGTCGGTGAAACTATAGCTTAAAAAAATTGACATGTTTCTTTGCGTAGTACAGTTGGGCGATGACATTATTATTTCATGGCATCGAGCAAGTTATGTTTTTACATTGATGTGCGCTGCATTACGTATACGTATTACGTTAACGTTAGATGGAAAGGTCAGAGAACTGGCTGAGCGTTTGCGGTTTAAAAAAAAACAAATTTATTAAACACAAACAAAGTTTATCGACTTAAAGAAGCTGCAGTTTACTTTGGGCTTATTAATTTATTTTATCAGAACAAGGTGATGATACTATATTTACAAATTTTAGTAAGTGCTTATCTCTAAACTAGTGAAGCTTCTATTATTTATACTTTGAATTAAAATTCTTTACAAAATGAATTACGATAAGCCAGTGGCGCAGCCAGGGTTTTGTCTTGGTGGGGGGCCATGGATTTTATCTTGCAGAAGCAAAAAAAAGCAAATACTAACCAGATTTCCACTTTATCTGACATGAATCGAATAATTAATAGTTTAAAATAATGAATGTTGGCTCAATATTTTGGGGCAAATAATTGTAGAGTTAGAAGTGACTGCTGAATATATGACTAAACGAATAAAAATTGTGCTAATTCTGCTAGCTTTGGGGGGGGGGGGGGGGCGTCGGCTTCCTCCTTGGTTGCGCCACTGCGATAAGCATTTACATCGACAAAATTTGGATGGATTTATAAAAATAATTTAAAACTAAGTCTCATATTATATAACAAGTTAATAAAATAATACAAACGGAATATATTTTATGAGCTTTGGTTGCAAAGTTATAATGAAAAAATAAAACAAAATAATACTTTGTTTACTTTTATTTACTTATACTATCTCTTGAGTAATATCTATATATCAAAATAAATATAAGTTAAAATTTTGAATTGCAGAATGCTCCTCTTTTAAATGTAAATCACTGAAATAAGCAGACAAAGCATATTGAAAATTTTTTTCGTGGGCCAATATTTCAAAACGTAATATATATATATATATATATATATATATATATATATATATATATATATATATATATATATATATATACTCAGTTTATTGCACAGTTTTAACTGCGCCTGCTGAAATTACGCACTTAAAATCGTAGCAGTGTGTGACGTTTAGTCTAAAATTTTAGATTGGGTATTATGGATTGAGTGAAATCTGTAGCCGATAGTTGGAACGTTTGTATGTGGTTGTTACAGTTCATCTGACATTTGCGTCGATATACAATAACATTAAGTTATGGTTAATATGTAGTAAAATATGTTGTGAACTAGAGTATTTTGAAAATTATCATTCATTAGCATGTGTGCTATGATTTAATTCCTCACTGAACTAAATAAAAACCATCTATAAACAAAACTGACTATCTGTCTGTGAACTGCGTAATTTTCCTACGATTTTACTCCACAGTTAAAACTCAGTATATGTGGTCCACCGAAGAGTTTGTAAGTGAGGTAACATGTATATGGACCAGTCGAAAGTTGTAACAAAAAACTTAAAGCAAGAATCTATAACAAAACTGCTAATTTTTCCTTGAAAACTTCAAGTAATAAAAGTTTTGTTAATTTTAGCAACCTTCACAAATGTTTACACAAATAAAAATGTTTATATTACATCAGCGATTTTGAAACTTAAAAACTACTAACAATTATAACGCAATACGTTTTAAACATAACAAATTTAATAATAAAAACGAACTTGTCATTGAGTGATAGTTTTTCAAATTATTTAATTTATTTAACGTAAATGAGCCTACATGTACCTAACTTGACACTTTATATTTTTTTTTAATTGTTATATTTATTACAATTTATTATAGTAATAAATTAAATCAGTTATATGTAGTTGTGCTATGTACAAATGAATGTATTTTTATTTTATACTTCATTAATAATTAATGAGCTTGAATTAAGAATATTCTGTATCCATCATCATGGTTTTTTTAAATTTTATTATATGATTATCTATTAATTGTTTTTGGCATAAATTAAATTGAATCAAATTTATTTTACATAATTAATAAATGAATATTTTTATTCTCTTTTAACATTTTCAAATTATGGCAAAGACAGATTATTACTACGACAGGTGTGATAAAAAAAATTAAAAAACGGCTGTAAGATGCTATGGAAATTATTAGTTTTTATTATCGATTTCATTTATTTTTAATGTTATATGTTTATTTAAAAATACATCAATTTTTTGTTTGCATCTATGAGAAGATTTTTTCTGTTATAATCTTATATGAGTCGAAAATAAAATATTCTGGCAGCTATTGTTTAATTTTAACAATTTAGAAAATTATTCATTGAAACAAAATATGGTTAAAGCAGTGGTTCTCAACCGGGATGCTGCAATTATATTTCAAGGGGAACACAAAACACGTTGATGAGCAATACCATAATATTTTTTACGTGTATTTTATATCTTTGTATTAATTTTATTGCAAATACATATACATACAACTTAATCTAATTAATACCTTTTATAAATAATTTATAAAAAAATAACAAATTGCGATGTCAATATTTAAAAAAGTTGAGAAGACTGGATTAAAATCAGAAAAATATAATCAAATTACTTTTAAATGAAACAGAAATAAATTAAAATTAAAAAAAATAATAATTTCTCTTAAACCACAAAATCATTAAAAAAAAGTTAAATACGTATTTCAAAAATTAAGCTTACATCATCAGTAGCAAAAAATAAAACTAAAGTCTTAATCAGTAATCTAAGGTTACACAGATACTCAACGTATCCAGTGGTCAAAGAACACTCAGTTAAAAAAAAAACAAATTTATTAAACATAAACAAAGTTTATCGACTTAAAGAAGCTGCAGTTTATTTTAGACTTATTAATTTATTTTGTCAGTGTTCTTTGACCACTGAGTACGTTGAGTATCTGATTACTGATTACTGATCACTGATTAGGACTTTAGTTTTAACTTCTGCTATTGATGATGAAAGCTTAGCTTTCGAAATACGTATTTCGCTTTTTTTAAATTATTATTTGTGGTTTAAGAGAAATTATATTATTTTATTAACTTTTCGCTACCGTAATATCATATTTTTATTTATTAAAAAAATTTTAATTTTTATTTATTTTTTGTTTTATTTAAATTTAAAATGTTCCACCAAGTACCGACTACAAACTCCCTTAGTAAAACAAATTACTTTTGTTGGATTACATTTTAAAAAATATTGAGATAATACTGACTATAAAAATATTAATCGCGTCTAATGATAGCATTAACAATGAATGCCATTTTTTTTATCAGTATATTATTAAAAACGATCAGTATTTTTGAATAATGTTTGATCAGCAAGAACCTAATATACTGATCATTTTAGTTTAGTTTAAGTTTTTTTTTTATTATTATTTGAAAAGAAATTTACGAGGTATTTGAACTGTAGAGGTTACTAATATTCCAATAGATTAACTATGTATAACTTCAATAATATACATAACTTGTGATATTGTGTTACAGTAGGTTGATTAGGTTTATGTTATATAAGTATTTGATATTTTCTTGTTTTCACTATTATTTGCTAAATCATTTTTTAAATTGTTCGGCAGTATCTTTTATTTTTGCCTGTTTTCACTGTATTTTAGTTTAAGTTCAATTCTGATCATAATAAATAAAATACTGATCAAATAATTTAGATCCATTAATAATAAACGTGTGAAGTATGATGTGCCGCTCAAAGATAGAGTGGTACGAGTACTGGTTAATTGCTTATAGTTAGTATTCATCGTCTGGTGTTGTTTTGATAAAATATTCTTTTTGAAATATTCAGCCGTTTTAACCTGATAGTTAATGGAAAAGTAAATACTAGTTAAAATATTTGAAATATACTCGTCAATATACTTTAGTCAATGTTAGTTGTCTGAACTCTTAGTACGAGTAATACGAGTATTAGACCGCTTCCATATTCCTACCTACTATTAACTACTTCTTCTTTGAAATAAAAGTGTATTCTAATGAAACTGAATCTTTTGTTTTCATTTTATTTATTTATAGATAATACCCAATATGGCGACACCATATTTAATTTGTAATTAATTTATCAAATTTTAAGTTAGTATCAATAGCGGACTAGAAATTTTTTTTAATCAACGGCTTCGAAAAAAAATATGAACAATTTTTTTTTAAAATTAGAAAATATAAATTTACAAAAATATATTGATTTTATTTCAATATTAAAAAATTAACTGTTATTTAAAAAATATATAATTATATATTTAGTTTTAGTTTTTTTTGATATTTTAATTTGTAATCTTACAAATATAACTAAGACCGTTTTTTTACAATTTCCTTACGCATACATTTTTGGCAATAGTAATTTTAAAAAATTCTGAGAATACAATTTAGGTGGGTTAGGACAATTGTCGCGAAAGCAAGAGGTTCCGGGTTCGAATTCCGGCGGGGCCAATACATTTTCCAAATTCATTAAATTTTATAATTATATATTAGTTCATCGCAGAAAACATTGTTTTAATATACATTTTATATATTTTATTATAACTACACACAAACGAAATAAGTATATGTATATTATAGAATTTTTTGGGCAGGTGTGCCGTGGTCAATCTATCCTTGTCATAGACGTTTCGCCATACACCGTAGATGGCATCCTCAGTGCTTGGTGAGTGAATAACAGTTTCTGTATATATATACCAGATTGCAAAAACTGTCATTCAGTCACCAATCACTGAAGATGCCATCTACCATGTATAGCGAAACATCTGTGACGGGGATAGGTCGACCACGGCATACCGGCCCAGAAAATTCCATAAATTCAATAGACACCGGCCGTGAAAGCTCAAAGATTACTATAATATATATTATTTCATCTAAATTTGAAATAAATAGAAAATAATTTGATAGTCCACGATTCGACAAGACTCTGTGGTCTCTGCTACGATCGGCCCATCGGAAAATGTCCCGCAGGCCCATTTCGCCACTTGTTAGTATAGTAAATATAAATATGGTAATTTCATCGTTGTAGAATCACTATATCCAAAGCCGTGACCACTAATTTTTGTGCCTGAGGCATAGATAATAATTATAATATTAATATTTTTTAAAAATAGCTGTAAGCTATAAAAATACAATACATGAAATATTTTACATTATAAAATAAATAAATATATAAATATATGTGACACAGTACAAATTAGCTAATTTTATTCAAATAATGTTGTTTTATTTTCATTTTGAAATTATGTAGTGAAGAACATGTTTTTATAAATTGTGATAGGTTGATTATAATCTTGTAATTCTTTGTGAAAAATAGTATTTCCGGTATTACTTTTATTAGTTTTTTTTTGCATTTCTATTAATAAAAACTGACAATTTAAATTGATAATTTTATATTTGTAGTATATTTCATTCAAATATGTTGTTTTATTTTTAAAATTTCGAAAGCTAAGGCTAAGGCTTTTGTCAAGAAGCAATGTTTATTTTCACTTTAAGAGTGGGATTCGAACCCAGGCTCGCTTAAATATGTTAAATAAACAAAGAAAATTATTAAATACATTTCGTTTACTATAAACTAATATTATTCATATTTTGTTAAGTTTATAATTCAATTAGACTGAAATTCTTTTGTTTTTGTTAACAAGTAATAATTTACTCTCATAAATAATCATAAAGTATTTTAAAGATTACTATGCGACAGTTTTGCAGATAACCGTAGGCTAGTGGTAGAATTTAAATTAAAAAATATTATTTCTGGTATTAAAACTGTACCATTAAATTGATATCGACTGCGTCTAAGTGGTTTGACTGTGGGCTAAAAATATATGGACAGCTTACCGGACATAATAGTTCTATGTTTCACTGAGCAATTACCGGAACTAATTATTACGCAACAGTTTCACAAAAACTTAATTATATTCAGTTAATATTATACAAATCTTTTTGGTTTGTTTGTGGATAAAATTTATACGTTATTTGTGAATAAACTGGTCGTATGTTTTACAATGATTTTATTTGAAACGAAATTCGAGTTAACAAAATTAAAATTTAATAATTTGTAAATTTGATGGTTCGAGCTGCCGAATTCAAAAAAATTAAATCGTAAATTTAATAATATAGTGAATTATTGTTGGTATACGAGAATACTAATCAGTGGCTCAGAGACAGTAAGATGAGGTATAATGCAGTTGCAGGTTAAATTATTTTATTTACATTTATTTTCTTGCGCTTCCTGACATTTTTGTAAAAAAAGTTATAGAACCACGATATTGAAATTAAATTTCAAGATTGCACATTTATAATAAAAGAATAATATTTACACCTGTAGTTTGAAAATTCTTTAAAATATATAATTTTTACCTACACACAACAAATGGTTTTTGACGCCCTTTCAACTGGATGCCCTAAAGTGGTGTCAGCTCACTGCCTCATTTATCGGTACGGCAGCTAATTCAGTTGTTTCAATTTTATAAACAAAATATTTTAGAATCTCAATGGTGTGTATATAAATTTTTTCTGTGCTATAAAGTCCACTAAAAGAAATAAAACCAAATATGAAATCAGTTAGCCTTATTATCGATATATCATTTTTAATTACTAGGCGGTAAATGAGTTTTAATCGCTTTCTTATACACTGTTCCCTATGTAACTTAATTGACAAATGCAATATAATTATATTTTGCTTGTGTATAAACAGTCGTTCTCTTAATAGCCATGTAAGAAAAACAATGCTTTGTATTCGCACGTCATTATTAAACCTTACTTTTTTTAAAACAAAATAACATTTTTTTTTTCTTGTTTTAATGAAAATTATAATATAGTGTATACTGTATACAGTTAATTTTTGTTCTTGAATATGTTTCGTTTTTTTAATTGTACAATTTTCTTTGGTGATAAATTACATATTTTTCAATAATTTTTTTAAATAACGTGAAATCTACTGTCATTTATAATATCAATTTATTTTTGGTTTAATTTTAGATAATATTACTGTTTTTAAAAATAAAAAAGAATTGAAGCGAAATAGAGGTAGGATAGTAGCAGATCTGCAATATTTAGCAGCATAATCAATTCTCAGATTTCTCGTGCTATAAATTTTTTGGTTGTTTTTTAATAATGTTTTCCATCTTATACCTGGCATACACACCAAAAATTTAATGATTATTAAGCTACATTCACTACTGCGATTTTAGCAGTGGATGCAATGGTAGCTATCTATCTACTACTGAAATCGCAGTGTGAATGTGGTTTAATGATCATTAAATTTTGCAGTGTGTACCAGACAATAATCTAAAATAATTTTTGCGCAATTCAAATCTGTTTAGACTTAACAATTGTACTTTTTTACATTTATTTTGTTTTTATTTGTATTTATAATTTTGTAATTTTTATCCAGTCTTGTAATTGAACTCTTGTCTGTCAAATAATATATATATAATAAATTCATATTAAATAAATCAATAACATTGATTTTAACATGCTATATTAGAACAAGAACAACACATCATACAATATATTAAAGATATAAAATTATATAACGAACTATAAATACAAATTATATAAAGTGTACTAACATATAAGTAGTAATGCCCTAGTTGTTAAAGTGCTTTATACTAAATAAAAAAAATTGCTATATTTTGATTTCAAATATCATTCAAATGCATACCTATATGAATTCTAGATATTTTTCCAAAGCCAGTTTGCATTTTCAAGTATAAGTATGATAGTGATAATATTTACTAACGTGTCTAACACTAATATAGAGAGGAGACGCAAAATAAAAATTGACACAGGCGTCAAAAATCTAGTTACCTCACTAAAATGAATATACCTATAGTTAATATTCATTTTAAAATATAACTAATTGGATTAATTCTATAAAACATTCAAATTAATGACACAAAAAAAAAAACTATAGAATTAATGAATGTTTTCTATCTTAGGGCCAATATTTCTATTTCCAAATTAATTAATTCTTAAGATATAAGTAAAAAATCATATGTGATTGGCTAAAAATTAAATGACAATATTTCATTGGTTAATTTTAAAATTATTCCAAGGATAAATTTATTCCAACATTTGGAAATACTGGGTCTTAAATAACAAAACAGATTTTTTTAGATTTTTACACATTTTCTATTTTAAAACGTCATTAAATTTAACAGTATTGTTACAGAACAGCTAAAGAAAATTTTGAGTTTTTAAATGTAACTTAATAATAATTGAATAGTTTTCAGTTTAGTGTTTTCCTGCATTTAAAATTTAGTTTTATATTATTTTTTAATATACGTTTATTATTTTTTCCATAATCTTTTTCATTTTATAAATTAGATAATTTATTTGAATTATATACATGGATCGGTATTTACTCGTAAAAAAAGTATTTTTTACGTTTACGTGTAAAAAATTTGTAAAAAATGAATAATATGTAAAAAAAAACATAAATAATGTAAAATTTTACTTTTTTATTACGCCACTAGTTATTTTTTGTTTGTATATATATATATATATATATATAAAATTTTATTTTTAAATTTTTACAAGAGTATGAGCACAAATTTAAAATTTCATTATAAAATTAGTCAAAAATAGTAAAAAACAGTCCGCTTTATGTCCGAAATATGATGGACGCGAAGTATATAGATATTAATAATAATATAGTATATTCTTATTTTTTTTTTTTATAAAATATTTGTACCTGATTTTATAATATTTTTTAGAATATTAGCAGAAATAAATGTGATTCAAATATAAATAATCTGTTTTACATATGTATTATACATTTTTTACGTAAAAAAAGTGGTAAATTTGTACTGCATTTAAACTGTAAACTGTATTTTCCATTTATTAATTTCTTAAATAATTTTCGAAACTTGAATTTTATTTTTTTATTTTTCTATTGAATAAATAATGAAAAAAGTTTCTAATGCAAAGTTGTAGCTTATTGTTAGTAAAGTATTTATTTTTAAGTGATTTGATTTGAAGAAGTAGCTATTTTGTCTGTACAAGGAAATAAAATTTCTTACTTATCAATTCTATTTGAGTCTTGTTATTGTCTATTGTTTACTGAATTTACCATCTTGAATATAAATGATTTCAGGTAATGTTGGTACTAAGAATTACCTATTTTCCACACCTTGATTTCTCTGTTAATTTTAATGTTTTTAACATATTTTTATATAAAAAGCTTTGTGTTATCTTTTATTCATAATAACAATAACGATTTTATTGATGCTTATAAATTATTTATATCGCATAGTTGAATTTTAATATTTACTGAAAATCCAGGTTAGATTTCAATTGATATTCATTATAAATTTGAGTAATTTTCAATTAATACTGCAGTGCGTGTATTTAATCGCAGATATTAGGTATACTTACTACATATATATCTAACAGTAATGACAGAAATTATAGTTGCAACCTAACACTTATTCTTTCACGAAGTATATAATTATCATAATTGAAATAATTTATTTGCATTTTATAAACATAATTATTAGTGTTATTTTAATATTGTGTTTTACACATATTACATTATTTATATTTATTTATTTTTATTATATTGTCAAGAGATTTTATAAATAAATAAATAAAAATATTTTCATCAATAGGAATATTTTTTACTTCAATTGTTTATATATATATATATATATATATATATATATATATATATATATATATATATATTTATATATATATATATATATATATATATATATATATATATATATATTTATGTAATACTTTTAAATAAGAATATTCAATAAATATTTTTTAAAATAGAATTTCATAAAAATGCATATTTTTTAAAATTATTAGTAAAATTATGTAAATAAAAGAAAATAGTAGCAGTTTAGTAAATTATTTGATTGGGAGTGACAACACAAAAATAGTTCAGTTAGTATAGGCTTCAAATAGAAATATGTAATAAGTAGTTAAAAAAAAAGTAAATAGTACCTATAGTAAACAAATTTACTTATTAGTTTTTAATTTGGAACAAAAAACTAAAATAACGTTGTTTTAAATTTTTGGTAAAATGCACAACCAATTTAGTGATATTGTATTATAGCCCGAGTTAAATATGAAACAATTAAAAAAAAAAAACAGGATTGCAATTATAAATTAATTCATTTTTACAAATTGAATTTATCTTATGATTTAAGTTTTTTAATATATAAAATGAATTGGAATTATGGAACTATACATGGACTTAATTATTTTTATGTTCATTTGACAAAAAGACTTGTGAATTACATTTTTTTTGTTTTTGAAGAACTCGAATATTAATTATGAATAAATTTATATTGTAAGTGAATTGGATTAGCTGTAGTGATAAAAATGTATAGGAATATAATTTTAAAATTTACTGATGTACTCTTTTTTGATCTTTGTGAGGTTGTACCAGTGGCGTGCGGTGGGTTATCAGGCAGAATGTACAGAGAATAATAATAAAAGAATAAAAGTGTACATACAACATTTGCAAAATGCGCCGACAAAACGACCGTTTATTGCATGTGCAGAGTCGGCACTGCAAACAGTTTTAATGCACGTAGCAAAAATAGAACAAAGCGTTTCTTGTGTTTGGTCAGCTGATTAAATGAAATTTATTAGGAAATTTATTTTTGAACTTTTTAAAACATTTGAAATTTATAAGTTCAACTAATTTTAGGAAACTCAGATTTTCAAAACGAACGTCCAGAATTTTTCCTGCATATCATGACGATTATAGTGCTTTTAAAAAAACTAGCCATATGGTTTTACAGGTTAATTTCTATACTTTCTGTAAGACACATTTAAATTTAAAATTTCAAAACTATTTTTTCAGTAACTTATAGTATTTCGTGTTTGTTGATTGTAGAGCGATGTGTTTAAGATAGGCTACGATGTAGTATTATTCATTTTTCTACTACTATTAACTGAAATTGTTCTGTTGAAATTCGTTTACTTTTTGTCTGACTCAACAAAATTGTTTTTTAGCCTATTATTTCAAACATCATCATAAAACATCACCAAACTTAGTCACAAAGATATTACACTTTCATAGATATATCTATGGTTAATTAACAAATAACTCATTTTAAATGACACTAAATGACGTCCCTTGATATTAGTGAAAATATTTATTTCAAATTTCAAATAAAAAAAAGCACTGTCTCGCGTGAGTTCTCGCTATCATACACCGGACAAAACACCGTACGTTCGGGTGTTTGTGAATGCGTACGAGTAGCACAAGGAGCTGCACGAGGAGCACTCCTAGTTCCGAATATGTATAGGTGGCAAGTGAATTGGCTCAACATTGCAATATATGCTGCTTTGCTTCAAATCGGAGAGCTATCGCAGCTCTGGCGGCCTGGACAACTTCATGGTGTGCAACAAAATACCTGCACCTAGTGGCTCATATAAGGCCTGATTTCCCGTTACTGCACACACGCCAAAACTCCCTAAGTTCGTCTGCTTATGAATGTGCTACGAGGTGCAGAACTTAAGGCAGCACGCACTGCCGGAATACAGACAAACGAATTGGCACAATATCTGAATGTGTTGAATTATAAAAAATTTGGTGCAGAAAATTATTGACTCTCTCAATTTTAATTTTTGCAGGCTGTGCAGTGCACACCCTGCACATATGGACTGCACGCCACTGGGTTGTGCAATGTCATGGAGAAATTTATAACAACTATTTATATTTTATAGAAATTTGGAATTAAATTTTGAAGAGAATACACGAATGAATGTGTATTATATATTTAGTTAAATTTTTTAATTATACGGTTGTGAATTAACTAAGATATATTTTTGGACACATTTTGAATATTGTTTTGTCAGCTTTCTAAAAAACAGAATTAAGGTTACTTCAGGAGAAATACCATACAGTTTTTAAAAATTAATATTATATTAAATTAGAAAATTGGCAAAAGTTAATTTTATTATTATTAGTAATTTAAAAAAAACCTAAGTGTATGAATTAATGTGGTAAATAAATTTAAGTTGTATATTTTTCAAAATAAATGAAAACCTAAATTATGCAAAATGTCATGTCATATGGAGTTAAATTTTTGAAAATCTGTTTGACGTATATAATACATTTTTCGTAGTAATATATAAACTTCAATAAAAAATTTTTTTCGTTTATTTGATTAAAAATAATAGTTTTTGGAATTATTCTATAAATGAATAAAAATTATTCTTAACTTGTAAATTCACAATAAAAATACATAAAATATTTTTGATTGTCATATGTAGTGAAATAATTTTAGGGAATTGTTTTATCCAAAAAACTAAACATTAATTGTACTAAATCAAAAAATATTATAAATCTTTTTATGTACTGAGGCAATTTATAAATATATACATAAGGTATACTTAAAATATTTTATTTGATAGTTTAACTTGAAGTGATTGCTTGGGGATAATATCAATCACCTTATAAATCAAATTAATAGAAGCATATTTATTTAGTCTACTTAATAACGAGGAACACCGATAATTTAAAGTACTTTTAAGAGTGTGAAAGCGCTGATAGGAAGCAGATACAAAGTGTCAAAAATCAAATGTAAAAATTATGAATTATAACACCTAATGCGGTATACAGTCACAACCACAGCCATAAGCTAAACACTTATTTCCCATGTATACTTAAAACAAGATGATCTCACCACTTTTACTTATATATGTATGGTACAAATATGATGCAAATATACTCGTACCAGTGGCGTTACATTTGCATAATTTTTGATAAATTTGTAAAGTTAGCTTCTTAATTTTTATTTTATATCTAAGTGGGTTTTTGTAAATAATTATTGTTCCTTTTAAATTTATTTAATAAATTATTAGTTCTTAATATTTATAAATTTAATATAAAACTATATTTTAAAATAATTTTAGTGTAAATTATTTGAATAAAATTTACATATTATTTTATGATGATTGATAGAATTAATGTTGTTGGTAAAGATATGAATCTTGTGTTGAATGTTGATAAGTGCAAAGTTTTAGTTTTTGAGAAAGGTGATTTGATGACTGAATGTAATGTACATATTGACGGTGCACGTTTAGAGCAGGTAGATGAATTTGTGTATTTGGGTAGTTTGCTGTCTAGAGATGGCCGTTTTGATCGTGAAATTGAAAGGAGAGTAAATGCTGGTTGTAAGGTTTTGGGTGCTTTGGGAACTTTTGCTAGGAATGTAAATGTTTCAAAAGAAGCCCGTTTAAGTATATACAATGCAGTTTTGGTGCCTACGGTGATGTATGGTAGTGAATGTTGGGTTTGGTTGCAAAAGCATAAACGGAAAATGACTGCTGTGGAAATGAGATTTTTACGTGGGGTATGTGGTGTAACTAGGAGAGATCGGGTACGAAATAGACTAGTGTATGATGAGTGTGAAATTGAAAAAAATGTAGCAAAAGTTGGTGTTAGTCAGTTAAGATGGTTCGGACATGTTGAGCGAATGTCTAATGAACGTTTGGTTAAAAAGATTTATTTGAATGATTTTGATGGTTTACGTTTGCGTGGACGTCCAATGAGTAGTTGGAGTGATATGATTGAGAGTGTTTTGCGTGAGCGAAAGTTTCCAAGTAGTAGGAATAGAAGAGCATGTATGAGAGGAATTATGAATGTGGATGAAGCGAAAGTTGCTTGTTTGGATAGGAGTGTTTGGAGGCGACTGATTTCGGGATAATGAAAAGAGTTTGTGCCACACCCTTTTGGGTATATGGCGTGATTGTGTATGTATGTATGTATGTATGTAAAAAAATAAGATAATTAAAATTTTATAAACTATTTAGATATTACTATATCATTATGTATATGTTTTTTTTTTTTAATTATTTATTAAATTCTTGGTAGAATATTTTGACAATAATTTTCATAAATATCACCAGGTTTTTTTTTTATTTTTGATTACAGGATATATTTAGAAATTTTTATGAGAAATTAACATGTAAGAAATTATTCCACTGAATAGTCTCATTCCTATAAACTAGAAATTATGTAAATTAATTTAAAAATATCACCAGAATGAATAAATATAATTACGTTGTCACATTGAAACTAAGAGAAACAAAAATTTTAAAATGCTTTTTTTAGAAAAATTGTAGTACTTTTACGTTTGTCACTTTTCTATTGGAGCTGCTAAATGATTTTTTATAAATTAATCATAGGTAACATAAGTAACAGGAATCCAAGGAAGCACGCCATTGCTGCAAGTGTTTCGAAGTAAAACGATGAGTTGCACTTGAGTTGGGGGTTATGCGGTTATGGGTGCGAACATACACACAAATACCAAGTCGTTGGTATATTTGATGTCGGACGCTGTACTTACTTGCTTATAATGTACCTACCTACTTAAGACAGTCGCTAATGTACTACTATAATCTGGTGATGTGGCGTGGCGTGGTGGCTGGCGGTGTAAACGGTTTGCCGGTGGCCTACACTACAGTACGAGCACTTGGTCCACCACGCACTACTCCATGTAGTCTCAAGGTGAAGGTTACGTATTCTCAACTCGCCGATGCTTTCCCATATAGCTAGCTATCTGGCTTGGCTTGACCTGCTCTAACTCTCTTAATAGTCATTGTCGGCGCTAATTGCTAGTGCGAAATTTTTTACATATTACTCTCATAGTTTCCAGAAAGAATGTTTATAAATGTTTTACTACATCAAATACGTGATTATAAGGAAAATCACATTTGTATTAACAATTGAACGTTGATACAAGTTACTGTTGTTTCATTCACATTCGTGGTGTCTTTTATACATACTCTCTTTTATTCTTATCACGTAAAACACTCGCAATCATATCTCTCCATTTATTCATTTTACAATTTGACACTTTTCGTACACCAATCTATGTATATATCGTACCCGATTCCTTCTAGTTAAATTATCATAGTAATATCGTATCATTGTACCCATATGAACGAAGAGACGATGAAAATATAAAATATGAAATGTATAAGATGATTACGTTTTTTTGCCCTATTGTGGAAAACACTTTTATTATTAGTGCTATAAAATTATGGAATATAATAGAAGTTTCGTTTGTTTTCTTTTCCAAACAATATGTGTGGTGTAAACTGATCTTAAATTGTTTTGTTATTTTCTAGTAATTCGTTGGACGATTTTTGTTTTGTATTATAACATGAAAAACAAACAAATATTGGAATAAAACAGCTTTAGGATCTAGTTCTGTAATAATTTATTATTAAATGTGCGTCTTCACAAGGAAAAAATTAGAAATGACATTTATAGTAAATGAACAGAACATAGAAACAAGTTAATAGATAAGAAATAAATAACTAGATTAAATAAATTTCTTATTAAAAGAAGCCAAATTTTATTTAAATCAAATTGATAACTGTTCGGACCAGGCATTGCCATCTGTTGGCAACTGGCTAATGTTCAAGTTTCGTTATCATGTTAAGACCGCTGTGCCATCTGTTGGCTACTAGCGCGTACAAATCGCAACACATTTCATATTCTTATCATGCTTCGTATGACGCCCGCTTTCAGTACTAGTTTCGCTTTGCATCCGCAAGCATTCAAAAGAGTCCATATCCGGCCGTGAACGAGTCAACATCTCTACGCTGTGCTGTTAAACAAAACGCACATTTCATCTCATCAAATATCATCCGCCGCAAGTATTCTTTATTTTCTACGTCGTTTGTACTAAGCACACAAGTTATGCTACGTTATTCTCGCTTACGGACGGCTTGTAGTGTGATTCTGTCAATACGTATTGAAATATTATCGCTCGCTTAAAACACGCATGGTTTTATATACGCTAGCTTGCACCACGCTATTTACTATATCAAATATATTCGCTTTTCATTCGCTATTCTACACATATTACGCAGAAGTATATCATTTCTACTATTAATTGTGATTAACTGATTGCAAATTACAAGATATCACATTTCCGCATATTTTACCAAACACGTGTTGGAACTAACCTCAAATATTCAGTTAAGTACAACATATTTTATTCTTTTTGATTTACATGATATTATTTACAATTACAAACGCTTGTATACCTGTTACACATAGAATTATTCCAATTCTATGCGCTTGCAGTATCATTATTCCGCATTTATGTACTTTGCTTACATTATTGTCTCATCACTCGCATTTCTCATTCACGCTTGCATTTTGTGTTTGCAACATTTATTCTCATATTTAGTTGCAGATTCTTCTCTTTATTTGTGCTTTATTAATTGTTCTGGAAGCTTATTAACACTAATTCTCGCTCAACACTCGTTGAAGATCTGACGATCTATACACATTCACGCATAGCTCCAAACACGCACCGCAGAAGCACCAAGCTTACGTTAATTGAAGTACACGCATCTGAAAGCTCTCAGTAACTACACAATCGTACGCTGAATTGTAAGGTATCTAACCGCATATTCATTACGGATCTGTACTACATTATATAAACGTAAGTTGCTTTGCATTATTCATTATAATCGTGCAGTAATTGTGCTGACACTTGACTTGCTACAAGTTATTGGTTTAATTCACCTCGCCTACCGTCCCGCACTCCTATACCTCAGTTGTGGGCCAACCTCTTTCCTCATTTCTTCCTAGAGCTACCACTTCTTGTACAAGCCCTATCTATCGCTCGGATAGGTGAAGATCGTCTCTGATCCTTATCCATCCTCTTATTTATCTCTTAATTAGTTCTATTCAGCAAGTTACGCACGCTTACTTCTTATTTACGCCGCAATACAGTCCACTAGCTCGCTACATCACCGCACACACGCCGCATCGCCTTTTTTAGGAACTCGAGCACTTGCCCACAGACACAACTAGTGTTTCGTGGTCGCCAAGCCAGCACCGGGTCCCAACATTTGGTCCTTCGAGCCGGATGGGCGGGTCACAACCCTAGTGACGTGTGCCCCATCATTTGGACCTACGATCACCGGATGGGCAGGTCACAACCTGTTGACGTGTGCCCCATCATTTGAACCTTTGCACCGAATGGGCAGGTTACAACCTACGCTACGTGTGCACCATCATTTGAACCTTCGATAGCCGCTAGGCAAGTCACAACTCGTTTGACGTCTTCATCTTTGATCATTTGCCCTCTGAACATGATCAAACGCTATATTTACGCATTCTAAACGCAATTCGCTTCTCAGTCGCCACGCTGTGCACATACAATGCACATCAGCTGTCGCAACATTTGCTCATCAGCAGCAACCGCTATCTGACGTTCAACTGGAACTCGCAACGCATGCTCATCAGCAGCAACCGCTATCTGACGTTCAACTGGAACTCGCATCGCACGCTCATCAGTAGCAAACGCAGATACTACGTTCAACAAGAACTCGTATCATTTGCTCATCAGCAGCAACCGCATATACTACGTTCAACAAGAACTGGTATCACTCGCTCATCAGTAGCAACCGCATATACTACGTTCAACAAGAACTGGTATCACTCGCTCATCTGTAGCAAACGCTTATATACTACGTTCAACTCGAACTAGTATCATTCGCTCATCAGCAGCAACCGCAAATACTACGTTCAACAAGAACTAGTATCATTCGCTCATCAGCAGCAAACGCTATCACGTTCATCTAGAACTCGCAACGCACGCTCATCAGAAGCAAACGCTATCACGTTCATCTAGAACTCGCAACGCACGCTCATCAGCAGCAAACGCATATCACGTTCAACACGAACACGCTTCATTCGCTCATCAGCAGCTAACGCATGCAAACGCATATCACGTTCAACTAGAACTCGCTCACTCGCTCATTCAAACTATAAACGCATATATTCAAGTTCAACAAGAACTCGCATCGCACGCTCATACGAAGCCAACGCATCTATATCGCTATATTTTATTCAAACCGCAATTCGCATTACATTCTCATCATGACTGAGTTACTAGCTCCGTCTGTACGCCGCAAGTTTTGTCAACTGTTTGTAGACAATCTACAGTCTCTAATCACACAGGCTGCAGATCCACAAAAGGTCACAGAAGCACGCTCCCAGTTTAAGTTGCTTCCGAAACGCATTCGTGAATTTGAAGACCATCACACTCAAATCATGATCCATTCAAGTAACATTACCAAACAGGATCAGCTTTACTCTGAATACAATGACTTCATGGATTCTGTACGTGTCATACAAGCAGCATTCACGCAACCTCCATTCTACGAGCAACCGGCTCTGGATACTAGCGTTGCAAATACCGCATTTAGATCGCAGACGTCGTCACAGTCATACACGCACGCAAAACTTCCGAAATTGGATTTACCTCAATTTTCTGGTGAGATCGCTAATTGGAACTCGTTTTTTGATATATTTTGCAGCTCAGTCCATGACAATGACAGTCTACGACCAGTTCAAAAATTCCAATATTTAAAATCTATTGTAAAAGAAGAACCGCTCGCTTTAATCAAGAACTTATCGCTCACAGATGATAATTACTCGATCGCTATTCAATTATTAACTGATCGCTACGCTCAAAGAAGATTAATATCATCTTATCATATTCAAGCGCTAATAGAATTGCCAAAGCCAATTCCAATGACTTATGATGACGCCACAACATTCATTGCTGCAATTAGAGAGCACACTGAAGCATTAAGGGCAAATCACGAACCTGTCGATGAATGGAGTCCAGTATTAACTTTCATTCTGCTCACTAAACTCGACACAAAAATTCGCAACAGCTTTGAACGCAATTTATCTAAAGATAATTTACCTAATCTCGCTGATTTCTTAGATTTTTTAGATAAATTCATACAATCTCAGCAGTGGCAATGTATTGGCAAACCATTCACTCAAGCAGATACATCTCGATCCTCCGATCAGACAAATCGCACGTCATTTAAGACAAATCGCACATCACTCAATCCAAATCGCACGACATTCAATACATCATCATTTGTATCAACTGTAAACACAAGTAAGTGTATCGCTTGTTCCAATCCGCATGCACTGTACAAATGTTTCAAGTTTCAATCTATGGAACCAACCAAGCGATTTGAGATGATACGCACCAACAACTGTTGCCGTAACTGCTTATCAGCAATACATGCTACGTCTACTTGCAAATCAAAATTCAACTGTCGCAAATGCAATAAACGACATCACACGCTCCTGCACTTTGAACGAGTTGAAAAGTCAACAAACGCTTTAAGTCAGCCGCAAGTTGCGGACAACGCAATCAACAACAGTCCGTCAACTTCTCCTTTGCCTATGATAGCAGGTACAACTCGTACTTCATCATTTTCGCACAGCACGACAGTTTCAGCAGTTCTGTTAGGTACAGCTATTGTACGTATTCAAGATTCACTAGGATCATGGCAATCAGTACGTGCACTTTTAGATAGTGGAAGCGAATCTTCATACATTTCTGAAAATTGTTCCAATCGTCTACAATTACCAATACATTCTGCAAACATCGTCGTTTCAGGATTTGGAAACGCTACAGCTCTGAACAACGTTCGAGGCACTACAACAATTTGTCTATGCTCTTCGCACAACGCTTCATCAGCATACACGCTCTCCGCAGTCATTGTTTCGCAAATCATCCAAGATTTACCAAAGGCGCAACTTTCTTCCGATTTACTTCGCCAATTTCAACATCTACAGTTAGCTGATCCAGACTTTGTGACACCGGCGCCCATTGAATTGTTAATTGGTGCTGATCTATACTTCAATCTTCTCACTGGTCACAAGCAAACCACTGCGAATGGTCCGACCGCTATTGACACCTCATTGGGTTGGATTGTTTCTGGACCAATCTGTTCGCTAACCGCATCAACCGTTACCACATGTTTAACGGTTCAGAACTCGTTTTCGCCAGCATTATCGGAAATTTCGGAACGTGAAGACGCTGCCACGATCGCTACATTGTCAAGTTTAGATCATCTATCCAACAATATCTTTTCATCTCAGCATAGAAGATTAGAATCAGGACGCTATATGATTCCGCTTTCTCTTAAAGAATATCCTCCTAAGTTAGGAAATTCATACGCGAACGCACTTATATGTTTTAATATTTTTCAATGTCGCCTACCATCTGACAGTCACTTACAATTGGAATATTGCAAATATATTGCTGATTACTTAGAACAAAATCACTTGTTATTATCTCGCTTAATAAAATATTTGTTAGACACCGTAACATTGTCTTTCTTTAATATTTTAGCGTCGTCCGATTCTACAATCACTCTGTCATGGGTTCGGACACCACCATACAAATGGAAAACTTTTGTAACCAGCCAAGTTTCTGAAATTCAACAGAATCTTCTGCAAAATATGTGGCATCATATTTCGTCGGAAGACAATCCTGCTGACTATAAACTTCTACATCAATATTCCAACTTAAATCACCTGTTAAGTATTACTGCACTCTGCACCAGATTTTACAAAAGGTTAAAATTGAAGGAAGCAATATCATCGCCTGCACTATTAGCATCAGAACTCGATAACGCCTCAATCACATGGGTGAAAATTACGCAACTTGAAGCATTCGCTGATGACATCGCAAAATTTGAGAATAAAATTCGAAATTCCAGTCTAAGTGTTTCTCATAAACAACCTATACTGCTACCATTACGTCATCGCTTAACCGATCTTGTCATCGATTATTATCATCAGAAATATCTTCACTCATCGCCAACAACATTTCAAGCAATTTTAAATCGCCGATTTTGGATTGTAGGTGCTCGCCGTCTGATTCGCAGTTATTCTGTAAAATGCATCAAATCCTTCCGCTGTCATCCTATTGGAATCAATTCTAATATGGGCAACTTACCAGATCATGAATATCGGAAATCAAATACCAATCTTCTACGCCGCTGGCACCTGTTACACAATGTCTTACAATCATTTTGGAACCTATGGCATGCCGAATCTCTCAACACACTTCAGCAAAGATTAAATTAGACACGCTCTACCGTTAATCTTCAACCTGATCAACTCGTGATCATCAATACGATCTACTACTTCCCCTTCAGTGGAAGCTAGCTTGAATCATTAAGGTTCACCCAGGAAGATAACGTAGCTAGAGTAGCTCAAGTCCGAACCGCTTCTGGAGTATTAACAAGATCCGTTGTCGAACTGTGACCACTCTTGTGATCCTAAAAAACTCCGTTTTTGGCCGGCCGGCATGTTCGGACCAGGCATTGCCATCTGTTGGCAACTGGCTAATGTTCAAGTTTCGTTATCATGTTAAGACCGCTGTGCCATCTGTTGGCTACTAGCGCGTACAAATCGCAACACATTTCATATTCTTATCATGCTTCGTATGACGCCCGCTTTCAGTACTAGTTTCGCTTTGCATCCGCAAGCATTCAAAAGAGTCCATATCCGGCCGTGAACGAGTCAACATCTCTACGCTGTGCTGTTAAACAAAACGCACATTTCATCTCATCAAATATCATCCGCCGCAAGTATTCTTTATTTTCTACGTCGTTTGTACTAAGCACACAAGTTATGCTACGTTATTCTCGCTTACGGACGGCTTGTAGTGTGATTCTGTCAATACGTATTGAAATATTATCGCTCGCTTAAAACACGCATGGTTTTATATACGCTAGCTTGCACCACGCTATTTACTATATCAAATATATTCGCTTTTCATTCGCTATTCTACACATATTACGCAGAAGTATATCATTTCTACTATTAATTGTGATTAACTGATTGCAAATTACAAGATATCACATTTCCGCATATTTTACCAAACACGTGTTGGAACTAACCTCAAATATTCAGTTAAGTACAACATATTTTATTCTTTTTGATTTACATGATATTATTTACAATTACAAACGCTTGTATACCTGTTACACATAGAATTATTCCAATTCTATGCGCTTGCAGTATCATTATTCCGCATTTATGTACTTTGCTTACATTATTGTCTCATCACTCGCATTTCTCATTCACGCTTGCATTTTGTGTTTGCAACATTTATTCTCATATTTAGTTGCAGATTCTTCTCTTTATTTGTGCTTTATTAATTGTTCTGGAAGCTTATTAACACTAATTCTCGCTCAACACTCGTTGAAGATCTGACGATCTATACACATTCACGCATAGCTCCAAACACGCACCGCAGAAGCACCAAGCTTACGTTAATTGAAGTACACGCATCTGAAAGCTCTCAGTAACTACACAATCGTACGCTGAATTGTAAGGTATCTAACCGCATATTCATTACGGATCTGTACTACATTATATAAACGTAAGTTGCTTTGCATTATTCATTATAATCGTGCAGTAATTGTGCTGACACTTGACTTGCTACAAGTTATTGGTTTAATTCACCTCGCCTACCGTCCCGCACTCCTATACCTCAGTTGTGGGCCAACCTCTTTCCTCATTTCTTCCTAGAGCTACCACTTCTTGTACAAGCCCTATCTATCGCTCGGATAGGTGAAGATCGTCTCTGATCCTTATCCATCCTCTTATTTATCTCTTAATTAGTTCTATTCAGCAAGTTACGCACGCTTACTTCTTATTTACGCCGCAATACAGTCCACTAGCTCGCTACATCACCGCACACACGCCGCATCGCCTTTTTTAGGAACTCGAGCACTTGCCCACAGACACAACTAGTGTTTCGTGGTCGCCAAGCCAGCACCGGGTCCCAACAATAACATCAACCAGTGTGAAAGCACTGATTTAAATAAAATTTAGCTTTTTTTTAATCAAAAATTTATAAATTTGATGATTTAGTTACTTATTTGTTTCCTAGTAACTTGTTTCTATATTCTATTTATTTACTATAAAATGTCATTTCTATCTTTTTTACCTGATGAAGACGCACGTTCAGTTCGTCGAAACGTTGATTTATTAATAAATTATTACAGAACTACAACCTAAAGTCATTTTATTCTAATATAATGAGTTTTGAAAGATTTCTTACTATGTTACAAACAAATGCAATTACAGAAAATTGTATAATATTGTTTGTCGTTCTTTAGTTACAACACAGTTTTTTTTTTTTTTGTAAACGAAAAAAATTGTAAGAAGACAAGAAAAGTTAATAATTTGCATATTAGTTTCATAAGTAATATAATAATCTTGTTTAGCAGTTTATAATTAATATAAAATGAAAACCATAAACCAGATTTAGTAATTCTAAAAACAAAATAAAGTTGTGAAGTTGCCAAGTGGCAAGTCAGAAGGCAGAGCAGGGCTGGACAGGTAACTCAGTTAGATACAACCGCAGGGCAAACGAAAAAATGACCACAAACTACGACAGAATTACTACCGCATGGCTTGTATGGGATACTGTTTATCCAGTGCCCAGTATACGAGATACATACAGACTCGGACAGGTAAAAATCAGCTGCATAAATGTACGTTATATGTATAGCTAAGTTTCGAGGTGACACTCACTAAATAAACATAAATTTAAAGAGCTCATGAAATGATAAATGTATTCTACTATTACAAGCCTGTTTTTATCTTTTATTATTAACTTTATTATCTCTTTATTAAAATTTCACTTTCGTTTGAAACTAGATTTTTTTCATTATTTTCTATATTATGTTACTTTATTTTTCTTAAATTTTGTGGAAAATTTTATATACTGTATTTAAAATATTACCAATTTTTTCTTTTCATATATTTTAATTATTTATGCTGTAATTTGTAAATTATTTATATCTTAAATTTTTCTTGCATTTAGTATTAGGAAAATTGATGAAAAAATAAATATTGTAATATTTTAGTTTTAATATTATTTAAAAATAAAATAGGTATATTTGTATTTGATATTTATCGAATTTATTATAAAAATAAATTGGCATGCTTGAAAATATTTTTTGAGAATAATATCAATAAAAACGGACCAAATACGAATTGATATCAATAAATTCAATACGTGTTTGTTGCTAATATTTGCTAATTTGATATGTATCAGTTATCAGAAATTTGAAACAATTGGGGCTTTATTTGATAAGACATTTTATGTCACTTATCTCAATAAAAGTAATAAAGATAACATATTATAATTAACATAAATTTTTGATAGGTTTCAACCGATGATAATCAGAAAAAACTGAATACATTTTTTTGTATAAACTTGGAGATTGCAAACTTTTTTTTAGCAAATTTTCAAGGACTAATGAACGAATCTGTTTAGGTTCTTGAGTATTTTTTCACACTGCCATATAATTTAAATTTTATGAAAATATTATTGTACTTGTCTATTCAAGTTTATTCTACTTTTAAAACATCAAATAGTTTACGACTTTTTTGGTAAAAAAAATATTGTCTTATACTTATATCAAAAACTGATCTGGAGAAATTCCAAGCGGATTATCGAATTACAGATGATCATAAATAAATACCAATCTATATATAGATAGAGTTTATATAAAATGTATGTAGTATAGCATATAGGTACACGTACATATATATTACCAATAAAGGTATATAAATGAGGATCTTAGGTAGAAGCTTTATAAATTATACAACAAACCGAAAACGAAAGAAAAAAAAAAACGCTTCAAATGTTGTTTCTGTGTTATTTCAAATTTTTCCCATTGACATGTGTGCACTGCGGTGAATAGTACTAGCTACGAGCTGTACAGCGTCTAGATGGTCCCAAAGGCATTTAATTTCCTAAACGAATATAATTTAGATTCATGAATACGGCCTTATCGGAAACAAGCTTTCGTCTCTAATCAGTTCATGCCTATTTTTAAGAAGGGGTGCACACTGTGCACAGCACACACAGCCTATACTACCACATACTATACACTTTGTTCTTTACTATTTATTTACTTTTCTACGATAACTTTATTTATGCGTCCTAGAAGAAGCATTCGTTTATAATTTATTACAATTATAAGAATATTGTTAATGTAAAATTATTGTAACTAAACAAAATTATTTTCTAGAATATTCACTTTCTTGTTATTCACATTATTTTAGATTTTACTATAATTAAAATATAATTTGAAACTTTTTTATTAGTTTATAAGTGATTATATATATATATATATATATATATATATATATATATATATATATATATACAGTAGTAAAAAATCTTTCAGAACTCATTATATAAAACAAAACTGCTATATGTTCAAGTTCTGTATTAAAATTTATTTATAATCGACGTTTCAACGAAACTCAATGGTAATGTATTTGTACCAGTTTTTCCCTGATGAAGACGAGCGTTGAGTTTCGTCGAAACATAGATTATTACAAAAATTTAATACAGAACTTGAACCTAAAGCAGTTTTATTTTATATATATGTAGTATTTAGTGAAAAAAACTTTTATATGAATTTTTTAAATGTTTTAAAAATTTGATTAATAACAGAAAAAATGCATTTTGCATATTTTAAATGTTACTATATAAATTTATTATATACAAAATTGAAGTGATTGAAATTTACTTATCTGCATTTTTTGCTATATTTTTTTTTAATATTGTATTACGTTTTAATTTTTTTTTATAAATTTATGTGGTTTATAAAATAGCAAAAACATATTTAATAAATAAATATAAGTTTCCTAAAATGGTATATGAAACTACATATTCGAGATATTGAATAATATTGTTTTAATAACAAAATTATTATTGAAAAAGGGCGTTACGTTTTAGATTTATAATAAATATTATATTTTTATTTAAATATTGATTCTAATGCCGGACGAACTTGGGACCTATGTGATACCAGTCTGATAAACAACGGTTGACTGTAAAACAATTTATGTAAATAATAAATTTTACAGTAACAAATTTCTGGTATTGTATAAAAATGTTGCTTGTCGATTTTATGATGATAATTGTGAATATTATAAACGTGAAAATAAAGTGCTTAAAACGCCGAATATTTTTTTAAACAATTACGTACTTATATATGGGCTGTGGCAGAAAAATTGTACATGCCCACAAATTAGCTTAAAATTTTTTTTTTTAAATAATTTTTAGTTAGTTTTAATATGAAAATAAAAAAATAATGATACATACCTTATATTATTGAAAAATTATCTTTTCTCGTAATATATTTTTAAAATATTGGTTGGTATTATATACAATATTAGTTTTAAACTAAAATACTCAAAACTGAGCTTGTAATATCAGACATTAAGTAAACCATGTACTAATATTAGATTTATCTAAATTTATAATATTTCTAAATCTCGTTAATTCTGAATGTATAATTATTTAAAAATAATATTTTTAATGGTGAGGTTTTAAGATTTATATATAAACTAATGCAAAATCGTAAACAAATATCGAGTTTTCTTATTATATAAATAATTCTGCACTGCAATAAAATTTGTGATATTCTTTTGTTGAAATTAAATAGCAATTAATGATAATCGGCAAGAATTATAATATTGCAGAAACTAAACATAAAAAAACATATATAAACATATTTTGAAAAGACTTGAAATTATGTTTCGGCAACAAATTATTTCCGAGTGATAAAATCGGAATTTTTATTCAGAAAAACAGCCGAGTAATTTTGGATATCCCTGTGTCGGGGTGGCGCTAACGGCTTAGTGAATGACTAACACAAGCCGATGATCGGCAACTAAAACAGAAAGACACATTACAAAGGCCTAGAAAAGTAAACAGACAGCTAGAGTGTGAGAGCGAGCTGTCCCAGGGCTTGCTTGGGTCTTGCTACATCTGCAGACCGAAGAACGCATCGGCATCAGTTGCTCAGTTTCGTTTTCCACTGTGCATAGTGCAGCAGCATGCACCGTGCATCGTTCTTTGACTAAATAGCAATCACTAAAACACGAAATTTCAATTAAACAAACACATATAGTAATGAGAACGCTACAGATTTATGCCTATGACATTTGATCGCTAAGCGGTTTTAACTACTTACGCTACACCGCTGGACGATGCACGATGCACGCTGCACGCGAACTTCATATCTTTTACTCTAACATGTTTATAATTATGCTTTCATTTACATTATTTTTAACTTTACGTACGGCTTCATTTGCCGCATTACTCCTCTATAAATTTTACTTTAACTTATATTGGAAAATTGTGAAGGTTGTAAATTTAGATTCGGTATTGTTTATAAAGTCAATATTCAATATCAGCAAATCATATCAGCATATTATGATTATAAAAGCAACTAAAAATAACATCAAAATATCTGTAATAATTGTAAAAAAATTGAAAAAAATTTGTAAATAAATATTTTTTTAAAATAAATCATTTCTTCTATTTTGCAAAAATATATTAAATTAAAGTTTAATTTAAACAAAAACTCTAGAATTTTGTATATTTTTTTTTACAGATTAAGTTTATAAATTTTAAAAGTAAGAAATTTGTAATAATATTTTATCTTATGTAGGCGATGACTTTTGTCACCTGACCAGTTTATATATGGTATATTTAACGAAACAGAAAGCGTTTATTATAGCAAACTTGATTGTTATAGTATATTACAATACGAGGTCGGTAAGTGTACTACTCTAATAGATTCGAAGAAAGGTTTGAAAAAGCAAGATGAAATTGATCTAACTCAATTTACAAGATTCTGTTATTTGCACTTAATAAATATGTATCTAATACTGTTTTTATTACGATTTTCGCAAATATCGAAATAAAAATTTTGATTAAAAATATATAGTTAATTTTTTATTTTTTGGAGAAATTTTTTTTTGGTAATTTTTTTGTGGTGTGCCATTAAAAAATACATTTAGTCCTAAATTTTTACCCTTTTACCACCAACCCCTACTTTTTAATAGCATTTTATATTTTTTAACCCCGGTCGATAGCTGATCAATGGGGTTCCGTTTTACCAAACTCCTCCGCTTGGGAGCAGCATAATAGCAAGTTTTGTCGAGCGCAATTTTTCAAATACATTTTAAAAGTAAAGATTAAAAAGATATAATAAATTGGCTTAAAAGTTTTTTACGAAAAAATAAAATTTTTCAAATATATAATTAATTTTTCATAAATATTATAAATGTTGGATCATAACAAAGGTACAGTATTACTGTATTATAAATGTAAGTATTTTAAATATTATAAATGTACAGTATTACTGTATTATAATTTTTTTTTTCCTAAATAACTTTCAAACAAATTTATAATATCTTTTTAATGTTTATTTTTAAAATGTATTTGAAAAATTGCGCTCGACGAAAATTGCTATTATGCTGCTCCCAAGCGAAGGAGTTTGGCAAAACGGAACCCCATTAACACTTGATCAACTATCCCCGCCAGGGGTCTACCGGTGTCACTTCTCAAACCGTAAACAGCACGGAGTAGGGATGGGAGCGTTCTCCTGTTTCTCTTGCAATAAGCTGTATCTCACTTCTTACACAGTTTTCGTAATAATTTTTTCTTTTTCTTACGAAAGTAACAGGTTCCTCCACACAATTGAAATTTTTGAAAAACGCGTGTTAATACATATTAATTCATCTCTCTAATTGACTAATGTTTGTATGTATGTATGTATGTATGTATGTATGTTTCTGCAGCATCTCCTCCTAAACCCCAGAACCGATTTTGATGGGAGTGATGTCATTTTAATTGGTTCATTCCCTATTTGAGAATAGGCAAGTTTCATCTTTCTACGATTTCATCTTGGTTCTCAAAAATTTGAAAAATTATGTTTAATGCTAACCAGCAAATGTCAAATGACAGCGTAGTTGCGCAGCAACGCACAACGGGAAAGCTGCAGAAAGAAGAAAGTTATCTTTCAAATACTGAATTTTTGCGCAGTTTTGCAACAACGCGCGACGGGAACGCTAGTATATATATATATATATATATATATATATATAAATAAATAGATATTTACAGATATGCAAACAATGTGAACGACAGAGAGAAAATATGCGGTTGCTATGGAAACGAAATCAAAACAACAGCATTAGTTAGGTTGTTATAGAAACTTATTGACATAATAGCAAAATTCAATTTACGTGATCTGTCAACAATGCCTGTAAAATTTTTATTTGCATATGTACTTAAAATATTAAAATTACTACCTTTTTTACTAAAAATATTTGAATTTTATATTTAATTATTAGAATCTTATTTAAATTTTTATATTTAAGTATTTCAATGTATCAATTTTTGTTAATAGTTTGTGCTACTGTTTTTTACATTATGTGATTATATATAAATTTTTGCTTACCCATTTTAATTACACAAGTAATGTGGAATGCTGTATACTTTTTTTGTTTTATAATTTCTTAACAGTAAAGTTATTTTTTCGTATTACTTTGTTTTATATGCCTGCTAAAAATTATTATACAGGGTGTAACCGAATAACTATTCCTAATTTTCAGATATGATAGACTGCACTTAGAGAAACATTTTTTATTAATAAACTAGTGTCCGGAAATTTCTCGGTGCCAAGATACACTTAGATATCGTTAAAAACAATCTTAATCAAAACATCAAAGGGTAGTTAAGTTAAGGAACATTTTATTAGAAAAAATACGACCACCATTTTCGATACACAAGTTGTAACGATGTACAATCGACTGCAGAAAAAAAAAAAAAGAAAAAAAAAATTTCCGGACACTAGTTTATCAATAAAAAATGTTTCTTTATGTGCCCTCTATCATTTCTGAAAATTAGGAATAGTTATTCTGTTCCACCCTGTATAGGGTGTTTTATTATAACTTTCAAATTAATGCACGAACTGAAATTTGACGCAGACATACCTTTGTGTATGAGAAGCATGATTAGTGAAGACCAATTTTGTGTTTGCGGCAAATTGAGGCTGTAATCGATATATTGGTAAATATCTTCCGTAACATGGAGAGGCATATGCAGTTGTAAACGGTCTTAATACTAATGGCAACTACTTTCAACACTTACTATGAATTCATCATGCTTCTCATACGCTAAGATATAGAAATACCAGGGACCAAAATTTTTATAACGTACGATGAATAATTGTTTTAGTTTTTTTGTTGAAACGGTTGAATCTATAATTTTTATAAGTAAATCGAAAATTGTTGTAAGTTGTTAAGTGTAAGTTGCAAAGCCAAAGCGAAGAAATGCTCCAATTGTAATAGTGATATATGTATATGTAGTCTTTATATTCACAAGAAATTTACTCGCATACCTACATACAATTTGAATGGGTCAGTAATTGCTTTCAATTGTATAATATTAGCCTTGCCTTGAGTCATGACGTACCCATTTGAATTTTATTTGTTATAATTTCATCACTGTTAAATGCGATCATTATTTTAATTTCATCAACTTTTATTTATTACATACTGTTTTACTACATACATTAATTATTACTTTATTTCATTTAAAGAGATACATTGCCAATATAATACACCTATTTTCTTTATTTAAATATCGTTTATATTTTACACTGTAAAAAATAAATGTAAATTTACATTGATAATCTTAGTAATTTTACTATATTTTTTGTTGTAAATTTTGTAAATTATTGCAAATTTACCAGAAAGTTATTAAATTACAATAAAAAATATAATAAAATTACCATAATTATCAATGTGAATTACATTCATTTTTTACAGTGTATTTAACAAAAGTTTATTTTGATTTTTAAATACTTACAAATGTTTATAGAAATTTTAAGGAAAGAAATGGAAATGATCTTAATATTAAAGATATATAGGATATTAGCAAATTTATTATATGAATTTAGATAGCAACTGTTAAAAATAGTAATATCTTCATTTATGCTCTTTCGGCTTACGCGAATTCCTAGTTATGCTACTGATATTCATTTTTTTTGTAATAACTCTAAATTTTTATAATAACGCATTGTTTTATACGTACGTAATGTTTTATTATCAATAAATTAGCATTTTATTTGTTGATTTCTTGTCACACGACTAATGTTTTTTTGAGTTAGGCCGCCAATGCCGATGTTATCTATGGCTTAATTTCGGAGCATTACTATATTATTTCTTTAACACAATCAATAGTTCAATAATAAAAATTAAATTCTATCAAAGAAAATATATATATATATATATATATATATATATATATATATTACAATTCAAAATATTTAAATATAAAATTACTGTAAAATGTTACTGTTTTTGTAAAAATAATAAATAAAAAATAATAATTACATTATTATAAAAATTTCACATATAATATAATATTTAAAGAAGATATATGAACGGCATTGGTACTATTTAATAATATACTTAATGTTTGTGAAAATTTTTGTTTGTTTTTGAATTAATATACCGCGTTGTTTTGGAATATATCACAATAAATGTTGTTAAATACTTATTTCTTTCACGTGCTTATTAGAAACAGTTGTCGTGTTGCAATTTTTGAAATTTCAATTATATTATAAAAGTTGAAAATTTTATATTCAAATAGTTTGAAATTTTTTCAAGTTTTTTCGAAATAAATTAAATTTTGTACCATCTAACACGTTTCCACTTATCATAAAATTAATTTTATGGTTTAGTTGTAATACTACATACTGATTTAGAACTGCAATAGTATCTACTACCTTGTCAAAATACAATGGAAAATTTGTTAATAATGTAAATTTTTGAGTGCAATAAAATTAGCAATTAAAATCAAGCATTTGCGTTTGTTTTTTACAAGCTAGTTAACTAGTTAGTTTGGTTCTGAACAATTAATTTTAAGCTAAATAGGATAGTCCGAATGAAGTTGTATTTGAAATTTTCAGCATAATTGAGAATAGTATTGTAATGTTCAAATTTTCTTAACTATATTTTTATTTTTCCAAATTGAATTATAAAGATAAGAAAAATATCAAATTTAACTAGTCAGTGAATTACAAAAACTCATTGAAAATAATTCGCCATAACCACATGTAGGTAACACAATAATAGATTTAAAAGACAGAACGTGGGTAACAAGTGCATATAATATTGCAGATGTATGTATGTGGTAAGAGAAGCATATACCGTATGTACCGAATACCACATCATATTCAAGGGTCATTAGGCAACAATTACGTTACAGCAACATGTTGTCGACATGTAGATTCCCCGGTGAACTTTAATTCAATTACAAATTCCACCGCAGCGCCGCACAACCACACATATAACATCTGACATTTATTATCTCTCGGTATTATTCAAAATTGAACGCTGCGCTGAGCGCTCGCTAGCTCTCCTTCCTACGTATCTTCTGTAGTACCTATGGCTATGGTGGTAGTATAGCGGGTCGATTTAATGCTATTAATGGCTTTACGAAATATGTGGCCAAAACTGCGACTATTACAACCGATAATTGATGTTTGATTACGGACTTGTGCTCACTTTGTCATTCGATAACCGATTTAGTTTGCGAGATTTGGACTCTAGTCTAGATGATTAATTGGTTTGCCCTTTTGGCAGGTGCATGGCTATTCAATTTATTTATGAAAGTTTCAATTATAATTACGTTGGCTTTTAAAAACTATAGATTTCGGGTAAGGGGAAATATTTATAGCACGTAATGCTTCCTATCTTCAATTATTATTTTTTATAATTTATTAATCATACATGGGTCTTATAAAAACAATTACGAGCATACCATGAATTGTAAGTCTATATGAATATAATAGGGTCATCCAGTAAAAATTAAAATCAGCATTTTTAAATGTAAATCGAAACTTTATGCAAAATAAAATTATACGTATGTTTATATTTGATGTAATAATTAGCAAATTACAGTTTAAATGGTAAACCCATTTAAATAATGACGTCAGACGACCCGACCATTGATTACAATTAGCTGGAACTAGCAGAGATGCAGCTGAGGGCTGAGAAATACTAATATATAAAAATAAGAAAGTGGCTATTTATACTTACGGTATGTATACGCAATTGGTTATTTATACATACAGTATGTATACGCAATTGGCTATTTATACATACAGTATGTATACGCAATTGGCTATATTTATTTCCCTGATTTAATGATACTTTATAGTATATGTATTACTTTATTGAACAATGTTGTAAATAAATTTTAATAAATAAAACTATACATACATACATACACAATCACGTCATGTACCCAAAAGGGTGTGGCACAAAGTCTTTTCATCATTCCGAAATCAGTCGCCTCCAAACATTCCTATCCAAACAAGCAACTTTCGCTTCATCCACATTCATAATTCCTCTCATACATGCTCTTTTATTCCTACTACTTGGAAACTTTCGCTCACGCAAAACACTCTCAATCATACCACTCTAACTACTCACCGGACGTCTACGCAAACGTATACCATCAAAATCATTCAAATAAATCTTTTTAACCAGACGTTCATTAGACATTCGCTCAACATGTCCGAACCATCTTAACTGACTAACACCAACTTTTGCTACAACATTTTTTTCAATTTCACACTCATCATACACTAATCTATTTCGTACCCGATCTCTCCTCTTTACACCACATACCCCCCGTAAAAATCTCATTTCCACAGCAGTCATTTTCCGTTTATGCTTTTGCAACCAAACCTAACATTCACTACCATACATCAACGTAGGCACCAAAACTGCATTGTATATTCTCAATCGGGCCTCTTTGGAAACATTTACATTCTTAGCAAGAGTTCCCAAAGCACCCAAAACCTTACAACCAGCATTTACTCTCCTTTCAATTTCACGATCAAAACGGCCATCTCTAGACAGCAAACTACCCAAATACACAAATTCATCTACCTGCTCTAAACGTGTACCGTCAATATGTACATTACATTCAGTCATCAAATCACCTTTCTCAAAAACTAAAACTTTGCACTTATCAACATTCAACACAAGATTCATATCTTTACCAATAAAATTAATTCTATCAAAATAATAATTGTAATAATAGCACATACAATCAGTATGTATAAATAGCCAATTGCAAATACATATCGTATGTATAAATAGCCAGTTGTATACACATACTGTATGTATAAATAGCCAATTCCGTATACATACTATATGTATAAATATCCAATTTCTTATACATACTGTATGTATAAATAGCCAATTGCGTATACATACTGTATGTATAAATAGCCAATTGCGTATACATACCGTATGTATAAATAGCCCCATCCTAAAAATAAACGGCTACGGCGTAGTGGTTGGTAAGTTGAAACATTAAAATGTCAAAATATGAAGAACAAAAATAAATTTATATAAATGTATTTGCTGTTATTCAATAATTTCAGTATAAAACAATTTTCATTCATATTTTAAGAATACATATTAACTGCTGCTCATATATCTACTCATATAACTTCAACAAAATTTATAAAAGTCAGATTGACATTTCTAAACGTACTGAAGTTTGACACATTTTTAACGTTTATACTCGTATCTCTTTCTATATTATATCAAATCCTATATCTCATATTTAACCCTGGAAAGACCTGATTTAACCTTTGGTATAAGGTTAGGGGTGTGACGCCACAATATGAATTTTAGCAAATTCAACATTTTTTTCTCCGTATTTGCTCAATTTATTCTAAAATTTAAAAAATACCGGTCTCTTATTTTTAACTCTAGTTTAACATATAAAAATCCCAAATTTACTGAATGGGCCCATTTTTTTTTTTTAATAAGAAACCAGCTAAATGCAAGGGTTCTAAAAAAATTCAACTAGGGACTCCATTAAGCTTCATCCGCCACTGCATGTGTTTTAAATTTATATTAATATTTTATAATAATTTGAATCTTTATTTGACATATACATAACTTTGTCTTCGATACATTTTTATTATCTTTAATATAATTTCTTAAAAATAATAACTACGATTTTAGTGAAATTATTTTGAAAATAGCACTTGAAATGTAAGATATTTCTCGACTTATTTATACATACAACATACAATATATATATATATATATATATATATATATATATATATATATATATATATATATATAAATATATTTATATTTATATATGTAGTTTATTAATACCGATATATTATGTTAAGTAATTCAGTTCATCGCATCGTTCTTATTATGCTTTGGTATAGATATTGCGAAGAATGAAGAAAAAAGTTTTGTGCTGGAATCACATTCCTCATTTACACACCAACATATTTCAAATTTTATCTCGCCTCGCTTATATTTATACGCTCTATCGATATAATGAATTCATGTACATTGCAGTCAATCAGACATAAATGTGTTCTAACTTATATATCATAAACAAGTTTTTTTTTTTCGAAATGTAATTATAACATTGTGCTCTTCAAATTTATGTTTATTTATAGGCGATTTTCGCGATAGTGTCATATTGAATTTTATTTGAATTTTTATTCATTCTGCATTTTTCATAATTTTGTTTGTTAGAAACACGAGTCAATTTTTTTTAATTCTTTCCAAATGTTGGTTTTAGTACCAATAAAAATTATTTTCAGTATAATAGGATTAACAAACATAGTATACTCTATATAATTTTGAAAGATTGTGGGTTCGATTTCCATCAGATAACTGATTTTTTTCATTTAATATAGAAAATATTACATATAAACTTGTAATATTAACGAGATTAGAAGCATATGGATAAATTCATATATAGACAACTTTGACATTATCACATACACTGTAAAAAATATATATCTTAAATTTATGTAATTTTACATAGGTTTTAACAGTAAAAATAATAACATTTTCTAATTTTCTGTGATAATTAACGTAATATTACATTTTTATGAAAAATTACATTTACAAAACTTACATAAATTTTTTACAGTGTAAATATTAAAAAATAGAAATAAAAATTTCATGTTTTTTCTCCAAAAGTTGGCAACACTGTTAAAAAATTTAATTATATAATTTTTATGGGCAATGAAAAATATTTTTTTATTAATCTAGAATAAACAAAATAAAATTTTAAAATTTTTGGTAATTTTTAGACATTAAAACAGGTTATACTACCAGATAAATTATAGTAAAATATATATTTTTGATATAAGTTTTTTTGTTTTTAATACTTACAAATATTTGTTGCTTGTTTGGAAGGAAATTTTTGGCAAAACTTAATTTCTGCTTAAATGAAATGAGTCAGTTTCATTTTATTATGTCAAGTAATATTTTTTTACTATAATATTTTAAAAAATAATGAAAATATCTCTCGAATATTGAAATTTACATACCTACTGTCAGATTAGTATTTTATTTTTCAAAATATGATAATTTTACAGGTTGAAAAGGTAGTTTGTAAAAAAACTAATTTTTGTTTTAGATTGTAGATTATTATATATTTATTAGATTTTTGATGATTAATTTCGATTGCTCGTTCGCAAGTCCACTATAATGCAATAGAATGTTATGTTAGATAATAAAATAAAATAATTTCCCTTAAACCATAAATAATAATATTAAAAAAGCAATATACGTATGTTGAAAGCTAAGCTTTCATCACCAATAGCAAAAGATAAAGCTAAAGTTCTAATCAGTGATCTAAAGTTATACAAATACTGAAAGTACCCAGTGGTCAAAGATCACTTTGACCACTGGGTACGTATATAGCTTTTTTAATATTTAAAGTAAGTAAGATTATATTTTAATTTATTATTCTGTTAGATATAATTTCTTTTAAATATTAAAAATATAAAATGTAACAAGAATACAAATGTAAATTTTTATAAATATGGCATAGTCATTAGTCATATTTTAAGATTTTAAGGTTAGAAATACATACCTTCTAAATTTTAATTCGGAAAAATTATTTAAATAACTTCAGAGAAAAAGTGTAGTAGGTATTGTAATGAATAATCTGTTAGTAATTTGCGTTCTTCTTTAATATATTATTCATTATAGAACTCGAGAAAATTTATAGGGTTTGGCCCACCTGTTCCAATTTGCTACTGCCCATTACATTAATGTATTTTGAATTCGATGCACGAGACTTCATTTCATTGGATATTTGTCTATAAACTATACATGATAGTTTACTTTAATTATATTAATGATAAATATTTGTTTATTGTTAATAGTGTGCAACTTTTTACCATAAAAAATTGATTTATTCATTGTACTATGTAATTATTTATAAATAAAATTTAAGTGTTCCATGGTTATTTATTTAAAATTATAAAATAATATTTGTTTTTTATTGCGAAGAAATGTATCTAATAATTTTATTCACTTTGGAAATCAATTATAGAAGAAATACATAAAATTAGCATATGAAATGTATTATGTATTGATAAAAAAAAATTAATACAAATTTTATTATATATTTTTTGTATACAGTATAATTATGCATTTTTATTTTAAAAATTTGTTGAAAGGATTATTTCGAGTGTTTTATTTAAGTTGCAATGTATAAGAAGTATCATGTATGTGGATGTGGTGAAAGAAAAATTTTTCAGAAAAAACCATATTTTACACAAAAAATGTCTAATATTACATGGATTTTTTCAATGTTACCATGTCTTATTATCAACTAGAGCCAACAGGTTCGCGCAATATTAAAATTCACTTTAAAGAGAGAAAATAAAATAAAAAAACTGATTATTATTATATATATAATAATCAGTTTTTCAATTATGTTAAATTTACATATGGTTATGATCTCCGAAACGAAAATTAATAAAAAATGAAAATGGAAACAAAAATTGGTTTTCATATATCTGATATCTACGCACTAAATAGATCTCATAGATCTATTTATTCAGCAATTAAGGGGTGTTCGCTTAGCTACAGTTTAGTGTGCGCAAACATAATATTTGTCACTTTCTTCCGAACGAAATGCCGAATAATAATTTTAATGCAAGGCTTTCCTTTAGTTTTGATAGTATATGTTTTTTTCGTCTTCGGAAAGAGCGTATTTTTATTTATTTATCGCATATTATTTTTCATAATGATGTATTACAGTAATAATGAAAACTACTTTTTTTTTATACAACTGACATAAGAGTTATTTTTTAATATTTTATGTAGCTAATAATTAAAATATTTAAATTGATCGTTAAAAACATAGAATATTATCATAGTAGGTTAGTTTAAACAAATGCATAAAAACAATATCACAAATGAATACATTTAATTAACATCTGTCAACGAAGTGAGTATAAGTATAGTAGTATTACGTACATATATCAAGAATTATTGTCTATATAATTCTAAATTTGTGTTCCGAATGTGGCAATTGAATAATGAAATCAGGGAGCGACTGCCACAAGCGCGGGCTCCAGTTCTAACAATTTTGGTTTAAATTCAAAGTGTAATAAAATCATACATGCAGATTTAAACAGCGTATCTGAGTGTTCTGTATGTTTTGAATACATTTTACCAGCGATTCGTCATTGTGAAAATGGTCATTCGATCTGCAACATTTGCAAACAGAAATTAATTTGTTGTCTAATATGCGGAGAACAATTTGGAGATATTCGAAATTTGGGAATGGACAAGTTAGCTAGGAGTGTGATGTTTCCGTGCAAGTATAAAAATATGGGATGCAGCGTTACTTCAATTTGCACGGACAGGGCTGGACATGAGGAAGAATGTGAATTTACACCGTACAGATCTCCTACTCCTTCAATATCAAAAATAGATAGTTTTCAAGAATATACAATTTAATTTCTGATAGCAATGTTTATATATCTTCAATAAATAATACTACTATAAGTTTTGTATGAACTGTGTTTTATTTATTTAATTTTTATTTAATACTAGTAAATTAACTCGTTCGCGGACGGAATTAAATGATAAACGTAAATAACATAAATTCTCTTAAAGTACAATATAGATTCAATTATCATTCGAACTTTAGGCTGTAATAATACGATATTTGGTTATACGCTCTTTGTTAATCATTCTTATCAACGAAAAAGTTATGACTGCTTCTTTTATATTATGTG
Source organism: Clivina fossor (assembly GCA_963966155.1). Classification (NCBI taxonomy): domain Eukaryota; kingdom Metazoa; phylum Arthropoda; class Insecta; order Coleoptera; family Carabidae; genus Clivina; species Clivina fossor. The sequence continues at coordinate 77,093,560 of OZ014550.1, forward strand.
TCGGTCTTGGTCTCTCCCAGACTATGATTTCATTGAATGATTTCTTATTTATAAATAATATTTAAGTGTTTCATGGTTATTTATTTAAAATTATAAAATAATATTTTTTTTAATTTTTTTTTTTTTAATTTCAATTTAACAATGCGAAGAAATGTATCTAATAATTTTATTCACTTTGGAAATCAATTATAGAAGTAATACATAAAATTAGCATATAAAATGTATTATGTATTGATAAAAAAAAATTAATACAAATTTTATTATATATTTTTGTATACAGTATAATTATGCATTTTTATTTTAAAATTTGTTGAAAGGATTATTTCGAGTGTTTTATTTAAGTTGCAATGTATAAAAATTTCTATGACTATAAAAGATATGATAAAAAGTTTGTATAAGAAGTATCATGTATGTGGATGTGGTGAAAGAACAATTTTTCAGAAAAAAACATATTTTACACAAATAAATATGTAATATTACATGGATTTTTTCAATGTTACTATATCTTATTATCAACTAGAGCCAACAGGTCCGCGCAATATTAAAATTCGCTTTAAAAAAAGAAAATAAAAGTCGGTGTTTATAACTAAAAATTATAAGAAGTTTTTTCGATTGTTTATATGAAATTTATGTAAAAGTTGTCCAACGATGGTTCATCATTTTCGTTACTGGTGCCACAGCTCCAGGCTAGCCTTGACCTCAAGTATCGAAATACTTGTTTCATGATCATTTATTTAGACACTTTTTCGAAACTGCAAGTCGTGCGGTCGCATAGAGCAGCGACGAGTTTCAAACAGTAATCTAAAATACTGTGTATGTTGTTAAGGCAAACAGTTGATCAAACTTCTGTTTAATTAATGCCTAATTTTGTGACATTTTTTTTACGACGAACAGAAACGCCGACCATCAAATCTAGTATTTATTCGGTAATACCTGACGTTTAAACATGATCGGCTATCGTACCAACCTAAAGATGGTTAGTTTTAGTTAATGTTTAATTAAAAATAAAGATATAAACGAAAAATTATAATTGACAATTGTTTTTTGCTTACCTAATGTTCTTGTACATTTTTCTGAAAACCAAATGCTCCATTTGTAATATTCGAGTTATGGGATTTGTCTAAACTCGTGTCTCTTACAGTTTTTGAAATTTTGATTCATTACAACTTAAATACGACATTATAAAAAGTTATCATTTTATAAATATTGAAATATTTTTTTTTTATTAATATTTAATGTTCCATAATAATTTAAGTAAAAATAAATTTGTATCTAATAAACACAGCAATTGAAAAAAAAGATTTGTAATTTTAAAAAAATAAACATTTTTATTAAATGAATACTAAAACTACTATACGATCAATTTCGCATTCTTCCTTCTTACTGTGAATCGCTCCTGAAAAAAGTCTGCTGATATAATCATGACTTTTTTAATAAATTATGAATAAAAAATTAAGATTCAGGCATTATCATTTTATTATTAAATAATATTATTAATATTTTATTTATTAAATTATACATACAAATAAATTTTATATTATTAGATATTAAATTTATGATTTTGTTGCATGTTCTTACAAATATTTATTGAAAAATAAAACACTCTCAATTTTTATAAATAATTAATTTAAAATATTTAATCATAAATTATGAACAAATTATTATCGTCTAAAGTGGCCTTCAGAAACGATAAATAGATTTCTATTTAGAGCTATAAAAAACTGAAAAATTAGCATATTTTTGAAAGAAATTCACACATATATCAAATACAATAATATTAAAAAATATCGCAATGTGAGCAAGCCGGTGTAAAATTAAAATATTGACAGTTTGTGTGTGTGTGTATGCATATATATGAATGAAACACATTTACGTTGGCCGTAGCATTGACACTGTCTTCAGTGTGAGTGTAAATGTTCACAATATAATTTTTTATTTTAGCTAGTAGGGGTGCGCGAAACATTACGCACTTGGCAGCGAGCTGTGACGCCAATTACGCTTACAATACACGATTGTAAAATGTTATTACTGATGGGCGGACGGGACGGTACGGGACGGGACGGGACGGGACGGGACGGGACGGTGTGAGGAATGCGGTGCGAGGGTGTCAGTGTCATGTAGCATGCATAAAGCTCAACCTGAAGTGTAACATGTGGTTTGAAGTGGTGCTCTTCGTAAAATTGTCAGTGCGGTATGGTAAATGTTCCAACTCCGGGCGGGCACGCCGCGCCGGCTCCGGACTTTGTCGTCTACCCTACCTGAATATATAATGCGCCCAATGTGCACTCCCAACTTATAATGTCGCTTTGACAATTTATATTCGCGCTCGAAGTTTTGCTGCACGATGCACGCATAGCGATGCGTTACTCGATAATCGAATTTAGAAACGAATATTCAAATCATTTCTACAATGTTATACATAATATTAAGTTCTTAGAAGAGATTTGTATACTTTATCAAATTAATAGTTAAGATGAGGATCGCAAGTTTTATACTGATATATGATATACTGCTTAGTATTACTAGATACTTTGATAAGAAACAAAAAATATCATGAACAATGATTTTGTATCATTGATTATTGATAATTTTTTTTAATAAAACTTTTTGTTTAATTTTATTAAAATGTTCACACATATGTATTAAATAATCAGTAAACATTTATAATGTAAACATTTGGTAAGCATTTTTTTTGGTGTATCAAACTTTGAGCTAATATATCAAGTACATCATTATATTTTGATATAATATTCAATGTTTGATATTTTATGTTTTAATTGAAACTTTGGAAATCAAGAAGTTCAATGGATAAAATGTAAATTACAATTTAGTTACATTTGAGGCATCAGTTTAGAAACAAGCAAAAATGAGTTAATTATGATTAAAAGTTTAGTTGGTTCCATTTTAAGTTATTTGTGGTTTGTGTGTTAATCGTTAAATTATTTTTTTTTTTAATTTCCCAATTTTTTCTTTTTAATGAATTAAAGATATACTTTGTTACATTTTATTATCTTGATTATTCAGTAAGCAAGATCTAAGTGCACCTTTACCCTTCCAGACAAAAGATTTATTTTAAAAAATCAATTCTCAACTTAGCTTAGCTACAGTTTAGTGTGCGCAAACATAATATTTGCCACTTTCTACCGAACGAAATGCCGAATAATAATTTAATGGCAAGGGTTTCCTTTAGATAGTATATGTTTTTTCATTTTCGGAAAGAGCGTATTTTTATTTATTTATCGCATATTATTTTTCATAATGATGTATTACAAATGATAATTTTTCATAATGATGTATTACAATAATAATGAAAACTACTTTTTTTTTATACAACTGACATAAGAGTTATTTTTTAATATTTTATGTAGCTAATAATTAAAATATTTAAATTGATCGTTAAAAATATAGAATATTATCATAGTAGGTTAGTTTAAACAAATGCATAAAAACAATATCACAAATGAATACATTTAATTAACATCTGTCAACGAAGTGAGTATAAGTATAGTAGTATTATGTACATATATCAAGAATTATTGTCTATATAATTCTAAATTTCTGTTCCGAATGTGGCAATTGAATAATGAAATCAGGGAGCGACTGCCACAAGCTCGGGCTCCAGTTCTAACAATTTTGGTTTAAATTCAAAGTGTAATAAAATCATACATGCAGATTTAAACAGCGTATCTGAGTGTTCTGTATGTTTTGAATACATTTTACCAGCGATTCGTCATTGTGAAAATGGTCATTCGATCTGCAACATTTGCAAACAGAAATTAATTTGTTGTCTAATATGCGGAGAACAATTTGGAGATATTCGAAATTTGGGAATGGACAAGTTAGCTAGGAGTGTGATGTTTCCGTGCAAGTATAAAAATATGGGATGCAGCGTTACTTCAATTTGCACGGACAGGGCTGGACATGAGGAAGAATGTGAATTTACACCGTACAGATTTCCTACTCCTTCAATATCAAAAATAGATAGTTTTCAAGAATATACAATTTAATTTCGGATAGCAATGTTTATATATCTTCAATAAATAATACTACTATAAGTTTTGTATGAACTGTGTTTTATTTATTTAATTTTTATTTAATACTAGTAAATTAACTCGTTCGCGGACGGAATTAAATGGTAAACTTAAATAACATAAATTCTCTTAAAGTACAATATAGATTCAATTATCATTCGAACTTTAGGCTGTAATAATACGATATTTGGTTATACGCTCTTTGTTAATCATTCTTATCAACGAAAAAGTTATGACTGCTTCTTTTATATTATGTGTCGGTCTTGGTCTCTCCCAGACTATGATTTCATTGAATGATTTTTTAATTAACAAAATATTGTGTGAATTTTTTGATATTGTTTATAAGTTTTCCTTGTAACTTACCATTTTTTATAAACACTTTGATTTAAAGAAAGCTTATGATAATGTTTTTCGGGAAATCTTGTGGGATGTACTTCGCAAATACGGTGTTAATAGTAATCTTTTCTGTATGATGAAAGTGAGGCTACTGTAGTTTATTAGTTTCATATAGATATTGGTTTGAAACAGGGCTGTGTAATATCTTTTTGGCTATTTAATTTATATATTATGTATGTTCCTCTTCAGAAAGCCTTATATGGTGATGATGGTTTGATAAAGGTGATTGTGTTGTAGCTGCTTTAGCGAATGCTGATGACCTGGTTGTTTTGACTGAATCTGAAGAGTAACCGAGAAGTATGATAATTAATTTTATAGGTAAGGGTATGAATCTTGTGTTTAATGTTAATAAGTTTAGAGTATTAGTTTTTGAGAAGGATGACTTGACGACTGAATGTAATGTATCTGTTAATGGTGCACTTTTAGAGTAGGTTAATAAATTTGTGTATTTGAGTAAATTATTGTCTAAACATGGTCGCTTTGATCGAGAGTTTGAACGAAGAATAATTTCTGGTTGCAAAATTGTGAATGCTTTAGGTACATTTGCTATAAATCTATCTAAAAACGATCATTTGTTTATACGTAGCTGTTTTGGTGCCTATGCTGATGTATGGTAGTGAGTGTCGGACATGTGATATAATTAGAAATGCAAATTGTTAAAAATGTTGTTGCAAAAATTGGTGTTAGTTAAGATGGTTCGGCCATTTTGAGCGAATGTCTAATGAACGTTTGGTTAAAAGAATATACATATATGATATTGAAGGTATACTTTTGTGTGGACATCCGATGAGTAAATGGGTAGGTATGATTGAAAGTATTTTTAATGAGCGACTGATTCTAATTGGTAAGAATAAAAGAGCATGTATGACAGAAATCATTCATGTGGCTAAAGCGAAAGTAGCTTGTGTGGATAAGAAAATTTGATGGAAACTCATTTCTGCTTAAATAAAAAGAGTTTGTTCCACACCCTTATTGATACATGGCGTGATTTTCTATGTATGCAAGTATGTAATTAATTCAAATTAAATTATTTGTGACTTGTTATTCTAGTATGTATATTTGAAAAAACTACGAAGCAGATGACATTCTAATTATAGAGGGAAACTTTGAAAAAATGATAAAATTATTAATTTTTTAAGTAATATAAATAGAATCGACATGCTTTTATTTATGCCCAAAAATTAAAAACAAAATTATAATATATGTGTTAAAATAGCACAAAATATAAAAATTTAAGATATATATGTTAGTTAAAAAAGGAATATTTTAAATACACATTTAGTTTTTCAGTTTTTTATATTAATATCAATACAAACAAGTATATGAAGTCATTTTATCCGAGATTTTATCATAGATTTTTGATTATAATATTTTTATTGTAAATACTCGTATTAATAAATTGGGTGCGAATTTATCTTATGTTTCATTTTACTAAAATTTTCTAATTTTATTTCTTGGTACAAAAATTATCATCAAATAAATATATAATGAAACCACTTTTAATTAGCTGTAATATGTAGACGAAAGAAATTCATTTATAAAAAATAATTTAAAGGAATGATATACACCCGTAAAAAGGTAATTTGAATAATTATTATGGCAGGAATAAATTATGATTAGGTGGTTTGTCCACACATTATACAAATCTTGTTAGAGACAACCAATTGTGCTATCTGAAAGCATTTTTTTTTTTTCAATTTTAAAAGAGTTGCTTATGTAAATGATTATTATACAAACAAAACAGGTTCTCAACGTTCAGTGAAAATTGTTGCTTGTTAAAATATTAAACTTTATGAAATATTACTTGTTAACAATTCATGTCAAAATACGACATTCTACATGTATGTGTTTTTTATTTAATAAATGTGTTTAAATATTGTTTCCTCTATTTCAGTAGTTGTCAATGACAACGATTATTTATTTAGTTAATATTAATTAAGAATTGTTATTTTTTATTAGACATATATTAGCTTTAGCTACATAGATTTTTAGTCAGTCACAATTTTTGTAAATATCAAATGTTTGGACAACATCAAAGACATTTCAAATAACCACGCATCAAGCGGGATTCGAACACGGGCCCGCATGGGTAATGGGTGGTTATTTGTTAATCTTTATTTGAATATTTGATAAAGACTAAATGAAATTTGGTATTTTCGTTTTTTAACGTAATTTTTTATGTATTTTATTTTTAATGATTTATATATTTTCTGAAGAGAGCGACAATAAATGCCAAATATTCAGATATTTTAATAAATTGTGCTTGATTCTGTAATTGATTTTTAATTTACAGGATTTAATTATTATTATTATTATTTAATATATTTTTCTAATTTAACGATTTATATTTCATTATAAATTTTATAATCATTTAAATTAATAATAATTTATCAGTAACATCACTTTACTTCTATAAGTAAACAAAGACGATAATATTTTTTTAAAATTGGTAAGATGATGCTTATAATTTATTTATTTTCTTTATGTATTTTCAAATTTTTTGTTATATCAGAAAATTGTAATCTACTTATTTTAATATTGCTAATTAAGTTACTAAAAAAATTTGGTTTTTGAACTGTAACTTTACAAAAGTTTCCCCGAGTACAGCAAATTCGTTAACATGATAAAAAAATTTGTTATTTATATTTTATTTTTGTAATTAAATTATATTATATTTTATATAAATTATATTAAGCTATATCCTAGTAATCATCGAAAAATTATAATAAATGAATTGTTTATTTACAATAAGGGTCTGAAGAAGAACATATATATATATATATATATATATATATATATATATATATATACCTATATAAATTAAATAGCCAAAGAGATATTACACAGCCCTGTTTCACACCAATATCTATATGAAACTAATAAACTACAGTAGCCTCACTTTCATCATACAGAAAAGATTACTATTAACACCGTATTTGCGAAGTACATCCCACAAGTTTTCCCGAAAAACATTATCATAAGCTTTCTTTAAATCAAAGTGTTTATAAAAAATGGTGTTACAAGGAAAACTTGTAAACAATATCAAAAAATTCACACAATATCTTGTTAATTAAGAAATCATTCAATGAAATCATAGTCTGGGAGAGACCAAGACCGACACATAATATAAAAGAAGCAGTCATAATTTTTTCGTTGATAAGAATGATTAACAAAGAGCGTATAACCAAATATCGTATTATTACAGCCTAAAGTGCGAATGATAATTGAATCTATATTGTACTTTAAGAGAATTTATGTTATTTAAGTTTACCATTTAATTCCGTCCGCGAACGAGTTAATTTACTAGTATTAAATAAAAATTAAATAAATAAAACACAGTTCATACAAAACTTATAGTAGTATTATTTATTGAAGATATATAAACATTGCTATCCGAAATTAAATTGTATATTCTTGAAAACTATCTATTTTTGATATTGAAGGAGTAGGAGATCTGTACGGTGTAAATTCACATTCTTCCTCATGTCCAGCCCTGTCCGTGCAAATTGAAGTAACGCTGCATCCCATATTTTTATACTTGCACGGAAACATCACACTCCTAGCTAACTTGTCCATTCCCAAATTTCGAATATCTCCAAATTGTTCTCCGCATATTAGACAACAAATTAATTTCTGTTTGCAAATGTTGCAGATCGAATGACCATTTTCACAATGACGAATCGCTGGTAAAATGTATTCAAAACATACAGAACACTCAGATACGCTGTTTAAATCTGCATGTATGATTTTATTACACTTTGAATTTAAACCAAAATTGTTAGAACTGGAGCCCGAGCTTGTGGCAGTCGCTCCCTGATTTCATTATTCAATTGCCACATTCGGAACAGAAATTTAGAATTATATAGACAATAATTCTTGATATATGTACATAATACTACTATACTTATACTCACTTCGTTGACAGATGTTAATTAAATGTATTCATTTGTGATATTGTTTTTATGCATTTGTTTAAGCTAACCTACTATGATAATATTCTATGTTTTTAACGATCAATTTAAATATTTTAATTATTAGCTACATAAAATATTAAAAAATAACTCTTATGTCAGTTGTATATAAAAAAAAGTATTTTTCACTATTACTGTTGTTGTTTGTAATACATCATTATGAAAAATAATATGCGATAAATAAATAAAAATACGCTCTTTCCGAAAATGAAAAAAACATATACTATCTAAACTAAAGGGAAGTCTTGCCATTAAAATTATCATTTGGCATTTCGTTCGGAAGAAAGTGGCAAATATTATGTTTGCGCACACTAAACTGTAGCAAAGCGAATTCTTTAGTTGCTGAATAAATAGAATATTAGATATCAGATATATGAAAACCAATTTTTGTTTTCATTTTCATTTTTTATTAAGTTTTGTTTCGGAGATTATAACCATATGTAAATGTAACTTAATTGAAAAACTGATTATTATATATATATATATATATATATATATATATATATATATATGACGTATCTGGTTTCCGGGATTGGCTCCGCGTTGTCGGTTGTCGATTTTGATGACGACGTTTCGGCACAGTCTCATGTGCCATCTTCAGGTCTACTCAGTAGTGCTTTTGCTCTGCTTCGAGTTAGACGTTTAACGTCTATATGTATCTTGATTTAAGAATAAGCGATTGAAATGATTCTCTGTGATTCAAACATTATAATAAGCGAGAAATAGAATTTAATTTAGGAAACTAATTAATTTAGTCCGGTTCGGTAAAGATTTGAAATTTTGTTGTCACCGAAAGTAAGAAACAGTTAATACTCAGCGTGTAACCAAATATTGAGTGGACAGTGTCCAGCGTACTAAATTTCGAACATGGGAAAATGAAAGGGCTTTAGCTAACGTAAGAGAGGACGAGGACATCAGTGACCGCCCGCAGAGCAGTTTCGAAAACTTGGGACTCAGCGCTCAGTTCGGCGCGGCGTTGGGCTCTCGCATCCGAGCTCCGAACGTGGTGGAGAGTCTTGCGTATGGTCGTGGATGTGAATATGAACCGTGCAGTGGAATAAGCTTTATATATCGAGTCTCTCGCGCCTCGCACACACAACTAACTATAAATAATATCTCGTTGCCGGGAGATCTTTTAGCATTGTAATGCGGTACATTCGTGATAAATTACGATTATAAATCAAGGGTTGCGTTTTCTTGTTTTGTTTTGACACACTCCGAAAAAATATACTCGCGCTTCGTATGGACGCAGTTTGGCTTCAAAACTTATCAGACACATTTTATTCTTCTTGTTTTAATTGTCGCATTTTTTTTCATAATTGGGTTTTCTGGTTTTTTTTTTAAATGTTAAAAATTATTGAAAAAATATTATTGAAATATATGTGCATTTATATAATTCTAAATGCTATTAAAACGATACATTTGAACGATAATTTTATTTTATAGCAGCTTGGTAACTTTTTCAGTATAATTATACTGATCAGAAATAATACTTGTCGAATATTACGCTATGACTTTGATTATTTATGAACCGTGAAAATATAAGTATGATATAATTAATAATCATTTTCTTGTTGAACTTAACAATAAAATTTTAAATAAAGATTTTTTGATTCTACAAAATTCATTTATTTTATTTTAGTTAAATAGTTAATTTAGTTTTTGTTAAATTGGTAATATCATATGATTTAGAAATTATCAAAAAGGATTTATCATACATGCTAACAACATAATAAAGTGAATTAAAAATTTTCATTCTAAATAAAAATAAAAATGACTAAAGTAGGTAATGGAATATTATACTATAATATACTATAATAGTTTTTTTGACCTTAGAACATGGAGCTATATATATATAGTTATAAAGGTCTTCGATTATAATTTTTTTTGTCTACCAGTTTTTATACGCCTTTTATAATAGAATTTGATTTGTGCTAGGTGTTCGATCACAAGATTTTGATACGACAAAAAATCGAATTCTTGTTTTAATATTCTGTAAATTATCGCGCTTTTTATGTGAAATTTTATTAAAGTAAATAATTGTTTTATAATATTTTTAATATTATAATATTCTCTATCTATGTATGTACATTTTATTATAAAAAGAAATAAAACAATTTATTCATTTTTTAGAAAAATTTATTATGGAAATATAAAACCAGTTTTAGAAAACTACATTCATAATAAAAAATATTGTAATAAAAACAATGGATAGCAACATTATCATCTTACTTCTTTTTGATCTTCTGAGTAAGAAGCAAAATATACATAGATATATACACAATCACGTCATATGCTCATAAGGTTGTGGCACAAACTCTTTTCATCAAGCCACACATTCTTATCCAAGCCAATAACTTTTGCTTCATCCACATTTATAATAAACTTTCATATACGCTCTTTTATTCTTCCTATTGGGAGATACTTGCTCACGCAAAATACTCTCAATAATACTTACTCATCTTATCGGACGTCCACGTATTTTATTTTCCTTACATGTTTTAACATTTAACCAAACGTTTATTAGTCATTCGTTCAAGACTATAGCTGATTAATATCAATTGTTTTAACAACATTTTTAGTAATTTTACACTCTTTATACACTAATCTATTTCTGTCGAATTTCTTCTAGTTGCACCATATACCTTACGCAAAAATCTCATTTCCACAGCAGTCATTTTTCGCACTACTATACATCAATGTAGTCAATGATTCAGCATGGTATATCCATTTATATATCCATAGAAAATTACCCAAAGCACACAAAAACTTGCAACGAAAGTATAATTGTAGTTAAATTTGATGTAACTATAAAAACAATAACATGACATCAGTATAAATGTATTTTATACAGAAATATGAAATCTTAAATTTTTATAGAATATTGACATTTATATTGGTTATTTGGCGTTTTTAATTATCATTTATTTTTTACTACTTATAAAAAACTTAGAAAATTTAGCCTAAATATTATTTTCCTCAATTTATGGTATTATATTGTTTTATAAATTAATCAGATGAAGATGTTTTTTAACATAATTTCTTTTAATCATTCCACAATGTTGATTTCAGTCCAGTACCGTAAGTCTACGTTACGATACTAATATGATAAAATATAGCATATACATAGTACACCGTATAAAAAATAAAACTGCTGTCAGTTTAAGTTTGCTTAAATCATAAATATTATTAAATATTTTTTTTCAGTTACTGAAAAATTTGTTGTAAAAATATATTAGACAGATTTTTGATATCTGTTATAAACTATTTTCTTAGTTATGCTAGATTAATGTTCTATACTAACAGAAAATTATTTAAATTTTTCTAAAATAATAATATTTAGTTGATTATTTGAAATAGTTACCCAACAAGCTGTTTGCCTAATTACAAAGTAATATAATAAAAAATTGTCAAAACAAATTACACATTCAAAGAACTTGATATAGAAATAACTATTTAAATAACAAAATTTAAAATTGTAAAGACAATGTTTCAATCAGTTTTACATAAGTTTTTAAATGTGTAACATTAAATAAAAAATACAAAGGTTTATTGAAGACTAATAAATTAAAACAATGCTATCATTTATAGAAGGTATTTTGTTGAATGTTCTAGATTTACAGAAGATATGTAATATTTAGATATTAATGACAAATAAATTTACAATAAATAATTTTGTAATTTTTAAGTGAATAATGAATGATCTGTATAGGAAGCATAATGTCAGTTTGAAAATTGGGTAGGCGATTGGTGATCGCAGCCATAGCATAGCATAGCATAGCATAGCAACACAACATTGTAAACTGCATACTTGTACCAACACATAGGATGCAGCAGCTATAGGCAGTATAATACAAGTTTTTGAGTAGTTCCGTCGCGTCCGTCGGTATAAAAGGGAACAACTTCCATTTAAAGTTATCAGCAATCTGGACGACCCTCAACATGTGCAAACCTTAGTTCGAAATCGAAATTGTCGACAAATGGCTACTTACGTTACGTCTACCTTCAACGAAGACTAACTTTACTTCGGATTCGGACATTCATTTTCGTTATATTTTTATTCTTTTGCCGAAAAATAGATTTTTATAATATTGACACTAAATTAATATTATAAGTTGATAGATTTTTTTTTGTAAATTAAGCAATTTTAAAAATTAATTTTCGATTTACGTTATTATTATCGTGATATAAAAATTATTTTGTAATTATAAATTTACTATAAAGTATACAGAGTGTCCAAGATAACTTCGTATGCATGGGGATCTCCGAAACTGTTAGAGATACGACATCGGTTAAATTAGATGAAAGTTGCCTCTTTAGTAGGCGAGTTTAGTTATCTTTGTTTTTTCCAAAAAAATCCATAGGTTACTAGATATAGACAAAAATGCAAATTTTGGTGTTTTATATTTTCGCTTATAACTCTCGTATGCAAAATGATACATTATTTTGGTTTGCACTTTCTTAAGACACTTTTTTACACAGAATTTCCAGGAGTAACCAAAATTTTTTTATTATGTACCGTTTTTGAGATTTATGATTTAACTTTTATTTTTCTTATGTAACTAGTATTTCAATGTAGTGTCATTAAAAATATCTTTTTTTTTGCTTTCCAGTGATATAACATAGTCCTACTTTATTTTAAATAATAACATGGAAAATTGAAAAAAATCTATTTTGCAAAGTAATAATTCATTTTTTTAGTTAAAAACTAAGTAGGCCACGTTTAAACAAATGAAACATGAGCCCTACTTTAGTTTAAACAATAATATAGAATTATAATCTAAAAAAAAAAAAACAATTTATAAAATACTAATGCCATATTTTACATTCGTAATAACTAATAACTATAACAGTAAAATTACATTAAGTGTTGAAATAAACCATCGTTTTCTAGAATGAACATACGTGTTCTCTTAAGCATAGCTTGTGTTAGGTTAGTTTTAGGTATTTAATACCGTACTCAATCAAATTTATGTTTAATATCTTATACATCCCTACACTGGGTTGCCTTCTTTAAGGATATAAATTTAAATACATTTCCGCGGCTAATACTGCGTTATTTTGACAACGAATGTAACAATAAACCATTTCAAACTTTTCTAAATTTTCAAACTGCTCCATGAATTAAAATTCTTTCAATAAGCACTCCAATAAAACTAACTAACTAACTAAAACAATAATCAGAAGAAAAGCAAAACCAAAAATCTAATAATAACGAAAACAAAGCCTATTTCTCATGTTTCATTTGTTTTGATATGGCATACTCGGTTTTCAACTAAAAAAATAAATTATAACTTAGCAAAATGGATTTTTTTTAATTTTCCATGTTATTATTTAAAATAAAATAGGACAATGCTATATCACTGGAAAGAGAAAAAAAAAATCTTTTTAATGACACTACATTGAAATACTAGTTACATAAGAAAAATAAAAGTTGCATCATAAATCTCGAAAACGGTACATGATAAAAAAAATTTGGTTACTCCTGGAAATTCTGTGTAAAAAAGTGTCTTAAGAACGTGCAAACCAAAATAATTTATCGTTTTGCATGCGAGAGTTATAAGCGAAAATATAAAAAAGCAAAATTTGCATTTTTGTCTATATCTAGTAACCTAAGGAATTTTTTGGAAAAAACAAAAGATGACTAAACTCGCCTACTAATGAGGCAACTTTCATCTAATTTAACCGAGGTCGTATCTCTAACAGTTCCGGAGATCCCCATGCATACGGAGTTATCTTGGACACTCTGTATTATTTTAAATTTTTATTTAAATAAATTATTATAGAATTATATTAATTGCATAATTAAATGAAAATTTTAATTTTGAATATGAACCGTAATTATTTTTATATTATAATTATTCTTTATTTTACTTATCTATAGGATATTATTTTAACAAAATTATTTCAATATCAAAAAATGTTGATAAATTATTTAATAAGTTAGATGTAACATAAAAGTTTTCCTTATTATTTAATTTGAAGTAAAATATTACTTATAAAATTTATAATTTAATCCAAAGTTAATGGTAAGCATAATACTACCTCTGTAGCGTTTTTTTTTTTTTTAATTTTAATTTAGCTAAATTAAACACTATTGATTCGATATTTTTGGAAATTTCATTGTTATTTTAATAAGATATTAAATTAACAAAATATCTTATTATAATTATTAGGTAAAAATATATTTAAAAATACCGATATTACACAGATCCAAAAAAGTGTCTCCTAACAGAAATAGAAATAACTGTGTGGATAAAGGTGGGGATAGTTCTGTTTACTGTTAGTTCTTAAGCTAGTATAGTAGTTGCAATTGCAGGAGGCATATTTACAATTTTTCTCTCTCTCTAGTCTCGAGGACAGGCCATTATAGAAGTTAAAAATAAATAATTTTTTACAATTCAAAAACTATTATTGTATTGTATTTTGATTTCCAAAAAAAACTCATGAAAAATAAAAATGAGTATCTTACACTATTTCTCATCAGTCATCACGCTTAGAAAAACGATTAAGATGAAACGTCAGTTGATAAAAATTTAACAAATTTTTCTAGTTCAAATGTTAACTATCTTGTATATATTTGGTTATAATTGTTGGCTTTGTCGGTGAGACGAGATTTTCAATTTTACAAACAGTGTAATTGCTTCGCTGACAAATGGTAATAAATTTGTTTCAATATATTCGTTTTATGAAAGCATCATTTGTCTAGACATTTATCAAACTAACAGCGTGTTTAGTAAGATGTTGAAAGATTTAATGTAACTTTAAATAAAAATTGTCGTTTACAAATGTAATAACACAATATTTACTTTTTACTTTCACAAAAATCCTTCAAGTTACTACATATTATGAACAAAAATTCGTTGCGATTTTCTTTTTCTTTTAATATAATTAAAATTACTGTTATATAATACAGTTTTTTAAAAATATTTGTAATATTAAGGTCAAACAAAATTAATGTAAAATATTTATTTAGTAGATTTAATCTATTATAACTTTTTTAAGTAACAACAAGAATTATTTTTTTTTTATTTGTATATTTGTAATGGTATTATAAATTAAATTTTTAGTTTAAATTAGTTAATTTTATATGTATTTTCTTGACAATTATTACACTTATAATACAGTTACAATTTTAAGTTAATTTAATTAAAAAAATTGTATGAGTATGAAAGGAATTATAAATGGGGATGAGATAAAAACAATTTGGCTTAAATAATAATTTATAAATTTTATGATCTAGTTACTTATTTTGTTACCTAGTAAATTGTTTCAATATTCTGTTTATTTATTATATATATGTCATTCGTATAATTTCTTTTCTGATGATGTTATACGTAGAGTACGTTGAAACTTCGATTTTAAATTAAAAATTATACAGAACTTAATCCTAAAATCTTTTTATTTTAAGATAAAAGAGTTCTGAAAGATTTTTTACTATATTAAATTGATTTAATAACATTTAACAAATATTTTTTAAATGTTGATAATGTAATTGATAACGGTACGCTCTGTAAATTTTTTCTTTAAGAAGAATAAATTTTGTGTTTGTATTTCAAATATGAAAATTAAAATAGAATTATATGTAACATAACCATTCACTTTTAAATGTTAATTATAATATTATGTAACGAAAACAAATAATAAATGATGTTATATAATAATGTAACGATTGGAAACGCTGTTTTATTATTTTTTTTATTTTAACATCAAGTTTTTTTTTTATTAAAATACTTTAAAAACCTGCCAAATAAAATAAAACAAAAAAATCGTGTGAGTGTACAAATCTAACGTATAATATGGTAGATAGAATATATGTAGTATGGGTTTTATACAATATATACCGTCGCGTCGGTTCGTTCGCAACGCGTAACGCCTCAATGAATCATGCAACATAAGCCTCTATTTGAATTACCACCGGCACCAGAGCCCAAATTCGTTCGCGGCTGCACTGCAGAGCTTTTGCCTTGCCTTGCCCTGCTCAATTCTGTTCCGTTCCGTATTGATATATGTTCGCCTCGCACACTTCAAATTCAGACAAAAATTTATTGGATACTCTTACATTAATGCAAAAACCGATGCGAGTTTTTTTTCATGTAAAAGCTTTTTTCTCTGCACTTTTTTGCCATTATTCGCGCACGATTCTATTTATTATTGTATGTACTTTGTTAATATAAAATTTTGTTTTTTGAGTTACTAGTTTGCATAATTATAAAGATTTTTAATATCTCTAATATCGTACGCAATTTTATGTGAATGTGTATAGTAGTGAGATATTAGGTTAGTTTTAAGTTTTGTATTTTTTTTTATATAATAAAAATAACACACACGAAAAAACAAGTTTTTTTTAGTAGACGTATATTATTTTCAACATGTATATATATATATATATATATATATATATATATATATATATATGTATGTATATATTATATATGATTATTACTATTTAAAAGATTTATTTGAATGATTTTGATGGTATACGTTTGCGTGGACGTTCGATGAGTAGTTGCAGTGGTATGATTGAGAGTGTTTTGCGTGAGCAAAAGTTTCCAAGTAGTAGGAATAAAAGAGCATGTATGAGAGGAATTATGAATGTGGATGAAGCGAAAGTTGCTTGTTTGGATAGGAATGTTTGGAGGCGACTGATTTCGGGATGATAAAAAGAGTTTGTGCCACACTTGGCGTGATTGTGTATGTATGTATGTATGTATTATTACTGTTTCGATATTCTTACAAAATCCAGCAGTTTTGTATTAGTAATTATTATTTTAACAAAATAGTTACTGATTATAGCTAAGCAGTTTTATAGTCATAAAAATATGTACCTTTTAAAAATTAAACAAAAAAATCAAAGTGATTGATGTTTTCTATTGAAGGTACTAATATAATTATTGCAAGAGCCAACAATATTAATAGTATATTGATAAAAGAAACAATAGAAATTTACAAAAAGAAAAAAGATAACATCAATCAGTTAGGTGGAACTGATTTAAATAAAATTTAACTTCTTTTAATTAATCATTTATAAATTTTTTAATCTAGTTACTTTATTACCTAGTAACTTGTTTCTAAATTTGTTTGTTTACTGTCATTTGTGAATTTTTTCCTGACTATGATATACGTAAAGTATATCGAAACGTCAAATTTTAATTAAATATTATTCAAAACTTACTCTCTAAGCTTTTTGATTTTAATAAATATGGCACAAGTACAAAAACATTTGGCACGTTATTTCTTTTCATATTTTATTCGTACTCTTATTAGTAATTTATGTATTATTTTGAAATTTTATTTATAAACTTATATATTTAATGTACTTATTATTAATTTTTGTTTCAGATATCGGGAAGAGGCATTATGCTGGGCAGACAGGTAAAAAATTTAATCATTCTATTTATTTCATAAATAGTTAATCATATTACTTTCAATATTATACAGTTTCAAATGCAGGTTAATAATGTATTAAATCGTTTAAACTTTAAATAGCAATGTAGTATAAAATATTTTCGTTCATATAAGGAGTTGATACATTTTTCTAATTCTTACAAGTGTTTCTACATAGAAAATTGTGTAATTACAGATTTAATTCGATATGTGAGCAAGTGATATAAATGTTTATTTAATTTTACAACCTTTAAAATAATGTTACAATTATAATGACAGAAAATTATTAAACAAAACTAACGTAAATAGTATATGCCGTACATTTTGCAACAAAAACAAAACTAACTAATTTTAAATAATAATTATTTAGAATATTATAATATTACAAATTTGATAATAGTTAATGAAAATTATATTAAAAAAGAAAACCTGGATATGAAATCATTTTAAAATCGTTATAACTACTAGTTTTTTTTATAGATCTTGAAGTATTATTATACAATGCGATATATATTTAGTAAGTAGAATATTGTCACTTAGAACAGTAACTACCTACAGTTCATTGAGACTTCAATTGTAAACTACCTACTTTAATAAACTCGATTTAATCATATGTGGCTATTACTATACCCACATGTTATATATTAAACATTCTCTGACATTCATTCATATATTTATTTTCTAAATTATTATATCTTTCAATTATTTTATTAATTTGCAATATATGTATGTTTATTAAGTCGAATTTATATTAGAAATTACAAGCACACATGAATTATCTAAAAAAGTCTCTTAGCAATATGAAATTTGTGTATAGTTAAATTAATTTAAATTAAAGCAAAACATCGACATACACTGTAAAAAATTTAATTATATTTAGGTAATTTACATAGCTTTTAACAGTAAAATAGCAGCATTTTATAATTTTACTACAGTAATTTTGTATTAAAGCAATGTTTTTCTGCGATGACATTAAGATATTCACAAATATCTACCTAATCGAAGTAAACTAGTATATAATTAGTAAATTTAATAAATTTGGAAAAATGTGTTGGACCAACTCGACTACGAGATGTAAATAACTACATTTTTTCAATTATATTCTGCTTATATTAAGGCTCCGGGCTCCAAGCAAGGTATTTTCCAAATTTATTAAATATGCTAATTATATAGTAATTTACGTAATATTACATTTTAACACGTTTTTATTAACTCGCTTTCCGTCCTGTCTGTTTATTTGTTTGTCTGTTCTGAACAAATTTTGCAATCGATTTTAAACTAACTTCCCAATGAGATACTTGAAACTTTAAACATAGCTCAAAACTGGATGACAATGCAATATTTACTAATTAATTTATTAATAACGTTACCTATATATATATATATATATATATATATATATATATATATATATATATATTAAAAATATCATATTAAAAAAATAAACGTTTTCTAAAAAATGTCAAAATCAAATAAAAACAAAATGATATAAAAACCTCTCGCACAGTATTTTTACACTAAAATCTATCTATTCAGCAGTTAGTGGATATGCTTAGCTATAGTTTAGTGAGCGCCAATGTAATAATGACATAATTAGTGACATTAGTGAGATCAGTGCAACATAATATTCGCCACTTTCTACCTTAACATTAATAATTATTTAAAAAAATATTTAAATAAAAAAAAATATTTTTAATATACCACGTTTTTAAAATAGACTAAAAATAAAAAAATAATTTCTCTCCTAGAAAAACCCCGGCGCATGCAATAGATAATAGTGAGAAATGCGCCCCACGTTTTTCTAGGAGAGAAATTATTTTTTTACTTTTTAATCCGTTTTAAAAATGTGTTATATTAAAGATATTTTTTTTATTTAAATATTTTTTATGAAAAGATTACAGTCGTAGAATATGTAAATTAATATCAATTTTTTACAGTGTAGTGAATCTTTATTATATTACTCATTGTTTTAGTTTCACATTTGTAATAAAAAAGTTAAAAATTTCTAAGAACGTCAGATTGAAATTAGTTAATGTTTGATTATAAAAATTAAAATTTATAAATATGTCATTGACATTGTTGTTTTAAGTTGACATAATGTCAACTAAAAACAAATCTTTGAATTACTTAGTTTTATAATTTGTGAAAATGAATATATAACCAATATTGAAAGTCCCAATTCTTATTTTTTTCTTTCAATATGAACAGTTTGTTTATTATAATGTCATATTATCCTGACGTACATATATAATTTATTTTTTATGATAATCGAAGTAGTTATATTTAATTTTCTATATTATATTTGTGTAAAAGAAAATTGTCAAGATTTCGTAACAAAACGTGTAAGTACATTGTTTGAGAATATCAATCAGGTTTTATATTAGAGAAAATATGAGTCAGCAAGTATTTTAGAGTATTTATCGTGCTTTTTTGTGCTTTTAAAAGTGAGAAATTGAAAGAAGGTTTCTTTAATGCGTGTTCTTTTTTCAATTTTTTTGCTGCTTTTTTCGTTGTCTTGACAGAACTAGTTTTTATGCACTCAAAATAGATGTGTCATCCTTTTACATGTTTTCGTTTCATAAATTTATGTATTGAACATAAAATGTCTTATTATCAAATCCATGTCGAATTATAAGAAAAAACTTGCATAATATTTGTAATAAATAATCTACGTTTTACGTTTTCAGAACCGGTATTTAATTTTGTCTATATTAAAAAAAAATAATATGTGTTTTGATCACATTCAACAAGACATAAAATTTGATTTTTGTATGTTCAGTTACAAATGTAAAAAAGGGCTTTATTACAGTATAAATATGAATCAAATGAGAATTGTAATAGCCAGTTTTTATTAGTATTACTTTGAAAAATATAATATATTAGAATATAAATTTTTATGATATAAATATTGTACTATTTCATTCTTATAGAAACAGACAAATTTCTTATTGAACACTATATTTTTACAGTTTTTTGAATGTAAAATATAAGTAAAATATAGTTTATAGTATAAAGTGTCAAATTACATTTTCAATGGTATAAATGATATAAACACTATTAATATTATTTAATAATGTCAAAATAGATTATATCTTTAAAAACATGTTAAGTAAATAGATAATAAATCTTTAATATTTATTTCGTACACTTATTTCACCTCGCATCTTGGTGAAATAATACAGTTTATGCTTACAACACATACACACTATATATTGTTTACATACGTTACTTGTATATTGCGTCGTAAAATCACATTTAAAAATATAGCAACAGACATAGATAGCTTTGAAAAAATAAATAATATTTTTTTCCAATATCGGATTAATTATTTTATTTTCTTAAAAATGTCAAAAATGACATGAAAATGTTGAAAATTCTTCTCATATAGAATTCCCATAGTAAAATCTATTTGTCTATCGGTTAGGGGGTATGCTTGTCCAGGGTTGAACTGGATAAAAAATTAGGTCTTGGGAAAGTTGCAGGATAGGCCCATCTTACATCCCAAAATTGTTCAAATACGTTATGTTTTTATGTTTTTTAACACGTTTTTATTAACTCGCTTTTTTCCTGTCTGTTTGTCTGTTCGGTACAAATTTTGCAATCAATTTTAAACTAACTTACCGATGAGCTAGAGACTTGAAACTAGATGACAGTTCAATATTAACTAATTAATTAATTAATAATATTAGAAATATTATTTTTTATCTTTTATTAATATTTACGAATTTCGAACATTCGTGTATTTAGCAATTTTTTTTTTCAAAATACACAAACTACAGAAAACACACTTAAGACTAAAAAGCAGAAAATAATTATTTAAATATTAAAAAAAATAATATACCACATTTTTAAAACGGATTAAAAAGTATAAAATAATTTCTCCTAGCCTCATACAGATTGTCCTAAAAATTTGTAATAATTGTGAATTTTTAATAGCTTATGACAATAAGATTTAAAACGAAAAACGTGGGGCGCAACGAAAGCTACTTCCTACACTTTCTACTATTATCTATTGCATACGTCTCACATTTTTCGTTTTACAAGTATTTTCATATAGCTATTAAAAATTCACAATCATAAATTTTCAGGACAATCCGTATGAGGTCAGAAATCTGTATTACGTCAGGAATTATTTTATACTTTTTAGTCCATTTTAAAAATGTGGTATATTATTTTTTTTTTAATAACTATTATTCTAATAAACATGGAAATGACATTACAGAAAAATAAAGATAAAATGTAAAAATGGCACAAATAAAATTAAGTATAATTCTTTATTTAAAAGAAAATGATAGCGTCAATCGTGTGAAGGAACTGATTTAAATAAAATTTGGCTCCCTTTATTTAATAAATTATATAAGATTTTGTAATCTAGTTACTTGTATTTTGTTACCTAGTAACTTGTTTCTATATTTAGTTTACGTCATTTGTATATTTTTTCCTGATGATATACGTTTAGTATATTGAAACGTTAAAAATTAATATAGAATTAAATAGAACTGTAACCTGAAGCTATTTTTTTTTTGAATATAACGAATTGTGAAAGATTTTTTACTATCATGAAAATTTTAAATTAAAGTTTAAAGCGCGAAGATCGCGAGACAACTTTAATTGTTTCCATTGCACTCGTATTTATATAACGCTATAGCATTTTTAATGCTTATTATTTATTTATTTTTTACTATTACTATAAACGGATATTTTACACCAAAAAAAAAAATAGATTTTTTAACAGTAAGAAAAAAAAATTGTTGTATAGGTGTATACTTGCCTCGTATTTATTAAACTTTTTGTTAAATGTAGCAAACCATAATTTTTATGCGACTTTGTAAATTGATTATATCTATAAAAGTTGTCAAACATTGTACAAAATCTCGCAATTTATTAATGATCTGTTTAAATTAGTGAAAAATGAAGTGAAAAATTTAACATTTTGAACTGACATTATTGTTTCATTGAATGTGCCAGTAAGTTGATATCAAAAAATTTCTATTAGAAATATGTAGATACATATAGGTATAGTTGTGGTCCTGATGAAAGAGTAATTGTAAAATAATCAAGTTCATTTTTTTAAAAAAGTTTCATTAATAGCTGAGCACGAACATCTGTGGAATTCTTATTGTGTTGTATCTTATGGTAAAGGATCAGTAATCCACCGCTGACTGCGCTGCGCTGCGTTGCGTTGCATCGGTATTTTTTGTGTGATTTGCCGTTAAATGATTATGATTACTACGAATCAATCTGTCGGGATTTTATTCACTTTTAATTTATCGTTTTTATAGAATTAAATTTATTGTTATTGTTCGGCGTAATGGTGTTCGCTTGTTTGACAACTTGTGCGCACACTCACTACTTCTTCGATCTCAGTCTCGTCTCCTCTTACTGGTTGGTTCATCGTGTACCAACTACTGCTGCAAACTTCTTTTTTTCTTTTATTTTTATTAAGCTGCAACGATAAAAATAATGCTTATTTTTCTGGAAAGTTTTCATTTGTAATATGAATATAGTAGGCAATATAAAGTAGTTGCTATATAATCAACTACATTCATTTAACGACAATACTAATTTACAATACAGCTAAAAATTATTTAAGAATTTTGCATATTGGATCAGTTAGTACATTTAAAAGATTTTACATCATTCATAATATTATTAATTTTTTCTGATAAAGTCTAATTATTCGAATTTTCAATGTGACAGAGAAAATGCACTTAAGTATAAGTAAAAATATTTTGCCAAAAAAATGTATTTAAGTTCAAGTACAATTACTGTAATTTTAAAAGTACTTACTTAAGTACAAGTCATTTTTATAGTTAAGTACAAGTAATATTTTTAAATAATAATATATCTTTATTGAGTACCACTCAAAGGCGAGATTCAACAAAAGGTGAAATTTTTAAAAAATTCCAATTAACATACAACATCCATATATAAGCTGTAATTGTTAAAATAGTAAACTGAAAACAGTACAAAAAGAATCAGTTCATATGTTACAATTAACCTAGTAACAATATATTTTGTTTTGCAGTTTAAATTTCTCTCCAGAATTTTCGATTTCAAACAAAATTTTAATTTTGTAAACATTAATTCACAAGCCATTTTGTTAAATGAACGGAATCAAATTGTTTTTATAAATGATTTAAGAATTTTCACGTAAATGTAACAGTATATTTCATAATTCCAATTCATCTTATATAAATTAATCATGATTTAATTTTTTTTTTGAATTAATCATGTTCAGCTAATATTTTAATTTTTTATAAAAATTGAGTAAAATTATTTCTTTGAAAAACACTAATTTGTTTAAACATCTTAAAATTACTGAGGGTATACTTTTTTGTTTTCAAAAAATCTATAAAGTATATCACGCAGATCTTAATAAAGCTTTTCTTTACTGCACACATATTAAATTTATTCAATTTTGTTTAAAAGTGTCATTTCGGAATACAAATTATTGATATATCAGTATAACTACAAAAAAAAAAAAAACTGCTAGATAACGTAAAACATATAATACTGTAAAAAGAAGTATACATATTAGACAGAAGGTATTTGTTATATTCAATATTCAAAGATCGCTGTCAAACGATTGCTAAGTTTTATACGAAAGTAAAATTTCAAGTGCAGAGATTGAAATTTCCACTGCACATTTTGTGTTCAACTGCACGTTACAATAATTTTGCATTAGAGGTGTAAGTATCTATAAAGTTTTAGGTTAGATCCCTATTTACAGATGACTGTTTGTAATTACATTCGTTCATCAAACATTTTGAAATAATATTTAAGTTAAATCAAGTAATTAGTCGGCATGCAGCCTATAAAAAAATAAGTAATTTTCTGATAGTAGCAAAACATTTCAATAAATAAAAGTGAGTGAAGTTGTGCGGCACAAATTTTGCTTAATTCAAGTTTTAATAAAGAATTCTTGAGGTATCTGGATGTCTTAATAGGTAGCGTTATCGGTACCTTGAAAGGACTACTGGGTAGTTTTTCTCGGCACTGTACGGCACGGCACGGCACGGCACTGCACAACACACCAGAATGAAAATAATAACTCGTGTTGTGATATAGTCGTGTTGGCAACTACAGATATCCCTACTATACATACTAATTACCATGAATCAAGTGGAACTTGTTTCTCGACCCCTTTGCGAGATAAACATGTATGAGTCAACGGAGACAAATAGCTACACAATTTCATTGATATCTATTTAAATATATAGTATTTTGCTCGCTTACCCGCTTGCCCGTCTGTTCGTTTCCACTTCTTTGACTTAATATTAAGGGTTGACTTAACTGATTAATTTTACTTTATTTGCTATAGATTAATAATGGATAGATAAGATATTTCCATTTTACTTTATGTACTAATCATTAAAGAATAATTAAAATAAGATTTTTTATAATTTTGGATACGGTTTCAAAAAATTCTTAATTTTACTATAGAATACGTCAACACAGATTATCGTAAACTTGGACAAATATGTCTCTTTAAAACGTATTAATTGGGATAAAACAGTTACTATAAAAATTATAAAATTAAAAACTTTTAACAGAAGGTCTAACCTTATGACCCAAATTTTATATTTATTAAATATTCTTGATATTTGAAAAACTCTTAGAGATAATTATAGCTGGCTTTAAATATTTTATAATAATTTTTTACTACATCGATTATTATAGAAAATCGTGGTAGATATTTAAAATTAATAAAATTGAAAATCTTGAAAATTAGCCGATCTGCATAGCTGACATGAGCGGTTAGACGTGTGCTTGATGTCGCTCGTACTTGGACGGGCCCAGGTTCAAATTCCGCTTGTTGATTCCGCTAGATGTTTGTAATATCTACATATGTGTTGTCTAAATCACATTTCAATTTACTAAAACATTATTATTGACTAAAAAAGACTTGCCGGCCGGCCGGCATAACCGAGCGGTTTAGGACGTGTTTCTCATTGTGACTGAAACTGCTCGTACCTGTGCGGGCCCGGGTTCGAATCCCGCTTGGGACATGGATGTCTGTGTTGTGTTTATTTCGTTATAAATAAATAATAAATAGCTCCGGACCAATAGACAAAAGTCTAAGGCCCATAAATGAATTTAAAAAAAAAGACTTTGTAGCTGTGGTTCATATATGTGTATAAAAATAAAATAATTATCACAAATCTAATAATATTACATAATTTATTGACAGGTTCAATATTTAACATTGTTTATAGAGAAACAGTATCGTAAATTATTTGTATGTATTTCAAGCTGATAATTGAAACAAATTTCTAATTGCCAATAACATAAAAAATAATAGCAATTAATAATGATATATTTGCATTTTTCGAAGATGATGTATTTCTACCAAAAATTAAATTAACATTTAGTAATAATATTACTATTGTTATTTTTTAATATTTAAATAAATGACAGATCTCTTCCTAAAATATATAACATAAATATACATATATATATATATATATATATATATATATATATATATATATATATATATATATCGATATACAGGGTGTTTCACAACTTAGAGCAAAAAATTAAAAGGTATATTCTGTACGACGTGCTGATCATGAAACAAAAAGAATTTTTTTAAAATTTGCAAAAAAAATTGCATCGTATTTCAAGCAAACATTTTTTTTGCCACTGGTCGATAGTTATTTTTAATAATTGTTTTCAAATCGTCTACAATGAAAGTAATTGTTTACGTAATATCTAATACTAATAAAATGTGTAATAGTTTAATTAATAATTTAATTTAATTTGATAGGTAGTGGGTAGGTAGTCTTTCGTCGACATTGCTGTTAATTATTATTATCTTTGCTGGTGCACTGTTCTCATTTTACAGTGAATAGCAGTGTAGTGTAGTTTTTGTTAAAATGAATGCATTTAGTAACAGTGAATTAGTGGACATGATGTTAATTTATGGCGAAGCACGGCAAAATTCGTTATTGGCACGACGTCTGTATGCTGAACGTTATCCTTTACGCCGATTACCCACTCCCCGTTCGTTTGTGAGGATAGTCCAGCGCCTTCGAGACACAGGATATGTGCAACCTAATCGTGGGAGAGGTGGTGGCCGCCAGCATCAACACGACAATATGGTTAATGATATCTTAGATGCTGTACATGCTGAACCAACTATTAGTACCCGAAGAGCGTCTCAACAATTAGGAGTATCACATAGTTCAGTATGGCGAATTTTAAGAGATCAAAACTACCACCCATTCCATTTTCAACGGGTACAGGGGCTAACAGAACCAGACTATCAGTTTAGAGTACAATTTTGCAACTGGCTTTTACAAAAACACACTGAAAATCCGAATTTCCCCTCGTACATCATATTTTCTGATGAGGCTACTTTTACGAGGGAGGGAGTTCATAACTATCATAACTCTCATTATTGGAGTCAAGTAAATCCACACGTTGTTGTACGGGGCAGTTTTCAGCATCGTTTTTCGATAAATGTTTGGGCAGGTATTGTTAATGGAATATTACTTGGGCCGTACATTCTACCAAATAGGATGACTGGAGCTAATTATTTATTGTTTTTACAAAATACTTTGCCAGAACTTCTTGAAAATGTGCCTTTAAATGTGCGTCAGCAGACATGGTTTCAGCACGATGGTGCGCCATCACACTATGCTCTAAATGTAAGAGAACATTTAAATCAAGTGTTTGAGGACAGGTGGATTGGTCGCGGTGGACCTGTAGCTTGGCCTGCTAGATCCCCTGACCTAAATCCGCTGGATTTTTATTTTTGGGGTCATTTTAAATCCCTCGTCTACGACAACCAAAATGCGCCGGAAAACGAAGAAGAACTTAGGCAGAGAATAGAAAATTCAGCAGAAATAATACGAGAACAAAATTCGTGTCAAGACTGTACTAGGTCATTAATTCAACGTGCTGCAATGTGTGTAGGGATGAATGGTGCAAATTTTGAACAGTATTTGTAGTTTTGCGCTTCAGGTATGTTATTTCCCAAATTATCTTGATATTAAATAATACAATGCATTAATATTATAAATTATTTTGTATTCAAAACAATTATTGTCTCTAAATAAAACTAACATTACATAATGTTTCTTTGATAATTAATTTCATTTAATATTTCTTTCTATGACGTATGCTACTCCAGTGGTTCAAAAAATGTCTACTTCAAGTAAACTACCCTTTACTTTGCGAATTTTAAAAAAATTCTTTTTGTTTCATGATCAGCACGTCGTACAGAATATACCCTTTAATTTTTTGCTCTAAGTTGTGAAACACCCTGTATATATTTTGATGAAAGTAAAGTAACAAGTTAGGTAAGACGAATTGGAATTGGAATCAGTATCGACAACGCATTGTCCGAACCGAACCGAACAGAACCGATAACGATGACCGAAGGCATTGACTAGGTTTTTTGCGCGCGTTCCAGCATTTTATTGTTGACCGAGCCCAAGTCCGACTTCGATTCCGATTCTGATTGTGAGTCTGATTGTGAGTTTGAATCCTCATCCAAGCCAAAGTCTGACTCGGAGTCGGACCTGCAGTCGCATTCGGGCGGGCTGCCGTAAAACGCAGCACGTACGCGCACGATTGCCCGCTGACGCGCTCAGAGCTCTTTTGCCGAGCCAGAAGCTAGGCAGCACCGAGTTGCATTGCCACATTCCAGACATATGTGAGTTTTAATGAACGATCAGTCTTAACATGGCATCGAAGCGGACCGCAACCGCGAACACGGCCCACCCTCTATTCCTGCTGCTGATGGACTTGTCGCTTGTCGATTGCCGGTTGCCGGTTGTCAACAACACAAGACATGCCAATATGTTCAGCGAACTACTCTTGCTTTTACCCTTTACGGATCATATTTCTAACCACACATCGAGATTCACCTATTACTTGCTGCAGAAAGGGGTGATTTTTTTTCCTGTTCTTATTGTTAGCTTAACAATACTATATGCTTTTTAACTTATGTTTTATCTTATTGGAGAAACTTAGTACTACATAATTAGTAGGAAGTATTTATGGTTTTCTGATGCTAACATTGTTACATATTTACTTTGATAGTAAAAATTCAAAACATCTTTATTTGTAATTTTAATAGAATTACGAAAAAGAAGCTGCTATAATTTTTAGAATTGTGTATAAACATATTATATTCAATATGATTATATTTAACTTATATATTGATAAATTTATATAAAATGACTAGAATTTCAGCATAAGTCAATAAAAAATTAGTAATTACTAAAAAGTATATTGCAAATTGAATTTATTTTACAATATTTTTTAGTAATAAAAGAAAAGTTACAAACCTTTTTATAAATTTGCATTTTTTTAAAATAAAATGGCTCAAATATTCTATTTAATATGGTGTAATAAAAGTTTATTTTATATTTTTACAAATGTTTAATGTAATCGTAATTTTACTATTATTTAATAAGAAATACAAAAATAAAATAACTTTTGTAAGTTTGTGAAAAATGATATTAATGCTAATAGATATTAGTAACAAAAATATTAAATTTTTATGTTTTAAGAATAAATATGTATTGCTGTCAATAAATACTATGCATTTTTGCTTTACTATCTACTAGACTAGGAGTGGACAAACTTTTTTCATCGAGGGCCACATCTGTAAGGAATCTAGCAGACCGCAAGTTGTAAAAAGCTAAATTTTGAATGATATTTTCACACAAAAATATATTAATTGTTCATATAAATTTAAATTTGTATGCAAGCCGCACCAACATACCCATCCCTGTACTAGAATGTTATCTATTACTTATTAAAAACTTGGGACAACCGAGTTCTAAATCTTATAAAATAATATTTATTTGATATTTAGAATATTATTTCTAAAGCACGAAAATAATAATATTTACGTGTAAAATATTAGTTCAGCCAATAAATAATATTAATTGAAGTAGGAAATCCAGTATTAGTATGGTACA
Organism: Clivina fossor; assembly: GCA_963966155.1. Classification (NCBI taxonomy): domain Eukaryota; kingdom Metazoa; phylum Arthropoda; class Insecta; order Coleoptera; family Carabidae; genus Clivina; species Clivina fossor. The sequence continues at coordinate 77,123,287 of OZ014550.1, forward strand.
AATAACGAGAAAGCCGCTGGTCTGCTAGTATGTTTGGAAAGCTGTCACTTTGGTACGATGCGACAGCATAGAGGGGTCGTTACTAACGACGGAAGTCAAAATCATAAAGATTACATCGTCATAATGGAGTACACTAACTTCCGGTCTGTCTGGTTCCGCGTTGCCCGTGCCTAGCATATTTGCCAGTGCTTACTGCCAATTCGAGCTTCGAACTCACTCCGTTACTTATGTCATTTCAAACTCCTGTCCGGGAAAAGTTCGTAATCATAAAAAAAACTCGTGCAAAAGATTGTTACGACTCGGGGTTATCACAGTTTAGAGCCTGTTGCAACGACCTGCGTCGCGTTAATGAACATTTGATCACTTTTCCGTTGTACCTTCTACAGTTTTTCCCTCGAAAATATATTTGCTTACGACTTTAAATTGTGCGCTATAAATTGACCAGAATAATAGAAATTTGCAGAATAATAAATAGGTACTTGTATTAAGTTTGTTAGTTATAAAATTTTATCTTTATAAACGTAAACTTAATATGTACGTTATTTATCTATAGCAAATTATTCTTAGAAAATTAAAATACACTTATCCCTCGATTTACACTGAAGACAGGTTCCGCACAAAACCATCTAAATTGAAATCATTGTAAATATGTTTCTATTAGAAAATTAGACATTACTTTATTCCAGGCTATCATCAAACAAGTTTGGATTAAGTTTGTAACTGTCCAAGGCATGCGTAATACGGCATTAGCTTGTAATTTACTATACTACGCTTGTTTCGTACAGTCACAAATTTATTCCAAACTTTGTTTGATACTAGTCTGAAATAAAGATATTATTATGTTGAAAATGTAAGTAATGCTGAATCTCCGATGAGTAGGTGGACTAATATGATTGAATTTTTGTTGGATTATTTCTAAATGGCAGGAATAAAAGGACATGTATGAGAGGTATTATAAATGCGAATAAAGCAAAAATTGCTTGTCTGAAAAGGAATAGCTAACAGTAACTTTGTATATTAATTTGGCGGAAATTTGTATTTTAGTAAATCATTGAGTTATTTGCAAATACTAATTATAGCTTGTTTGAAATGTAAAAATTTTCGCTTACTGCCACAATCGATTTAACTTGCAATTATCGAAAATGTGTTTAAAGTATTAAATAATTTTATCATGCACCCCTTCTATTTCGAAAAGATCTTTCGTTTACACTTCATTTAAAACAGAGGGAGAACTGAGTGACTCCAGTGTTCACGGAAGAATTGTAAAAGACTAATTTAGATACTTGCATCTACTACTTTTAGTCCATAAAATATAATTACTTACTAATTACGGATTACTAATTTCAATTGAATTCTGTATTATATCTTTTTTTGCTTACTCGTAAGTCATTTGCATAAACTTGATTTGACATAAAAATTACATAAAATGAATATTTAAATATTAAATCATTATATTCGTTATATTAAGAAAATACGATGTTGAAATTCTTTATACTTCCTTTTTACAAACAGTTTTAATATGACTGCAATTTTGCATATCTAAATCAATTTAATATATAAAATGTTATACCTAATATGTATATCCATACTATAGATTATAAATTATACAAAATTTATTAATTCAATAGACAAACAAATTATTTATAAAGTCGACTTGCATGACCGAACGATTTAAGGCGTGTGCCTGATTTCGCTTGATACACTTTATCGCAAGATTTGTGAAACAGTTTTTTTTTTACTAGGAATATGTTCTATACATTTATAAAGATATCTGTGGAACAAATATATTGGATAAAATTAGTGACATGCAGAATCGTGCATAGCAATTTTGTCGCCGCAGGTTTATTATGAAGTTGACATAACAATTTGTAATTGAATCATTTAATAGTGGGATAAATTTTGATATATTTTTCATTTAGTCATCTTGGTTTACGGGTCCCTAATATTGGAGTGTGTCACGTCCAGAACTTATGCCACTGTAAACCTATAGTTTCAAATTTCATAAATATTTATTTTTTTTTGTTTTATCAATAAGTCGTTTTGAATGATCTGTTTAAGGCGGTCGCCCTATCTCACTTATCGGTACGGCGCTGGTCACATCTAATTTAAAAATTGGTTTTATTTGTATGTGTTTATGATATATACGCTTATTTTTTTAATTTACGAAATATTCAAATATCATACTATTTTATGTATTTGTTCAGCATAATTTTTGGTGACTATATCTTTTGACAATATATCTAATACAACAAATCTTTAATAAAAATAAATGCCGGGCTTTTTTTGATGAAAATTCAAAAGTAATGCATTATTAGAAGCGGTAAATAACAATAAAAGTAGGATTTTTACGAAATCCCTAAACCGAAATGGTCTGTCTGTATTTGGTGACGCAGCGCTGTAATTGCTAATCTGCTATGATTAGTCGAAATGACGTTAGGACTGCAAACGCCCCCGAAAGTAGGGACACTGACTCTGTTACGACGTCAGAGGGACGATAGGGGCGCCCCATACAAAAGCCAACTAGACAGGACACTCATTATTTGACCTACATAATGAAAGCGAAGGCGAGGAGTCCAGAGTATAAAGATTGACATACTGTCTATCTATGTCTGACACTCACTCACTGTATGAACTCGAGAGATTCAACTCTTTGTAGAGAATTGCCTACTTGATAAGAATAACTCATTCATGCAGAAAATGTTTGTCTGAATAAGCGTGCAATATTTTGTTTGTTATATTAAAGTATTTCAAAAATGTAAATTACGGTTCCGGCAAAGCAAAACAATAAATCGAATGTTATTCTCTAATAAAATTTGTTTACAATTACTTTGTTACCACATTTTATTATTTATTTTAAATTAATTCGAATTTGAGTATTAGGCAATTTTTTGCGATCGTAATTATTCGTAGTAGTTAATATTGCTAACTCCTTTAAATACATAGTTACGCCAATTTTGTAACGAAGTTTTAATAAAATTGCTAGCAACTATAGCCAATAAAAAAAATGTGACATTTTTATTTTTTATTTAGTGTGCGCTAATAACATTTTATGTTTATGTGTGTTAGCACCATTATTAGAACTAACAACTTCGCTACAGAAGTGAGGTGATTATTAAAAAGAGTTAGCAATATTAACTACTGAATTAAATGCAGATAACCATGGTCTCGAAAAATCACCTTTTAACTTCCAATTGAAATTAATTCTAAATATATGTATCTCATAATTATATAAAATTTGTTACAAAAATTTCGATTTTGACATCGATGAATTATCTTGTATGTATTTTTCTTTCATTGTCCAAAATAATTATAGTTCATTTGAAATTACATCTGCAACATTGATAAATATCTTTTATGTTTTCATATGTACGTACGTAGTTTTATATATAATATATAATAATAATAGTAACTTTACATTTACAGGGCATTTACATAAATTGCATATATACAAATATAATATTATAAGAAATAAATTATACAACAAACACGCTTAATATATATAGGAGTATTAATTAAATTATACAAAAACATCATTATAGTGCAGTTTCTGCATATCGGCACATAATGTATATTGAAGAATTTATTAGTATAAATGTTTTTACTGGAGGTAAGTTAAAAGTTAAATTCTTAAGCTTATAACGCTTATAAATTAGATTCGCACTTGTTTACATTCATTTACAATGAAATTTATAATGACAGTAAAAAAAATCTTTCAGAACTTATATTAAAATTTTAAAAATTTAGCTTGAAGTTCTGTTTATTTTATATTAAAATTCTATGTTTCGATATACTAAACGTATATTATTATCAGGTAAAATATATACAAATGATGTAAATAATAAACAAACCAAACATAGAAACAAGTTACTAAGTAATAAAGTACAAGTACCTGACTATGTATAGTCAGATAAGTTCCAAAATATTACATAATTATAATTTTGTATAATAAAATCGGAAAAATAGTTTTCAAAAATACAAACGGGACATTGCTTACTGTTCAATTTTTAAAGAATCAAAAGATAATAAAAAAGTATTATTCGCACAGATTCAGATAAATAGTTCACGGAATAACAGTATTAAAACCACCAGGCCTGTCCGGAATATTTCCAAGTTTGTTAAATACACATTTTCCGTCTAGATTCTATCAAAACGTAGAATTTTAATATAAAATAAACAGAATTTTAAGCAAAAACTTTTTAATTTTATTATAATACTGAATTAAATGTTAATTATGATGCTTCTCCGATATAGTGTTAAGTGATACTAGAAAATTGAAAATGAGTTTTATTAATTTCAAACCTCTAGCATATCTGAATGTTTTCGCTTTTATTCTGCGTATTACCGCTAGTTAAGTTTTATGAATTTGGGGTGCAATATTATGTATTGAAGAGAAAATGAGTATAAATATTATGAGTTGTTTTTCATACAATATAGAATTGTTTCTTGAAACAATTGACGTACCGTATATAGCAATCTGATCATATGTCAGAACCCTTCGGTGCCAGACAATTTGCGACTACCAATTATGGTCTAATTGGTTTCAAGAAATGACATTAATTCTCAAGGTTTTCAATACGACAATAACATCTTTTAATTGGTTTAACGAAATATCAACTATTTGTTATATGCCTACTCTATACTTAAAAAATCATTTAAATTCTACTAAAAATCACACTGAAATTATAGCTGTTCGAACAATTGCAAAACTTTAAATTAATTACTCGAAATATTTATTACAAAAATTTTCAGTTTTTTTTTACCATCATGATACTACATACGGATTTTATGCGAGATCAACCTACTATTAATTTACTTTATTTAAAGGAAAGGTCACATTTTTATAACTGTCTAATTTAATTCTCTAATTAACATTTTGTTGCTCTTAAGAACATACTCGTATACAGAAGCAATTTTATAACGAGATATGTATTTTTCTAATAAATTGTAGTAAATAACTAGACAGATTAACGGTCGCTCTCATAATAAATACTTTAACTTAAATCGACTTTAAGCCGAAGTCATTAGAAGTTTGTAATGTTAACAAAAAAGCATTGTTTTGTTGACCGTGTAATAATAATTATCGATGCTTTTTTGTCAGATTAAAGTTGACTTTAGTTAAAAGTGTTTATTAGGAAACTGGCCTTAATACTAATTTGCTAATATAACATTAACTTGCTGATTACATTTTAAATTTCATATTAAAGACAAAAATTTAACTTTCTAGTATGTATACATAAATTTTATTAAAATAAATTTATGGCAAATAAACTTTGTCAAAGTTTGATAATTAAATTATTATTTTAATTAATAAGCATATACATACGAATTTGTATAAAAGACACTTGAGAAGAATTTAATAATAATAATAATAATAATAATAATGCTAATATTTTTTTATTATTTTTGTATTTAAAATTTTTATTTATTCTATGTAAAAAATCAGAAGTAAAATCTCAGAATAAATGACAAATATTTCATTGACCAATTATAAAATTATTACAAGAATAAATTTATTCCAAAATTTGAAAGAAATAAAAACAAATATTACAAGAATGTAGTCATGATTATTATTTTTTTTTTTTTTTAGTTTGGTTACATATTTTTAGACAGTGAGATTTTTGTAAAATATTTATTTTAAATTATTATATATCTAATTTATATTTTTTTAAAATACATTTTATTTTTATGTTAAAGGTAAATTTTTTACTATGACTATACATGGAAGAATTTATATGTTCAATCTCAAATACTCCCCATGTGTTATTTTTTTATTCTTTTTGCACATAATTTATTTGTTTTGTTTTGATATTTATTTATCAGTTTTATGTATTAAATTGAATAACAAGAATATTGAATAAGTTATAATAACTTAAATAATTTAAATGTGGAATTGAAATTAAAACGAAAGCAATGAAGAATGAAAGAGAAGAGGAAGGAGTAATCGTGTAAACAAATTGAGTGTTAATTGGTGCACTTTAGGAGCCAATAACCTGATGCGCGAAAGAAGCGCAACGCAACGCAACGCAGCGCATCGCGCGCTATAAGCAGGCAGTGAGCAGCAGCAAAGAGTGGCCCAGCACGTGGAACTGAACTGAATTGGATCAGCTGTAATTAATCACTTAATGTTACGGCTCGCTCCGTGAATAATGCATTGTGTTTTCTGGAATATAACGGTGAGGCCTTCGACGGCACTGCACTGCACTGCACAGCACAGCACAGCACAACACTGCATTGCGCTGCACTGCGGTGTTTACGTTTCTTTGCTTCTTCGCTCTGTTTCAAAACCCAACCTAAACATGGATTATTATCAATCAATATTGAATAGCTAGATATAGACGCAGCGCAGCGCAGCCCAGCTACAGCTACAACTTCCAGCTTCAGCTTCAGCTCTAGCTCCTACAGGTAGATATTTTGTGCGGACAGTTTGCTGTCGACGTCAATGTTGAGTTGCTTTCAGACCGACTGACTTCATTTATGAGTCAAGTTTTTTCTGTTACTTATTGTTGTCGCTGCCTCACTGACTACTGACTACTGACTGCTTACTGCTGACTGGTTATTCGACTCTCTTTGCCGCCCCTTAACTTAAGAACTTCTTCAATCCAGATCCTGATACAATCCAGATGAAGCGACTGACTCGTGGCCGCACTGTTTTTATCGATACTTCGTACGGCTTCTGCTTACCTATACCTTCTTACTACTTACTATTTCTTCGTACCAGAATATAAAATCTTATCTATCAAATTGTTTGTTTTTACATATTTTGCAGGGTGTTTTTTCTTTTAATTTATTTCATATTCGTTGAAATTTAATTTAATTTCTCTGAGTAACAATAATAATCGTAGATTTTACTGCTAATCTTACTTGTAAAGAGTGATTTTTTTTGTAAAGTATAGCAATACAATTAATACTAAAAACTATTATATTATTTTTATCTACCAAATTTTCGATTTACTTGCAAGTCATGTGAAATGAGGTATGTACTATGTAAAACTAACATTTATTAATATAATGTAAAATAATTTGCTTCGAAATCAAGAACAATCAAATGCTTTGAATTTATTTGCTTCTGTAATGTAGTAAAGATAATTAATTGGTGTTATTTTTGCTGTCAATTATTTAAAAGCAATATTTTACTAATGATTAATTCAAACAATAATTTATGTACATACAGTAATCTTCAGGCTTTCACGGCCGGTATCCATTGATTTTATGGAATTTTCTGGGTTGGTATGCCGTGGTCGATCTAACTTTGTCGTAGACATTTCATCATACATCGTAGATGGCATTCTCAGTGCTTGGAGAATGCCATCTACGATGTATGGCAAAACGTCTGCGACAAGGATAGATCTATCACGGCATACCATTCAATATATACATACATAGTATTATTATTTTTACATTAAAATTTATACCAAACAATAGTCTGGTAATTATTTACATTTAAAATTAACTGAAATTTATGTAGTTGTAAAATTTGAAGTAATATTTGATAGTAAATATCATGTAAACAACAACAACAAAAAAAGATTTATGTTATCATTTTTATATAAGCACGAAATAATCGTGTTAAACAAAGTATATTGTACGCAGGTAGAAAATTATTTCTAACAGCAAAGCACAACAAATTATCTCCGATTGAATATGATGAAATTGAATCTTAGAGAAATTTGGAATCCCGCTCGATCAACGAATGTATAGCGCGCGGCATTGTTCGTCGATAATACCGTAGCTGCAGCTATACTATACATACAGCCATGGGCAGTAAATAGTAGAGTTATAAGCAGACGAGTCGCGGTCTGTAGCGCTCTCGCTCTGTAGCTCCGGTACAAGCAACACCTCATGAATATGGAGCGTCGTGCGACCAACATCAGCCAACAGCCGAGTAGTGAGTAGCCGACTCCTAACGAAACGACATTGATTCCAATTACGACACAGACCATAATTCATTGGTGTTTGTGTCCTCGCTTCACTTTGACCAACCGTCCATCCGTTGATCCACTGTCTATCTTCTGATTCTCTGCCCTCTGCCGACTACAACCACGTTTTACTTTTCGTGCCAGTGCCAGTGCTAATGCCAATGCCAGTGCCACTGACAATGACAGTGCCTACCTACAATCACGTACTTTATAGCTCTTTCATTTAGCTTGAAATGCTAATTTTTCTAATTACAATATTTTATCTAGATATAGTATTTTACCTGCCCAAGACACGAATTATCCTTTTCTTCACTTTATCTATTCATCAAATGTGTACATTACATCAGTACACTGTAAATTCTCTCATGGATGTTTTTCAATTAGTCTAAAAATATCATCACAGTAATAATTAAGTATAACGTAAACACAACATAAACATAATCGTCAAATTATTTAATGTAATATTTTTTCTAATTTTTAAAGAAAGTTTTTGAAACTACAAAAACTTTTTTATTAAGACCAAGTATTTCTAAATTTTCAAATAAATCTATGCAATAATTTTAAAATTTGCCAATAAAATATTGTCATTTAATCTCAGAATACATTTTTAACTAATTACATATGATTTTTTACTTATCTTAAAAATAAATAAAACTTGGAAATATGTTTCTTATTTTCTATATTCAAAAAATGCAATTAAAAAAAATGTATTAACGAATTATAGGTTATATTGTTGAGTTGAGTTTCAATGTAAAAAAGATCAATTCTCGATAAAAAATTTCTTGTTCTTAAATATCTATCAAAATATTTTGTATAGATTCGTTGACAAGTAATAATTCTTATTTTATGATTTTAAATAAAGCATTTAAAAAGTATTAAATGTACAAAATGTAAATAATTATTTTTTTATAATAAAGTTTTTAAAAACCATTATATCATGATTATCAAAGATACCTGTGCAAAAACAAAATGTGGATATATGTTACAGAAAATGTTTAATTATTTTTAATATGTTATTATTAGTAAATGCTGGTTGTAAGGTTTTGGGTGCTTTGGGAACTTTTGCTAGGAATGTAAATGTTCCCAAAGAAGTCCGTTTGAGTATATACAATGCAGTTTTGGTGCCTACGTTGATGTATGGTAGTGAATGTTGGGTTTGGTTGCAAAAGCATAAACGGAAAATCACTGCTGTGGAAATGAGATTTTTACGTGGGGTATGTGGTGTAAATAGGAGAGATCGGGTACGAAATAAATTAGTGTATGATGAATGTGAAATTGAAAAAAATGTTGTAGCAAAAGTTGGTGTTAGTCAGTTAAGATGGTTCGGACATGTTGAGCGAATGTCTAATGAACGTTTGGTTAAAAAGATTTATTTGAATGATTTTGATGGTATACGTTTGCGTGGACGTCCGATGAGTAGTTGGAGTAGTATGATTGAGAGTGTTTTGCGTGAGCGAAAGTTTCCAAGTAATAGGAATAAAAGAGCATGTATGAGAGGAATTATGAATGTGGATGAAGCAAAAGTTGCTTGTTTGGATAGGAATGTTTGGAGGCGACTGATTTCGGGATGATGAAAAGAGTTTGTGCCACACTCTTTTGGGTACATGGCGTGATTGTGTATGTATGTATTATTATATTATTAATATATTCATTTAAAATGACAATCAATGATTTTGAAATTTCTTTATGTTAATTTTTATTATTTTATCGTTATTTTGAAATCAACAGCTATATTTATTTTCTTTAAATTACAAATACATATATCATAAATTATCTGTATTTAATTTATATTTTGGATCACATGTATGGTGTTTCGTATAACAAAATTATAAGAAAAAATACTTAAAAAAATTACAATAATAATATATCTAGTAAAATTAGCCGGCTTTGAAATTTACGTAATTTTTTGTTAATATACAATCAAAAATTGCAAAGCTGATAACTTTTATCGTATATTTAATTACTATATTTTTTAAAAAAAATTCGATTCATTTTCTTATGAAAGCAGAATATTATGTGATAAAAATATGTACAGAAAACGTAAAAGTGCTATTTTTGCTCATTTCGATTCTTATTTTAATTTAACAAATTAATATAACTGAACATTTATGAATATATTAGAAATAAAAATTTTAAAAAGAAAACAGAATTGGTTTCAAATTTCTTGTTACATTTTTTTAGAATATCAATCTGGTTTTTATTTTTTCTCCTAATTTTTTTTATCTTTGTTTTTTCATAAATATATTTTTTTTATTACATTAATATTTGAATAATAACATGGAATGATTTTTTATAATTTATTATCATTAATTTATTTACATTGATAATTGATTCCGTATTTATAAAAATTATTGAAATTAATTTTAATTGTTTTATTACGCAGTATTTGCTATTTCAAGTTAAAGCAGTACCCTACAAGTAACAGCAAACTTTAGTTTAAGCGATATCAAATTGAAATTGTTAATTGCTAGCTTTTTTGAGCGAATGTCTAATAAACGAATATGTGTAAGTGCTACTGAAGGTATTCGTTTACGTAGACATCCGATGGGTAGATATGATTGATAATGGTTTACGTGATCGCATATTTCCAAATGGTAAGAATAGAATAGGTATCGTAATGTGGGTGAAGGAAAAATTGCTTCTTTGGCCGAAACTAATTTCTACTTAAATGAAAGGAGTTTGTGCAACATCCTTATATATGTAGATATAGCGTGATTGTGTAAGTACACAGGATATTTCCAAGTCGTGGGATATTTGCTTAAGAATTCTAGTAGGCATAGCATTGAAAATATCTCATTCCGATTAGAGAAAGCAGTTAAATAGGAGGTTAATAGAGGCTGAACACCAAACAAAACGGTTTGGTATTGGCCGTGTGTCTTCTGTCTGATGTCCCGGTATCAGTATCGGTGTCGGTGATGTCGTTGGCTCAGTGGACCGGTTTTAATTACAGCACGTCGACGGACTCCGGTGCGAGGGTACTTGATTTATAGGGGCGTTATAAGATCTCATAAACAGCACATGGCATAGGCGACAGATCGTGCGCTCCACGTCTTTTATTTTTCCCCCTCGCAGACTGAGAGTAAGTTGGTCCGCGCCACTCACTTTACTTTGACTCCTAGCTCCGGATAGACCACCGGACCACCGGCTATCCCCTTCACGCTATGTTCAGCCGTGGCTCGAGCTTCTTATTCTTTGCTCCACGTTCCAAAACACGCGTATATAAAAATTCCATTCCAATGCATGCTATGCGCTATATGCTATGTGCGTTGCGTTGTGTTGTGTTGCTTCGTGCTACACTCTTTTAACGTTTGTTCCGGTTTCAAATTTTGTCGAGAATCTTTCTCAATGAATTTACTATTCATTCATTAATTCTACATGCGTTCACGCTGACTTGTTTTCTCTTTTTTTTTTTCATTTTGGATTCTTGTAAACTATCAGAAAAGCCCGCGTGCCCACAGCAGGATTGATGAAAATTGTACTTAATATAAAGATTTTTGTTTTGAAATGTTTTTCATTACCCAAGACAAGAAATAAAATACTTCTAATTTTGACCATTTATTAATTTCAATTTAATTTTTAATTTTACTCTCGAAATTTGCATGTCAATCCCTTTCAGAACTAGTTATATTAAAATAAAAAAATGTTACACTTTTAATCTTAAAACACATGCAATTTTCTTTAAAAAAATTTTGAATTTAGTAACTTTCTTACTGCTATAGATAGAATGTAGTAATAATAATACCCGTAACATATAATTCGATAAATAAAATTAATAATGAAATTTCTTGTAAACAAATCATTATCATAAAAAGTAGTCTTATTTTAATCAAAAAAAAAATTGTTTTGAACTTGTCTTGTAATTCTAAATTTTCAATGAGCATTTTCAATGAACATACATAAGAGTAGTATTATATAATTAATTAATTTAAGTAAACTGGACAAAAATAAAATTCAGTTTATCTTATTTTGTTCCTCTCAAATTAAAGAAATAGATAATAGCAACTGGAAACTTTTTTTTGCGTTTCACTTAAGTATAATTAAAATTGCATTGTTTGTTTTAAGCAATTATTCGTATTTAACAATCTGCATTTATAAATTTTACTTTATTTTTTACATTTGATATATTATATTAAGTATTTTTGGTAGATATATTTTGAAAGAATATTCAATTATATCAGTGGTGTTGCTTTTTAAACAATTTTATTTTAAAAATTATGTATTATTAAAAAAATTATGCAATTAGAAAAATTATATTTCAAATATAAAAGAACCAACTCTGTTGGTTTGTAAAAACTAAAAAGTGCATAAAATCCCCAGCAAGTTTGAGTTGACGATGCAATTTCCTAATGGGATGTATGGGAATTCTTTTGTTCCAAAAAATGTAAAAAAAATACGTTCATCAAAGTTCTTCTGTATATGGCCGTATTTAGAAGAACTCTACGACCAATAATACTCTTGTTCTGCTTCTTTCGATTGCAATAAAGAATAAATTCTAACTTTTCATTTTTTTATTATAGAGTAGCAAAGTAGCATCAACGTTTACTTTAAACACATAATAATAAAACATAAATAAAAGTATTAAAAGAGTATGCATTATAGATTTAATGGCTAAGAGTGTATTATGAAATTTAAAGTCGAAAGATTGAATCCACTTGCTAATAAACATCTGTCGAAAATGCGCTTACTCACATTGTAATAACACTAAAACAACCAGTATTGAATATCACTTAAACGACTAAATATATATTAAACATATTATTGAAATAAAAAAATAATAGCCAATTTAATTTATTTTTTTGTCTTCTTAACAGAGAACATCTATTCGACTGTACAAAGTTGTGAATCTGAATTGTAGTTAAGTAGATGACATTATTTAATAGAAGTTTATCTAAATTAAAATTAATACCAATTCCGTTTAAGTGACGGCTTTTACATATATTTGCTAAATTGTTAAATGGAAGCTGAGAAAGAATATGAAAATAATACTTTTCTGTCTTATTGAAAGTTATGATAAATTTCTACTAATTTGAAAGCAAAAAATTATATGTAAAAGCCGTCATTTTAACGGAATTGGTATAAATTTTAATTTAGATATACTTATAATGTCTTCAGATTTACAACTTTGTACAATCGAATAAATGTTCTCTGTTAGGAAGACAAAAAATAAATTAAATTGGCTATTATTTTGAATAAAACATATAAAATTATATTTACGGAAAACCTTTAGAAGTGAATTCTGATGTAAGAAGCTGTTTGAAAGATAGTCAAAAATACGAATTTTATGATAGCGCAAAGCATGAATAGTATAATAATTTCTGGTTAATAAGAAAGTCTTATGTAGTCGAGTATAAAAACTCCGAATGTGCAATAAATAAAATTTATCTTGCATCGAGAATTTTATATACACTAATGTCCATTAATTGGGAATTGGCTATTGAAAGAGGCACTAGACAGCACAATGACAAACATTTACAAAGTACGTAACGTATATATGCGCAGATAATGCCCCAAACAAAATACCTGTTTCACTGTTTCACTCGGCATACTTTGAACTCTGCTTAAATAAATTCAATTAGGTTCACGAGATGTTCTGCATTGATTGCCGATAGCGAATTGATTCTGCCATGGATATATCTTCCTTAAGCCAAATATACTTTTATTTACATACGTACAAACACATTTATATTTACTTATACTCTTTACTTCTTCGCATTTATTTTATTTGAATTTTGCGCGCTCACATAAATTGCTCTCGTTCACAGTTAATTGATTTCTTTTGAAGTTTTATTCAATATTTAATGGGTATACAATTATGGCCATAAGTTTTACAAATACATAATTGCCATATTATATTAGGCGTTTTCGAGAATTTTATTGTTTTATTTATATGTAGAGTATATCATAATATGAGGAGTTCAGTGGAAAAGCGTTAAATCGACCGTTTTATCGAATTGATATTTTCTATATATACTACATTTTATTTAGATACATTTTCAGAAATTATACATTTATTTCCATTTAAAAAACATGTAGTAGTTTTCCATGAAAGTACGTCTTGATTTTGTGGAAGAACGTTGAATACGCACACGCGAAAGGGAGATCTAATAGCTTTATATATACTGGGTGTCCCATTTTAATCCGCCACCTGCAATAACTTTAAAATCGTGCATCGGACAAAAAAATGTTTCGGATAAAAAGTAAATGGTTTCGAGGGGGACATCTGATGCAGAAACCCTTGCCCCCTCTGGACCCCCTGGGGGGCGGGAAATGGGGGCAACTTTGAAATCTTAAATGGAACACCCTATTTTTTATTGTAGATTCTGATAGGCCATTAAAAAATATGTAAATTTTATTTTAAGACTTTTTTTTATCTTTGATAGATGGCGCTGCAAACAGCATTTTTTTTTCTCAGTTTATCAATCTTCAATTTGAAAAAAAAAGTGTAACTAAGTAACATATTCAAGATTTTTTCAGTTCTTTGGGAAGAGGGGGGGCAAGGGTCACTGCATCAAATATCTTCCTCGAAACCATTAACTTTAAGTTAATGGTTTCGAGGGGTATAACTTTAAGCTAATGGTTTCGAGGGGATATCTGATTCAGTGACCCTTGCCCCCCCTCTTCCCAAAGAACTGAAAAGAACTTGAATATCGTACTTAGTTACACCTTTTTTTTCAAATTAAAAACTGATAAACTGAGAAAAAAAATGCTGTTTGCAGCGCCATCTATCAAAGATAAACAAAAAGTTTTAAAATAAAATTTACATACTTTTTAATGGCCTATCAGAATATACAATAAAAAATAGGGTGTTCCATTTAAGATTTCAAAGTTGCCCCCCTTTCCCGCCCCCCAGGGGGTCCGGAGGGGGCAAGGTTCTCTGCATCAGATGTCCCCCTCGAAACCATTTACTTTTTATCCGAAACATTTTTTTGTCCGATGCATGATTTTAAAGTTATTGCAGGTGGCGGATTAAAATGGGACACCCAGTATATATACGTAACGTTTCATAGAATACTGAGGTGTAGTTTATTTACTGTACTTAATTTCTGATATAACTCTAAACAGCATTATCTCAAACTTACAAAGTATCGATTCGCCGCTTTTTCACTGAGCTCTTTATACAAGTAGCAGGGACGGCGCCGGCGCCAGGATTGAAAAATGGGTGGGCACGAATTGGCCGCATAAGTTGTTGGGTGGGCACCTAGATGTAAGCGAATGTGGAAATGGCTTGCTGGCCTGCATTAAAAATGCAATATGGTACTCAAAATGTTTTTTATTCTCTATACATTCGGTATAAGTAGTATCTGGATTTTCTAACATGGCATAAAATAAATAAACATTATATAGATGTTTTTAATTGAGATCAAAAATTTATTTAAAATTAGTAATATAAATTAGTATACATATAAATATAATATTATTAAATATTTGGGTATCACCGAAAATGCAATTTTATATTTATTTACCATATCAACAAATTGTAGCATGTTTTTATATTATATTCTTTTTCGTAATTTGAAATTGTGTTTGGTAAAATATTTAATTCTGATCTTAGTAAATTTAAATCACATGAATAATATTTTGCAAGTAGAATTATAGCATCATAATTTAATTTTTTTCTGGTATTTCAGGATTCAAACTACAAATAATCATTAAAATATTTTTATTAGCAAAAAATCTGTTTTCTAGTTCAACTAAAATGCTGTCTATCACAGGTAGAAATATTTTCGTCCTTAAATGTTCTTTTATTTCTGTGTTAATATCTTGCTCAAGAGAATGCATTTGCTCTGTAATTAAATTATTTTGAAATTTTTTAGAGACTATCGACAGTCGATTTCTTTGAGAAATTTACAGTTTAATAATATTTTCTTCGGCAATAGCTACTGCTTCTTTGTAAGCAATTTAAAAACAGAATTTTTGAATCAAAAGTGTGAAAAGTGTCTTCTTCTGAATTAACTTCTTGTAAATAATCCTAATTAAAATATGAAAAATTATAGTGTGATTAAATATGAACATGAAATTCAATTGTTACAAAAAAACCAGTCGCTTCTATCTTCCGTTTGCCTTTTTTAGTGATTAAAATATTTAATTATGTATATTAATATATTATATCAAAAAATCAAATTTGTAGCGGGTGGGCATCCGGGTGGGCACAACCTATTTTTGGATGGGCAAGTGTTCACCCGCGCCCACCCCTGGCACCGTCCCTGACAAATAGAGTATCCTTTAAAATTGAATGTAGGATTTCAAAATAATATTAAAAATTTGGATACTATTACTTTAATGTCAAAATTGAGCCATTTAAGTGCTTTGATTTGGATTCGTTTTTTAGTTAACTAAAATAATTTTAAATATTAAAATAAATTCTCTGATTACTTTTTGAGTATCAGAGTAAAAACTACAGTGTGCCATTAGGTACATATTATTTTTTAGTGTTAAATGACCTATAGTGTTATATAGATTTTAAAATTGGTCTCACAATATAATATGAAAAAAAATACGAAACACATTCATTTCTTGGAAGCAACTTTAGTGAACAATCCAATAAATATTAAAAATTTTTGAAAAAAAATACATATAACGACAGATAATAAAATTGTTTATATTGGTACATGGAAATTATTTTGAATATATATTTTTTTATACGTAAATATACTTGAAAAACTTTATAATATAAGTATGTACTTACATGTTTACATACTTTATTTATTAGATCAGTTATAGTTAAAATTAGATTTGTAAGAATTATTTTTTTTCTACTATTATTATAATTATTTTTGATTTTTAATTGGAAAATATTGCAAATTATACCAAATTATTAAAAAAGTAGGAGTTTATCATCATAACTTGAATGTTTAATTCTTTTTTTTTTAAATGTTAATAAAGAGATTTTATTTATAAAATTTAATATATGCCATTGCAAATATGTTTTATGATAAATTGTTTGGTAACTGCAGTTTGACTTTTATCGTTTGTGCACTAACAAGCAAACATATCGAGGTGTAAAACGCCGATGTAAATGAGCTTCAGGTATCAAGTAGAACACTAAAAACTAAGCGACACGTATTTTTTTTTAGCGGCCCTAATCAAGGTTTAGGGGGTGAAAATCACCCCCAAAATTTAGAGTAAAATTGGTTTTTATTTTTTTTCTCAGAAACTATGCATCCTAGAACAAAAGTGTAAATGTACGAATACCTTCTTTTTTTAAGAGCTATCCACCAGTGGTATTAGTTTTTTTCTATACGATTTGTAAGTTACTCTTTTGCACCCTTTACACATATTTTACCCCATATTTAATTGTTATGTATTTTTTTTTCAAAATTTTATTTTATATTAAGATAGCCCAATTAAAAATAAAATTGACGTGTTTTTGTGTTTTTAATTATTTATTGTTTTAAGGGGTCATCTGCCCCCTTATATAGACACTCGTATGTACTTATAAGTAAGTTTGATTATTTATAACTCGTTAATATTACATGATAGAAAAAAAAAGTATTGGAATTTTTTTATTTGTTTTACATAAGAAATTTTATAAGATATTTAAAAAAATATATTTATTAATTTTTATTTTTTTCATAAATCATCAGTTACTTATAATTTTACTTGAAATATTTTATTTTTATCTGTCAACATAGAACGTATATTTTTTAGTAAACAATATTTATTATTACGATAATATGTTTATTGTCTAGATACTTTATTTTTATCTATAAACATAGGACGTATATTTTTTTAGTAAACAATATTATTACGATAATATATTTCTTGTACAGACTTATTTTTAGATTTTTGCGCTGAAGTGGAATTAAATTGAACGTAAAAATTTAATAATAAAATAAGTAGAAAACAAATATATTATCATAATAATAAATATTGTTTACTAAAAAAACATATTATGACACATTTTCCGATTATATATATATTACGATAATACACATTTCTTGTATTATTGAAAGTACTGTCACTTGTGTATTAACAAACATAAAATGTTGGTGAATCCAATAAACGTAATTAATTTATTGATGGCAACATTTGCCGCATTAAATTTGCCAAACACTTCAATTAATTTGAAAGAAAGAGAATTTCATGAAGAAATTAAAAACATTTTAATGAAAGCAATGTCAGAAAATACAGTTGATATTGAAGAACATACAGATTTAGAATTTGCAAATCCATCAATAATAATTGAACCGGTTGTGATAGATGAAGATGATACATCAAGACACCCTGAAGAATATACAAAAGAATGTTTAGCTTCAGAAGACGTTGACTTCGAATACAAAAAAAATACTGTAGAATACTGGAAAAGCGGAAAATCAAAGCCGAAAACATTTACTGCAGTAAAACATAGATTTAAAAAATTAAAATTCCATTCACAATTACATCGTTGGGCAAAACAGGTAAATGAAGGAGAAATATACTTTAATAAAATGAAAGATATTTCTACTTACGTACTAGAACAATTTAAAGAAAGTAGACGACAAAAAATTCCAATACACGATGTTGACATAAGAAGATGGGGTTTGACAGCCAGTGAAGAATTAAAGATTTCTTTTGATAAATTTAAAGCATCACCTTTCTGGCTATATAAATTTAAAAAATCTCATAGTATAGTATCAAGAAAAATTGTGAAGTTTGTTACGAAAGTGCAGTTAGAAAAAGCGGAAAATTTGGATGATATAATAAATAATTTTGTTGATAAAATAAAAACAAAAGTAACTAATATTGGTGAAGAAAAAGTGTATAATTCAGATCAAAGTGGTTTTAATTTAGAAATTCATTCCGGTCGAACATTAGCAGAAATTGGTACAATGAAAGTAGAATCTCTGATACAATCACACGCGGCTACTACGCATAGCTACACAATTCAACCAATAATATCTGCAAGCGGAAATTTAATTTCACCATTATTTATAACTCTTCAAGAATCTACTGGAGAGTTCGGACCGCAAGTTCGCAAAAAATTATTTACTGCTGAAAATGTATATGTTACATCTTCAAAATCCGGGAAATTAACTTCATTCCATTATAAATTATGGCTGAAAGATATACTTTTTCCAAATATTGAAAATAATTCACTACTTTTATTGGACTCATGGACTGGACATTGTAATAAAATATTCGAAGAAATAAAACCAACTGATAAAATGGTAGATTTGGATATAATTCCAGCAGGAACAACGGGAAGAATACAACCACTGGATGTTTTCGGTTTTAGAATTTGGAAAAACTTTATACGTAGATTTTCAGATATTGTAATTCTACAAGGATCAGATATTCGTTTAAATTTAAGAAATAATATAATAAAACTTCAGTCTTTAACACATAATCAGCTATCGTCTCCTAGATTTACAAATTTGTTTAAATATTCCTGGTTTAAAAGTGGATATTTAACTGAAAGACCACCAGAGTTTGAAAACCCAGTAGAATTTTGTTATTCAAAATCTGAACTTCATTGTGATATTTGTGGAAAACCAGCTATTATTAGATGTGCCTGGTGTAAAAAATCATTATGTTTACAACATTTTTTTGAAGAGTTTCATTACTGTAAAAACTACAAAAATTAATGTTTTATAAAAAATTAATAATTTTTGTTTAAAATTAATACATTGCACACGTAAGCATATACATATGTATATATATATATATAAATATATAATAATAATAATAATAATAATAAATGTATTTTTTGTATTTATTTTATAAATATGCAAAATATAGTTCTTGTACTAATACAACAAACTTGTATTACCGTAATAATTCAATAAAATTCAAAGAAAAAATCTAAAAATAAAGTATCTAGACAATAAACATATTATCGTAATAATAAATATTGTTTACGAAAAAATATACGTTCTATGTTGACAGATAAAAATAAAATATTTCAAGTAAAATTATAAGTAACTGATGATTTATGAAAAAAATAAAAATTAATAAATATATTTTTTTAAATATCTTATAAAATTTCTTATGTAAAACAAATAAAAAAATTCCAATACTTTTTTTTTCTATCATGTAATATTAACGAGTTATAAATAATCAAACTTACTTATAAGTACATACGAGTGTCTATATAAGGGGGCAGATGACCCCTTAAAACAATAAATAATTAAAAACACAAAAACACGTCAATTTTATTTTTAATTGGGCTATCTTAATATAAAATAAAATTTTGAAAAAAAAATACATAACAATTAAATATGGGGTAAAATATGTGTAAAGGGTGCAAAAGAGTAACTTACAAATCGTATAGAAAAAAACTAATACCACTGGTGGATAGCTCTTAAAAAAAGAAGGTATTCGTACATTTACACTTTTGTTCTAGGATGCATAGTTTCTGAGAAAAAAAATAAAAACCAATTTTACTCTAAATTTTGGGGGTGATTTTCACCCCCTAAACCTTGATTAGGGCCGCTAAAAAAAAATACGTGTCGCTTAGTTTTTAGTGTTCTACTTGATACCTGAAGCTCATTTACATCGGCGTTTTACACCTCGATATGTTTGCTTGTAAGAAAAAGTGCTGATTATTCTTTAAATTTAAAGAAAAAAATTAAAGAAAACTTCAAGAACAAAGCGAAGATTATAATTATTCTTTAAAGACTTAAATTGTATTTATGGGTCTAGTTCGGAATTTATAGCTTTCGTTCCTTGCTGTACTTGCATGCGAATTTTACGAAATAGGAAAATTTTATCATTTGCAAATTATTTTAATTTTTTGAAGAAATTGTTTATTATAAATATACATTTAAAATAAAAAAGCTTAAGGATTAAGTTTTGTATATATTTTATTTAAATATCGATGTCTCAATATACTCTGCGTATATCTTCATCAAGTAAAATTAACACAAATGACATAAATAATAAAAAACAGTAAATAGAAATAAGTTACTAGGTGACAAAGTAACTAAATTAAAAAATTTATAAATTATTAAAAAAAATTATAAATTATTAATTTAAGGAAGCCAAATTTTATTAACAGTAGATTGATAAGAGAATCAATAGAAATTTACAGAAAAAAAGATAACATCAATTAGTGTGATGTGGGAAGTGTGATTTAAATAATATTTGTCTTTCTTTATCTTGTTTCTATATATTGTTTGTTTATTATTTATGTCATTTGTATTATTTTTTCTGATATAGGTACATGGAGTATATCGAAACGTTGATATTTAAATAAAATATATACAGAACTTAATTGTGAAGTTTTGTAATTTTAATATAATGAATTTTGAAAGATTTTTACTGTATTAAATATATGTTTATAAAAAGTTGTCTATAATAAATATTCCGTAAACTGGTTGACCAGACAGATATTTTATTGTACGTATTTTATTGCAGCATAGGTTAGACAAATAGGTTAGTTGGTTATTGTTTATAAATAATTAATATACGTGAAAATTTTAGTATCCTTTTATCTGTATAGTGTTGCCAGTCAATAAACAAATAAATAAAAACACTAATTCATAAACTTGGTAATTTCACGATTGGGCTGTAACACATATAAGTAAAATTATTGATTTTGTTAAGTGTTTTTTTTGATTAATTGTTCCGTTTTATAAATATTTCGTAATTTGAAAAAGAAAACATATCGTATTACCTACCTGTTGCAAGCACTCAAACATAATAACAAGAGTAAGTACATATAAACGCCTGAGGTATAAAGATGCATTTTACATATTATTTATTTAAATGATATGCAATGTTTTGTGTCATTTGAGATGCTTTTTAGTTCGTGGGCATGTAAGCGAGCGATGGCTGAATAAGGGTAGTTTAATTTTCTTTAGTGGGTAATATTTTAAAAAAAAGATACATAGTATACCGACCCTCATTTTTATTTTGCTATTCTTGCATTTATTACTTGTATTATATCTACTAGTTTTCGTGTCTATGAATATTTTTTTATACGAAATAGTTTACTAAAATTTCTTCCTTTTTTTAAATAATTTTATTTATTTTCTTTTACAAAAAACAAACTACAACCGCTCACTTATTAACAGAAAA
The DNA here is from genome assembly GCA_963966155.1 of Clivina fossor. Lineage (NCBI taxonomy): Eukaryota > Metazoa > Arthropoda > Insecta > Coleoptera > Carabidae > Clivina > Clivina fossor. Next base: position 77,145,201 of record OZ014550.1, read on the forward strand.
GGATAACTCAGACTTTATGTCAAATGGTTTTGTTTAATTTAATTAAAACAAAATTATTAATGTCGCAGGGGTGTGGAGTGATGGAGTCGAAGAATTTTGCCGGAGTCGATTTTTATCTTTGCGAATCTGACTTTTTTCGTTAAAGCATTTGCAATATTTGAAATAATTAGAAACATTATTTTTGTGAATGTTTTATATTAGTATTTTCTGTAGTAAATTTAATATGATAAAACATAAAAATCATTATCGAACCAAAAGTTGGAGCCGGAATCAGAGTCGGACTCGGATAAAAATAAATTTGAAGTTGGAGTCGGAGTCGACCGATTTTAATGGTCGACTCCAGAACCCTGAGTATAATAAAACAAGCTACATGTAATTTATTGTTTTTTTTTTTATTAGATTTTAAAACGTATATGTAAATATATTTTTTTAAAATACCTTTCAAACTACATACATACATACATAATCACGCCATGTACCCAAAAGGGTGTGGCACAAACTCTTTTCATCATTCCGAAATCAGTCTCCTCCAAACATTCCTATCCAAACAAGCAACTTTCGTTTCATCCACATTCATAATTCCTCTCATACATGCTTTTCTATTCAAATTAATATTTATATAAATTAGGTGATTTTTAATTTAAAACATAAATTTTGTAAAATTACATGTAAATTAATGGCAACAAATAGTGTTTTTTCTAACAGTGCATCTTGTAAGGCATAATATAGAAAAGTCAACAAATTTGAGGTATGCTTATAGATATATCTATTTATTGTACTCGTCAAACCCATAATAATAATAGTTTTTTTCTTCAAATTTAATTGAAATTACATACAAGATGTAAATAAAGTAACGACTAGTTTTACAAAAAAAAGTGTTTCAATTTATTTCACTGCATGTGTTAACATTATTGTTTTGCTTATACCTTTTTTTTTTGTGGCAACCAACTTTGGTTTTTTCAAATATTTATTTTTTTACATTTTCGAAAAGAGCGTATTTTTATTTATTTATCGCATATTACTTTTCATATAATGTTGTATTACAAAAAACAAAACAAATAATAATAGTGAAAAATAAATTTTATTAACAAAATATAGCTTCTTTTCGATGCGCCACCATAGCACCGTCCTAATAAAATCAAAATTAACCGAACACTTTTTTCTTTTTTTTTTTTAAAAACAACGTTATGAAAAATAATATGCAACGAATAGACAAAAGTATACTTTATTTTCGAAAATTGATACAAATTAAATAAATTAAAATAGCGTTTATTTACACTCTATATGTTACTAAAAATTTGCATTTCGACACAAAATCGGATTCTAATTAACTTTTGTCAATATTTTGAACATAATTTTTAAAATATTTCTAATAAATTAAATTTTGCTGTATATTTGAAGTTACATGACAGCATTTAACTATTGCTAATTTGGTCTTTTTACAAGCATAAACGATTGACCTGCATATATACAGGGTGTAACAGAATAACTATTCCTAATTTTAACTGGAGTATCCTGGGCTCAGAATATGAAGATTTAATGCAAATCACTGAGATAAAATGTGGCTCCTTACTGAGCTACAGGGTGTTTTATATAAAAATTTAAAAACGATTTTTGCCCAGTACTTTAAAACTATTTGACGTATCCTTATCATACTTGGCAGGAAATGTAGGTACCGTACACCATACTAAATTATGTTAAATAAAAGTTTCTGGCTACTGCCAGTGGCGTACAACAGGGGCAAGTGAGAGGTTGATCCTTCCTAAATTCTACGCCACTGGCGGAATTGTCATTTTAGCACCATTTTTCGATTCTCCAATACTTGCTGTGTAAAAAACATACTCTTCCTTTGTAACGATAAAATCACTGTTTTTCGAGATATTTAAAGTTAAACATAAGCTGCACCCTTGGGATTTTTTCAAAATTTGCTCAAAAAAATCTGAAAAAATTCAGTAAAATAGTGAAAAAAATTAGCTACATAATAACTAAGTAACTTTTTTCTCTAACTTATTCTGATTTGGCTGTAAATATTATTGAAAATAAAAAAAATTATGCAAAAAATATTAATTTTCAATAATTTTTACAGCCAAATCAGAATGAGTTAGAGAAAAAAGTTACTTAGTTATTATGTAGCTAATTTTTTTCTCTATTTTACTGAATTTTTTCAGATTTTTTTGATCAAATATTGAAAGAATTCCAAGGGTGCAGCTTATGTTTAACTTTAAATATCTCGAAAAACAGTGACTTTATAGTTACAAAGGAAGAGTATGTTTTTTACACAGCAAGTATTGGAGAATTGAAAAATTGTGCTAAAATGACAATTCCGCCAGTGGCGTAGAATTTAGGAAGGATCAACCTCTCACTTGCCCCTGTTGTACGCCACTGGCAGTAGCCAGAAACTTTTATTTAAAATAATTTAGTATGGTGTATGGTACCTACATTTCCTGCCAAGTATGATAAGGATACGTCAAATAGTTTTAAAGTACTGGGCAAAAATCGTTTTTAAATTTTTATATAAAACACCCTGTAGCTCAGTAAGGAGCCACATTTTATCTCAGTGATTTGCATTAAATCTTTATATTCTGAGCCCAGGATACTCCAGTTAAAATTAGGAATAGTTATTCTGTTACACCCTGTATATATATATATATATATATATATATATATATATATATATATATATATATATATATATATATTAAAAAAAAAATTTTTTATCATGGTGACTTTTTTGGTCACACTGTATATATTGTAAATATTTTTTTAAATAAATATTGTTAAATTTATTTAATTATATACAGTTTTGATATAAGAGTAATTTTTTAATGTTTTAAATAGTTAATAATGAAAATATTATAATAAATAATCATAGTAGGTTAGTTTAGAACAATGCATAAAAAAAACAATATCACAATTGAATACATTTAATGAGCATCTGTCAAAAAGTGAGTATAAATATTAGTAGTATTATATCAACAATTGTCTAAATAATTATAAATTATAAATTTCTATGCCAGATATCAATTATAATGTCGCCATTGAATAGTGAAAATCAGGGAGGAATTGCCACAAGCTCGGATTCCAGTTCCAACATTTCTGGTTCAAGTTCCAATATTATGCAACTCATACCTGCGAGTTTAATCGACTTATTTGATTGTCCTGTATGTTTTGAATATATTTTGCCATGGACTCCTCAATGTGCAAATGGTCATGTGATCTGTAACAATTGCAAACAGAAGTTAATTTGTTGTCTAATATGCGGGGGAGAATTTGGAGATATTCGAAATTTGGCAATGGACAAGTTAGCTAGGAGCGTGCTGTTTCCGTGCAAGTATGAAAATATGGGATGCAGGGTTACTTTGATTTGCACCGACAGAGCTTCTCATGAGGAAGTATGTGAATTTAACCCGTACGGATCTCCTACTCCTTCACGATAAAAAATAGGTAGCTTTAAAGAATATGCAATTTAATGTGTGTTTGATAACAATGTTTGCATATCTTCAATAAATAATATAAGTTTTGTGTAAACTGTGTTTTATTTATTCAATTTTTATTTAATACTAGTAAATTTACTCGTTCTAGGACGGAATTAAATGGTAAACATAAAAAATAACATAAATTTTCTTAAAGTACAATATAGATTCAATTATCAGTCGATTTTTAGTCTGTAATAATACGATATTTTGTTATACGCTCTATGTTAATCATTCTTAATCAACAACAAAATGATCTTGCTCTCTCACACACTATGTATTCATTGAATGATTTCCCGATTGACAAGATATTGTGTGAATTTTTTGATATTATTTACAAGTTTTCCGTATAACTAATTATTTTTACCACTTTAAAGGAAAGGAAAAGGGATATAGTTTTCGGAAGGTTTCTCCACACATTTTCAATAATCAAATTAGATTTTAATCGAAAATAAACAATGCAATTGTCAATTAACTTAACTTGACGTTGTAGTAATGTTTGGTGCTGCCACCAGTGGTATATATAGTAACTAATTGCTGTATAATAATGTCATTATAGTACAAGTAACATAATGACATATGTAATATGGTAACGTAATATTAATATTTTAATACGATTAAAGAAAAAAAATTTATTTATAATTATTATTATACTCCAGAGCCAATAAAATATAATTTTTAAAATTCATTTCTTTCTTAATCATGTTGATTACATAAATATACATATAAACTTAACGTAACATATTTATTTATGCAATATACATATTTTTGTGAGAATAAAACTATAAATTAAATGACAACGAGAAAATTTGTATTGTGTGTGTGTGTGTGTGTAGTTGCAACTAATAAAGATATTAACACTTCTCTTAAGAAATAAATTTATTTGTGTTAAATATATGATTTATTATCTTCAGGCATTTGAATTATGATGTAAAGTAATTTTTCATTAATTCATAAAATTTTCAATGGCTAATTTATAAAATCAAATATGATTAATTTTATTTTTATTGAGTAATATATATATATATATATATATATATATATATATATATATATATATAATTTTAGAAAAATTACATATATTATAAAAATATGGTACATGATTTTGACGTAACCAGGGGAGTGCACGTGCACTCCTCTGGTAAATATCTAAATATGTTATGAATTTACGAATATTTGGAAGAGGGCAAATGAAACAACTAAATAAAACAAAGAGTTGATGCAAAACGTAATTTTTAATATAATTATTATAAATTATACTGATTATTACTTTATTTTTTTTTTAATATAATTCAATTTTAATTTAAACATTAATTATTTTTTGATTTTAACTATAATACAGGAGTAACTTTGTCTAAAACAGAGAACTGTCATCTGCTTAAAACAAAAAGATTAAAATATAGGAAAATTATTTAATTGAGAGACTTGATTGTTTATAAAACAGCCTTTTTACCACTTTGACTGCAAGAAAAAAGTGGTATAGCGTGTAAGGTGTCTGTAACATTTCAAAAAAAAAAAAAATTGTATAGAAATCCTTCATATAGCTTTTAGATGACAAATCTGAACTTAGTTTGTGTGGGTGTATGTATGTGCGTCGTCAGCTCGCTCGCTCAATCGTCAGTCAAAATTTTGTGGCCGCAGCTCCTCCTAGACGGTTGAACCGATTTTAATAAAATTTTTAGGATAAATTTATCTAGTGCCCAAGATGATCATGTGGTTTTGGTTTTTTTCAGTGATGCCAACTTTCCGAGAAAAAAATTACTAAAGTTTTTAAAAATTTATTGAGGCTACATTATATATCCGATTTTGATCAAATTTTCAGACAAGATTTCCCTAGTGCCCACATAAATTTCTTAATTTTAATAAAATAAAGTGTTGCCAACTTTCCGAGAAAAAAATTATTAAAATTTTAAAAAATTTATTACGGCCATGTTGTTTAACCGATTTTGTTCGAATTTTCACAAAAGATTCTTCTGATATTCATATAAATTAGATAATTTTAACAACGTACAGTGTTGCCAACTTTCTGAGAAAAAAATTACTAAAATTTTGAAAAATTTATTATGACCACGTTATTCAACCGATTTTAATCAAATTTTTATTAAAGATTCTCCTGGTGCCCGCATAAATTATGCAATTTTAACAAAATACAGTGTTGCCAACTTATCGAGAAAAAAATTACTAAAATTTAAAAAAATTCATTGTGAGTACATTATTTATCCGATTTTGATCAAATTTTCAGAAATGTTTTTCCTAGTGCCCACATAAATTATAATTTTATTAAAATACGATGTTGCCAACTTTCCGAAAAAAAAAAATTAATAATTTTCTAAAAATTTGTTATGCCCTCACTATTTATCCGATTTTAATAAAATTTGTACAGAAGCTACCCTTAGCGCCTATAATATTATATTTTAGCAAATTACAATGTTGCCAACTTTCGGTGAAAATTGTTTTTATTCTTATTTCTTATCATTTATATGATAATGTCAAAGTGGTCTATTAGGGGTTTACCCATATACTTTTAATCTTGTTTCTACATGAGTGTTTTTATTTGTAAAATGTTAATGTGGCTCTTAAGGTAAATTAAAACGCGACAAGTCTATTTTCTTAAAAATTTAATGAAATATCTATAACAAATCGATTAATTTGTCAGATAAATTTAGAAACATAAAACTTGTAACTGTTTTTAATTCTACATTCTTAATTTTTAATTTGCAATATAGTATAATTATTTACTTTTCGGTTAAAAAGATTTATATGAATGATTTTGATGGTATACGTTTGCGTGGATGTCCGATGAGTAGTTGGAGTGAGCGGAGGTTTCCAAGTAGTAGGAATAGAAGAGTATGTATGTGTTGAGTTATGAATGTGGATGAGGCTAGGGTTGCTTATTTAGATAGGAATGTGTGGAGGAGACTGTTTCAAGTTTGTGCCGCACCCTTTCGGGTATATGGCGTAATTGTGTATATATGTATTTATTTGATTGTTATAGATGATATAGATTTAAGTATGTAGTTCGAGTTATAATAAAAATATAACTTAATTTAAGATAAATTGAAGATGAAAAAAAAAACGGTAGAGTGATACATAAAGGTATATTTATAATGTAGAGAAATTAATTATTTTGATTGGTGATTTAGAATGTAGCACGAGTTACGGCTAATATTTATGTTCATATCTTGTCATCGTAGAAGTAACATGATGGTCATTATGTCATTTTATTTGTTAGTTCGCAACTCACGTATCCGCTGCTCAGTGCTTAAAGCCTTGGTAGTTAGTTGCAGTAGATATAGTTTCAGCGATACTTCGCGTATTTTTCCATAACTATATCAAAATACTACATACATATATATATATATATATATATATATATATATATATATATATATATATATATATATATATATATTGAGTTTCAGATGAATCAATGAAACCTGTTATTAATGTATTTTTCTCAGCTCTTAATCGCGATTTTTATAATGACACTACATCTACACTCATCGTTTCGCTAACTGCATCCATCATTCATTAAAATTGTTGTCGATTGAGTTTTGATTTGATCTAATATTAGATTTCTTTATTTGTTGCTGTACAGTTAGGTTAGGATTTCATTTTATTACTATGAAATATTGCTATTATAAATTATACAAAATTATACTGGAATTGTTGAAAAGGTACTACATTTTTTCTACGACTATATTGAAATTTGTTATTTATGAAACTGTTATTGGTTAGTATATGTGATACATTATGCAATACTGCTCAAAAATCGCCACTACGGTATACATATTGTAGTACAGATTTTGTCATTGCAGTTTTGTTGATTTATTTGACGTAACAAGTTGCTATGACAACGCGTAGTGTGCAGTTTCATCAATAGGGCGGCGTACTGTCACTAATTATCGATAGAGATACTATAGGTAGAGCACGAAGTATAATATAGAAGGAGTGCGAACTTCGTATAACGCTGTATAGAGACGAATGGCAGCGAAGTTGTGTCGAGAAAGAGTGACAACTGAGTAGAGAGAGATAACACATAGTGTCTGACTGTGTACCAGAACTAGCTTTGCCGGTGTCGTTATTTTGTGTTTTTTATATAATTTTTATAAAATATGAAACGTGAAATGGGTAAAAGGTGCTTTGTTCCACGCTGTCGTAGTGGTTATGACAATAATAAGGAAAAGGTAACAGTATTTTCGGTGCCTAAGAACCAGGAAATGCTTGAAAAATGGAGAAAACAGATTCCTCGAAAAGATAAAATATTGGGAATAAAAGATATGTTTGCGAAAAACACTTTTGCGAAGAAGACATTGTAAGGTCTTGGAGTGATGGAATAAATACAGTAAGTAATAAATGTTGTTATTTAAACTTGTATATAAACTTAACCCAGTTTTGTAAGTGACAAGATTTGAAAGATGCTACTTCGTTTAGATTAAAAAACGATGCAGTACCTAGCATTTTTCCAAACTGCCCAAAATCTATGACTAAAATTATAAAAAAGAGAAGAATTATTAAGAAACATGAACTTTCCACTCCTGCACAGGCAGCAGCGAGCGAAACACAAATTGTATCAGGTATTTAGTATATAAATATTTATTTATATACTTATTTTTATATTTTGTGTAATAAAATAAAAATTTTGTTTTGTGATTGTAGAAATAACGACTCAAAATGTGCAAAACGCCACGAACATGCATGGTTTTGAACAATCTGAACTGGAATCCTCCGAACAGGAAAATGTATCAAACAATGATACAACCCAATTATTACTATTTGCTAAAGAAAACTGACTGTAACTTGTGCAGAGAAGGTTTAAAAACCGACCTTGTAAATACCCCTCAAGCATATTTAACGAATTTAAAAAATAGAGGTTTCTTAGTATATCCAAACACTAATATATTTAATTTTTGCATGTATGCAGAAAAAATTATTATGAAATTTATACAAACGGATCAGGTATACCAAGAAACAATTTTGGTTATTTTAGAAAATTATAAATTTGAATTCCCATGTACTGAACATAAAATAATAATATTTTCATATATTATTCACGAATTTATTGTTATGAGGATCAGGCAATATAATCATATGCAGCAAAAAAATATGAAATCAAAATGTAAAGATTTTAGAAAAAAAACAAAATTATGTTCTTCATAAACATATATATTTTTTAGTATTTAGAATATATTAACAATTATAACATATGATTTTATAATTATGACAAATAATTATAGATAATAATTATTATTGATACTTTGTTTAATTTTCTACTTTTGACTCTCAACTCTCCACTTTCCTCATTTTTAGTTATTTGGTTTTTTGTAATGTACTTACATACTGTTGTAAATGAATTAAATGTATATTAGCAGTTTTAATAAATATATAAGAATATTATTTTAAAATATTTATTTACCTCCATGAATGTTATAAATAAAAAATTAATATACTATAAGGATGATCACCTACCTAGAAGAAATACAAGACACTATATGCTATCTCTCTCTAACATTGTCTGCCTCTTTTTAAAGCACATTTTAGTAGCCATGTTTCTGAACGAGTGCGCACTCCTTCTATATTATACTTCGTGAGGTAGAGTTCGGCCGATGCGCCGCCATTAAAATGTGGCGCCAAATTTAAATTAAAATTTGTTCCATCAAATGAACACAAAATAGTTGTTCTTGTTTTCTGCATACAAAAAAACCATATAAAACATAAAAGTGCAATGTATAATATTGTAATAACGTTTATTATGATAATAAATATACTCAAATTAAAAAAATGTTAAAAATATCAAAAATGTCAAAATGTCACAAAAAACATGTAAATCGAAGTTGCGCATGAATATTTTTTTTGTTGAAATATTGGAAACTGTCAAATCAAATATGAAAATGATAAAAATACCTCTCGTACAGCAATCCCGCAGTAAAATATATTTATTTAGCAGTTAGAGTATATGTTTAGCTACAGTTTAATATGCGACAATATAATATTTCCAAAAAAAAAAAATGAAAATGTAATGAGTCTAACTAGCGAGCGAATTCAAAATCATTTGTTCTATAAATTAAAATGGCGGCACCAATCAGAAGCTGAACACTATTTCAGGCTATCAGCCGAACTCTAGTATAGTATCTCTAATTATCGACAATATAATGAACCTGTTATATAAAACTAGTTAAGTAATATAAGATCTACTTTTGGTTTACAAACAAAAATTATTGAAATAAGATAATTTCTATAGTTTTGACACATGAAAATATTTTAATTTATTCGATGCTAATAAATTATTTACGTTATAGAAAAAAATAATATTTAATAATTGCAATAATTTTACATTTAATATTGTTAATATATAAAATAAAAATTACAAATAGATATAAAATCGTAGGAATAAATATCTGATGAGTCACCATAGTCTTAACCTATGGCACGCGTATATCACTAGATGTTATATAATATACACAATATTGTCTAGACACAACGAATTATTATATTATTATGAATTTTTAAATAATAAAAAAAGTTTTTGCTTAAATGTGTATTTATAAAGATTTACTTTGATATCTGTAACACGTATAACGTTTTATATTTTATTTTTGAAAATCTAGCATTCAGACGTGCATATATGTTGTTAACTATTGGGCAGATTTTTGAAATATGAAATTTGAAAACGAGAATTACCTCACGTATATAACTAACAATACGATTCTTTACTAATTTTATAGATATTAAAATTTATTTATGCATATGATTTTAATATATCTAAATATATAATATATATATATATATATATATATATATATATATATATATATATATATATAATATATATAATATATATATATATATATATATATAATATAATATATATATATATATATATATATATAATATAAATATCGATTTGAGTACTGTACTCTATAACTTTTTATTGTGTGAATTTAAAGATTTTTACTTCTGGGGAAAATGACATATTTATATATGTAATATATCAGTAAATTAATTTTCTATACTTGTTCATTTAAAGAAATGAAAACGGAAATGCTTTTATTCTTGTATTTCTTATTGGATCTCATGAAAGAAAACATTTTGCAATTTATAAAATTTATATATTATATTTTGGGGAAACTTGCAGAATGATTATTCTACTATCCTTAAAGCAATATGACTATAATATATATTGGAATATCCTACAGGTATTATGTAGGAGTGAATGGGTAATGCAAAAATATCAGGAAAATCTAAGTAGTCCCGGTTCAATTGGTAGGGAAAATAGAGCCATAGGACTCATTTAGGGGTTGCATAAAAGTAGTGGGGCATTAATGATGGTGGGGGAAATAACAAGGGTAGCGTTATACGGTCATACATGTGACGAAACTATTTAGACAGCTTCAACTTCACTTGCTGCATACTGTATCTACGCATTCACGTACCCAACCACTTTGACATAGCCCAGCTCAGCTATAAGCTATATCAGAAAAGTAAAAAAGTCGCCGAATAAAAACTGAAATATCGTTAGTAAAGTGTTTGAACGTGCCGTGCCGGCAACGGGCAGAACCGGTTCTGAATTTTTCACTTCTAAACGCACGAGCCTAAAAATAAAAATCAAAACACCGGGGCGATGTTTTGACGAAATTTACGATCGTGATAATGTTGTGTGGTGTCAATTGCGTACGCGGACTTTCTGTGTCTCAGCCGCTATCGATGGCCATGCCGATGCCGATGCCGATGCCGATACCAATGCCGCTTACCGCACCAACACAACCTAACCTCTCACAAACTTTGTCAGCTGATTTTTGGTTTGGTTACAGAAAACCCTCCGTGGACGAGGTGGGCAACCCGACTTCGGTGAACGCTCGGTAAGTTTCTTTTTCATTCATTTCTTTTCGACGACACACTCTTATAGTATATTTGCAGAGTGTTTTTTGTTTTGTTATTTACTTACTATATTGGCTATTCTTACGCTTTATATCAACGCGACATTGACATTGTTTATCAACTACTATAATTTGGTTATTACTGCTACATAATACTTAGTATTTCATGCTTAGGTTGTGATATTTAGGTAAATATATAGTGTATGTCTCAAATACATCTGTATAGAACTGTTTCACGAAAACGTATACCTACTTGTTAATTGTTTTAAACAAACTGCATTTTACTTTTATAAAATTTGAGAAACAATATTTGAATATTTTAATTACAGATATATTTTATTATTAGTGTTTAAAATATTTTTATAACAATCTATTTTAAATTTATTCATTATTTATTCCTAGTTTTTAACATAATAATAATAATATTCCAGGATATATTTCAAATATATTTTACGAACTTATTTTACGGATTATAAAAATTATATTTTTTGTATCATAAAACATAATGAAAATAAATCTTATACACTATGACCATTGACGAAATATAAATTAATTAAGTTTAATTATTCTATTACATATATTTAAAAATCTATTCTTATATACCCTTCAAAATAATAATATATAAATATATATATATATATATATATATATATATATATATATATATATATATTCTAAGAAATATTATTTAACAAGCATTTGTAGAGTAATTATCTTGATAATGTTAAATCAGAGTGCTTCTTACGTATAGATCAACATAAAATATTTTTTAATAAGTCGTCAGTGGATTTCTTATTTGTTCTATACACATTTTTAGTCAAATTAAGTTATTGCTAATTTTGGCCATATTTGTTTGTTTTCTATTTTATCAATCGTGGATGCTATAATTTTAATAGTTCCGGAAATATAAATTTTAGTTGGTTCCAGATCCTTACTTTATAAACAATTCAATTCAAATACTTTAAACATCATTTTCTGGAAAATAAGGTTTTGTGATATGGAACAAACAAGAAATCGACTGACAAAGTATTAAAATTATACGTATTATTTCAAAAATACTGTATAGAGATACAATTTTGCAAATTTTTTATATTTGTCAGTATCTAGTGACTTGTTTATTTTTGTGAAAAACAGCACGTCAATGGTCAGTGGAAGAAACAAATTGAGCCTATTATAATCAAACATGTCTCATATCATTTTTGAAATAAATATGCAAATAAAAAATAAATACCGTCTAATTTTCTGAGCAATATATTTACTCGTAATACACATTTTAAATGATTTTTTATTTTTTTTTTTATAGTAAATAGAATATATTTGTAATATTTAATTGCATATTTTGAAAATATCCAACATATTTTAAGATTAAATATTGAAAATTGGCAAACAGTTGTTGTTCTTATGATTAAGGATGATTTATAAAAAAAAATTGTCAAAAACATTGAGATATAAAAGCATTTTTAATTGTAGCTAAAGGTATTTGAAGGTATTTGAAGGTATATGTACTATTAGTAGTTTGCAAGTTCTTATCTTTGTAAACAAATTATTTTTAAGAAATTGTAAAGATTATGAGTATAAATTATAAAAAATTGTTTCGCAAATTTTGTTTATATGTAATTCATTTGTAAGTAACCAAACTATATTAGTTTTTAAATTACGAATATAGAGTGAAATTAAGAAAGAATCTGTGTATTATAAAAATGGTAGTTTTCATATAAATAACAAAGACCGAAAACTACGTTGGGCATATGTATTTAGATTTATGTAATATCATCTTCTATCGCTTTATTTAATCATTATTTATTTTATTGCTAAGATTATGTATAACATTTCTAACACTCATTATTAATTATGACATATAGGTCCTTCCTTATTTTCATTCTATAAATATTGTCATTATATAAGAAAACCAGTTACGTATTTAGTGGCAAAAGTTTGTTTAAATATAGTAAAGCTTGAATTACATAATACTTTTTTCATCAATTTGCATACTAGACTTTACAATAGAGTTTTGTCAAAGTTTCATTCGATTTTTCTACTAAAAATTGTAAATAACTATCAATAACATCGATTTTTTCTGAATCATTTTAAAACGGCAAGTTACGAAACAAAATATTTTTGTTGACTAATGACAGATGTAATAACTATAACCTTACCAGTCTAACAGCCCATGCATGTAACGAATCTAGTATGAAACTTGAACGGAATCTAGACGAAACGAGTATAATCTAATTCAAGTTTAGAAGAATGTGTCTTATACGGATATTACAATAATAACGAAGGCAGATGAATCTGAGAGACACTGTATATCGACAAAAACAACACAAGTTTTTTCATTATCAAGAAAAATCTCATTGAGTAGTTGCGAAGCGTATAATTAGAAATTTTAATGGTAGTCATTCTCAGATTCTAATATCAGGCAACAGGTGTTTACACCTATGAATAGTTTTGTATATCGTTAAATAAATATGTCCGATATTCGACGTCTTTCTATCCTAAATATCAATTTCAAATTATTGATCGAATTGGCAGTAAATATAACTTACGTTAGTCGTATCGTTGTATATATTGTATGAAGCTGGAACATGGGATATACCAATTTTTGGTCCGATGTCCAATACTTTAATTACAAATTTTATCGGTTGTTCATCACTTTATTTTACGCTCAATTCATCGACCGAACAGGTTTTATTATGGAAACTGATAATTATAAAATTTTACCTGGATAGTGGATGGATGTATTTTGTAACTTGTATTTTAAACTGTGACCTAATAGATTTTTTTATTTTTAGTAATACGTTCATGTACCCGTAAGTAGTATATATAATCATTATTTAGGTGCATGGTACTAACAGTAATAACAATTATTATTTATATATTTATTTATTTATTTTTGTCCATGAAAAGTATTTATCAAAATGAAAATTTCTAAAATTACAGTATATCAATTTTTCTTATCAATTTGTTTCTTAACCATCGTCGATTACCTATCGTACGTTTAAGAATTTTCTAAATCAAAATATAAATATGCTTGCAAACCATATATTGCATAATATAATAACTATTTTCTATTTATTCTACTGTTTTTTATTGATACTGATTTAAAATTATGTATAGATATAGTATTTAAGAATCTGACTGACTTTTCGTTGATAGTAACTTAAATGTCAAATAATTGTGGATTACTTTGAAATTCTACCCGTTTTTATGTAAATATAAGATATTAGTTGAATTATGTAACAATAATTTATTGATTTTTGTATCAAACTTATTTTATTGTGTTTACATTTTAATTTTGAAAATGTTTTACCATTTCTGATTTTTTAAATTTTAAATTATATTTGGCGTAAAAACATTTTTTAGTATACGCAAACATATTTCTACACACATCCAGCTAGATACTGAACACTTGTTAACTAATTTTGTTTCCTAAATGTAACGTGTTTAATATTAATGAGTTTTTGTTACGTAAAAACATAATACGTATGATTAAAACGCACGCTCAATGTAATACGCATGCTCACAGTATTCTTTACTGGCAATTTTTGTACACGTTATGTTTTACGATTGTCAGTTTAACAGTAAACATTACTTCTATTTTGTTAAACTTTAAATTTAATAAAATATACCAACTATTAGAGATTTTTGCAAAAATATAATGCGCAAATAACAAAAATATATTTCTATGAAAAAATACATCTATCACGAAAATAAGTTTTGCTTTTATACTTTTATTTTATCTACAATTATTTTAACTAAATAACGTCTATTTCTTTTATACAGTTTTTGGTAAGACTACTTATTAACTCTGAAAGAAAGAACACTTTTTGAAAATAACATTTTTTAAATTCTACATTACTTGAATTTTTATAGACAATAACAATATTTCTAAGTAGCAATTTTTATTAAATAAATTACATAACAAACATTATAGGAGAATTTCAAGTAAAATTTGCTATCGATTAAAGATAAAAAAGGTAGAGAACGAGCCGCGAATTTAGTCGGATCATGATATGGGCACAAAGGGTGATGATTCTGGCTGGGTCAGATCGCGTCACGTCGCGTCGTATGATCCTCTCGCATTTTCTAGCTGAAACGGACGTGATCCTGATTCAAAACTTTGACGTCATGATTGACCGAACCTGATCTGGATATGAATCGAACAAACCGTGCTTCCCTACTCAACTAAAACATGCATTCGAATTTACTTTGAGAACGAAGCTTTAATTTGTTTAAACAAGAACAAGTTGTTATTAATATTCGTCTCCATCTTCTCTAAGTCGAATCTTTAAGAAATTTTTTATTACATATTTTTGCACATATTATAGGATAAATTGGTTTTAATGGAACAGAAAAATGTTTTATTATTATTATTAGTATACAAAAAAAAAAATGGTTTTGTTCTAAACTTCTTCCTAATTTATTTGTTTTTATTTATCACAATATTTACGTATTGATCTTAGTATTAAAAAATTAGAAAACTAATATTTTGTATTTATAATTTCAAATAAATTATCATAAATATGATTAATATTTAAAAAATGTATTTGAACAATTTGTTACAATAGTATGAACTATGCTAAAAATATTAAGAATATTCAATTGTTTTGTGTTATAGTTAATTTTTAAATAATAATGTATTTTTGATAATAATTTTATTATGTTAAATCATTAGGAATTTTTTTTTAAACTAACAACTCAATATGATATTGGGAATAGAAACTAATAATTTGGACCAAATGTATGAGATTGATAAATTTTAATAACTTCAATATATGTTGAAAACAAACTAAATGCTAAATGCTTCAATAAAATTGTTTGTCTGATTAATGACGCAGCCGGTTGCATAAAACATTAAACACTGAATTTATAGAATTTTCTGGGTTAGTATGCAGTGATCAATATCCTCGTCGCAGACGTTTCGCCATACATCGTAGATGGCATCCTTAGTCACCAAGCACTCAGAATGCCATCTACGATGTATGGTGAAACGTCTGCGACGAGGATAGATTGATCTCTGCATACTAACCCAGAAAATTCAATGGATACCGGTCGTGAAAGGGTGAAGATTACTATAACATTAAACACATTGTTAGTTAATCGGTATCGTTAATTTGTTAACTGATTGATCAATAAAATGCTTCAAAAACAGTTGATAATTCAATTGTATGGTTAACTGTTGATTAAGTTAACAACGTCTTATGCAATTGATCCTATGTCACTTTCCAAACATATCTAAATATAAAAAATAATAAAAATACAAAAGCAAAACAATCGAAACATAAACATATTTCTAGCATGGAATATAGGTATACGTTGAGTGGGAATTGTAAATGTCGCTGGGCGTTACGTCACACGACGTGGCCGGCGCGGCGGCGAAGATGTTGCGGTCGCTTCTGCACGTAGATTTTGCGACGTGGCCGGGATCCGTAGAAAGGCTGCTGTAGCTGTGTAGCTAGAGCTCAGTCAGCCAGTCAGCCAGTCAGCCAGCTAGTCAACCACACAGCAGCCAACTCACTTTATTTCCAATTCTGAGAGCGATTTGAACATTACGATCGCACACCCACGTGTCTACGTCCTCGCCACGATCAGCGCTTCAGTTCTCGGCGTTCAGCCGTTCAGCCGTTCGTCGCTCGTCCACGAGTGATGGGCACACGCACGTGCTTCCGTACCCTGTGCCCGACACTACATGCTCTCAGCTGATTGCACGTCCCGCATTCGATTCCACATCTGATCACGACTCACGAGCGGAGCGTGCCCATTCTAACTCCCGCGCCATTTATTTTCCTGCCTCGTGCTTTCAAACATGCACAATAAATATCCCAACTATAATCAATTGTCTTTCATATTTATGTACTGAATTTACATGTTTTTCAACGTTAAATAAAAGTTATTTAATGCATATTTTAATGTTCAGTGGTATATTTTTTATAAAACAGATCTTTAAATTAGATAAAATCGTATTAAATAAGTGACAGTAATCCTTTTTTATCTAGTAGACTTTACAAATTTGATTTTGTTATAAATCTACAAATTTATAATATATAAACTAAATGATTTTTATGAATAAAATTTTAAAGATTTTTTTAAATTGGATGAACAAAATAAACAATTTTTTAAAATTAAACTTCAAATATTTGACTTATTTGATTAGTTTACTTTATAATATTTGAAATGGTAACTGTTTCAAAGTATTTGGTAAATTAACGTAATATTTCACAAATATTTAAACATATATATTTTCACCCAATTTTCATATTTTTAAAAAAAATCTTGAAATCTTCGATTTTTAAATATGTATATTTTTCAAAGATGCATTTGTCAAAATATTGATTTTGTAACAGAATGCTAATCATTTATAAATCACGAAAATTTCAGCATGAAACATGCATGCGTAAATAAAAATTATTTACCCATTGCCGTGGCCTCTGTCAACATTTGGTGGTCAGTATGACCATCACAACCGCATTCTAGCCCCAAGACTAACTAGCAACAGTGACCAAACTACCGAATTTTAGTCGGGACGAGAATAAAGCCACACAATACAGTAGAGCAACCAGCGAGCATCGCATCGCATCGCATCGACTACCTGTTGTGATCTGGTTTAATCGGGCCCGACTAGCTGATTTATACTCGGCTCCTTCGTCACGGTCCATCGCTGTCGACGTACCTTTCAGTTTACCCTTTTGTGAACCCTTTAACGCCCGTTTTAAATGACGCTTGACCAGATGATCCCTTGGGGTTAACCATACAATGCTTCAAACACTTTAACCCTTTCGCTGTTGTGTTTGCATTGTATAGGGTATTTAAATCCGAATGGAAAATTATATTAAAAATTACGCTGCACCAATTAAACTTAATGGTTTTGGAAATTTATTTTTTGTACATGATTGATTGGCTGATGAATTTTACTGAGAGCAATTACACAACGAGTTTTTTATTGGTACATTACTACTCGTATTTTTATTAAATTAAATCAAATTGTATTTTATTTACTGTAATAGTGTATCAAACATTTTGCAATTCATTTTCTTATTATTTAGAATTAGATTTCAATTTCAATAATGATTTTTATAAGATTCTTTGATATGTAGGGTGACCATTTTTTATTTGAATTAAATCAGGAGATGTATTACCTAACCTAACTTAATTTGGAGATTTCTAAAAAACGTAGAACACACTAGATGTAGAACGTAAGAAAATTACAATACAATTAAGATTATATAAATTCACTTTAAAAGATATCATAATTTAAACGATGTAGAATATTCTACATTGTAAGTTAATGCTAGAATTTATGAAAATGACGAAATTACCTACAATATTATTCATATTATAATTAATGTCGTTAACTGATTAGGACAACCTGGTGAAATTATGTCATGGAGAAAGAAATGAACTATTGATTAGGTACAAGAGATAATTGATAAGTAACATCTTATTCATAATTACTTAAAATTTTGTAAAATATGTAAAATATTAACTCTAAAGAAAATGAAGAAATTAAAGTGGTTCTAGAAAATTTTACGAATTACAAAATGGTTTTATATATATATATATATATATATATATATATATATATATATATATATATATATATATATATATGGTCGGTAAACTCTTCAATTAAATAAAATCAGTTTGGAATAATATGAAATAATGAAACGAGTTTCAATATAAACATACTTTACTGCAAACTTTTTTAAACACAGTTTACTTTTTAATATAATAACATTCAATCAGACGAAACATTCATTTTTTTTATTCGGTAAATACAGAAAATTCCTGACTTACTTTTTTTCATCTAATTAATTAATAGAATTAATAAAAAAAAATAACCTTTAAACATAATTTATCATAATAAAAATAAATATTAAAATTTTTAGTAAAATTTATTTATTTTATTTTGATGACAATTTCATAATTTTATTTTGTTTGTAGTTCAGTTTTCAAATATGCTAAAGAATCAAACTATTTTTTGGACAATTTGAAGGTTACAAAATATCACCGATGATCTAATACATTAACTAAAATGAAATTTTGTCACCATTTGTAATGTTTTAATGCCTTTTCAAGGTACCTGCTTTTAATTTATGCTAATGATACAGTCTTGAATTAATCGGAATGGGACTTGACAATGTGGGGAGATATTTTCTTTCAAGATAAACGAAACAATTATCTAAACAAAGATTAGAGGGAACCAGATAGGAAAATAATTTTATTTATTCGATATTTAAATTTGTAGAGATATTTAAACATATAATAAAATTTAAATTAATCGCTTCACTATCTTTGGTTAGGTTAGGTTAGGGGGAAATTCGAATTTTTTTATGACTTTGTAGTTATTTTCTATTGTATCTATCAGTGGCGTAGCCAGAAACTTGTCATGGGGGGGGGGGGTTACTAATATTAATCAAGAAAGATAATACTATAATTTGTATAAAAAATAAAGAGCAATAAAAGTTATTTTTATAAAAATGAAAGTAAAATAACATATTTCATATTTCACATACGTATGTTTTTGGTCATTCAGGTTCTTGGGGGGGGGGGGGTTCAACCCCCCCTAACACCTCCCTGGCTCGCCACTGGTATCTATCATTAGTTTATTCTAAATAATTTGTCAACTTTTTGACGATGTTTAAAACTTACTGTCTTGAGTATGATTTCAATCAGTATTGTGTGCGATATTATTTTCAAATTTTATTTTTATTGAAAACAATACATTTTGTAAAATATGTCAACATTGTATTACTGTTAAAAGTATAATTTATAATTATAATATTTCTGTATTTAGTGTCGCGTTGGGCCATTTTATTAATTTTAGTACAATTTAAAGTTACTTATACACCTACAAAAAAGATACTAGAATTTTATAAGGCTTTAGAAATTACCAAAAAATACAAACATTAACTTGAAATTTTTGAATGATTTATACAGCAGAACTTATATAGTTGCTCGCTGTGAAGAGGCCCATCAAAGTATACATAAGACTATACCAATACAACGCAAACATAAGAAATAACTGTGCGTGTGAATGTTTACTATTAATTGTCACATTTATGGATGAGCCTATTTATACATACGGTATGTATACGCTATTGGCTATTTATACATACTAAAAAAAAAACCTAAATCAACCTACTAACCTAACCTACCCTAAATAGCCAAATACGTAAAAATACTGTATGTATAAATAGCCAATTGCGTATACATACCGTATGTATAAATAGCCACTTTCCACATTTATTGTGGTGAGTATACTCTTTGGGCTGTCCCCTCTCAATCTAATTATTTCTGTTCCGTCTAATGATGACATTTTTTCTACTTATAATCTGGGCTTAATGATAGTAAGTGTAGTCTTAAATGGCTTATTTCTTCACAATTTCGGTTACTTTCAGCTCTAACAACGCACCTCTATTCAAGTTATGCTATATTGATTACTTTGGATACTTATAAAATTTTTATTTTGCATTATATGTATTTTCCATAAGACCAGAAATTTATAATATCGTTAAATGTATTAATGCTTATATAGATATAAATACACATACTTATAATACTGGATTTATTTGTTTTAATAATTTTTATTGGATTTAGTTACAATAATTTCCCTAAAAATGTATTTTTTATTTTAAGTTGTCTATTTTTACGGTTGATACAACATTGTAAATATGGATGATAATCTAATAACAAGTAAGTACTTGTAAATATTTACGTGAAAATATAGGTTAGATCGGACTTCGGTGGCCGTTTCATAGAGCGTTTCGCAGATTTTATTGAGAAGTTTTAATGCTTTTGTGTGTTGATCCGTTGCTTTGTGAACACCGCACTGAATACCAATAGATTGAAAAGATGACCATTCGATGACCCCGTCTGTGCGACTGTCCACTTTGGCGCACGAGCGTGCGGCACGGCACGCAGCATAGAATGCCGCCGAAACTGAATTTGTTTTTGTCAGTCTATCCACTATTCGTTCGCTATTCGATATACTAGCAAGGAGCTGGGGGCTGGGGGCTGGGGGCTGGGGGCTGGGGGCTGGGGCTCTGAGTAGATTCGATTTCTTGGTTAAGAATGTTGTCTATAATGTTTGGACAATGGAATCGCTCATTAGAAAAAATCAATCGGAAACCGGTGGCTAGTTTTTCTTCGCCAAATACAATACAAACTTAACGAATACCTACTTTGTCTTCGTTAATAGTTTTTAAACACTCCATCTAAGTCATGCCGCGGATCTATTTACTCATATTTTTATCGTACTCAGCTGTACGTTTGTTTTTATATCAAAATAGCATAAATCTTGAATTTTATTAGTTATTTGAAAATACTTTGTTAACACATACCAACAATTTTATAAATATATATAAATGACAATATATTATTATCTGCAATTTATTACTGTAATATTAATCAACTTTCAGAGAAATACTAAATTTTATCAGAAAATATTGGACTGTATTCGAAGCTAATTTTACAACTATGGTTTTTATTAAAATCAGTGTTGACACATATATATATATATATTTGATATTTTTAACCTTTTCAACAACTTCACGTATCTAACTTTGCATCGATTTAAAAATGTAAGATAAAAAACTAATATAAGAGAGAAGAAGAACGCAATTGAAATGAAGCAAAGTACTTTTCTCAAACACTTCTTAAACAAAGATATAAATATAGACCAATCTTTTAAAACATATAATATATTAGTGTATTTTGGATTATGTCAATTGATTTTATTATTTTTCTAGACTTTTAATCTGTTATTTAATTTTAGAGCTTTTAAAGAGTATGGTAGCAAGTTGAAGTTGTATTTCTATAAAATACCGCTAATTTTTATGTTTACCGACATATTTCTTTAAGCTGTGTTTCTGTTTAGGTTTAATTATTTAACTTTTACTTAAAATAAGAATCAATTTCGGTACTGGAATGCAAAATAAAACAGATTTGTATTTAGCTTTAGTTCTGTAATAATTTTTCAATAATCAGGATAGAAATTCTAAGAGCTATATGTATTAGTTTACTATATATTAAGAAAAGTAATCAATTGATTATTATTCATCCATACTGTGTCTGCCAAAAAAATAATTTAAATTATTGATTGATAAATTTTGATTCGAAGGTTCGGTTTGATAAAAAAAAAACAGAGAAAATAGAAAGATAAATAATTATTTAAATAAATTTCTCCCCGTATGCATAAATATGCGTTAAAAATGACGGTTCGTTATTCTTGGATTTCATAAGAAATCTTTTTATGTATATTGCAACGAAATTTCTTACGAAATCCAAGAATTTTCAGTTTAACGAACCGTTATATTAAACGAAAATGTTTATGCATACGGGTATATGTGTAATTTATAAAATTTGATTTCATTCATATAATTTATTTAATAATAAATAAAGCATAAATGTCTATAAATTTGTTTATTTTAGCAGATAAATCGACAAATATTTTATTATTTTTCTGTATCAATTCCATAATTATTGTTATTTTTTAAGTAATTTTGAATATTTTTATATCTAATTTCCACCGTTACATAGCATACAAAATAAATTTAGTTTATTAATTTAGATGTAGAATTTTATGCCCAAAAACGTCTATTTGAAGCTTTTTTTTGCTTAAAACAGTTGCATGTTCAATTTCTATGACTGAGAGTTCCAGTAAAACAATAAAGCCGTTTTATGTTTTATTTTTTATAAAAATGTATATTTGCGTAAACATCCATGCCATAATTAAGTGGAGCAAACAAAAATTGCTAATAGAACTATATGACAGCATCGCAAACAAGTAGCGCTATATGTCATTTGGAAGTTATTAATAAATAATTTATAAATATATTAAAATTTTTGATTTTATATCTATAATAATTAATTAATTGCATGTCGTAGTAAAGAAAAAAATAAATATTTAAAACTATTAACACTTTGTATGGTTGCAAATTACAAAAATATTTATTCATATAATTCATATAGGAGAGAGAAGTATGTTTGATACACAATACAATAATAAATATTAATTGATTTTTTAAACTTGAAGTAACGAATAATTACAGGATTTTTAAAATTACTTAACAGTAATTAAATAAGTACCTATGTGTGAAGTACAATGTTGTGACTAGAATTTTTATTTATTTGAATAATCGTCTACATGGCTTGTACAGCTTTTTTAAATTCTGCACCTATAATTAATAAAGCAAATTCTTTCACTTTAATTATTGGCTATAGTCGTAATAACATCGTGAATTCTTTCCATAATGTAAAATAAAAATTGTTGTATTGTGAATTGCTGTGCAATTATTTTGATATGAAAAATTCTTTCTCAAATTTTTCTTGTTTGCTTGTATTATATTAATTAGTAGAATTTTCAAATAGCTTTGTCGTTGGAAATGCTCACGCTAAATCTATGTTTTAATTGTTATTAGAAGATTATTTGTCATTATTTTTGTTTTTATTATGGAACTGATAATAAGAAGAGCAATAATTCAATTTAACGTTTATCTCAAATTTTGAACATAAAATAGTATATTATTCAACGTCGATAGAATGATTGTTACTAAATTTACTTGGATGAATTACATGATAGTAGATTACAATTTTATTTATTTTTTTACACTTGTATAACAGAAAATTATATTTTCTAATCTGGCATAAATGAAATTTTTAAATTAATTGACAGTTGCAACAACACTAATTTGTTACCTTCGCCATTTCGTTACCTTAGGCATTTCCCATTTCATTCGGTAAAAAGTGGCGAATATTATGTTGGCGCATACTTAACTGTAGCTAAACGTACCCCCTAACCGCTGATAGATTTTACTACGGGAATGCTGTACGAGAGGTATTTTTATCATTTTCATTTGATTTTGACATCATAACATAATACAATTTTGTGCGGAAATGATGAATGAGAGGTATTTTCATCATTTTCATATCATTATGACATTTTTCAAGAAATGAATATATTATTTAACAAATTTTTTTTAATTTATTATATTAATGTATTTTTGGATTTTTAACTCTTTACAATAAATAGAAGTTAAAAAGCTGAAAAGTTTTTTCTTCAAAACTTCTTCGGATTTTTTTTATTTTAACATGGGATAAAATGACGTGAAATTGCAAAATAATAAATATACATACATACATAAATAAACAATCACTTTAAAACATTTGCTCAAGTAAAACACTCTCAATCATATCACACCATCTATCTATTCATCGGACGTCCACGCAGACATATACTTTCACTATCACTCAGATATATCATTTCCGCAATTTAACAAAATGTTATCTAATAATCTGATTTTAATACATAATTATCAATAAACTTTAGATCAATTGACAAAACATTGTTAATTTAATCATTGATTAACTACACAATTAGACCGCCAACTTTCTGCAACGAGCCTCTTTGTTGATTAATGAAGGAACTAAATAAGCTGGCATAATAAACAATTAATTTCGGAATATAAATATAAGAATCAATTTCGGTACTGGAATGCAAAATTATTCTAAATGAATTTTATAAGGAAAAACTATATTTATAGTAATTCTTATCTATCGAAATTGATTACTCTTTAATTTACATTTTTATTAATTATTTTACTGGAAAAGAAAAACAAAATATGATGAAGAAATAAGAGGATAAAATAAGAATAAAAGCGAGTAAAAAAAATCCAGTCAAGTCCCGTATGTAGCACTTAACTGCATACTGTACCCGTACCTTTGCCTTACCTATGTTTCGACCTTGGCTGGAAAATAAGAATGGCTATCCCAGCATTATCTCATTACAACGTATAGCATCGAATCTATAATTACTGACCCGGCATCTATTAACTGACTCTTTCTTTCTTTTTTTTTAATTTCGTATTGTATTAATTATGAATATGGTATTCGGCGGAGTGCGGCACGACCCTGCGTCCACCCTCCGCTGCAATTGAATATGTGTTTCACTTTTTGATTTATTATCTTATAACGTAACTATTACACTTTGACGCGGCGCGGCCACTTCCACTTTTATAAATATTACATTTTTTGCCTTACTCCTTCTTATATGATAGCGGGAAGGAGTCTAGTTGTCACATATTTTTATATTACAAGAAATAATTATATTTTTATATTTAACAATTTTTATTAAAATAAATAGACATTCCATAACAAAATGTAACACTTTACACGTATAAATAAATTTTTAGTTTAAATAAAAAAATATTGTTTATTTTTGCATATTACACATAAGACAATGTATCTCGTCAAAGGGGCTAGTTAACTCATAGCTTACAAAATATGTATTACAATAATATAAATAAACATGAATGCGGTAAAGTTAATTTGGACACAAAGATAAAACTGTTTAAACTAGAATGTGAAAATATAAGAACATCAATACGTTTAAACCATTCAGATAAACACACGTTAGAGATGACATAAAATTTGAAAATATTATTCAAAAATATATGCGCGAATAAATTAACAGGTAAATGTAATTTTGCAAGGGAAATACAATATCAAGCATTTAACTTACTCTTTAAATTATGCATTTTTACGATAATATATTATAATGTTGCTACTAATTTTATTTTTTATTTTATGTTCCTTCTGACAAATATTAAATTTTATTTAGTTTTATATTTTTGTTAATTCAGGAGTTCAAACTATAATATTTTTTATTATATATCAATTTAGATTGTCGCCTGCAAAGTGTTTTATAAATGCATGTTTATCATATCATGTGAATAAGATTGAAAATGTATTTGAATTAACATGAATGTATTCTTCGTAAACAAATTTTTTTACGTAAGTGATTGACATAGTAGAATCTGCATTATAGTGTCATATATGAATGAATGAAGCGATATTTGTTTGACAAAATAAGATTGTTGACGGAGAATGATTACTGGTTGAATGGGACAAGAATTTCTGCTACATTCTATGTGTATATAGTGTAACTGTTTATGCATGAAAATATGAAAAGTTATAATTCAGAAAAAATGTAGCAAAAATTTACATTTACCTGTAAAAGTAGTTATTTCTTGATACACTTTTTTGAATATATTAAAAATTTGTGAATTTTTTATATTTCTATTTTGTTTCTTAGTTCGAAATAAAAAACAATTTCTTTTTTTTTAAAACTAATTTATAAAACAAATTGTAAATAAGTGTACCTACTCATTTATATCAATAATTAAGAAAACCTACTATATATTTAACAGATTTAAGAAAATGATAGATTTAGGTTAACATATTTATTTTATTTTTGTTTGAAAAAATAATGTGAGCAAATTATAAACGGTTGTTGTGAAATTTACGCAAAATAATTGAAAAAAATTTGTCTATTAATTTTGACGCTGGTGATTGGTAAAAAATTGCGGTGCATTTTGCCACTAATCATCTTGAATAATTCTCAAGGAACATGAGCGTATGTTAGTGCATATGTAACGTAAATGTACCTATAGTATAGGCTGCTACGTAACGGCAATATAAGGCAAAGAGCAAGTGAGTGAGTGAGTGTAGTTGCGTTTGTGTTTGTGTCTGTGTCTGCGCTGCGTCTGGTTTCTGATCTATTAAGTGAGTTTATGTGGTGTTAGCTTCGGTCTGGGACCGAAACGATTACAGGTAGATTAAAATCACAAGAGCTCTGCAGTAAACTGCGATGTATTAGCCATAAAATTACACTCGAATTTTGTTCATAATTCCATGTTATATCGCGCGCGTCGGCCTCCCCGTAATTATTTTTCCAATTTACTGGAATTGAATGGCATGCGGTGATACACCATGCCATGCCATGCCGATGCCGTATGCCGGGCATTTTGTTGCTTTTTTTCGCAAAACTAATTTTTCTTTAATACCTATCTTTGATGACGGTCCCTGTTCAAACATTTCTAGATCATTTTATGCATAAATTATTTGAAAGGGTGTTGACAGTCTGCGCAATCTGCCATTATAATCGTCCCGACTCGACTCCGACAAAAATTACATTACGAATTTGTTCTATAATCGGATATTACCTTCGCTGTAATTGAGCTGATCGTTGATCGCATTCACTCGCTGTTGTTGTTGTTTATACTGTGTCAGGCTGGCAGCCTGGCCGCCTGGTCGCCTGGTCGCCTGGCCTGTTGGTGGTCACTTCTCTATAATCATAACCAAATCGCCCAAAACACTGTTTTATTTATCGCGATTTTAATTAGCATAACCGCTTGTTTTGTTCAAATTACTTTTTATCCCATTCAACAATCATTTGCCACGGAAATTTCAATACCAATCATTTAGCTTTCATGTTATCATCATTTGCAAAATTAACGTTTTTAGCTAAATCGTATTCCTGTCATTTTCAATTACAATATTCATTATTGACAACGTTGTAATAAAAAATATAATTTGCCATTTCATAATACAGAAAAGTAGTAATGATAACTGCATTACTAAATTGATTTTCTCTAATCATTTAAAAATTATGCAAGATTTATTTTTAATACAATAAATATTTTACTTTTTAAAGTAATAAGTATTTTACTGTTTCATAACATGATTATCAAAATAATAAAATACAAAGCATTTCAACTTAAAAAAAAAACTTTATTTACATGCACTGAAATATTTTATTTAAGAAATATTTGCTTCTGAAATTAATATTATGATTAATAGACAAAAATATACAGAAATGACATCTCATAAATAAAATCTGGCTTCTTTCAACTAAAAATTTATATAAAAATGTTGTAATCTAGTATCTAGTTTCTTTGTTTTGTTTATAAATTATTTATATCATTTGTATATATTGTTTAGTATGTGGAAACGTCGACTTTTAATATAAAACTAAACAGAACTTCAACCTAAATCAAAAAAGTTTTAGGTTGAAGTTTTCTTTAATTTTATATTAAAATTCGACGTTTCCACGTACTAAAACAATATACATATACAAATGGCATAAATAATTAACAAACAAAACATAAAAACTAGATACTAGATTACAAAATTTTTATATAAATTTTTATTAATTATGTCTATTTTATGTAAGTTTTTGTTGGCCTGTTATAAATAAATAAATAAAGTGTTTTACCAAAATTTGTTTTCAATAATCTAAATGTTAAAAGTGCAAATTATTTTAAAATGGAATTGAAATAAATCACAATTTTTTAATCAAAAAGTAAAATAATGTAATCTTATTTTAAAGAGTAATTTTTTTTTATCTGTCGTATTTATTTAAATAATAGTTCTACAACAAAAGTACAAATGAAGTTTGAAAACTTTTGTAAATTTAGATAGTAGCAAGTCGAGTAAGCACAGAAATTATTCAAACGACATCCAACTATTTGAGACGGAATCCGTACGTCGTCGAATTAGTTCATAATGCTGACCACAGTGTCCGGCAACGTGAAACTATGGCGTCGGTTCAAATCCCACTTAAACTAAACCGGATTTGGCGCACAGGGGCGGCAGACGCTGTCCGTCCCGTTGCGTCGGTTATGACTACACGGGATCGGGCCGGGTTGGCCGCCACACGTGCGCTGATTCCCCGGCTGTCGGGCCGGCTAATGCCCGTCTCGGACACTTATTGCGAGGATTTATTTTTTAATGTACCGGAGTCACGGCTAATACGATGCGGTGCGTTCTCCTGATACTGATTTAGCCATCAAAACTGGGGATTCATTTCTGGATTACAATCGCAATGCCTTCAACTGGAATTATTGAGATTTGACTATTGGACATACTAAAATACCTCATTGCATATTTAGTTTTTGATTTGCTTTGTCTTACAATTAGTCACTATGATATAACTATAAAATTTACAAATATTATTAGTGGAATATTATATACTACTCGTATATCATAATTTATAACTTGTAATATGTTTGTATATTTTGTAAAATTATCCATGTTTTTCATGTTACATATTAATTTCATTTAAATTTGTTTTTTTAATTTAATAATAAACGAAAATGACAATTTTTAAAGTAAATGTAGATTAATTCTGAAATTGTATTCGAATTACTTTCAAAATAAACTTATATTTTTAAATAATAAGTAAATTTTTATATAAATTATAATTGCATGTATAGTATTTTAACAGATATTTTCTCGTGAAATTAATTCCTCAATCTAGAAATAAAGCATCTTTATTAAATCTGTAACATCATAAAACTAAAGTGCTGTCTTTGTCATTTCAAGAACTATACAAATTATTATAAACGATTTATAAACAAAATTACAGGATTTTAATATAATAATTGACAAAATATTGATGTGTTACAAATAAAATGTAATATATGTATATAAATATCAAGTAATAACTTTTAATATGCGCTTTAAATTTTCTAATTTTTGATAAGAATAATGTAAGCAGCAAAAATACATAGAACTAAATTTAACACCAAATAAATCAAAAAAATTATCTTAGGATACAATAAACACAAAAAGATTGTTTTATATTAAAATGTTTTGTAATAGAATTAAGCTTATAGCACTCAAATTTTTTAGTTACTAGTAATTTTTACAAATATTTTGTTTATATTATTAACTATAAAATTGTGGATGTTTATAGGACACATTGATAACCTTAACTGTAGTTATTAATCATACTACAACTTTTACTTACCACGACTGATCTAAAACAATTGAGCGGTTTATTTAAAATAATTAGATATTGCAAAATAGTTAGCAAGAGGTAAATTTCGTTAAGTTTGATGATAGAATGTATTAAAATAAATGAAATGCATAAAAATAGTAGTATCAATGCACAGATATCTAGCAGATAAGTGTATATGTATGACAGCATTTAGAAGAGTTCTCGCTCTCGCCCTCACGAAACAGTAGCGTATACGTTTCGTATTCTTGGCCTTTGTTCGTTGAGGCTTAGCAGCCTAGTCTGAATCGAATCACGAGATTTAAAAAACATTCAATCGGACATAAAATAAGTAACATTGGCAGCGGTTTAACGCCAGCACCGCCGCGCCGCTGCTCTACTATTCGGAAACGGCAATTTCTATTCGTTGCTTTTATCTACGTTCCTAGACCCCTAAAGATCGGAGAAAACCAAAACGAAGAAGAACCAGCCATGGAAGCGTTGCGTTGCGTCCCATCCTATCGTAATAAAAGAAAAGTGATTTTTTTCTCTACCCGAGAATGGTCGTGTTGTTTCGGTCCAAATATGATTTCTAAAATAATAAATGCCGCTATACCATATTCATCGACTACTGATGATCTTTAAGATCGAGTTTCGAATTCCCAGTATTGCGATTCTGGTTTCTCTCATTCAACGAACTGTAATCGTTGATTCTGCGATAACTAAAATATACTATATATATTTTCTATTGTAAACGTGATAGCGTAACTACACATTTTTTTGCTTTATCAACAAATATTTTTATCTCTTTACATATTCGATTCAACTATCTCAATTTAAGATATCTATTATAGTTAATATATAGTAGGGCTTTTTTAAAAATTATTTTTTATTTTTGTATATATTAACTGGTAATTTATTACATTGTTAAAAAATCTTTTTTAATTAATTTGTAAAAAATACTTACAGATTTTGTAACTAACATTACAATTTAAAGTAGAACATAAAAAATATATATTGGGAAAAAATTAAAATATTAACAATATCTTGCTTATAGCAATTAGTGAATAATTTAATAATTTAATTTTCTATAGATAACTCATTTATTATAGAAACTATTCCGTTAAAACATGTTAAAATTACAAACAATTTGAAACAAATATTTAAAATGTATTGAAGATGTTTACTAGATTATTGTTAATTATTTACATAATTTTGAAATTTGCATTTCAACGATTTGTTAATTTTATAAAGTAATATTAAAGAATACAACAAATAATTGTCTTATTATTTTAGGCAATGTAAAGTATTTTTTATACAATTGCTGGATAACATAGAATGTTTAATGAATTTTAACAAATTACCTACAAATTTTATAAAAATATGTAAAATGTCATTATTTATAATTTGTAGCTTCTTTTTTTTTGTAATTGCATATTTATCATATTTTATTTTTATATGCATGCCTTTAAAAATGAGTATTTTGTATTTAACCAAAATATTTTTTAATTTAAAATATTTTTCTTCTAGTTCTAGAATCCAGTAGTATTAAGTAATTGTAAACATTAATTATTTAAATTTGATTTATTCATTGAATGATACATGAATGTTAAACATCATTAATTGTTAAAAATTATAAAAAAAATTACTATACGAGTTAGTAACAAGTTTTTTTTAATATATGAATCTTGTGTTTTACAATATTGAAATAAACAAAATTCATAAGATATTACATTTATGTATGAGTATTATATTTAGTTTTTATATTTATAATAATATTTAAAACATTTCTATTGATCTTAACATTATTAAATTTACGTTAAAATTCTGTGTGATTCTTAAAATTTAAAAAAATACATCATACAATAATAAATTGATGTAATAACTAATAACTGAGTAGAATTTTATCAACTAAGATAAAAATACTAGAGAAAATTGAAATTGAAAATTTTTCTATAATTGTTTAAAGGTCAAGTGTAGTAAAGTAGAAGAACGTAACAATTATTTGATAGGATATTGATTTGACATAGAGAAAGTGATAAGTATTTGGAACTTTAGTGGCGTACAAGGGACACCAAAAACACATTTAAAATGCATTGAAATGTCAACGATAAGAATTCCGAGTATATTTTATGATTGACATGGCCCGCAGAATAATAAATAGCGGCCAGTAAGTTAGCGAAGGGGATCTCAACTGTGTGTGTGTGTGTGTGTGTGTGTGTGCAGTGCGTCGAGTCGTTCCGTTTAACTGCCCGATTCGGTATTCGGCCATCCGGCATTCGAAATTCGGTTCCGGATCCGAATTCGACTTTCCCTGTATCGTAGTCACCGTCGGTCGCACGCAGCAGATCGTCGCGCCGCGCAGCACAACGCAACGCCGCCGCCGTGCTTGCTCTGTTCTCCGCAAATGCACCCACATATAAAGATTGATTCGAAATGTGCTCGCAGCACCCCTTCTTAATGGAGCCAATCATAAAAATAAAACATTTATGCTTCGAACAATTGCAATATCGACTATGGTCAATTATATATAAATAATAGATAGAAATATGTGATTACAATCACTACAAAAGTTTTATTAAATTGCAATATGATCTACTGTGGTGAAAATTTAAACAAAAAGAGTTTAGATTTTTTAAATCATCGATCTTTGACCAATAGATACGTTATACGTATTTGTATAACCTCAGATCGCTGACTAAACATTTAATGCTATTAAGCTTATTTCACGTTAATGCTATTTTCACGTTTGCCAGTGATGATGGAAGCTTGACATCCGAAATTCGTATTTGGTATTACTTTTAATTAATCTTGTGATTTTGAGAATTTTCTGAATTTTTTTTTTGTTTGTTATCATTGATTAGAAATACGCAACATTCTTTAATAATTGTGATAATTTGTTTAAGATTTGTTTATGCCCATCAGTTTTACCAACAACAAATATTTTAATCAATAAAGAAAATGATGAATTTTTAAAAGATTATTGTTGTTTTTTTAATTAATTAGACTGGAATTAGTCGCTTTTCAAGAAATATTCTATAAAATAGCAATCTTTCTTTTTTCAATTAACTGTATTATTTGTAATTTAATTGGAAAATTACAGCATAATTTATGTTGAAGGTGCATGTATTTCTTTTATAGGCACCCCACGAAATAATTTTTGATACAGGCATATAACTAAACATATTCTCAAACAAAACAAAAAATTAGATTTTAGTGCAGTTTTCAACAAAATCGTGAGACTTGAAAATCTTTTTTATATGATAATATTCTAAAGTTGAGACATTTTCTCTAAATTTCACAAGTGAATCGGCTGTTAAGCTATGCATCAATGACTGGCCAGATTAACCATAGACACGTGTTTCGGTCTTTAGGACCTCGTAACTTGTGAAATTTTGAGAAAATGTCTCAACTTTAGAATATTATTATTATATTAAGGGGGCAAGTAGGTTTTTTTAATGAAAAATTAGCCCATTTTCAGGAATTATTTTTACTGTACAGGGAAAGCCTAGAGCAATGCGACTTTTTTCATCATGTAAATCGTTTATTGATTTATATGTCGGATTTTTTTGGTCATCTCCTCTCCCCAAACTTGACCCCCCACTCCGCTTCCCGTAAGCCATGTCCGGAATTTGGAGGTATGTGGTTCCAGGAATTCCTCTGCACTGCTTCATCTGAAACAAAAACCGTTTCGGATTATTGAACTTGAATATATTCCCCATCGTTTGAGGGATCCTTTTTTGAAAATTCGATTTTGTCGCAAAATGGCGGACTCTTAAAAAAAAGAAGTCAATTTCGACCTTTTTTTCTGCTTTCTTGGATGATAAAAAATAAAAATAATAAACATTTTTTAAAAAGGATCCCTCAAACGATTCCAAATTCTATTATCTTTTTGCTGGCAAAAAATGAGACAAATCGGTTAATATGTTCCAGAGATAATCCTGGAACCGACAAAAAAAATCTAGTTCCAAGAAAAACGCGTTTAAAGTTTCAAAATAAGTTTTAAGTTAGAAAAGTAAATTTTTTTCACTTACATGTAATCATCAATTCCAGGGCCATATAAGCATTCCTCTTGTTTATCTTGGGTGTCTATTTTTAGGGACAATCTCTGCCGAATCCATGCCTCTTGTGTAGAATGATCCGTTCTTATTGCTGACTGGTGGCAGCGACGAGAGTCATATGAATTAGGGTACCTCACCTAAGCGAGTGCCGTAGTTTCGCGACAAAAATCGCTGTAACTTTCTTAATTATTAAGATTTCGAAAAACGGTTTAGTGTCTTTAATTCTTAAAGGATATCTCTATACGAATTTGTAATTAAAAAAAAAATCAATTTTTTGAAGAAAAAAAACCTACATGCCCCCTTAATTTCACCAAGTGACATTCATGAACAATTTTGTTCGATGTTGTTTACTTTTTTATATGTTTTATTTATTAGATACAATTTTCAAAAAGGTTGAAAATTTGGAAACTAATCTTCTAGATTAAAACAAATTATTGTATAGTTTACGACGCTTATTGATATCACATATAATGTTATTATTTTGGTATTGTTATCACTTTTGCAAAGTAGAGGTCGGACGTATACGATTATATAGTAAAAACATCGTTGATAATAATCATAATTTCGATGTATGCCATTAATTATTTCTTAGGATCGATCGTTTCCTTTTGCAAACAGTAATCTTGTTTTTATGCATTTTATGTTTATATTTTCAAGCCCGAGGGATATCGGACATCTTTTTAACAGCCTGCAGGCTGGCTGGCAGCAGCTTTCTTATTGTTCATAAATACATATGTATATTTATTTGTATGTGGAATAAATGTAATTGAAAGATTGTTATGTGTATTTTTAGATATATACAAGTTTAATGCATAATTTATTTTCGGTTTATTTTTACATATTTTTAGTCGCTAAAACTTTGTGTTTATTTTTTTTTCGTATATTGTTATCAATCGATTATTGTTATTAGAGCTACGTGTTTCTTTCTATTATATTTTACATTTTTGCTTAAAAAACTGTGCAATTATTTAAATTAAAATTTAAATTACGTATAATGATTCAAGTTAAATTTTATATAGATTTTTTTTATTGTAGGAATAATTAAAATTTAATATTTAGTAATGATTAGACACAAAAAAAATTATTTAACATTAACATTATTAAAATATAAGCAGCAAGTTATTACATAAAAATTTACAGTATAGTATAATAGCGTTTTGAAATTTTTATGATCTTGAAAGAGTAATGACACATATGAATGAAATTTTTGTGTTGGTGATGTAAAAATGGAAATCAGATGCGAGAGCTTAAGTGCGATGCTGTGCGCGCATTGCTTGAATTCTGCGGTTCTGTCCATTTCCATAATGATATGAACGAAATTGCATACATAAAGAACTACTCTCCAGAGAACGTGTTCACACAGAACGCAAAGTGTCTGTAAATAATAGAACGCCCGAATGGCAGACACAAAAAAATACGTACATACACACGGGCTTAACATTAAAATATTCTTGCATCTGTCGCTCTTTCTATCTAATGCATCTTTCCATCCCAATTTTCTATCATTTTGTCATTAAATATGTAACAAATAGCTGGCATGGCCATAGCCACGGTCATGTCGGACCCTACTACAGCAGCAGCATGCTTTTGTTTTTTCCGATTTTTTTCTGTTTTTGATATTCGCGCAAAATAAAGTTATTTCTCGCTTGTGGTTATTTCGATCAGTTGTTGTATAGAAAATGTGACAAAATTATGATTAATGGTTCGAACGTGTTTCTGATCCCAAACTATGTATGAGAATTGGAAAAGGAGTCCCCACCGTTTTGTAACGTAACGGGCTTGAAGCTATTGCATATGCCTCGTGTCCCGTCCCATATTCTCTCTCCTCTATCTTTCTTTCTCTTTTCTCGGCTGCCGGAAACCAGCCACTCATTTTTTCTCTTTATTTTCTTTCTGCATATAAATAACTTCACATTATTCACTAAAATAATCAAAATTTGCTGTTTAATGCTATATATATATATATATATATATATATATATATATATATATATATATATATATATATATATATATATATATGTTTTGCTTTAGAATTCCCCGGACGTATATGACGTATCTGGTTTCCGGGATTGGCTCCGCGTTGTCGGTTGTCGATTTTGATGACGACGTTTCGGCACAGTCTCATGTGCCATCTTCAGGTCTTCTCAGTAGACGTCTAACGTCTAACTCGAAGCAGAGCAAAAGCACTACTGAGAAGACCTGAAGATGGCACATGAGACTGTGCCAAAACGTCGTCATCAAAATCGACAACCGATAACGCGGAGCCAATCCCGGAAACCAGATACGTCATATACGTCCGCGGAATTCTAAAGCAAAACATATATATTTATATATATATATATATATATATATATATATATATATATAATTAAATTCTTAATTGTGTAAATTTGATTTTGTTGATAGTTATAATTTAATTATATATATATATATATATATATATATATATATATATATATATATATAATTTATTTGTCAAGGATAATATGAATTATCAGTTGACATTATTGTATAGAGTATTAGTAGCAAAGCGTACTTTATGCGAGTACAGCATACGAAGAAGAATGTTTGCAAGAAAATTATATAAAAATACATACTATACTTATACTTATTTCAGTAGATGAAAACATTAACTGAATAAATTGCAAATATTAGTCGAGCACATTATAAAATAAACAAATAAAACTTTAGAATTGGAGCTATTCTATGGGTTATCTAAAAAAAAGTAAGGAATGAACGAGAAAAACAAAAGCATTTACAATAGAGAAAAATTAAAGTTCTTTGTCGTATTGGTTGAAAACTAGTATTAGCATAAGTTCATTGTAGCTGAAAGAATATAGCGATGTCGAATCGTCATTGGGGATTTTACAGCATTTTTTCAAGTTACGGAATATTTCTGAGACATTTAACACGACGGCATTAGAAGAGTGTAGCGTAGCGTAGCGTAGCGTATATTGCGAACGACGAACAGCGATCAGTGAACAGCTGATAGTGAATGAAAGGATAAGGATGAGATGTAATTTGTGGAAGAGCAAAGAAATAAGAGGATGGAATGAAATGCGACTGGCAAAAATTAAAGAGTACTGCCGCTGCGCCGCTGCCGCTTTGCCGTCTTGCTTTAAAAGTACGAGCAAAGAAATAAATGAGGAATACGCGCAGGGAATAGCTAACATTGTTCCCGGCGCGGCGCGGCGCGGCGCGGCGACCAGAAGACGTACGTACACATAGCGAATACAGAAAACAGACGCTCCGCTTCGTTTTTAGGGGTAGGTGGTGTGCTGGAGAAAGAGAAAGCACCCCTAAACAAATTGCAACACCCTATTTTGGGCGGGCCGGAGCCGCTCCACTTTGCCGTAAAAAAACCTATCTGTTCACACTTTTAATTAGAAACTGGCCGCTGCCGTCTGCCTTTTTCCGTGCACCAAGAAGCCAAGTCACCCTCGCCTAACTTCACCTTCAAAATGAGAAATATTCCCGTTTACAATTCACAGCTACACAGCTACCATACCATTTCAAACTATACTTAATTGTTCATATATTTTTCTTTTTTTCTAATAATATTCACCTTTTGACAGCACGTTTAACTTTATTTAAATTTTTAATGGACTAAATTTGAAATGACTATACTGAAAGAAATTCTAGGTAATTAGAAGACTTTTTTTTCACTATTTTACAGTGGCAATATTTTATAATTTATAAACGTCTATTAAGAAACAACTTATTTATATTTAATACGATACGATAAATAAAAACAACTACTCGGGTATCAATTAAAATTTTAACAACAACAACAACATTAAATTAGTAACAAGAGAACCTGCAATATCAACCATTGCATGTAGTATTTACAATAAATTATTCATATTACATTTAAAATATTAGCATTACCATTACTATATTTTATTGTAATTATTATTATTATATTAAAATAAATTAAAATAATAATATTAACAAATTTTTATAATGGTTATTTCAAAACATTATAACTAAAAAACTATAAGTAACAAAGTATTTTTAATTTAATGTGACAGAAATAAAAAATAAAGAATAAAGAATTAAAGAATTTTTCTATATTACTTATGTGTACCTCCAAATTTCTTGTTTAGGTATTGATTTTTTACATTCAGTAATTTTAAACATATATGAATTTATAAATTTCAAAAAAAAATCTAAATACATACATAAATATAAATTACTAGTAAATGTAATAAACTGATTTAGGGATAGTGGGAAGAGTTTGTGCCACACTTGTGTATGTGTGTATTAAAAAATTGTAGATGACAATTTTAAAATATTACAAATTTTATGGAGCAGAGCTATTATTTCAATATAGAAACAATTAAGGTAATTGAAGATTAGTGTCATTTGAGTTCAGTCCGTTGAGACCGTCCTTAAGGAAACGTTCAACGCTGAGCGCTCAGCGCAGCACAGCGCCGTACAGGATTTATAAATATATAATTGTGCCTTAATAAGATGATAAGATAAATGTTTACATCTTGAGTGGGATCGGGTGATGAGTTCTACATACCAGACAATTTCAACTAACGTTTTTTTCTTTGCTCGACTTGAAAATTACAGTGGATCTCTCTCTCTCTCTCTCTATCTCACCTCGCTCGCTCGCTCGCTTGCTTTCTCGTTCATCTCGTCCATCTCGTCGATCCACTTAGCGAGTTTTCTGCCTGTTTTCTAACAATAACGATTCGATGCGTTATAGATATATTTTTTTTGTGCAGCTGTAATCATTTTATTTACAGACCACCTGAATAGACTTATGGTGTTGAGGTGGTCTCTACCTATACACAATTTCGTATTGTCGTTTCAAAAATTCTAGCAAATATTGTGCCGTGCTAAATTTGTAATGGACTGAACAAATATTTAATTGGTGCAATTGTTTTATTTCAATAATTAAAAAAAAATCGTATAGTTCAACAGTAGTGATTTTATTTCATTGACAACATACCATTCAAAAAATATTATTTCTGTATTTCGATTTTGTACTACTGAATCTAAAAAAAATCAAACAGATATATGTAAATGAATGCATGAAAAATTATATCTGCTGATGATTTGTTAAATTTTACATAAAAATTTAATATAAATTAGTTATGCACCAGTATTAATATAAAAATTTCAAATCTAAATTTAGAATTTAAATTTTATAAAGTAACTAGCATAATACCCATGCTTTACTACTTTAAACACATTTTAACTGTAGTTAAAGAGAACATAATATTAGAGAACAATAAATTTAGCAAATTTATCCATGCTTCGCTCAGAAGATAAAAATAATTTTATTGTATTATTTCATATTTTTTGAACATATTAAATATAGTTTGCAAGCATGTTCATAATTGCACTATTTGGTCAACTTCCATTGTTTACATTGCCACATAGCAAAATCTTTGTTTGCGACTCACACTACATTACATCATAGTAAAACCTGTCCTAAAAAGAAAACGACTAAACTCCTAACAAAATCTGTTCCGTGGATCACCAATTATAATTGAACAACAGTTTTGGTTAATTTTGGTTCACCTGCGGATTACGATGCATTATCCTATAGTAAACTTTACTCGAAAAACAACTCAACTATTAATAAAACTCCCATCAAAATCTATTTAGTGGATGTCAAGTTATAAGCAAACCTAGTTTTTCCCCGTTTACAGCGTTTTCCTGCGGCGCACGCAAACTTATCTCCAATTTTAGATTTTTTTCCATCATTGTGGTAATATTACACAGTTCTGTGCTAAATATCAACTTTATAACTTACTTCCAAGTTGCATTGTAAAACCGAACAAACATACTTAAATACATAT
The DNA here is from genome assembly GCA_963966155.1 of Clivina fossor. NCBI lineage: Eukaryota > Metazoa > Arthropoda > Insecta > Coleoptera > Carabidae > Clivina > Clivina fossor. The sequence goes on from OZ014550.1 coordinate 77,184,987, forward strand.
TTTGCATTGTGCATTATATGTATAGGTTGTCTGACTGAAGCGATAATACACGTTGATTGGTGATTTTTTATCCATAATCTAATGACAGTTGCATTGTCTTAAAATCAATGTTAGTGTTTATTCAATAAGCTTGTATTATATGAATTAGAACCTTTTATCAAATATGTTATTACTGAATCATATATTTGTAACAAAAACAGTGGCGTTACAAATGTTGCCCCTTCTGCAAAATTTTAAAATCGGCTTCTCCTAAGTTTATAGAAAAGGCATTTTTTTTTGAATCACCACTATAGTATTTATATATATATATATATATATATATATATATATATATATATATATATATGTATATATTATTAGTTTCGTGGGATTTTCAGTCAAAAATAAAAACAACTCAATTCAAATTGCAAGCTTTCGGAAAAAATTTATTTCCTTCATCAGGCAAATGGCAGAGTTAAAATTATAAAAATAAATACATGACATAAATATATGACAAGTGCATAGAAATAATAAAATGCTATGGTAACATATTAAGGTGTTGACAGTAAATATAAACAGATATGCCTTGGAAACAACCCAACAACAAAAAATAAACATAAAGATGATAAACCAATGTATAAGTCTGAACTTTAGGTAATACCCGTTAGCGTTATATTATTTAATGAAATTAAGTAATCATGTATTATAATTAAATTATGTATATCAGAACGCTTATTTATACACTTGCTTTGTTTTTTGATATAAATCATTTCTAATAATGATCTTTTCAAATCATTTGATTCAGTGCACAAAACAGAAACATTTTTAAAATCAAAACTATGATCATTATTATGTGCATGGATAGACAAAGCAGTTGCATTCGGTTTTAAACGACAATCAGACTTATGTTGTGTGATTCGATCTTGTAACCAACGTTTTGTATTACCAATATATATAGCTTCACAATCGTTACATGGAATATTATATATAACATTTGATTTTCTGTGTAACGGAATATTGTCTTTTAATTTGCTAAAAATTGTTCTTAGAGGAACAATGTTTTTCTTAATAATTCTCATATTATCCGACTTCAAAGTGTTTATCAAATTATTGGTTATATTAGATATATTAGGCAAAACAAAAATCTTAACATTAGATATTAGTGACTCAACAATGCCAGATGTTACTTGATTGTCAATAGTGTTATCATAAGATACTGTCCAAATCAGCTTACGAAGAAGTTTGATAGGATAACCATTATTGATCATAATAGTGAATAATTTTTGAAGATTATCTTCTTTAAAATCATCATGTGATAAACGTAAAGCCCTATTTTTTAATCCTAATATTGTATTAATTTTAGTATGGTATTGATGATAAGAATCGTAATGAATATAACGGGACGACGCAATTGGTTTAATATACCAGGAAGTTTTAATACAATTATTAGTGCTACGTTTAAGTAATACATCAAGAAAAGGTATTGCATTGTTCGTTTCTTCTTCATAAGTGAAATTTAAATGTTCATTAAAATTGTTTAACACATTTATTGAATCTAATATATCTTCTTTTTTAATGGAACATATAATATCGTCCACATATTTTTTAATAAAAAATGGTTTATTTTTAAATTTTGGTAGACACTTGTCCAATAAAAAATCCATAACCAATTGAGCAAAAATAGGACTAGTTGTTCCTCCCATGGGAGCTCCAAAAGTTTGCATATATAATTTGTTATTATAAGTAATAACATTAGTATTAAAAACAAAATCAACTAGTTCAATAAACATATTAAAAGATATGTCAGTAAACAACTGTATATGAATCCAATAATGTTCCAATACTTTATGTATCAATGACAATATGTTGCCAAATAAATTTTCTACATCAAAACTAACCAATATAAAGTCATCTGGTAACTGTTTATTTTGTATGAAATCAACAAAATCAAAAGAATCCCTGATGTAATAATCATTGTCCTTATTATAATATGTTACCATAGCATTTTATTATTTCTATGCACTTGTCATATATTTATGTCATGTATTTATTTTTATAATTTTAACTCTGCCATTTGCCTGATGAAGGAAATCATTTTTTTCCGAAAGCTTGCAATTTGAATTGAGTTGTTTTTATTTTTGACTGAAAATCCCACGAAACTAATAATATAAACATTTACAGTCACTAAAACAAATATATATATGTATATATATATATATATATATATGTATATATATGTATATATATGTATATATATATATATATATATATATATATGTATATATATGTATATATATATATATATATGTATATATATGTATATATATATATATATATGTATATATATGTATATATATGTATATATATATATATATATATATATATATAATAAATCTCGAAATTAGATGAGATATTCCAATGATGATGAGTGAAATAACTATATTTTGTCCCAAACTAATGCTATGATTCTGACAAGACCTGTATTGTTATAGAAAGTTTTATCTTTTTGTAGTAAATAGTACATTTCCTTCAATAGAAAATGACAAAATAGTCTGTAACACTATAGGTCTTTTCAGAATCCCACTATAAATATCGCTGTATCGCAATATCATAAACTAAATAAATTTAATTAGGTATAGTCGATGTTCTGCGCAATTTTTCTCTAAAAATAATCCCAAACATAACAATTTGTTGTAGAATCATTTAGTAATGAATTTTTTTATATATTCTTTATTTATTACAATTTATAGAATTTTTTAGCGTTTAAAACATCTTGGTTTTCGGGTCCCCATGATTAACATCCCCCTTCTCTCCGCATTGCGTATCCAAAATTTACGCTTCTGAACAGAATTCTTAATTTTTCATTATCAATGTAAAAATATTTCATTTTGATAATAATATACATCACTATGAAAACAAATAAATCGTTAAAATATATATTTATTCGAAATATAAGTTCATAAATTTATTGTTGCTGTTTTTTATACATATATTTTTACTCAATTTTTTTTTTCTTATTAATATTAAGAAATAAAAATTATTATAAAATTATGCTTTTATTTTTATTGAGCTTATAATAATATATTGAAATCTACCGCTACATAATATGAATACGATATTTTCAATAAATCAATTTTTCCTTTTTTTATTTGAATAATGTAGAGTTATTTTATTTGACAGTGAAATCTGCATATGACATATATGGGGCATAAAAATTGAAATGTGATGTAATATATAATATTGAAATATAGATATCAAAAAATTTGAGTAAATTTTTTTCTTTCATTTTGGAGTAAAAGGTGAAGTGGGGTAAGTGCAGAGTGGTTTTTGCATAGTTGGACTTTAAATGTAAATGTAAATACTTAACGCTGTCGATATCGAACGCTTTTCACAATTACTACTATTTAATTAATATTAACTAGAACCCTAATTTCCTTGTAAATTTTTATTTTGATAGGAAATTGTTTAAAACGACAACTACTCTGCACTTTCCCCTTAAAATGGGTTAAGAGGGGCAAGAGCGTAAGTGGGGGTTAAAAATGCTTTGAAACCTTGTTTCATGTGCAATGAGACATGAGCAGAATTATTAAGAAACCTGCTATAAAATGCTTTTTACTGCATCAAAACATATTGTGTAGTTTTATAGTTATCCATTTTTAAACAAACAAGTACATTTTGCTGAAATATAAAAGCGGATATAGTGAAATAAAACAAAATTCAAAATATAAACAAAATATTTATTATTAAAAAAAAATTGTCGAAACAAATTAGCTACTTACCCTTCATTTAAAAAAAAATAATTGATATACCGAACGTGGGCGGACCAGTACGCAGTTACCTCACCGTGTTGGTCTGCACATGCCCCAAGTTATAATATTTACGGGGCACCATCAGATTAGTGTTTTCTCAATAAATTAAAACAAAAAACAAATGAAACTGTTTATTTAATGTAAAATTAGATCGATATTATTTATATTTACCTAAAATAACAACACAGAATATAAAATTATTTTAAGAAACTATTGCTCGTTTACGGAGACCTAAATGTTGCTTGTTACTTCATTGTGATTGTTTAACAATGAGTGATATAATTAAGGAAAACACGTTTATTCTTGCGCGCTATCTATGACATATAGTACATATTAACTTGTAGAACATTACTACATACTAGCTAGAGAAATTTATCTCATATTATAATAATAATAGCCAATTAATGCACTTGCCCCGTTTACGCACTTACCCCACTCCACCTTATTAATTTATCAAAACGTTCACTTACAAATAAGTTTGATTAATGTAACACAAAGTTATTTATAAATGTATCTTTAGAAGATGTTGAAATATGTTTGATTCCAATCTTACAAGCTATCGATTTATTTTATCCTTTTTGATATATTGCTTTCCGTTGTAATATAAATGCACTGGCAACATATAAATCACTATTTGTTTCCTAAACTTTTCAAAAAGTAAAACGAACAAAAAAACTCTAATACAATTTATACAATTTAATTTAAACAAAGTAAAACAAAACGAGTTTGGTTGTAGTTTTATATTAATATTTATTAATAATCGACGTTTCGACGTACTCAGCGTACATCTTCATCAGTAAAAATACAAATGATATTTACAGTAAGTAAACAGAACATAGAAACAAGTTACTAGGTAACAAAATAAGTAACTAGATCAAAATTTGAAGATAAGAGAAGTAATAGAAATTTATAAAGAAAACGATAACATCAATTAGTGTAAAGACATTACTTTAAATAAAATTTGACTTTCTTTAATTTTTATGATCTAGTTTAGTCATGGGTATAATTGAATGATTTTAATAATCGAATAATCATTATTCGAATGAATATCATAATCGAATAATCATTATTCGAATGAATATCATAATCGAATGATCATTCGAATGACGATAGTAACGAAAATAGTAGGTATAACTAGAACGAACGATTGTATCTATCTGTCAGTTATATTATATTAAAACCACTAGGTGGTATTACGATCGCAACGTTTTACATACAATATTTGAATGCATTTTTTAATAACTGAATACTATAATAAAAAATATTTTAAATTTCTGTTATGTTAAATAACTTAATATTTTGATTATTTATTAAATAATGTAAAAAGTGTATGTAACTGGTACAACAAAATAACCTTATTAAAATTACAGTATTTAACTAAATACATACTTTTATTATTACTTTTTAGTTATGTTGGAAATTAAAATTAAATATAATTATTTATAAGTTATAAGTTGGCATTGTTTTGTAATAGGGAGGAAAAGCGGCGTTTTTACGCATACGTGTGTTAATAATAAAATGATTTGACTCAAAAATATAATGCAATGTATTTACTAGTTAATTTTGACTGCGCCAGGTAAAAGAGCGACTTTGAATGTTTGCTAAAAGTCGTGGCATTATTAATTAAATAATTTACCTGACTACGACACTACGTTACTTTAATACAACTTCACACCGGATAGAGGAACAATAATTGGGATAACTAGGATTTTACTTACTCATGGCCGTTACTTAATTAGTTCCTGGATTATCTGACGTTTAGCTTAATATAGCACGCACTAACTTTTAGATATGATATAAAAATATATTAATGAATAAAGCACAAACATAGAAGATTAACATAAATTCTCTTGTGATATGTAAGCGGTTGCGTCTGCTGGTTTTACTTCGTAAGATGACTGAACTGCGTTTTACTTTCTTTATTTATTTGCGGCTTACGTTTGGATGGCGAGAATCGAAAATACTAAAAGATCGTGAGTTCCGCATTGATCATAGAACTCGGGACGCGTTAGCCATTATGCCCGTTAAACTCGCCTGTAGCGAATAAAAACAAGTGTTTCCTCGAACACAATTAACGAAACTGCTGCGTCCACTTCAATATTGTGATATGTTACATCCTGATGCGCGACGCGACAGTACAAACTTCGATTCTGTCAAAACTATCCGCGAAAAGGCCCTTTTGGCCGAAAAACTAGTACATGATTGAGCTACTGTCGCTTACATCTTAACTTGAGTCAACTTATTGTTAGACTGATTATTTTGCAGCGCAAAATCTTACTTAGCGATACTCTGATTACTCATCTTGAAACAGCGCAGCGGGTGGGATTCACGCATACAGTGACACTCACGTATGTACACTGTTACAGTTTTTTCTCCCCACTTTAAGTGCATCTATCTGTTAAACTAGCTTCCTTAGTATTCATAGTTCAATGGTTATTTGCTACTTCGTTAGGTTGACTGGCTCTGATTTCGAAAAATTAAAAAAATTCTAGCCTTTAGGTTGTCTTTCAATTTTTAATCTATATTTTGCATATACTTTTATGGAGAATTGCCATTTTTTGTTTATTCATCATTTGAATGATTTCAATTTAATTCAAAATATCTCGAATGATTTTCATAATCGAATGATTGCTTATTTTTCATTCGAATTATCTCATCACTAATCTATTTACTTATTTTGTTACCTAGTAATTTGTTTCTATGTTCTGCTTATTTACTGTAAATGCCATTTTTTTCTGATTCAGATGTATGTTGAGTACGTTGAGTGCGTCGATTATTAATAAAAATATTTTATTAATATAGAACTACAACCTAAAGCCGTTTATAATGAGTTCTGAAAGAGTTTTTACTAGTGATGGTTTTAATTAATTATTATTAATCAATAATGGTTTTAATAGAATTTCAAATAAATCTATTATTTAAAAAATATATATATATATATATATACCTGATACTGTTTGTACATGTGTGGGCGCTTCTTCAAATTCTGTTTGATACAAGAATATTTGGAAAGTTTACTAAAAGCCTTAGTAGCTATGACCAATATGTGTTAAAAAAATAAAAGATAGTGTCACAATGGAATTTTATTTGCAATTATTGATTTAATTTAAGTATTCGGATTACGAACTATTTTTAATGAAGAAATTTATTAAAATTTATCTCAAGAAAATAGTTGATATAATTCTATGAATTTTATCAGCGATAAATTTGAAAAAAAAAAATGTAATTGAGTTTTTCTGAATTTTAAGTCTAGTTATAGTATGTTGATGTATAAGCGATTTCTATACATACATAAGTAGATCGAGTCAAGTTTGACAGGATCACAAACGAACTTCTAAGTGGGAGGATTAACTTTGAACCTGTGTCATGTCGCAGCACCCTTACTAATCGCAAGCAACATCCAATACATTTCATCAGGCTGGCACGCGAATCAAAGGTAAACAGTGTGCGACAAAGACAGCCGATTGCCCTCTGAGGCCGGGCAAGAGAAGGACGGAGCGCCGACAGGAATCTATTCAAATGACTAGAGTGTCGCGTCGCGTCGCCTGCAATAATTAAGACAAACACTCCTGGGACCGCAGCTCACAACTTCTTACATGGCACCCAATTAACATGATAAATTTTGGCAATACTCCTTGCGATTTCTCATACCATAGCCGGGTTTCTTGTTTGGATACGTCGGCTTCGCTAATTTTGTTACACTTCGCTTGCTTTCCCGTATTCTTCTTCATTATAAAATGCATTTGCAAATAGTCTTAGACAAATATTTGTTTTGTATCACTTTATCTTCACTGATTAAGCATGACGAAATATTTTAATTGAACAATTGTGAAATTAACTTTCTTATGTTATATGATTTATTGTTTAATTTAATTATTTTATATTGTAGTGTTCTGTATGATTCTATTACGTAGGCTCTATAGTTCTAGAAAATATTTTATTTTTCTTTAGTAAATAGAAAATTTTATAAATGAAAAACAAAACAAAATATTCTATACATCATACAGAATGCTAACAATAGATTAGTTACCTACTTCCTACTTAACAAATCTTCGTGAAATTAAATTAAATTTAGATTTTTTTGTTTTACAAATTAATGACTAGCACATACATGTTTATATTTTTGTAATTAAAATCAGTTCTCGTAAATTTTAAATGATACGTTAGGCTGTATGTTCAAAATACTGATCACATAGTTTCATTAACTATTTTTATTTGAATTGTCAATGGGCAAGTCAATATCAATCTAGTTCTACAAGGTCGTATTTACCAGGAATAATATTTAATTTAAATTCTACGCCAATCTGGAACACTTTGAGTATAACTCCGACACGCTAACGCTAGGCTACGATTGGTTTTTTTAATAAAACAATACAATTATCTTCGATACAGATTTTAATTAATTCTATTTAATAGATTTATTTTAGATAGACAGATGAAGTTAAAGTTAATATCTTTTATTATTATATCTTCGATATTTTATAACTGGCTTATTTGTAAAACGTTAAATAGTAGATTTTATTTACTTTTTTTGTTTTATTAGATTTAGATGAGGTTTTGAAATAGCAGTTTTAGTATCTTGTTTGTGTATAAAATTTGTCAAATAACAAAGCTGTCATGATTTGGCGGTTATACGTGCGGCTTTGAGTAAAAATATTGCAACTCGTAAACCAGCAGAACACAGAGCAAAGACGAAACAAAATGATGCGAAAACAGCAAGCAATAGGTAAATGTAGGAAGCAAGAAACTGTCAGCAAATTTCATTTCTTAGTTTCACAGCAACGATCATAAAAGCTTCAGATCTCGTTAACAGCCCGACAACACAAATATTCTTATATTATATGTATATATATATAGAACATAGCTAGCTACGCAGTCCGAAAACGAAGTAAACGTAAGCTCGTAAAAATAAGTTAACTATTTTACGGTGCAAAGCGGCTTTATACTAAAAAATAACTTTTCATTATTTCGGTACCCGTTTTATAGTAAGAAATATAAAATTCAACACAAGCTGTACACTCAATTTATAACGCACAATAGAAGATATTCTTTCGGAATTGTAACTCTATATTACCTTAGTTGACCTAACCTTACCTACTGTAACTGTAATTCAAATGTAATACAATTTCATTTATTTTATCGTACATAAACAACTCCAAATTTATTTGTGAAATACCTATAAATACACTATAAACATAAATTAATAATTTACAACGGTATAAAAATCAACTACAAATTGTATATGTAACATTTTTCAGTTGAAGAACAAATTTTATGTTTAATTTCATTAAGAATGTAAAGTATAACCTAGAATTTTGTAGCTATTAGTTTTTTTAATTTTATTGGATGTATATATGCTACCCCACTAATTTTTAATATAGTAGTTTATTAGAATAGTTTTTTTTATCTTATAACTAAGAAGTTTGATGTATTTTTTAAAAGTTTAATAGAATAAATAAAAACATTTAAGCCATAAAAATTTTAAATAAATTCTACTACTTAATGAAATACGACTACAACTAGTGTTCTACTTACAAATTATATACATAGATACACAATCACGACATGTACCCAAAAGGGAATGGCACAAATTCTTTCCACTATCCCGAAATCAGTTTCCTCCAAACATCCCTATCCAGACAAGCAACTTTAGTTTTATCTACATTAATAATATCTCTCATACATGCTTTTCTATTCCTACTGCTTGGAAATTTTCACTGACGCAAAACACTCTCACTCATTCAAATAAATTCTTTTAACCAAACGTTCATTAAACATTCACTCAAGATGATCGAATCATCTTAACTGACTAACATCAACTTTTACATTAACATTTTTTCCAATTTCACACTCATCATACACTAATCTATTTCGTATCCGATTTCTCCTAGTTACACCACATACTCTACGTAAAAATCTCATTTCCACAGCAATCATTTTTTTTATACTTTTGCTGCCATTTACTACCATACATCAACGTAGGCAACAAAACACCAAAACTCAAACGGACATCTTTGAAAACATTTACATTCCTAGTAAAAGTACCCAAATCTTTCAAAACCTTACAACCAGCATTAATTTTTCTTTCAATCTCACGATCATAGTGGCCATCCTTAGATAATGAACTACCCAAATACACAAGTTCCTCTACCTACTTTAAACGTGCTCTATTAACAGATATATTACATTCATTCATTGTCACCCTTCTCAAAAACTAATACTTTGCACTTATCAACATTCAACACAAGATTCATATCCTTACCTACAACATTAATTTTATCAGTCATCAGAATTACTAAAAAAATTAATGCATCATAAAATAAACTATTAAGATAATATTCATTAAATATTGGAAACCATACATTTATAGAGTTTAGAATAAAATTTAACCGCTTTGATCAAAACATTTCCTTTATTTATATTCATATTTTTTGTACAAACTTATTTATTCTTTGCGCTTGAGTACATTCTCAATCATCAATTGTAACTTTTAGTTAACAAATTAGTGCCATATTTGATATTATTTACTGTTAACCCATTAAAAGGAGTTAAGCGGATATATTTGCTGAGCAAAGTTATTTGTACCGTCAAAAAAAATTCTTAACTATTTAACTGAAAACGCTAATATATTTGTGATATTATCATTATTTTAGAAGCTTTTAACTACTACAAGAAAGCTTTTAAATTATCTATGTATAATCCCTGTAGCGTTATTTAATTATTTTTATTTTTTCAAAAATTAATACTTTACTTACTTTATTATCGTTGATCTGTATGGCCGAACAGTTTAAGACTTGTTTTTGATACTGTTTCTAACCGTCTGGCCCCGAGTCCTAATTCCGCTTGTTGCATGGATATTTGTGATGTGTGTGTATCATCTAAACTACTTTGATGTATGTAGTGTACTGACTAGAGCTCTACTAGCTAAGACCGATATATCTAATAAAAAACTTTATTATTCAATAGTAAAATAATTTGAAAAATATATTGTTATCATCTAACAATTTACTAATTGTGAAGCATAAATTAAATTAAATGGTTATCAAGTAAATTTTAATTAAATTTAAAATGCATAATTTATTATAATATAATTGAAAAAAATAGGTTTTAATTTTGAATTTCAATTCGGAGAATCAACAAATTTAATTCTCTAACAAATAAATGTTTTGAAAAATTTAATGATCTGTTGAAGGGGATTTAATTATATAGTTCGAAGTTAATAATATAAATGATAACGGTTACTTTATGTTATTCGAAAAAAAATTTCAATAATTTGTGAGGTATATTGACAATGTTTCGGTAAATTCTTGTATCGGTAGTAAATATGAAATGTAGATAGAATCGAAGATCCAAAAGCAATCGGCAATCCAGTACGGTTATAAAATGAAACTGTAAAATTTCCAATTCAATTTTTATGTTGTACTGGTAGTAGTATGGTTATCATACATACATATTTACTGCATAATTCGATTATCAGTTCCATGTCTATATACCGACTGATGGCGAACGACCCTGACTGCCTCACTTGCAAGCGGCTATTCAGAAAAATATAAACGTTTTGTAATTGCGCTGCGCAGCGGCGGCGTAGATCGCCATCGCCATGGATAGCCGTCAACGTCCAGTCATCTCGTACTTTTGGCACATGTGCTGTCATTCGAGTCTTATGTTTAATGTAAACGCAACAAAAAAAAACACTGATCTCTTTTATTGTTATTTTATAAATATGAATTACTTCTTATTGCTTGTCTGCGTGGAATGGTTTTATCCCACATTTTATCGTATAATATTTTAAAGAGAATTAACTATATTTCAAAATAAGAAATGATTTCAACTATATATTTAATATCAATTGATATTAAATCTTTGTAATGCATAGCATATTTCATTGTTAACATTATCTTTAAAATAATAAGAATATTAAAAAAAAAAATTAGAACTTTCAAAATTTAGAGGAGATACAGATTTGAAAAAATACTTTTATTATTAGTAAACAAATAGTGTACGAAAATTGTATAAAGTGAAAAGAAATCTGAATCTATACATTTATATGTAAATTTACATATACAGAAAAACTGTAATATTACGTTAATTATCGCAATAAAAATTAGATAATTTTGCTATTTTACTGTTAATAGTTATGTAAAATTACATAAATATATATTACATTTTTTACAGTGTAGGTACATTGTTTATAATGGAAAAAATATCTATATATAGAACGTTGATTACAAAATGATTTTTATTTAATTATCCAGAAATAATATATGCCTTGAGCTTATAATATAAAAATAAGTAAATGATTCAAAATGTTTTTTATCTGATTTACTATTATGCCGAAAATCAGAACGAGACAACATGGACTTTAAATTTTCGGTAATAATACGTTATTTATAAAAGTTCTTTAAATTTTAATTTACATTGTTGAATTCAATTTGGTTAACTTTTGTCATAAAATAATATCAATAAACTTAAAATTAAAAATATAGGTATTATGTATAAATAGGAGCAGAATTATCTGTAAGAATACCTAGAAAACATTAAATTGAGATAAATGTTATTTATAATATAATTAATAATACTAAAACGTTTGTTTTTAGTATTATCCATTGTTTTGCGTAAGTGTATAATAATTTATTAGTGCGATATCAACGACAAGTAAAAATAAACCAGTAAAACAAACCACGAACGTAATTTAATATTGGCGAATAAATTGATGTATGTATGTGAAATAATAGTGCGACATCTGTATTATACGACTGAAAGTGGTCGGTTTGAGTTCGATGGGTCAGGGTAGCGGCTGGCCAGTGTCCGCCGCCCGCTACCGTAGCAGGCCTTATCTCTAACTCTTGAGGGCGACGCCGCGCAGTCAAAACGAATGAACGAAGGCCGGCAGCGAACTTATTTCGGACATTATTGAGGAATCGATCCGACCTCTCAGACAGTTATGTTGAAATAAAAGGGACATGGGACCGCAGCTCGCTTAAATGACGGTCATTATGTAAACTAGAGCAGTCCCCGGTGGCCATACTCTACCGACGAGGTCAGCTGGGGAATTCATTCAATCTCATGTAGATGTGGATATGTTCGGTTCGGTTCGGCTCGGCTCCATTGCAATGTCCACTTCAGCTAGAAAAGGATCAAACTCTAACCTATATATATATATATATATATATATATATATATATATATATATATATATATATATATATATATTTCATACATCTTATATTTATATATACGATTGCCACCACATGTTTTGTCATCTTGCTTCCCAACTTCCCAAATACTATTACATTGAATATAAAACTTTATTAAATTATTTCAGTTACAAACATACAGACTGCTTACATACGTACCAACTGCTTACTTTGGTATCAACAGTATATAGTAACATGTTAATGTTAATAACATAATTTTATATATATATATATATATATACATATACAGTAGCGCAGCCAGGATTTTGTCTTGGGGGGGGCCCAAAAATTTTATCTTGGAGAAGCAAAAAAAAAGCAAATACTAATCAGATTTTCACTTTATCTTACATGAATCGAATAATTAATAGTTTAAAATAATGAATGTTTGCTCAATATTTTGGGGTAAATAATTGTAGCATCAAAAGTGACTGCTGAAAATATGACTAAACGAATAAAAATTGTGCTAATTCTGCTAGCCTTGGGGGGGGCCGAGGCCCGTCGGCCCCCCCCTTGGTTGCGCCACTGTACATATATATATATATATATGCATTTTACATATTTTAAACACATAAAAATATATTAATTTATGTTTCCCTAAGCTGGCTTCATTCTAAAGATGATTTTGTTATTCAAAATATTGAATAAATGAATGAAACTTATAATGAATGAATGAATATTTATTTTATTATATTTTACATAAAGAAAATTACAATAGAAAATCTTTTATTTTCACTAATCTATATAATCACTAGGTTTGAAATAATTTAATAAATTAATGGTCCAATCACTTTCTACTTCTTCAGTAAATTCCCTTATAAAACGATAATTACAAATGGAGATATTGTCTCGGTATTGTGGTAGCTTGCCAACATTTAATGGCAGTTCTTCGCCACGATTTTTTATGTTTTTCAGACCGCGAAAAGTATGGTATACCATTATGATTTCGACGAATCGCTTTTGTACTTTAATCTGCATGAGCATTTCCCTCATCAATCGTTTTTCAGATGGCTCACCCAGTTGCTGTGGTTGTGAGCTACAAAATCTCTTCGTAATATTATTATTAAAAAGAATATACAGTTTTTCTCTTTAAATGTCTCTTGCAATGATATACTACTAAACATTTTGATAAAAAAATTGATATTCATCACTCTACAATAAGAAACACAGCGACGTAAGTTCACACTACTACCTTCAATCACGTTCACAAGTACTCGTAATTTTGAAATGTATGCCGTATGCATACTAGATACTACATCTATGGATGCCTTTTGCAAAATATATAATCAGTGGTACTCGAAATTTTCGTTTTCGAAAATAAATAAAACTGATCAACTGAAATTTACATCAGAGATTTACATATTTATGTATATTTTGTTTGTATTATAATAAAAGAATATCGTTGTCATATCATACAGTGGCGTAGCCAGAAACTTGTCATAGGGGGGAGGGGGTTACTAAGGAAATGATATAATATTAATCAATAAAGATAATACTATAATTTGTATAAAAAATAAAGAGCAATAAAAATTATTTTTATAAAAATGAAAGTAAAATAACATATTTCATATTTCACATACGTATGTTTTTGGTAGTTCAGGTTCTTGGGGGGGGGGTTAACCCCCTCACCCTAACACCCCCCTGGCTACGCCACTGATATCATATCATACTATTTTACAATATTTACAATTGCAAATAAAAAAAATATATAACTTTTTCAAAAAATTTCGAAGTTGTAAAATTGTGAATGTTGTTATTTTAAAAGTAATTCAAAGTAATAAACATATTTATAGTACAATCAGCAGTACGATACACATAATTGAAAATATTGACCGCACTTTGCGGTAACAATTTTTGTAATATATTTTATTATTTATTGTCCAAATTGAACTGGCTAATATTTGACTAAAATTATTTATTTTCTGTTAATTCGGTTAATTTCCATTGTAAAAATATCAAGGGAATTTTAAGAAATCAAAAAGCATTTGCATGATGGTTTAGTATTTATTGTTTTAAATACAATTTTTTATAGTCTTGGATAAGTAAAAAATTAAATAAATAGTTGCTCTCTGCAAATATAACATAAAATACATATGCAATAAATTAGTAAAATAAATATAAATTCGAATGTAGTAAATAATATTTTCTCGATTTTGTATGTTTAACTGCTTGATGGCTGTGGACTGGTTAGTTTGGCCGGACCAGTTTGAGTAATTGGTACAACTCGTTCACCAGACGCTATTTGTTGTCTTTTCGGCGCTGTGATTGTCAAAATACTATCGGGAGACAAGCTGGATACAACATCGGTAACATCATGATCAATTGGGCAAGACATAACGACGAATGAAATGTCTGGATACGTAACCATGTTCGTCCTGTTTTTCTTCGTGTTTACCTTTGACAACAATGGTATTCGAATTGGTTTTAACTGTGATTTCGTTGAGTGTGAATTGTTGAACGTCCAATATAACTTGGAATTTACCATTTGTCGTTGGAAATGGTAGATCCCGAATCTTGTCTTGTCAAACTCTTGCGCCATGGTCTGTAGTAGCCGGTGCCACGAAGGAGTGCATTACACTGTAATCTTAAATTGTAAACGTTCAAAAATTACAATTACACTATCTTGTACTCGGTTGAGTTGCTACACTATAACAACAATTAATACTTTTAAAACAGAATATTTTGTTTTACTAAAGGAAGTCCTTTTACATTTTATCTTCTAATACTTCCAATAGCCTCTCAAAATAAATATAATTTTACCAAAGTTTAGTGTTGCCAACCATTCCCAAAAGAATTATTAAAATTTTTAAAACAATATTATGGCTACATTATATATCCGTAACAAAATTTTCTTACTCTTTACATAAATTACATATCTCTACTAAAATACAGTGCTGCCAACTTTCCCAGAAAAAATTACTGTTTTTTTTAATCAATTGTGATTATATTGTTTATTCAAAATTAGTCAAATTTTACAAAATATTCTTTGAGTACACACAAAAATTATATAATTTTATTGTTATATACAGCATTGCCAACTGATGATGATACATGGGTTTATCCATGTTTAATACAAATATTTGTTTTCTAAGTCAATGAATCAAACAAGATTAAAAAAAAATATTTTTATTTTATATGAAGTATTCCTATTCTATTACTAAACAAATTCGGGAAATATCTTTACAAATTGTTTGACAGATACTTTATCAAATGGAAACATTTTTATTATTGAATTATTTTCAAGATTATTAATCGAATTTTCGCTTGTTTTGAAGATATCATATTATAACCACTGCAAATTTTTAAAAAAATAATCAATTTTTTGTTTGTTCGATTAAGTTCGAGTAAGATAATGATTATCACATATTTTTTTGTTTTTTCAAATTACACATCTAAGACTTTTATTCGTACAGTTTTTATTATTAATATTTTTCCCCATACATTTACGAATATATGAGTCGTTAATTCATAATCAAGTAGGAAATTTAAATTTTTAATATATATTGTAAAAAAAAGTTGCCATTTTACATAAAAAGCATAATAAAAAAATTACATATTATTTCAGCCAAACGATTGTTTACATAAATTTTCTATCGAAATAACACAATTTTGTAATTTCAAATAAAATAATTAATTTACCATAATACATATTTTTCTTTACCGAAAAAGTAAGTAAACTTACATAAAACATATATATTTTATATTTATAATATATAATGTAAAATTTGTCCTGTGTCGTCTGTAAATTTACATATTAAACTGGTGTAAATCAGTTGCTTTAGATTTTTATATAAAATTATCTTATACTTTTTTTACAGTGAGGTATATACTGCTGCCGAACTATGTCTATCTCAATATTTGTTTATTTAAATATTAATATTAAACAAACTGGTTTATAAAATCAATTCCTAATGAGTTTTCTGTAAAGAAAATTGCTCGAGGAAAACAAGATAATAATTTAAGAAAAGCCATAATGTAAGACGAAAAATAAGTAATAAACTGGATAGCGAATGAAGGCAGAAGTCAGTATAATAAACGTTTTTGTTAATAGTTCAGCTTATTGTCTTAATATTAGAGCAAAAGCAGATTGTCGGAAATTGTGCGAAAGAAGCACGAATAGTAGATAAATTTCACGTCTTCGTAACATGTTGTTCTAATATTGCTTTATTTATCATGTAAACGGTGAGTAACACTGGCAGAGGCAGAAGCTAGAAACACTGTCTGTGTGCGTCTGCTATCAGAAACAGAGGCACAGATGCAACTACCTTCATATTAACTTATAGTAAAAAACCTATATACAATAAGACAAATACTAGAAAATGTGTCACTACCAGAACTAAACCAACAAATGACAAAAATTAAATTTACCTTATATCTTACATTCTATCCCACACAATCTTTATTTGATTACAGATGTTGCGGTTTCATAAAGTTACAATTCCGGTTATGTAGACTATAAATATTTTTTATTTTGATCTATTATTATACTAACAATAAACTAAATTGAAAATAATGTCCTTTTATGTAACAGATCCGTTATTTCAGATTTTTCTGAATAAAGAGTCAAAAACAAGATTTTAAGTTAAAGTAAAAATAATTTAATATACTAATATTTTATTTTTAAATTAAGCATTTTTTATGAATTTAAATTTTATGTGTATATTTTATTATTTATTTTTAGTATAAAAGTTTGTTTTATTTCATTCCAATATAGAATATTTATTGCATTTGCAAGGTGGTTAAGGTCATACATTCAAACACTTTTTCGAGTCTACATCTTGTACGTCTGAACTTTAACTAGCCTCATTTAGTATCTAAACTATGAATAACAATGGGGCGACTAACCCACACAACATGTCCGACATGTCAGACAAATAAGTGATAATATGTTTAATACTCTCGATCAATTCGCCGATTAAATTTTTTTTACTGCAAATTGTGGTATTTTAAAATTATAAAACATACGACATGACTTGTGTAAAAGTCAAAATATTTGATATAATAGGAATAAAGTGTTTTTTATTGCTGTATTTACAAAATAAATATTTAGATATTAATAATTAATATTTATTGAATAATAACTTATTTTTGAAAAAACAAAACAATAAATTTATTTCTTGAAGTTTCGCTACTAAAGCGACATATTCCAATCATCAATATTTTTAACATTATTTATTTAATATTAAGAACCAGTCCTATCATGTCATCATATTAAAATAAAAAATAATAAAAATATGTCGAGTTATTGAGAGCAACAAACATTTTTCTATAACAAACAATAATTTTTTGTGTTTTTGTTATTATTTATTTTGTGTTACTAAACACATATTTTAACATGTCACGATATAAATTCAAAACAAATAAATATAACTAAAAATATTGGGTACATTATTCTGGTGACGAAACTAATAACTTTACAGAAGTATACATAGTATCATGCATTTATGTATTGTATAGCTGTTGATGAATGTCAAATGTACACGATTATCATATAATTTTGACATCATTTGATAATCCAAATGCTGTTTTTTTTAAATGTTTGAACCAAAAGTATTCGAAACAATTACATTTTCTAAAGATTTTTTTCCATGTTTTCTAACAATTATGTTTTAATAAAACTTTCGTAGAAGCAAAAAAATTAATCTCATTAAGAAAAGAAACTCTTTACATAAATGCAAACAAATGATTTTCTGCAAAAAAAAAACTGATCCTAATATCAAATACAGTACTAACGAACAGACCTTTTTATTATATCTTCATATAAAGAGTAGAAAGTCTAATTGAACGTTTCCGAACTAGTTTGTGCAGCATTAATGCACCTAACCTAACCTAACGTAAGCGAAGTAAACCAAAGGCAATGAATGCAATGCAATGTAAAAAAACACACACAAATTATCATTACACTATAAACAGAAACGTTGAAAAGAAAATTGCAATCTCATTCGTATTTTAAAAGTTTCCATTACAAAAAGCGTCCGTAGTCGGTAGTGTGCTGTTCGCATTTCGGAGCATATTAGAATGTGTTCCATTCTGGTAACGAGCATCGCCGGGATCGGTTGATGGCGCGCTAATCCCCTCATCTAGCGAGCGTCGCCGGCATCGTCGCAGCGTCGATGATAGCGGACGCCAAAAAGAAACCTGAGTGCAAACTCTTGTTAAGATCCCACCACTGCTGCTTGCCGAAGCCGAAGTCAAGCCGCTCAACCGCTCAACTGATGTAGTTTTACCGCGACAGGGCTACAACTGACATTATTTTCATCAACTTTAAGCCTCGCTTTCGGCTACTATTTGCGCCCTACATTTATGCATGCATATGCACACAGATCCGGATCTTCTCTTTTACTCTTTCTGTACATTTTTATTATACCTATTTCAATATAAAACCATTTTCTAATACAGTTTTTATTGTGATATAATTATTATTAAATTGTCAACCGTTTTCAAAACGTCTGATTATTTGATCAGTTGGCAACTTAACGTTCAACAATGTTCAATCAACTAGCTCTAAATCTTGTGAGTAAATATAATTTGCAATTGAAAATTTTAATAAATTATTTATATGATTCAGACCAGTAAGGAATGTTACATTGAACATGATCTCAGTGATCTCAAAAAATTCGTAAACTATAAAAGGCTACTTTTCGACTAATAACCGATATATCTGGTGTCTCTTTTCTCTTTCTCTAGTATATTCCTTTCTCATCTCTTTTAGTCAAGTATGATAGTTAGTTGTTGTTAATTAAAAAATGATCTTCCAGGTTACGAATTTTCTGAGTTAACATTGCTAGCTTTTCGCGCACATTAAGTACTAGATTTAATAGAAAATAGACAGATAAAATCAAAAGATATAATAGGGAAGTTAATGACATAATAATTAACCTTTAAAATATATTTGATCAAATGATCAAATCATATTTAATTTGACATATGTATTTGTTAAACTCATTTGAACTGCTAGCCATTAAAAAATGCAATTTTCGCATTCCGTGAGTCATACATATCAGGTAAATTCACAAATCTAAGTCAGAAATTTGGAAGATTAATTAATGATAAATAATTGAAGTGGATATTGAATGATTGTAAGTATTTTGTAAAATAGAAAACATTGTATGAAAAGTATTATAAATGTGAAAGAAATGAAAATTACGTGCTAAAACAGGACTACTAATTGTAAGTTTACAAAATAAAAATAATGAACCAATTACAAAAAATGTTGTTAACTTAATTGCCGGTTAACTGCACAATTCGATTGTTATTCACGAGTAGTATATTTTTTTTTTATATTGAAATTACAAAATGGGTAGATCCGGTTCTGTATAAAGGATGTGTGTTCAAATAGGTATGAAGTAAGCACGTGCTACATACATTGTTTGGAAGTTAACACTTTGCTTTGCGTCTTGCTAAACTTAAAACCCTTAACATCACATCACGTCTTATTTCCTTAACTCACGAGAGATTAACTTTTAGTTACAGACTGACTTTCTGCTACATAACTTTATAATCTACTACTTGTTCTGTGACTGCGGCATGTACTTACTTACTATTATTGTAATTTACACGTACCAACTTTTCATATTTGTCTTATACTCTTTTGTATTTCAAAAAAGTATTTTTAACGAAACTATAAACAATAATTGCACTGCATTATTCTTACAAACACAAGTATTTCTAAAATAAAAAAAAATATTAGCACGACAAAAATGCGAAACAACTTATGCACGACAGAATGATAAAAGATTAGAAAATGATCTACTGTGGCGAAATTTAAATAAAAAATCCCAAAACCACACTTAAATTAAAATAAAGCTAAATACGTATTTCGGAAGCTAAGCTTCCATCTTCAGTAGCTAAATAAAATCTACAAAAATCTTACCTGTGATCCAAAGTACATAAACACTTAAGCACTTGTCAAAGATCACTGGCGAGTCGGAAAAAATAAAATATACTACTATTAAATAAGTAAAACTAAAGGCCTTATCACATTACTGTGATTATGTGTGACTCAGTTTCGCTGACAAACTTCATATCTCTGACTCGGTAGCACACTGACATATTTATCTACGATTTTTTAGTAAAAATGATCATTTACAGTTGGCAACCCTTCATAATGTTTTTTTTTTAGAAATAAATAAAAATTTACGTATTAACTTGAATTATGATAAAGTAAATCTGTCTGTTGCTACATTTAACTTTTTGGATAATTCTACTTTCTAAATTCTCCATTATGTATTTGACGTTTGCGAAAACTAAGCATAAAAGTGACAAATTTAAATTTGTGATGGCAGTTTTGTAAAAGTGAGCCTGCGCAGTTGCAAGTCAGCGAAAATTAGTCAGAGAAATTGAATCGAGATTTATTTCCTTAATGACTTAATATCTCTGACTGTATCACACTAGAAAAAGTCAGAGATGTGATACCAAGTCGGGGATAATGCATGATCAGTCAGAGATATTGAAGCTAGTGTGATAAGGCCATAAGGTGGAGGGGTTGGTTAAAAGTCAGTGGTCAATTTTGATTGGGTAGTATGTTAAAAAGAATAGATCGTGGTATTGGTCCTTCATCTGCGTTTATAAGATTGCCTTTATTTTTGAAAATATAAAGACTTTCTAAAATATCTAATTGATTAAAATTTGTAACTTGTTTAATTAATTTTAAATTTTTGATATCTAAACCGTGGCAAGTATCATAAATATGTTGGGTTACACTAGATTTGCTAATTCTATTGTTTTTGAAGTGGGCTATATGTTCTTTAAATCTGGTAATGATGGATCTTTTAGTTTGACAAATATATTTCAAACCGCATTGACATTGAATTTCGCAAATACCTGCTTTATTATACACATCTACTTTATCTTTCGGATTTGCCTAACAAGTTACTAATAGTGTTCACACTATTAGTATTTATTTTTATACTGTTATAACTATTAGACTATTTATAACGCTGTAAGATCTTACATCTTCTTCTTATCTTAAGAATTTATTTATTTAAAGTAGTTTAATAATCAAAAAGTTTTAAACATTGTCCAATAATTTGTATTAATAAACTTATAACAAACTTTACGGCTAATACTACAAGCTTGATTTTAGGTGTTTTAGTTCATTGGTTTAATTCTGCTATCATGACAGTTCTATTGTTTTAAATTCGGTATTAGTTAAAACTGAGCTGTAGTATAAGCCTATGATTCTATTATGTAATACATATTCATTTTGATTGAGAAACATTGCATCAGACTGATTATCTACGATTGTCAAAGTAGTAGAAATACAAAATGCGTAAAAAATTTAGGCGATGAAACGAAATGGAATGGGATGGAACGAGACGAGACGAGACGAGACACGAATGAAGACGTCGTCCTAGTTTGATTAATGAATCTCCCTCGTTGCAATGTAAGTGGATTAAAGTATGCGGTTATATGGTCCCTTCGATACTGAAAACTGGCTCTTCAATGTTAGCCGGCCGGCCTAGCCTGGCCTAGCCTGGCCTGGCCTGGCCTGTCTACCTTCCGTATCCCTTATATTCCGTAGTCCATTCCGTGCAATAGCGGGGAATGGATACTCGTAAAAAAGACACAAAACGTACTGGCAACAACAGGGCCTCTTCCGTAATGACGCCCAAAGGTTTGCTCTTAAAAGTGTGATTACCGTGAATTAGAATGGCCTCGAAAGATCCATTCCTGCATCGTATATACGACACAGCACACGAACGTACTACTACCGCCGCAACCACCGCCACCACCGCCGCCACAACGGATATGTCGTCATACCTAATAAAAATTTGAAATATTTATTTACTCATTCCAATTACTCACCGTGTTTTTTTTTGTTATTTCGTTGCCAATAAAGCGTAGAACAGTTTTGGATACGTTTATATTATGTCTTATAAGAAAAAGTTAATTTCTTTATTGAATTATTTTCATATAAATATAAAAAAAATTTGAAAAACTATTTATCCAAGTTGTGTAATAGAAAAAGTATCAAACTAAATGCAATATTTTTAAAGACTTTGATAAATTTTCTTATATTTTTAATTAAATATGTCTAATTTTACGTCTGAGTATGACTTAAGAAGTAAAATATATATTATTTTCCAGTATTTTTGCTTTATATCGTTATAATAATAGCAACATTAGATCAACCATAATATAGATGCAGAACATAACACCATGTTTTGTAATATTAATAAGTGAGAGAAGTTCTGTTTATAATCACGTTTGTGTTTACATTTACTTCAATATCTCTGTGTTAGCTAGCTGAGTCCATTTTAGAGATGATATACAGGTGTACGTTACAAAATGTAAACAAATACTATGTTCATTCTTTTTGATCTGCATAACAAAACAATCCATGTATTTCTATCTTTAAATGATTCGAAATATATTACGAATTATACCTATTAATCTTCTATTAAATTAAGTTATTAATAAAACTATATGTAAAATATTTACAATAAGAGAAATATATAATTCAAATACATATTTAATTTAATACAAAACAATATTAAAATTTTTAGATTTATTTATTGCATTTTTCAATTTTTAATTCTTGTTAGTTTTTGATATAGGTACACGTAGCCAAGTTGATTTTTGTTAATTTGCAGTTAGATATAAAAAATTAATTTTTTTGTCTAACAATGATGCTTTGTGTATATGGAATTTTATTAGTAAATTTTAAGGAAAAAATATTTGAATTATGAAAATAATTGAAAAATATAGTAAAATTAGCGGACAAAGATTTATTTAAAGTCGTCTAGCCGATTATTTTATTGTATTTTCATTATTTCATTTATATTTGAATAATTTTGAATAATATTGCAGTCAGGTTAATATACGTACATAAAGTTTTAATTCGTATATCATAAATTGAATAGATTTGTATAACCTCAACAATTTATATTTAGGAATTATTTTGTTGAATTTTAAACATTGATCAAAAAAGTTTAAGAATTTGTTTTTTGTTATCTGTAAATTTGAATAGTATTGAATTGATCTAAAAGCGATTAAATAAGAAAGCAAAATAGAAAAGTGCTTTGCAATCGGCAATCGCATATGTACACATAATCGGAATGCGAGAAATAATGTGGTATAGCATGTGTCGTTTAGCAAGCCCTCCACCATATTTCGTTGTAATTTCAAGAGTATTCATAAATAGCGAATACGTCGCAATAAATTGGGAATCGTGTCTGGCCAATTCCCCAGGCTGTCGTGATCGTGCATAACTATTACAAGAGACGGATTTCTGTTCTGTTCTCTTCTATACACTCTCATACCGCATATCGCATATATGGACGGTGCTATGCTGTGCTGTGCTTTCCTCTGGGTGCTACACTGACTGCACCAGTAACCTACTTGCTTTCTATATATATATATATATATATATATATATATATATATATATATATATATATATATATATATATATATTGCTATTTATTTGTCCTTTAATTTGTTTTCAGAAATTATTACAAAATATAATAATTAATATAATATTAAATTTAATACAAATTTAATACAAAGTTTTATTAAATACAGTGCAGTAAAGTCTGTAAATATCATTTTAAAACTATAGATGTTTTTAAAAATTTGTTAAGTATTTTGCACAAGAGTGAACCACTCGAACCACAAACATAGACCAAACTCAGAAACTCTAAAGATGACTGAAAAGTCGAAACGCGTCATTGCTAAAAACAATAACGAACCTGATAGGGAATGAAATAACATTAAAATTAAAAATGACTTACATTTATCTATATATATATATATATATATATATATATATATATATATATATATATATATAAGGCTCGGACTGACCATTTGGCATAACGGGTAAATTCCCGGTGAGCCAATGGCTATGTTGATTATACCGAAAAGTTTTGTTTTTTTTTATTTTACACTAGGAAAGAACAACCACAATTATAAGTGCATAACTGGATTTATCACTAATCGTAAGTTCAAAAGCTTACAGTCTGGAGCCCACTTTTGACTAGGAGCCCACTTAAACAAAATATAATTAACGAAAAAGAATATATTTCTTTCTTTTTTGTTAAAATGTTTTCAAGAGTTTTAATGAATCAAATTATTAACAAAAAAATCAAATTAAATCTAAATATACTAGAAAATATAAAAAATAAAAAGTACAAAAATACTAATAATGTTACGTCTCTCGGTTAATTCATTGCTGAAATTTCTTAGAATAGAGTAATTATAATTAATCCTCTTTTCAATTATTTTATGGTTTTAGAGTACTATGCGAAATTTACATGTCTGTTAAAAAAGAAAAATTTCAATTATCATGCAAAAAAAAATATTTAAATTTTGTTCATGTTATTTGTAACAAATAAACTGTATAAAGATAAATAACATAAATATAGTAGGACAAAATAATAAACTATAATTCTTTTATTTGTTTAAAAATATCTGAAGATTTTATTCATTCTAAGTAGTTAGGTTAAATAGTTCATTTTTTATTTGTTCAGAAATGGTCAATACACTTAAAAATTTTGATTGCTTTCATTGCTAGATTTTGTTTTGTTGTTAGAACAATTTTTTTTATGGTTTACTTAATTTTTTGTATTGGTAAAAAATATTTTATTGTTCACATTTATTGTCGTGAGAAAAGATATTTTGTCGCGTACTTACATTATTTTTATTATGAGAAATATTATTTGACATGCATTATATTTTACTGTTCGTCGTGAATAATACCCAATCCTTTTGTGTAAAAAAATATCACTTTTTGGGAAATAAATTTGAATTGAAACATATAGTTTTTCGATTAATATAAACCAAAAAATATTTTCAAATAATTAAAAATTACATCTTTTATTCAAAAAAATTAAGCTAATAATTTATTTTTGTTTCAAATTTAAATATGCGATTATTATATTAAAATTTACATTCACAAAATTACAAGAACCACCACGGCATAGAACTAACCCGGTAAGCACGCTAGAGCCTAGCACACACGTACAACGCGTCCAGCTTGTATCATACTCAGTTTCATATTTTAATTACCATTTGATTCGTAAAAGAATAATAATCAAAAATACATAAATTTTCTGATAAATCACAAATGAATGAATAAAACGTCCAACGAGACTAATAATAACTAATCTTCAATTTAGTATAGGAAGGTGTTAGTGAACGAAAACAATTTCAGATAAACATTGGTTGAAACGGTGGAATAAATAACGCCAATTACAATTTCAAAATGGAAAATTTATTTAAGTTTAAAACACGATAATACTGCGTCGTGCGATAATTGATGAAATATATTACATATTATGGGCCTAGGAGAGGTTAGAATAGAGTATAGGCTAGATGAAATAAGTAAAGCGCGCGGTTAATAATCCGGTGGTCTGGTCTGCGGTACCCTGCTGCGGTCCATAGACGAGACGGTGGACCGTGATCCGCGCCGCGTAAATGCAAACGCAAGCAAACCTAATCCCAGACCTGGAACATCCGTCAAAGTACTCCTTCGAATGTCAACCAATTATATCTTTCGGCCTTATAATTTAGAGTCATAAAGATAAAGCCGAAACCGTTCGTTCGGTCATTATTTTGTATCGCGCGCTTACACTGACAAACAATCTTACTATACTACTATAATGTTCATAATCGCATCGCATCAAAACAACACTTTTTCTTTTTACCAGTAAGATTTCTTTCATTTGATTTTTGATTGAGGAAACACTTTCAATACATTTTTTTCTCAAATGTATTTTGTCTCTGAGTTTTTATCTTTGCTTTCATTTAGTTTTTATTCACTTATATGCTGTATCATAGTATTCAGACCATTTTATTTTGCAAATTATATTAAAATATTTTTAAAAATTTGTGTGTTTTTGTAATTAATGTCATATTTATCATTATTATGATACATATATATTTAAATTTAATATTAGAATATATTTATTAAATAACAATAACAATTTAAAATAGCTTTCGCGACCGTTTGCGCCTTTTTCAAGTCATTAAAAGAAAAAAATTGTTTATGTAAAAAACAACCATGTGATGATAATTTACAAAAGTAATATTGAAAACAATGAAAAATGAACATTATGAAACAATGTACACGTTATCACAGAGGTTTGTGGAAATCAATTTGACCAACTGGCTGCTTCACCCATTTGAAAAAAAATAATAATGAATTATTAATTAATTTTTTACAATTTCAATTTGATAATTACAATATAATATTACAAATATTGCTCATTTAATAATATAAAATGAATATTATGACCGACGTTATATGTTTAATGTTTTCTCACATCATTCTTTTGATTTGGTTTCAAATTTAAACCTACACATTTAAATAAATCTGTTATTGTTATTTAAAAAAGTAGAAAAAATTAACGCTTACAATAAAAATTAACATTTGACTTAGTAATGTACAGGCTTTCACGGCCGGTATCCATTGAATTTATAGATTTTTCTAATTGTTTATTTTCGCTTGAATTTGAATTTCGTTTAGAACGCTTAAAGAAAAAATCGTTATATATCACTCGAAATAGAAAGCTGTTTTTGTGTTTTGTCCAGATTGCTTAGCCTCGGCTTTGCCTCAGTCACAAATATCTGGACTGAACACAATAATCATCGCTTTCTACTTCTCGTAACATAATATACTATTATTTTATCATTATAATATACCTATACGAGTAGAGTAGACAATGTGTATTTCATACTAAAAAAAAATTAACATAAAATTAGTATATCTTGATTCTATGTCTAAATATACAATGATAAAAAATTGATTTTTGACAAGAACAGATTTTTATCATTTTATAATATTTTGTTATTCGCTGCTGACATATGTCAAATATCTAATGTACCTAAATTGTGAAAAAGCTATTCACAATTTCATATAGGTGATTTCATATATATATATATATATATATATATATATATATATATATATATATATATAGTATATATATGAAATCACCTACCTATATGAAATTGTTAGAGAATAATCTGTCGATAGCTTTTTCACAATTTAGGTACATTAGATATTTGACATATGTATTTAATGTCAGCAGCGAATAAACAAATGTATTATTAGCAACAAATAACAAACTTTGTGAATAATAATAAAATAATGTTAGTACAACATTTTATTTTCTGAAATATACATATGCGTGTACTACATAATAAACTAATAAAATCAGACGGATTTTTTTTTTAAATAAATACGTAAAATTTTATTAAATACGAGTAGATATGTGTAATATTGTGTTAAATTTTATATTATGAAATATAGATAAAAGATTATATCAAAATTTTTTTTTTAATAATTTTATATAAAATAATCTTTCAATTATTTAGCAAAAAAACGACAAGTCAGTGATTTTATAAATAATTACGTTAAGCTGATATTGTCTTGATACAAATAAGTAATTAAAATCATCATTGATTATATAGATAAATATAAATACAACTAAATAATTGGTGTTAAAAAGTCATGGGAGCGTAACTAAGCACTTGTTTTACATGCCCTCTTGCTCATAAATGGGATGTTGAATCAGGATGGTCATGGTTGTAAGCATCGCATCGCACCACACCGCATCATGCACCATCGTACCGCCTCGAGTATGATATGGCATAGTTCTCTCACGCCTAGGGCTACATTCTTCTTTCTCCACCCTCAACGGTGTGTTGGCTTGGCACACGCTCAAACTGACTACGGCAAGGCGGGCAACGGGCAACGGGCACTGGTCGAACCGAATTTCGGCGCTGTGCTCCGAAGCCCAAGCCGGCAATATGTTAACGTCCATAAATCATTGTTAGAATGACTAACAGCTTCCATAGTCGGAAGCCAGCCAAACCCCAGCTCGCGCAGAAATATGATGTAATTTATATGGAAATACATCGAAATCTTTGTCATTTGGAGATATGAATGAAAAATTCAGTGTCCTATGCTTCTGTCAGAACAACCAACCACTGGCATGAGTACGTTCACCGTTTCACCATACGCCGCGCTGCGCTGCGCTGCGCTGTATGGCCACAGGCAAACTTTGTCTTCCGTATTTTAACCGCAAATTTTCGTTCTCCCGGCTTTACATCAAATGCTTCTTTTTACAATTTATTGCTCAATATATTTTTATCTGAAGAACAAACCTTTACTACTTTATTATTATCCTTTATTTTATTTTCCCACTAAATTTAACATGCATTTTATACATATTTTATATAATTTTTTTACACTGAACCGCTTCATTTTGTTAAAAACAATTGTAATCATCTTTTGTCAAATATTATGAGAAGAAATAAAATTCTTTGATTTTTACTTTAAACTATGTAACGGTATCTATAATTTTGAATAATATCTTGCTATAAATGTATGTATGCGTATTATATTTTATTATTGAATTATTTTTTCATTTAAGTGTTAAAACGAGTACAAGTGTACCAAAATTATAGCTATAATTATTTTTCAACATCTATAATTCCAGCAAATTCTAAACAAACATAAAGTAAATTTTATTATTTAATATTCAGTTTATAAGTGAATCAATAATATTTTGATACAAATACATTATTGTTCGTGATACAGATATTTAAGTAAACTTAGTGTATTATGTGTGATGTTTTAGAAATGGCAAAAGTTATTTTATATATTATTTAATAATTTTTAAATAATATTAATTACTGAACATTTGCACAATCTAATTTTTTAACAAGTATTCTTATATTTTGTTTAAGATTGACGGGAACTAATATACCTAAATGCTAGTTTTTAATAAAATCTTGCACTTTTTCAATATTGTGCAGGACTTATTGTATTTTGATGAAAGAGGCAAATTTGAAAAGTGAGAATATTTTTTTCATAAATACGCGTACAAGTGTTGTGTATGGTGGGTGAAAATGCTGGAGTGAGTGGTGAGTTGGTGACTAGTGAGCCTAAAGCAGACACCGGGACGTTTCCGAATTCCTTGTCACAATCCCAATGACAAACTGCTGCTAAGGCATTCGTTTATTGCACCCGCTCGCTCGTTGCCTCGCTTCGTATAACCTATCTATACACTAAATGAACTGCTGCTTGTCATACCGTTCCTATTGCGAAAATCTTTCCTCTCATTCGGAATATCTATCTGCTTCTGCACTATCAACCATACCATCCACTCAATTATATCGCACAATTTCAGCGACTCTCCTCTTTCCAAATTTATTCTTAGAGACAGATAAACTTTTAGTACCTGACTGACTTGGAATGATAATAATTACGGAATGTAATTTTTAAACTTATTGTTAGAAGTAACTATATAGTTTATTTTTAATAGTGACTTTTTTGTTTTTATATATTTTTTGTAAAGATAACGTCAATTAAATTATATCATTTATTTAATTTGGGAAATTAATGTATTTATAGATATCATATAGATTGAATGGATCCATGTTTTAATTGTTCCATACTTTAGATAATTTTTATTTAATATTGTTTATTAAATTGTAATATGTATATACATATTTTTATGTTATTATAATTATACTTTAAGGTTATTGCATTGCGAATTTTTTATACCAGAGATTTGTAATCGAACCACCAGTGGTTCACAATTACAGGTAGTCCGCGAAAACATTAATACTTTTTTACTGACCGTCACTTATAGTAAAGGAGGTATTGTAATCATACCAATTTTAAATTTTTAAATATTTACAAATAAACATAAATTAGACTTTTTGTAACATAAATCAACTATTTTCAGTATGATATCTATCTGTTTGTGAACAAGTGTAAAGCAAATTCGGTTTACCGGATTTTTAAGAAATTTCATATTTATGCTTCATATTTCTGCTTCCGGTGGGCCACGAAAATTACGTAGAAATTTGGTAATCTGCGGCCAAAAAATTATTGAAAAATCTTTGTTTTATGCTATAATCTAAGCACGTAAAACAGAACTTATTAAAAAATTGAATTAAAAAAGTTTTGAATTCACTAAAAAAAAAAACTGATGAAATTGATGTTTGCTTAAATAAACTTTGAAATTTTTAATTCATATTTCAAATTAGACCTTTTAAATCTGATGTATATAATCTGACATACAATAATAGCCTTTGACCATTACTACGGGTAATTCAGCATGCATATTGAGAGATATGTGAGAGATTACTCAAATTAATTCCGATAAGCGTTGGCCGCCGATAGGTGTATCTATGTCATGTCCGTATCCGTGTTATAGCATAAAGTACCTGAAGGCCTGTACAGTGTACAGCTAGAACTAGATGATTAACAAATAGTGCATTGTCATGTGCGTCGATCAATGACTGGCAAAAGACCGTTAACGGGAACGAAACGAAACGAAACGGTATTGGTTGTCGTTCATCGGTGGATGTCAGTAGCTTCTTTATTCGCATTACCCCATGCCCCACCCCACCCCACCCCACGCCTCACTCACGCGTGCCTCATCGGTATTCAAGCAATGCTTTATACATCGCCTCTTTTCACGACCCACTCCGGTGGTGCGGCGGGGCGGGGCGCGGCGCGGCGGTGCCACTGCGCGATTTTATGAGAAAATGTGAACTTAATAAGACCCGCTACACTTTTTATTTGCATACTGATTTAAAATCTTCAGTATGCTCGCGCCGAACGCTTTAACTCCCGCTAGATTACGTTCAGCGTTCACCGTTCACTGTGCATAGTCAGGTAGGAACGTATATACCACGCACTACGCACCAACCAACCAAGCACTCCTCCTTTTACTTTTCTTTGCTTTCTTCCTTCCACATTCATTTATTCTGCAACTTTATCGCTGAACCATCGGCTATTGCCATCATGCATCGATCATAATATACTTAATACCAGTAATACCTTCATTTTTCTTATATACTTTATTCTGTGTGCTTCGACCATCATACAGGAGTAATGATCGGTTTAGAGATTATAGTTTGTTAACTCTAGATAAAGAGAAATGAATCAGTGTTAACTCGTAAAACTTTAATTTATATAACGGTATATTAGTGACTGCACTTTAAATATTTCAAAATAAAAAATATGTTAGATATATTAAAATATAATTAATATATTTACTTAGTTAAAAATATATTCTTAAACAATTTTACAACAACGATAGTATTGTATGTTGCTAATTGAGGAAAGAATTTAGCAATAATGAAATTGTATTACGTATAATGTACATCTGTTTTAGTATGTATGTATACATATTTAACATTTGAATTTGGAAGACTTATATGTGTTCCTATATAAATCAAATATTCTCAGTATTAAATTCATAAAACTATAATTGTAATTGATAACACAGCTATTGTCAACAAAATCGACGTTTTTTTTTTTAATTTTAAAATTGTCTTTGGATATGGTTTAAGATTTGTTTTAAATTAATTAAAAAAAAATTAAAATAGAACTTTCTAACTAATTAGTTATAATATTTTCTATAATTTTTTTAATTAACATATTGCATGGCTTGTACAACTAACTCTATAGCAGCAAATCAATTGATATAAAAGTTATTCAATTACATCTTTATGAAACATTGATTTTTGTATAGAAAATTAATAATAGCTGTCGTATGTTTGTACTTGGAAAAATTATGTATTTCATATATAAGTAGGTATACTATTATTATACCTACCTACTCTAAGAAATTTGTAAAATTATGTTCATATCGTCAGTGTCACCATCAGATCAACTATAACTATAGATAGGTACTACACCTAATACATCGATTGTTTATATTATGTAGATTAAAAAAGGAAAAATATATACCTAGTGTTTGTTTCAATTTTGTAACCTGTCACCCTTATATGTCGAAAATGAACTCGCCAGCTAACACAGAAACATTTTAAGCAAATGTAAACACAAACGTTTTTATAAACAAAACTTCTCGCTCTTATTAATTTTTTACTGAAAAAATACATTCATAGAATATGTAAATTTACATGAATTATTTGCAGTGTAGAGTATGTAAAAAATTTCAGTCTTTTGAATGACTGGACCTGTATAGATTTGTTTTGTTTAAAATTATATGAAAAAGAATGACTTTTTAATTAGCTGTATATTTAATTTGGAAACAACAGCATATATCTTGTCAGTTAATTGAAAAATGCAAATTATGAATAAGGAAATCTATGGCTTGTAACAGAATAATTTCATATGTACAAATTCGCCATATACAATATACAATAGAAAACTTAACGCTAGTTATAGTAAAGATGAATAATTATTGAGATATTTTGAAAGTACGCTTTCATTACCACTATTATGTAAAGAGGAAAGCAACAAGAGAACAACTAACTAAATCTAGAGAGAAGGGTGAGTCGTGTCAGAATCGACACGACACGACAAAGGGAGAGGTTTATTATATATAGTGCAGGTCTTTGAATACCGGCGTACCGTACGTCTAAATCGTATATGTATACCCTATAGCACACGCACACATACGCACACACACACACACACACTCTCACACATACATATTGCATAATACAAGGTTGTACATATTAGGAAAGCATGTCGTAGGGTGGCATATGTAAATCAGTTCGCAATTCCGTCTATATGCTATGCATAGATTTGCAGAAGTCGTTGGGCATTTAACACTTGCTTGCTGACTATGAGTTGTTATCATTAGCAAAACATATGCTACATCCCGTTCCGCGCTTCCAATATTGTGTATTCAATGAAAATTTATTCAATTTGCATACTGTTTCCTCTTATTATAACAATTATTTTCTTTATTGTTGCGTATGCTATACCATTGGCAAGTCGAGAACATCAAAACAAACAATTGTACAAGGCTTGCTTAAAAAGTGTAATTTGTTTTAATTCTTGAAAAAAGAATAAGCATAAAGTATTGTTAAACTTAATCAATGTGTTAACTAGGCAACTAGATTTTCAACTACCTTAGAATCGTCTAATTGATTGGTCAGTTGGCAAGTTAATGAGAGAGTTATCTTAAAAAGCCTTTAGCAGCGGTTTATGCAACAGTTATGACTAGATTTTTCAGATACAAAAAAGTAAATTAAAAAAATCTACTTTGTTAGTTATAACCAGAGCTTTGGAGTCGGAGTAGAATTCGTGAGTTGGAGTTCAGGAATAAATTCTAATCAGTAGAGTCCGGAGTTGGAAAAAATGTACCGACCCCGTGTTTAATTTTTTTTTAGAAATAATAGTTTTATTTTTATTTTTTATAAAATTCATACAAATAAATACTTATTTCTTTACGTTTACCTCATTTATTAAAGTAGCTTTCTATGTAGTATTTCTTTATTTAATAATAAAGTACAAATTTTGGATCATTTGTAGAGTCGAAGCTGTAATCGAAGTCAGAATTTGAGTTGAATATTTTTTATCAACTTCGCAGTTCTGATTATAACTATTAGCAGAAATATAATAAAATAAAATTAAAGGCAAATGGGTGAACTCACTTTTATGAACTTGTATTTATTTTAATTTTCAATGTCATTAGTTAAATAAAACAAATTAAAGTATTTAATTTTGAAAAAGAATACAATGGTCTAAAATAAAGTATACCTAGATACCAAATTTCTCTACATAACGAATTTATCAAACATTTATTTGAAGATATAAGAAAATAATTAATAAAAACGTCATAATAATATTTGTATGAGTTAAGAATGACTAGAAACCGGACTTACCTCCGCTCTATCATGTAAATTTAATACATATTACGTAGTCTGCAGTATTATAATTAAAATATTTAGTATAATTAACAAATTTTGTTACATTTTTACAGTGTAAAATATATACATACATATTCGGAATATATTCAATTCAAGCATACTAGAATACACTACACTGAGAAAAATTTTAAAATAGCTATAGTTTAAATTTTCTATTAATTATTTTTATTTCTATTGGTAAAACATAAGTATCTGTATACTTTACTTTGGACTGTTCCAAAAATACGTTTACTTTTGAGTTAAAAGTTAAAACTTTGGATTTAAAATAAAAAAAATTTAGTATAGGTACTTATGATATGTAAAAGCATTTAATAGTACCGAATTACACCTGTTTTATTTTAATATTTTCCAAACTAAATTTTTGTTAATTTTTAAGTAAGAAAACATTACATAATTTGGTCATTCATTTTACGTATCAATTAAACTAAAAAAAATTTAATATAACTAATTTATATGTTTATCCAGTTTCTATAATAATCATAATATAAAAGATTACGGCCAGTTTCATAATGAATACTTTAACTAAAGTCGACTTTAAGCTGAAAAAAATCATTCTTTTATTGACAATAACAAAATATATTACTATTAGAAGTTTGAAAAGTTGACAAAGAAGCATCGTTTTATTGACAAAAATGATAATTGTGCCGGTAAAATTTAATAACGATGGTTTTTTGTTGGCTTAAAGTCGACTTTAATTGAAGTGTTTATTATGAAATCGGCTGTAACTTTGGTATCTATAATACTTTTCATTAAAACAGTTATATATGTATAAAAGTTATACATATCATATACATTTATATATATATATATATATATATATATATATATATATATATATATATATATACACATACAAATTATAAACATTTCACAGAATTCCAAAATTTGTTATTTAACTATTTGTTTTATGAATATGTAGATAATTTCCGTATTTATAAAAGGGTTGGAATTAACTGCACTATAATTTAGAATATATTCACTTTAATTTAGAACATATTCACATATTCTAATCTTTTATATTCACTTTGATTAAAACAATTTGCACTCGTAACAAATATATTGCACGAAAAAAAAAATTCACTATAATTAAATTTATTCAACTTTAAAAAAAATATTTTAACTTTGAAAAACATAATGCATAAAAAAAAATTATCACGTGTATTAATTACTTTTTACTATAAAACGGATACTTTCCACCATAAAAATGGATACTTTTCATTTTGGGGGCTGTCAATTATTTACGCCAGTCGATACCTATCATTTGCGCCGATGAGATAAGCGCCTATATTGAATAATAACATAACTAAACAATCTAAACCTAACTTAACCTACCCTAAGCCAACAGTGGTGCAGATGATAGGGTTTCGTAGCGTTTATATTGGAATGTATCAAATTTATAGTGAAAATTATTCAAATTAAAGTTTATAGGTTGTACAAAGTGCAAAGTATCTAATTTATAGTAGAAAGTATCCAAACTAACCAAGTACATTCTATTTTAATTCAAGTGCATTTATATATTTCCCTTTATAAAACTTTTGATTAAATAAAACAAATAGTTAAAAAACAAATTTTGGATTCTGTGTGACATTTGACATAATCCGAAATCTGCAAATATAATCTAGCCTAGCAAGCGTTCCGCAAGAAAAATTAATACATTTAGCACATTAACATAAAGTTTTATGCATAAAAATGGCTGTTTTAACATTGACGTTTTTATTAAATTAGGTATTATATATTATGTAGATTATATACCCTGAATTTGTTCCAACAAATATTGTGATTTTATTTTTACTTTTTTAAAAATAGCAATAACTTCAAAATTCTAAAGTAACACAATTTTATAAATTTGTATTTATTCAAATTCCGAATTTACTTCTTAATCAATAATTTAATTTACAATTAAAATGACCATAGTGATAAATTTATATATAATTTTTTTTTTTTGAAACGCTTATAAAGTTTATGCAAAAATTCAAATTCTTTAAAAAATAAATTACTTTAATATCTGTTTTAAGACAAAAAGTTGATATGTAACATGTAATTGGATTTAGAATTTGAATGTAAAATTTCTATACTTATTCGATTCACATTGTATATATAATTTATCACGGGCACAGAATTAATTGTTTAAATGAATTTAGTGGAACTTGGATACATAATTTTCGGTATCTTTGTTTTTTCATTACATTTCTTCTGCTTAGTGTTGTCTTATAACTAGATATATTGACAACTAACAATTTGTCAGTCGATCTCTTGATCCACAATTGTTAAAAGAGATAGAAAACAAACAAATATTGCCAAAATTAGCAGTACCTAACTCAATTTGACCAAAAATTGCGTATGGAACAAACAAGAAATCGACAGACAAATTCTTTAAAGTTGTGTTTGCTATATAAATTTTAATAAAAATACAATTGAATTACATTATTTCATATAAACACAAATTCTTCTTTAACCCCTTCAAGCCTACAAGTATTTCTATGGAACCACAAATAAAAGATTGTTTCATGTAATTTTATATTTTCTACGAATGTAACTTTTTCATAAAAAATGTAATATTACGTTAATTATCACAGTAAAATTACAAAATGTTGTTATTTTATTGTTAAAAGCTATGTAAACTAGCATAAATTTAAGTTACATTTTTACAGTGGTTATTAATATTATTAAGAAAGATCTATTCCGTTTCGAAAGGGTTAATAAATTGTACACGTAAATGCTTAAAAAAACTA
The DNA here is from genome assembly GCA_963966155.1 of Clivina fossor. Classification (NCBI taxonomy): domain Eukaryota; kingdom Metazoa; phylum Arthropoda; class Insecta; order Coleoptera; family Carabidae; genus Clivina; species Clivina fossor. Next base: position 77,222,355 of record OZ014550.1, read on the forward strand.
AATACGGTTCTGATACTAAAGTCAAAATAAGAATTTTTTTATTCCAACCCTGCTTTGCAGCGCACTCCTATCTAGCGGTGAATACGCGAACTAGAATCAAGTTTGCTTGTCTACCACCAGATGTCAGCAACAACAATGCGAACTATGTTCGTATCGGCCGAACACCAGAGTTCATATTTGTTCGTTCGTTTGATGAAATGATAGTGATAGGAAAATCATAGCATAGGGAATTTATTTCCGGATTTGTCTAATATTTAATGCGCGATCATTAATCAAACAACAGTCTGGAATTGTTGAATCCATTTGTCAATTAGTTGACTGACAGCTTGAGACTTATATTCATTATATGATATATGCATAGCTACATCATATAGACTAGACGCACCATGCATGCACATATGTCTAACGAAAAATTATGTATCGTACCCCATGTGATCTTTTAGTTTTAGCCGACCGACATGTAATGTTCAGTTTTATTGGTTTTATTCGGTAAATAGTTCGAACAAATTCTCGATTTATTTTTTATGCTTTTATTTACATTTGGAAACTATTGGCCGTATTCTCACCTTATTTTTATAATTGATTTTTGATAAAAGTACTTTTGACCTTCATTTAAAACAACTAACAAAGCTTACCAAATAGTTTATTTAAATTTTATAATATTAGATATAATAAAAAATATCAAAAATAAAACAACTATCCATATATGATCAAAAATAGAAGCAAAAACTTATTTTGAAATATATGATGTTAAAAGTACTTTTTTTTTTACAAAAAGTGAGGTGAAAATATGGGCCGGGCCTATAACTCTTTTTACATTTATTCAACTTTTTTATAGTATTATTATAAATTTCAGTTGATATTAAAGTCTCATCAAGCATTCAATTTTCAAACGAAACAATATTAATTTTACAGTTTCTGTTCAACTATTTTATTGAATATTTTATTTTAAATATATTCTAATTGTAAGATATTTTTCACACATCATATATATAATATTAAACTATTTGGGAACTAAATAAATATACTAGTAAAAATACATTTTTCTATATACTGTTTTCAATATGTAATAAGGGAAAATTCATCAATGTAATTAGAGAATATTTATTGATAATGCGTTCCACAATTTTAAAAAACAAAGATTATCAAGTTTCATTCAAAAGCACAAGTACCTACACTGTACGTTACACTAAAGCCTTCTTACAAGTTATAAAAATTACTTAACGCTGGCTGTAAATAATTTAACAGTCAATTTTTTTAGTTACCAAAGTATTTTAGATAATATAATAGAAATACATAAACATGAAAACATTGAGAATTGAGTAAAAGAAATTAAAGAGAAAAAGTAGCAAATTGTAAATCCAAATATCGAATAGCTCATGAAAACAACATATACCGATAAGCGTAAGTCACTATTATGATTCATAACTTTACAAGCCGAAATTTAAAACTGTAATTTATCAAAATACTGAAATAAGCTATCTATTATTAGAGGATTGCGAATACGAAGGTAGATTTGTCTGCATATATCCGAATGTTCCTACAATAATAATGGATCGCTTAAAGGGATTTGGGGACAGATTTTTTTCACTCCCTTTTCACAAGACTTTCATAAAGATTCTACTTATGCACATTTACTCGATATTGTACTCAAATACTTGTATTTGATCAATTCGATTTTTAATTTAGTATATTCGAAATTAATATTTCTAATATATTTAGAAATAATTTATATGAAAATTACTTTATTTTTAATAAATTATAAAAAAAAAGAATTAATTATAAGCAAAATAAATTTCATATTCAAATGTTATTTGAATAAAACGTCAACTGATAATATAATTAACTACGCGAATAAATTGTCATTTGTTTTCAAACGTCTTAATAATTGGTCAGTTGATAACTTAATCACTGACGTTTGACAATGGCTGGTACTACAAACTCGCTATTTGGGTGTTTAAATTCATTTATTTAATCCTATTCTTATAGACAGTTGCGTTGTTCTAAAATCGATATTAATTGAAACTAATTTTAAGACTGAGCTTGCAGTACCAGCAATTGTGTTTAACAATGTTTAATTCAACTGGCCTTTATTTTTATAAATTTGTTTTTATAGCAATTGCACACTGATAATTTAATTTGCAAAATTTTTATATTAAAATATATGTAAAATAATAATAATATTAATAATAACAATAATAATAATAATAATAATAATAAACCACTACCACTTACCAACAACGAATACATACACATAATGTTATATAATAATGAAATGTATGTGTTTGTAGTGTATTTTTCTCATCAAATTTATTGTATTACTTACCTTAACGGTCGTGTACAAAAATTGTAACCTTTTTAAAAAGTGAATAAAGAAATAATCATAATAATAACACTTTATTTCGAAAGACACATATTTACATGCGTATAGAAATAGTCACAGGAAATATTACAATTTTCAAAATAAAACGGCTTTAGTTGTTGTTCCGTATAAATTTTTATTAATAATCGACGTTTCGACGTACTCAACGTACATCTTTGTATTTATTTTTATTTTTTATTTATATTTACAAATTTTTAGTCTGCAGTATTCGATATTATTGTTTATAGGACGCGATATTAGCAATTAAGGGAAATATGGCTTGTAGTGATTTTAATAATGAAAAATAATAATCAATATCAGTTTAATAATAAATGATCGAAATACAGAAATAATATTAATATTTTAAATAAATTATAAACTCGAACAAAATATTGAAAAATATTTTTTGTTTAGTACAAGTTAATATCAAGGAAGATTTTTAAACGAATTATTATTAATCTGTTATACGTAATATTTTTTATTGCTTTAGTGACATGTTGATTACATTACATCTCGGCTTGTATTCGGCGTCTATTCCAATCTGCAGATGGTAGCTAAAAAATTGTGTTGTGGTAATAAGTTATGACACAGCGAGTGACAAGATGGGGAAACAACGCCTATGCCTAGCAGAGGGCAACTGTGCAGCAGCGGTCGGTACTCTTTTGACAAAGTGGCTGCAATTCGTTGCCCATAGCCCATGAGGGAAGGAAACCAAATACGAGAACGAACATCTATACTATACTATATTAGCTTGATTTCTTATACCTGCCTTCAACCAGCTTAAAAAATGCCAAAATTATGTAGATTTTGTTTATATACGAGTCATGTTTGTTGTTTGTTAAAATGTTAAATGAGGATTACTTAGAGATCTTTATCTTTGCCTACCTCTTTTTTTCATTTTTCTTTTTTTTTAGATACGACAATTATTAAATTAGATTAATGGTATAAAAATAAAAACTTCGGAATTTACTACGTTTATTATATTAGATCGTTTCGAAAGTTAACATTTTTTTTTTAATATTGTATAGCTTTTCTATATAATGGACTAATTATATAATAAAGTAGGTTTTCCGATTGCGTATACAGTGTTTTTCCCAAAATTTGACCTATGATATATATATATATATATATATATATATATATATATATATATATATATATATATATATATTTCTCTATAATGAAACAAAATTGAAAAACATGTAAGTATTATATATTTTTATTATTTGAGACTTCAACTTAAAAACAAAAAAACAATATTATTAGAAAAAAAAACGATATAACCTCATTCGCTGACTACTAACAAAAAAATAACCTGTTTATTTAATTATAAGTAAATTTTAGTTCATCATCAAATCATTTTTTATTTCCTAGTTTAAGATGGGGAACATAGACGAAAAGAATCAGTGTCGATTTTGCGTTTAATTTGTGAGTAATTTGCGTTTGTCATTTAGAAGCTTGAAAGTTGTTCTGCATATAAAAGTTTTCCTTAGCGCATAATCATTATCCAGCGTAAAATGTAAATGGAAAAACAGAGCAGAAACAGAAACGGAGACAAAGAAAAGTAGAGAAAGATTGGAATAATAAGAGCTAACAATATAAGAAATAGAGAATAATTGGTCATCAATGAGGGAATGAATAAAATTAGCATATTGAAGTTGCAAAGGTGGTTTTTAAGGAAGTTGGCAATTAGGATACGCCGCGAAGTATCTTCAATTCGTAGTCAATGTTCGGGCCAAACAGGACGTTTGAGTAAAATAAAACTAGGACGGAACGAATGGAACATGGAACCCTTTTCTACCTTTCTTATTTCTTGCACTTTAAACGTTATTGTGTGTGAAATTAAAACGTAAATCCAACCCTTTTAAACAACGAATAAATAGGCATATTCCGTTACCATTCCGCGCTATCGCCTCGAACATAAAATCTCACTGTTTGTCCGTTCTTAAATACAGGATCACTTTTCTTTGGTTTCCTTTTTAATTATTGCCATTTATCATTCATATATTACTAGAGTTATCTTGAAAATTCAAATTCGTTTTCATCTCGCTTTTTCAAACTTTTTCCCGATTCTATTAGAGTGCATTTACTAACTTTGCATCATAATAAACTATTAATTTACTTAAATTATGGCCCTAAAGTGAATATAAGTATACACTGTAAAAAATGTAAAATAAATTTATGTAACAGTAAAAAAATCTTTCAGAACTCATTTTATTAAAATAAAAAGGGCTTTAGTTTGTAGGTCTGTGTTAATTTTTATTAATAATCATCCTAGCGCCATTTTATTTTAAATTTATGTCATTTTACATAACTATTAACAGTAAAATAACAGCATTTGATAAAAAATAGACTCATAGATTATGAAAATTTACATCAATTTTTTAGAATTTGGTCTAATTTTTTTTTTATTTTATGAGTTTTAATTTTAAAATATATATAATTATTTTAATAAATGTGGTAAAATATTTATAAACTAAATACAAATTATATTAATATTAAGATTTTTTTTATGATTTTTTTATTGTTTACGGGTTACATCCGTAATATATTAGAAACCAAAAAAATACCGTTAAGTTTTTTGTCCAGCAGGTAGATATCTTTTTCACTTGGTAATTAAGATATATCAGAATTCTAAGAAAACCATATATATATATATATATATATATATATATATATACATATATATATATATATATATATATATATGAAATAGAGTAGGTACAATTTTTAAACTAAGTTTTTAACAAATTGACATGAATTTATTAATAAAATAAAGAAAGTGGCTATTTATACATACGGTATGTATACGCAATTGGCTATTTATGCTTACAGTATTTTTACGTAATTGGCTATTTAGGGTAGGTTAGGTTAGTAGGTTAGTTTAGGTTGTTGTTTTTTTTTCAGTATGTATAAATAGCCAATTGCGTATACATACCGTATGTATAAATAGCCTCATCCTAAAATAAAAAGCAAATAATAATTTCTATTTGATTAAACAACAGTAAAAATTAAGATCTATAAAGAAACAGAAAGCAGAAAGGATAGGATATCTGTAACCATTGCTTTTTTCTTGGAAGGTTAGCAACAATGTTATAAATTCTCGCCAGCAGTAAGTAGCAACCCGACACAAGAACGTGAATTATTGCAAGAAAATGAAAGCATATAGAATGCACCATAAATTCGGTTCACGATATTAATCGTTCCCTGTAAATATGAAATATCTTTATCTCGTCTTTGGACTTGAAGTTGAACCCCGGGACAACTAAATAGGTATATATTTTTCCTTTTTCTTTTAAATGGGTGAAAAATATTATGAGTGAAACATCCGGATCTGTCATCAATAAGCATTTATTTAAATTTAGTTTAATATAAATAATAAATATTAATTTATTAGCACAAATTTAAACATACATATGTAAGTAGGACATTACAAATTTCTCAATTTTAAATAGTATTTTTTTAAGAACTAATTTAACCAATTTTATTCTATAATGGGTTCCAAACCACTCATAATCATTTCATTCAGCGATAAAAGGTCGCAATATCAGATCAACTATAATATAGATGAAGAAAACAATGCAAAGTTCTGTTATATTAATAAGAGAGAGAAGTTTTGTTTAAAAATATAATTTGTTTTTATGTTTGATACGATTCGTCTGTTATAGCAAAAATAGTCATTCAATGAAGTTACGTTATGAATTAATGATTTAATTTACGATAACAAAGTTATGTTTCATCTCTTTTTATTATACAATAGCTTGACTGTGCACGCATTTCTATTTCACAAATATATTTAATTTGATCAGCCTTTACTTTGTGATACATTATAAATAATTCAAATAAAAACAAATAATTACTTTGTAAATATCACAATTTTATTAACAATTTTTGTTACTATCAGTTTCGACCGTACTGTCGACCGTCTGATGATGACCGTACGGTCAAAACTGCAGTAACAAAAATTGTTAATAAAATTGTGATATTTACAAAGTAATTATTTGTTTTTATTTGAACTCTTTCACAAATAATTGATGACGTTTTGTATGACGTAACTTTAATGAAGGACTGTTTTTACTATAACTAACGATCCTGGCGGTTTAGGCGATTATATTTTAGAGTAAAGGATGTCAAGTTGCAAAATGTAAACAAACGCTATATCCATGCTTTCTTAATGTGCATAATAAAACAACTCATGTATAAGGTATAATCATTACGTATCTATATTATATTTAATCTGATTTCGCAATATTACAAATTATATTAATGCCCGCATGCATAAATTTTTTTGTTAAATATAACGGTTCGTTAAAATGAAAATTCTTGGATTTCGTAAGAAATTTCGTTGCAATATTCTTAGAAAGATTTCTTACGGAATCCAAGAATAACGAACCGTTAATTTTAACGAATGTTTATGCATTCGGGGGTTAGTCAATTAAATTTCTGACTAGTGTGACTAAAACTGATAATCTACAAGTTACAAAAAAAAAATGTTGCTACTGTTGTAATATAATATAAAAATATGTATCAAAATATTGAAATTTCTTCAATTTAAAAATTTGTTTATAGGTACGTTAATATTTATTTTTTTAACAAATTTATTTTAATAGTACATTTAATAATTACTATTGGTACAATAATATTATTGTTTAATTTTTAAATAACGATTATGAATAACTTAGGATCTACACTATATACAAGCAGGTCGGACACGGCCACGAGAACGTTGGGTCATTACTATTATTAATTGAAATTACAATATTTGCATAAACATTGCCATATTCTTAACTATATCATTAAAAATTTGTATGACCAGGGGTCTCCAAACTACGGCCAGCGTGCCAAATTCGACCTCAGCGTTTCCGATAATGATTAATGCTAATTTTGAGAATACTTGTTTTTTTTTTTTAATTTAATAAGGGAAAATATTGTAACTATTGGCTGGTACTACAAGCACGGTTTTTGGGTGTTTTAATTCATTTATCTAGTCCTCGTTTTATGACAGTTGCATTATCTTAAAACCGATTTTAAAACCGTGCTTGTAGTACCAGTCATTGAATTTATTTTATTATTTAAAAAATTAGTTTGTTTAATTATACTTTATTTTTAATCCGGTTCATTTTGCACTTTTAACAACCCTATGTGGCCCTCTTTTGAAAAAGTTTGGAGACCTTTGATCTAAGCGTAAAACGTATGAAGCCTCATTTACATTTTTGACGTGTACAAGCAAAGTATATACACAATAACACCATTACTAATACAAAAATCTGCTATGGCCACCATAGAACCGACTGTCATCGTATTGAAAAAATGTATAGAATAGAACTACAACTATACTGTAGTAATGGTATCGAAAAACAAAACTCTCTTGACATGCATAAATATGTCACCTATTAACAACATATAAAAATATGAAAAATTATTAAAAAAATATTTAGCCGTATCGAAGAATGTTTGAAATAAAAGTTGTTAGCTATAACTTGTTTAGCAACTTTTGCTAAATAATTTTTTTCAAAATATATGTCTATTCCGAAATATTCGTAAAACACATAAAAATGACATTAGTAAATTACCACTTCTGGTTGACGGATCGTTACCAAAGCTTAAATATGAAATTTTATAACAATCCGTTCAGTCGAATTTGCTCTACATGTATCTACAGACCGACAAACGTACATCACGCTAAAAACAGTTGATTCGTATTACTATAAGCCTAATTCATGCTTATCTGTAAAAATCTCGATATGTCAAATTTGGTATGATTACAATACCTCCCTTATCATATGAGATATGGCGGTCAGTAAAAATATAATGCGGATGTCTGCGCATATATCTCTATGTTTTATTAATCAGACAAAAGACATGTAAAGCAAAAATGAAATGTTAATAAAAGTTTTCGAAAAACAAGTAATTAGATTTGATTTCGAAATTTGCATAGCTAAATTGTTTAATTGCAAACAATAAAAAGTTAGGACGTTCTTGAGCATCTGTTTGAAAACGTCACTAAGCATATTTTACTAATGTTTAAAAATTTATCATTGCGTAATAAAATTCTCATTGGACAGATAGTTGTGCTGGTCACATGGGACTGCGTCTTTGCGTCACCGAAAGCGGGACCGAGACCGAGACAGAATCCAACCCCAAAAATCGTTCTAAAATCTCGCAACGTACCAGTGAGACAATTGAAGGGGATTTCTAAGATTATTTTTACCTCTTGATGTTCTACTGCACTCTTATTTGAATATTTCAAGATTGTAAAACGCGAATTGCTTTATAGTATACTTTGCATTTCTGATACTCGTATATACGAGTATGCATATTTCTACACCCATACTCATACATTTTATGCTGTATTTTTTCTCTTTAAATTATTCGTTTTGTTGATAAAAATTGTTTAGATTCTGTTTTTTTTTTGTTATTTACTATACTGCAAAAATTGTTTTGCAAAATAATTATTATTAATATTATGAGAACGAATCTAGAATCTAGTTGTTCACGAATTAAAATAAACAAAATTGCATCAATAATTTGACAGGAATGTAATTTTATTTGAAAGTGATGTATATTCGATGTGTCTTTGTTTATTTTGATTTAAAATTTCGTTTTTTTTTTCATAAGCATATTTGATTAATTAGTATAGGTATAAATATAAAATAGAGGATTAGGAAAAAGTTTTATTACATTATTATTGAAGATATTAAAACTTATTTTTGCTAAAATTTTCCATTTTGCATATTCAACTAAGCTGATATACACAGTAAAAAAAAATCGGTAATTTTACATAAAAACCCGGGGCAATTAATTTACACTAGTTTAATATGTAAATTTACAGATGTCTCAGGAATTTTTTAACATAATATGAATATGAAATACGTGTATGAAATACGTGTATTTGATGTAAGTTTACTTACTTTTCGGTAAAAAAACATATATAATATGGTAAATTAATTATTTTACTTAAAATTACAAAATTATAATATTTTTACTGAAAATTTATCGTTTACCTGAAATAATATGTAACTTTTTTACTATGGTTTTTATGTAAAAATAATTTTTTTTATATTTCAGTATAATAATATAATAAAAATGCATTACTTATATTACTATATATCTTTTATTATAAATTTTTTCTGAAAGTTTTGCTAATGAAACTACTATTTATTTTTTTAAAATTCAAATTAACTGCGTATTTCGAAGACCAATAACAATAAAAAATTGAAAATAATAAACAAATTTTAATATCTCCAATACTCATGCAAAATTTCGTATTAGTACAGTACTTAATTATTTAAGTATTACATCGATTTCAAAATTTTGTCCAATTCTATATATTTTGGTTTTTAATTAGAGATATTTTAACAATTTTAAATTATGAAATAAATAAATAAATAAATAACACAAACTGTACAAAAGTCAATTATTATAACTTTTGCTTGATTTTTTATATTTTTCATATGTAACTTCTTTTGAACACATATTGACTTTAACTACTCAAACTGTTAGCCAGAAACAATATTTGTATCACTATCAAAGTGTATTTTGGACGATACAAAGACATCACAAAATATACATGCCCCAAAAGGGATTCGAACTCGGGCCCGCACAGATACAAATATGTAATATAAAGAGAAAAAAAACTTAACTTTAATTGCTTCAATTACTATATTAATAAGATTATCTATTATATTTTTATTTTAAATTGTCCAAAGGTTCACATATTCTGAACTAATTTTGTATTAAAGTTTTTATTTAATTTTATAAATAAATAATCCTATAATTGATTTGTTTAAATTATTAAAAATTACATATTGTCGATATTTTTCTTTAAGCAGAATAAAAGGATATGAGTAGATATAACACAGTAATTCTAATAATTGTATAATGATAGTGGAAGTAGTATTTAAAAGCAGGTAGATAATAAGATATGAATGTAAATGCAATGAACACATATCAGAATATCATAGATTCAGATACAAGCAGAATTTATCTGCAAAGTTAGAAGCAATGCGGCTCCAGATACATTGCTTCCTTCCTTATCTATGTCCATAACTATACTAGTCCCTAAACCTAAGCCCGTCCGCCCCGTATAGGAACGGGAACGGGTTTCTACTGCACTGACTATAACACCACTACATACAAGTCAGGCATTGCTCATTTGTACTATCTCCTGGACCCAAATAACAATTTAATTATACGAAATGTAAATTACGTTTCCTTAAAATAAATAAATGTACTCTATTTATCATTTTACTGGTATATAAATTTAAATGTAGAGGGCTGGCTAACTTTATTTAGATTCATTTATTTTTCATGTTATCTTTAGTGCGCTAATTAAACGTTTTGTAATTACGCCTCTAATTTTATTATCTGCGAAATATTGTATAATACTTTCGTTTAGATTTATCGAATAAAGAAGTCGGAAAATTTCTTATAGTTAGACGCTATGGAAATTTACAAACAATAATTATTATTACGTAAAAAATCTTTCAGAACTCATTATATTAAAATAAAAAAGCTTTAAGATAATTTTCTGTATATATTTTATTTAAATATCGACATATCAATATACTTTTTGTATATCTTCATCAAAAAAAAATAATACAAATGACATAAATAATAAATAAACAAAAACATAGAAACAAGTTACTAGATGACAAAGTAACTTTATTAGAAAAATTATAAATTATTAAAATAATAATAATACTTTATAAATTATTAATTAAAGGAAGCCAAATTTTATTTAAATCAGTGCCTTCACTCTGATTGATGTTATCTTTTTCTTTTTGTAAATTTCTAATGCTTCTCTTATTAAATCTACTGGTAATATATAATTTTAGTTTCTTCAAATGTTACATTATGACAATTTTCTAAAGCATATTGTGCAGAAGCAGATTTATTTGGATAGTTTAGACGTATTGACCTTTTATGTTCTGATATTCTAGTACAAACAGAACTTAATCCTAAAGCTTTTTCATTTTAATAATGATTATTTTTCTAAATATTATTGTTGGAATAGAAAATTTATAGCCGTCTTCATGAACTAACCAGTTTGATTTTGGTTAATCAAAAAGCCAAACTGAACATGCGTATACATATATTAAATTTGTTGGAATATTTTGTGAAATATATTGTATTTAAAATGATTTTTTATTGAATTAATTGTTAATTATTACTATATTACATAAAATAAATATTACAATAATAGATTTATGCCCGTATGCATAAACATTTCCGTTAAAAATAGTGGTTGGTTAAAATAAAAAGTCTTGGATTTCTTAAGAAATTTCGTTTCAATACACATAAATAGATTTCTTACTGAATCCAAGAATTTTTATTTTAACGAACCGTTATTTTTAACGAAAATGTTTATGCATACCTACTGGCGTAAATGAATTGAATATTTTCAAGCTTAACCAGAACTGGTTAACCAGATATTTCATTAAAACGGCTTAAGTATGTTATTTAATATTTTATACATATAACTTGTATTCGATTATTTTCAAATAGTATTAAATTAAATTGTAACATTGACATAACATATAATTCAGGAAAAATTTACAGAAATTTTGATGTAGATCATGTTTTTCTAGTTTTTGTTATTTTGAAAACATATTAAAAAAAATTGTTATTTACTTTTCAATAAATGCATTTATAGTAAAAATCACAAAAAATCTAAGTGCTAAAATAAAAAAAAAAATAAGTTTGCAGTTAAAAATATGTATGATAGTAACTTGTACAAAGTCCTAAGTGTTAATGTAAAAAGTTGTGATAAAGTTAAATACATATATCTAAAGTAGCTTTATTTATGCTGGTATTCTGTACATTTTGCATACATTATACATTAAAGTCTATTAAAGTAATATATTAATCCAAGGGTTACCAAACTACGGCCCGCGGGCCAAATACAGCCCGCGAAAAGTTTTCATCTGGCCCGCAGCGTTACTAATAGTTATTAGTTCTATTTTGAAAATGTCTATTCGTGTCATTTAATAAGAACAAATATTTTATTTGTTAAATATATTGAATTTATTTTATTAAATATTAAGAAAAAATGTTTTAGTTATTAAATAAGAATATTAATAATAATAATATGAATAAAACACTTGATCACTTTTTCACTAAAAACTTGTATTAGTTGTAAATACGTATTTTAACAACAATATTGTCTTGTAAAATATAATAATAATAATGATATTATATTTGAAAGTAAAGCAGTATTCAAGTGTTTTATTAAAATTATTGTTACAAATTTTTTTGATTAATTATTATTACTTCACAGTTACCTAAAAAATGAATTTCAAACTTATGATTTAGTTATTGTTCTTATTGTAATTATATAATTATTTCATGTGAATATTTTTTTTTATTCGGATCACTTAGCGCTTTAGATACTCTTACATGGCCCATCTTTGAAATAGGTTAAATATCCTTGTATTAATCAATAAAGAATGAATCTGTTAAAATTATATTCTGCAAATACATATTTGTAAGTTTCAAATAGATTTTCGATACTACAAAACTGTGTAAAAGTACTAGTACTAATTGTAAAAATTAAATATATTTTGTTTTCTAATTTATATATTTAATTCTTACAAAAACATATAAGTTTTATATTACATTATTTATACATTATTTTACAGTAATTGACTGTTAAATAAAATTTCAATTTTAAGGAAGTGGCTGTACGGCAAGTACGAATAATTGGCTATTTTGCACATATACTATACATATATACATACACAATCACAATCAATAGGGTGTAGCACAAACAAAATTATTTTTCTCCAAACATTCCTATTCAGATAAACAACTCTAGCTTCATTGACATTTATGACACCTCTCATACATACGCTTCTATTCCTACACTATCACAAATAATGTAAAATTACATAAAATGATATGTAATTTATTGTGGTTTTTGATTTTTATTAGATTTGTAACACTTGCATAAAAATGTTTTTCTTAAATTTTCTTTAAATTGTCATTTATTTGATTAGTAATATTAGATGCAATAATTAAATTAAATAATTTTTAAATTAAAACTTAAATTATGTAACATTACATGTACCTAAATTCATGGCTGCAAACCGTACTTTTTCTAACAGTGTACTACTTGGAAACATTCACACTCGTAAAACACTCTCAATCATATTTGCGCATACGATAGGTACTAACCTAATCTACCACATGTGTAAATAATCATATTTTTAAAATTTTAAATGAATAAACTATAATAATAATGATATGCAGACAATTGAATTAAAACAAATTTTACATAAAAATCTTAAGATGCGAATGTGTAAGTAAATGTGAATTTAATATCACTGAAATTTTTCTTTGAAGCATAGCCCAAGGACTACTAAGGTCAGAGCAGAGCAGAGCAGGGTTTTGTGATCAAAGCGCGTGCAAAATACCCTAATAGCGTGTCCATCGTGCGAGTGATATGTAAGGGGTAGTAAAGACTTTTTACGGTTTGTGGATCATGCTTCTCAATTTTGCGAGTCATTCATCGTTCGCCTTTGAAGGCTCCTCACTATCTGCCACTGTCCGTTCGACACTGCTCCACATCGATCATTCATGCAAAGCAAAGTAACCAGTCAATCGAATACTTCTCGCCACTGGCACCGGCCTGCTGGTCACCACTTCCAGCAATTTCAATTTGAATTTGTTTCTCTTGCGAAATTATTTCTGCATTGCTCAAATACTTTCTCAGATTTTTCAGAAGATTGTAGTGTATGTGTGTGTGTGTTTTTTTTTTTTTGAAAATTACCAAACCAATCTTTCAAACAGTGTTGTTGATTTATTGTTACTAAAAAATATCATATTTCTATAAATTAGCATTAACATCATTATGATTGAGAGTGTTTTGCGTGAGCGAAAGTTTCCAAGTAGTAGGAATAAAAGAGCATATATGAGAGGAATTATGAATGTGGAAGCGAAAGTTGCTTGTTTGGATAGGAATGTTTGGAGGAGACTGATTACGGAATGATGAAAAGAGTTTGTGCCACACCCTGTTGGGTACATGGCGTGATTGTGTATGTATGTATGTATGTATGAATGTATGTATTAAATTAAAAAATGAAACAGAATATTTGTTCATTTTTATTTAAAACTAAAAACGCATTTATATTTTTTCTTATTATTCTCATTTACGGAAACCGTAATTATCACGTATTATTTTCATTGATGGAATAAAAAAAATTGTCCGGGCGGTAGCCGAGCGTGTTTAAGAGTTAGATATTACCGAATATAATACTAGAAACGAGGGTTTGAAACTGCTGACTGTCGTTTCTGTTCGTCGTAAAATAAAAATGAAACACATGAACATATCAGTTTGATCAACTGCTTTTCTTAAAAACATTAGTAGTTTAGATTATTGGTCGGAATTCGTCGATGCTCTACACCAACATACGACTTGCAGTTTCGAGAAAGTATCTAAAAGAACGATCACGAAACAAGTACTTCGGTACTGTCATACCAAATATGATGAATAAATAATGTACATGTTAAGGGACTTTTATAAAACAAACAATTATTTCTATTTCTTCTATAATTTTTAGTAGTTACGGCGAACAAAAGCCTGGTGACACAAATTTAAAAAGCTAAATTGTATGTTCGACTTATTCGTTTACTATAACTAATAGTTACAAAAATTAGTTAATCTAACATATAATAAAATTTAAAAAATTTTAAAAATTGAGAGATTGTTTTTTTTAAATGTTCAAACTGTAATTTAGTGCCACTTGCGTACGTGCCACTTGCGTACAAACATTACTTAGTGTCACTTGCGTACAAATAAGGGTCGGGTCAAACCCAGGTAGTGAAGCTAGTTAGGCCGAGTGTCAGATGCGTACAGCGGTTTGGGAAGGGTCGGTTTGGAAAGATCGAGGAAGGATGAAGTCCTTCTGGGAAAAGTGCATGTGAGGAAAAGTTTATGTAATTATTATTACAAACTTAACATCACGAATTTAAGCATAATTTATCATAATATAGTAAAAAGTAACGAAGTTGGTAAACGATATGAATTTATTAAATATTAATCAACACAAATCAAATTTAAACCAATAAATATAAACTTGGTCCATTTTAAAATTAAATACTGACTTGATTATTTGTAAAAATTATGTGCTATGATATTATAGCGTATTATAAATATTATATTTTGACCATAAGCACAACTCGACCTTCCCAAACCGCTGTACGCATCTGACACTCGGCCTAACTAGCTTTACTACCTGGGTTTGACCCGACTCTTATTTGTACGCAAGTGACATTAAATAATGTTTGTACGCAAGTGACACTATTTCGAATTTAGTAATGTTAGAGTTATAAATATATTACAAATTCAAAGTAGTTTCTTTAAAAAAAAAAATTTTTTCCAAATATGTACATATATATTGAATTTTTTAATTAGGAAAAGTATAAAATATCATAATTCATCTAGAACTTCTTTTAATTTACAATTAACCAAGGACATCGGAGCACATAAATTGCACACCGTCTTCAGAAATCCCAAATTTGAATAACGAAATTGCACACCGGTCAACCGTTGGACGACCCAAACGGATTATCGGTTTATTAGGGTCTTGAACCTTTACGCAGGTACTTTTTACAGTGAGCGTTCGTTTATTCTATAGTATATTTTTACGCCGGTCATCCGTCACTGTTGACTTAGGGTAGGTTAGGTTATAGGTTTTAGGAAAATTTGCGTGAAAAGATTTGCAGGCGTTTCTGGTACGTTCTAGAGATGAACTATTTTCGATTCTACTTGGTTTTAGGTTGAAATCTTAATTCCTTAATCTGTTTATGACCGGTGTGCAATTTCGCTATGCAAAATTTCGGTAAGGAATTAAAATCCAACGGCCATGTGCAATTCATATGTACCCAAGGATATTATAGAGTAAATAATAAATTTAGTTTAGGAAGGAAAATTAAAGTAAATATCTTGTGAGATTAATTTGAATTAGAAGTAATATTAGTAGCATCAGGTATTAGATAAGTAATTAGCAGCAGCAAAAGGAAAAGACCGATTTAGCTTCGGTAAAGTATAAATTCTGGTGGGCTCTCAAGCAGTGGCGTAGTGCCAGTGCCAGTGCCAGTGCCAATGCCCAGCGGCAAGCATTTAATGCAGATTTAGTAAGGTCGTATGTGGCAAGCGTTACAGTGGTAAAACCATTAGCGCACGTGCTGTGCCCGCAGTGGCCAATATCTCTTCCTATTTACGTGCTTAAATATCTACAAATTACCTTTACCGAACCGATTCCGATTGTAGACACAAGATTTAGATGTTTCGATAGTAAAGAAATGCCAAACGACACCGTTTCTAACCATTTTAACTCCATTCGCAATTGCTTTGAGCGATACTTACTGCGAATATAAATGTCACCCTTATTATAACTATATATTCGTAAAATTGTTATCAAGACGATTAAGTACTCTGCTTTATAATTAACTCAATCTTTACTACTTTCTTAATTACTTGCTAATTCTGTTTATTTATTTATTTATTATTATAAGTATTTCAAAAATGCTTTGCAACCACAATCAACTGTTAACATATTTATCTAATAGTATATAAAGGTCGATAATTTCATTTTAGTTAAATATTTAAAACAAAAATAATGTATCAAAACATATTTCTATTTTTTTTTTTTTTAGTGAAATACAAATTTAATCATCATTTTTGTTTACACTACAATAGACTTATTCGAAATTGTAAATCTCTCTGTAATAACAGTAAGTATAGCGCTTTCTGGGAATATTATTTCCCATGTATTTATGAGAAAATAATACTTTTTTTTTTAAATTTATAATTAAATTATTAAAATAAAACTGCTTTAGGTTAAAGTTCTGTATAAATATTTATTTAAAATTGACGTCTCGACGAAACTTAACGTTCGTCTTCATCAGGATAAATGAAGTCAAACGTGTAGTTTCGTCGAAACGTCGATTTTAAATAAATATTTATACAGAACTTTAACCTAAAGCAATTTTATTTTAATACAATGAGTTCTAAAAGATTTTTTACTATATTAATAAATTATTATTTCTTTCTACAATTATACTTTTACAAAACTCTTATTCCATGCCCAATTTATATGAAAAAATTAATTTACAATATAATATAATTTACTTATATTTACCATTTTCTGGTCAATACTTCTAGATGATGTATAGAACAATTTTGTGTTGTAAAGTTTACAGCAGTGAGTTATAGCATTGTTAGACGTATATACGTATTATAATATTAATTTGTAGGTTTCTATTTAAATATATTTATTAAAATAAAACGACTTTAGGTTGTAGTTCTGTATTTAATATTTAAATGTTAAACACATTTTTGGGAATATTTAGTTGTAATAATAAAATAAAATAATAATAATGAAAAAAATAATTCTACATTATTATAGAATTCCTTTGGTCTACCTATAAATAATTTTATAGCATAAATATAACTTTCATTTTTTTCTTATTATTTCATCGGTTAAATTTATGAACATTTATAATATGAACAAATGTTAATAAAATTATATAATAAAATTGAATTTGTTTTTGTTCCGCCATTTATAATTAAGTCTAGCATTATAATTCAAACTTCAAGGATTTTAAGTCTCAACAAAAAAAAGTTTGCATCTACTATGTGAAAAAATTATATATTTGTATATATATATATATATATATATATATATATATATATATATATGTATATATATATATATATATATATATATAGTTAATACTCAAATACAATCATAAAGGAATAATCTGAAAATGATATTGCGTATTTGTTGACTATGAAAAATTATGAATAGAATGTGTACTGAAAATGATTAGGTTTCATTCGCTCGATCTGTAATGGTCTTGATAGCTCAGTGGTAGAGCATTCGCCCGGCAAGCGAAAGGACCCTGGTTCGATCCCAGGTTGAGGCGATAAGATTTTTTCATTTTCAGATTATTCCTTTATGATTGTATTTGAGTATTAACTGTATTTAAATGATATATCTATCAACTAACCAGATTAATGAATTATATATATATATATATATATATATATATATATATATATATCCAAATTGAAATTCTTTTCAAATTTATAATCTCAACGTACAAAACTTAAATTTAATTAGTTTTTTCTATTATCTTTATAAAATCGATTTTTTTTTAGTTTTAATATTCTTTGTAATATTGTGTCATGTGTGTCATATAGTGTCATGTTCTATTAAATAATTTAAAATAAACAGTTAAAAAGTTAGTAATTCATGGATTAAAGCAACATTTGAACTTGACAAAAAAAAATGTTATTGGCAGAAAATTTCAAAATTCCAGTAAAATATATTGATTCCATTGAGCTGTAAATATTGTCTCCGGTGAATATAAATAGGTAGGCAGGCAGTATTTGAAAAACAATGTGAATGTATTTATGTAAGCAAGCAACAATGACGAGCGATGCGATGCGATGCGATGGGTGATGGGTGATAGGTATGTCGATGTTCGGGGAACGGGTTAGTATTGGCGTATTGTAGTGAGGTGGGTGGGACACGATGAGTGATCAGTTTGGAATAATCGATGATAGTCATGCCCTTTATGCCACCGGATATGGGTGTTATATCGGTAATGAATGCCGGCCGGAATTGTCACGCAATGCAAACAGCACGCGTGCTGAATCGCGAAAAAGCTACACGTCACGTCATAACTACGCTACGTTGCGTTGCCATTGCTATTGCCGTTGTCATGTATATACATATACATTACGTTTGTACCTACTTTGCGTTCTGGCTACGTTGCTATATGTTGCTCTATCTTTTGCCACCATGTTTATTGCTTCTGCTTATCATTTCAATTGTATTTTTCATGTATTTTTTCTTTCCATTATTATGTCACCAATAGATATTAATTACTTCATTATTCGAATTTATGTACGCTCTAAAAAATTGTGTAATTTTACCAACAAACCATGAGACACTATGATGCCCAGTATTTCTAGGTACAATTACTCAACTGCTGTAATTTTACATAATTGTTTAAAAATACATAATATCAGAAGTATTACAAACATTATATAATATGATATTAACAACGGAATGGAAAAGTACGTTTATATATGTAATATTACAATATTTTTAGTAGTCTTTTTTAGTAAATTTACAGAACTTCAGTAAATTTGCTGTCAAGAATTTTCCATAAATAGATAAAATTTGTTTAGTTTTGTAATATTATTGTTAGTATAATTAAATACTTTCCTAAATTTACATAAAGGATGTATCTTGAAATGAAAGAATTACACTTAAAATATTTTATTAGTATTATTACACAAGATATATACTAAGTCTCATTATTAATATACAAGCTGTAATTTTACATAATTTAAGAAGTTATACCAACAATATGTAATTCTACATTAAGTATGTGATGTAATTTGCAGAAAGTAAGCAATTTTACATATTTATTACGTTATTTTTTCTTACTTTATGTGATTATGTAAAAATTACAGAATTTTGAGGTAAAAATACAGAATATTTATGATAAAATAAAATTGCAGATTTTTTATAGTAAAATTTTACTACTATTTTTCTACAATTTCGCTATTTTTTTGTTACAGTGTAAATCACACATATATTTTACTATTATTTGTTATTTTAATAAAATTTGAGTACACTATAACTTGTATATCGATCTATTATAAAGAGGCTTACCAACAAATACATATATAAGTTTATACCGATTCTACACAAACACAAGCGCAGTAGCGATATAACATAACATGGGAAAGAGATCAGAAAGGCTGTCAGCTTTCAGAATAGTAACTTATAAGTTATTATTTTATTAATCTATAGGTAAATTTTAATAGAAAATGAAATAAATTTATTTAATATACAATGTCCGATAGATAATGGAACCCATTAACAGTGGCGGATTTAGGTCAGTTGAGGCCCCGGCCGCAGAAAAATATTGGCCCCCCCGTGCCCAATAAAACGAGAGAGACAAGGAAAATAAAATTACGTGTTAACCATTAACCATATTATTAAATAAATAAAATATATTAAGTACTATTATGTTTTATTTCCAATAATATTTGAATATAATATATGTGTAATATAATTAATAGCATAATAATAATTACAAATTTTTGAACTGATAGTTGAACATATGTAGGTGTATAAAAGTATAATTATAATTAATAATAGTATACGTATCAGAGGAACAATCAGAAATATGAACGAAAAAATCATAGAATTGTACTTGAAATAAAAATTCCAAATGTGAAAATATTTAAATAAATTTTTTTCTTGCTTTTCGTTTTGCAAAGTTATTAACCATCTCATCACAATCAATAATTTTCAGTAATTAGCTCTCTATAATTATATAAAA
This sequence comes from Clivina fossor, assembly GCA_963966155.1. Classification (NCBI taxonomy): domain Eukaryota; kingdom Metazoa; phylum Arthropoda; class Insecta; order Coleoptera; family Carabidae; genus Clivina; species Clivina fossor. The sequence continues at coordinate 77,243,086 of OZ014550.1, forward strand.
TAGCCATATTATTAAGTCTTTCCTCTGACATTGAATTTCTTAGATAATTTTTAACTCTTTTTAAACAAGAAAATGAGCGTTTCCCCGATGCGTTTGAAATTGGCATGGTTAACAAAATTTTTAAAATAATTTCCACATTTGGGAAAGTTGCTTTCATATCCAATGCCTTTTTGTATATATTATCAATTAATTGCTTGTCTTCTTCATCTAAAAATATTAAAAACTGTTCCAACTCATCTTTAAAATTACTTGAATCAATGTCATCTTTGTACATTACTATTAAATTATTAACGCATTTTTTCTTTTCTTCTACACACAAGTTAAAGACGAAAAAAACTCTAAAATTACCTATAACATTTTCATAGATTTGTCCACGTCTGTTCAGTTCTGCTATTAAATGATCGCATATAACGTAGAGTACATTATGTAAAAAAAATCTTTTCGATTTTCTATACATCTTTTCTTGCGATCATCTTCAAATGATTTATCTGTAAGTTAGTATGATTGAATTATTCGTTCGTCTATGTTACTATGTTGTTTGAATACATACTTTTTCGAAAATATTTTCGTTTCAAATATATGTTTTTATCAAATTTTAAATATATCTTTTAAATTCTGATATTTTGAATTATTCAGAGTTAATTTTGTGTTGGTCATTTTATTAATTTGTTGTTTAATATTAATATATAATAATTTAATTTTCTTGTTAAATTAAAACATCTTGTAAATAATTTTTTAATTTTTATTTAGATTTTTATTTCATCAGTTTTACAGAAAAGATCAGTATTCAAAAAATAATAAAAAAATAAGTATTGAGTTTATGAAAATAAGCAAATATAAGAGGTTTTACGGCCGATTGTAATCTTGTACGTAATTAAAATTGCACATATGAAACCCAACTTGTTGTCATTAGAAAAAAGTGTAAAGTTAGGTTTTTGCGGGGCCCCTTGGAGGTCGGGGCCCAGGGCGCGCGGCCGCTGCGCCCGTCCTTAAATCCGCCTCTGCCCATTAAGGGGAGAAATACGTGTAACGACCTAAAAAAATAAGGTTTTTTAGAATTTTTTTTTGGCTGAATGAAACAAGCTACAATGCTGTAGTTTCTTTTATTCTATGTGACATATAATCAACTACACTTATGAATTTCTTTAACTTTCTGTGACCTCTGGGTGATCTTGAAACCAATCTTAATTGATGTCGCGTTCGCTTTGCCCGGTCGATTGGCGGGAATTCCTGGAGCCGGAAAATTTTTTTTTTTTATTTTTAGTCACTGATCATGATTCTCTGATATATTTTGTTCTATGTGAATTACGAAAACTACAAAAAAAACGGATATTTTATCATTTTAACTCATTGTGAAAAAAAAGGTCAAATTTTCAGCATTTTTTTTCACTTTAGACACCCCTAAAAATAATTTAATGTTAATATTTTCGTTATATCAGAATTTCATATAGAATAAAATTCTATTTCCTTTTAAACACACAAAGTTTCAACTCATTTGTATGAAAATTGCTCGACTTATCACGCCCGCCATTTGTAAGAAAAAGATTCGAAAAAAACTTATTTAAAGTCGCCCGTTAGCCAAAGCGGCTACCGAGGCGCAGGTAGAAAAATGCCTTTTTCTCAGTAAATACATTTCTGATCACTTAGATATTTTGCTGGATAAATCTTCGATGTATAAGCAATTAATTTATTTAAAAAAAAATCAAAAAAAAAATTTTTTTTACATGTATCGCCCCCCTTAAAGTCGACGGTTAGCCAAAGCGGCTACCAAAGCGTAGGTAGAAAAATGCCTTTTTCTCGGTAAATACATTTCTGATTGGTTAGATATTTTGCTGGATAAATCTTCGATGTATAAGCAATTATATCAGCAAAATCGAAAAAAAATTTTTTTACATGTATTTCCCCCCTTAAGTGAACAGGAAACAATAGATATAATAATATACAAATATATCAAAACAATTCATTTGAATAACTAAACATACTTAGAACACTATTCCAAATCATTCCTAATTAAATTTTAAAAATTGTTTGGCTTATGAAATAATACATCAATATTAGAAAACTTATGTTTTTATTTTATACCATCTAATGCCAACTCTTTCTGTTTTCTTACAACCCGATATTAATGGTAGGTACACTTTTAAGAGCCATATTTTTCCACAATCTTTCTCCTTCCAACCTCGACACGAGATATCGTATCTATACAATTTCTATTGTATTAAATTCTGATACCAATATTCAAAAATAGATAATTTATTATCTTTATTTTGATTTGCAATTCATAAAGTTAGATTTCATACATTAAAATTACTCTATTACTATTTGCCACAAAATAATTCTATCATGCATTTGCATTTATCGCGATTTTAAATAATTTGAAAAAAAAATGATAGCAGATTTAAACATAGAACAGGGTATGAAAATAAGACAAACGTAAAAAAAAATGAAATCGGTATTGTAAATAAAGCAAATAAAGCTGACCGCAGTTATTTTTCCAAATAAAAGCACCTATTGCAATAAAAATCATTTGTACGTACTACTATTATTTTTAAAATTAATTATTTTAGTATCGATTTTTTTTCAGTAATTTATAGTAAAGAAATCGATATTTTACAACTTACTTATGTCTTGTTTACAAGCTACATACATACATACACAATCATGCCATATACCCAAATTCTTTTCACTATTCCAAAATCAGTTTTCTCTAAACATTTATATCTAGACAAGCAACTTTAGCTTCATTCACTATCTTGATACTTCTCAGAAATGTTATTCTCTTCCTGCTACTTGGAAACTTTCGTTCACGCAAAAGACTCTAAAAAATATTTGACATATTGCAGATTTTCTATGTTTATAAATAATGTGAACTTTTTAGACGGACATTCAGAATTTTTACAATAATTTTTATAAGAGAATTACTAAATTTTTGAATAACGAAAACACAAAACATGCGTATTCTAAACTTGCAATAATATACTACAAATTATTTAATACTAATAAATTATATATTTTTGTTTTAAAATGTTACTGTTTTACAATGAAAAAAATAGTTAAAGTGTTTTCTGTAAACAAATATGTGGAAGTAATTATTTACCCTTACAAGGGCTGAAAAACGAAAGAATTCGACTAGGAATGCAGTACTGAAATATAGAGAAGTAAATTAAAAAAAGGGTCTATAGAAATGGAAATGATTTTGGCTGGTTTCATTTCACGCTTTTCTTCCCAAGACGGAAATTCACTTAAAACGCATTGTTCGTCAAAGTATTTTTTATTGTAAGAGAATCATTACAAGTCTTGTGAATTACCAAAAACGAATTGCTGAGTAATATTAAGGTACATTAAAAATTAGAAGTGTTTTTGGGTCTCAAAACAGTCTTTATAACTTAATATTAAATTATTTATAATCAATAGCTTGAACATTGTTAGCAATTATATAATTTTTAATTAACTTATTACAGGAAATAAATATGTAAGTACATATAAAATAAGTTTATGGATAAAAAAAAAGAATTTCAAGTGTTTAAGAACTTATCAAATCTAATGTTGAAATATCATTCTTATTTGCAATATAGATTTGTCAAGGATCTAAACTTAGACACAGGACCTGTTTCTGGTAATTTTAGTTTAGGACTTATGACTGCTACATTATCATAAAACCAGTATTATTTAATTAAAATCGATATAAAAACCAACCTACTTGTAGGTAGGTACCACAAGATAAATAACAAATAACTAATATTGATTTTAAAACAATTCAATTGTTATATAGGCCAAAATTATATATAAAAATTACTATGTAATATATCTGTTGATGGTGCACTTTTAGAGCAGGTAAATGAACTTGCGTATTTGAGTAGTTTATTGTCTAAGAATGGTCACTTTGATCGTGACATTCAAAGGAAAGGATAGTTAATGATAGTTGTAAGGTTTGGGTACATTGGGTACTTCTGCTAGAAACATAAATGTTTTTAAAGAAGTCCGTTTACGTGGCGTGGCGTATGTGATGTAACTAGTAGACATCGGATACGAAATAGATTAGGGTATGATAAGTGTGAAATTGAAAAAATACAGTTGCAAAAGTTGGTGTTAGACAGTTTAGATGGTTCGGTCATTTTAAGCGAATTTCTAATGAAAGTTTGGTTAAGAGTATATATGATTGAGAGTATTTTGCGTAAGTGAATGTTTCCAAGTAGTAGGAATAGAAGAGTATATATGAGAGGTATTATGAACGTGGATGAAGCTAGAGTTGCTTGTCTGGATTGGAATGTTCGGAGAAAACTAATTTTGAAATAGTGAAAAGAGTTTGTGCCACACCCATTTGGGTATATAGCATGATTGTGTATTCCTATATGATTATGTGTATGTATTTCACATTCGTTGTTACTTTGATGTAAACAAATAAATAAATAAAAATTGTGGTTAAAAAAATGAAAATTTATGAATGATGCTAAAGAGCATTGTCATCCGCACTTTGTTTACAAATACAATGCATTGTATGTTAATATTAAAATACACTTTGTATTTTGTAATAGTAGTAAGTATATAATGAATCTGTTTTCGAAGTATTTTCTTCATAAAATGCACCTGCATCAGATATAAATAATATTGAAATTTTTTATAAAATGCATTAATTTTGGAATTTTTTTTATATATTTATCAAAATTTTATTTATTAAATTCTTATCACATTTTCTTAAAATCACTATAAAATTATTAAATATAAAAATATGTGTAAACTTAAAAAAAAAGCATTGCAAATATTTGATAAAATAACGAAAAATTCTGAATTCAACGAAAAATCTCTCAAAATTTATGCATTCCCGAATAGAACTTTGGAAAGCTAGTCACTTTGACTGGTACTATAAAGTCGATTTTAAGTTTGATTTAAAATAATATCTAGCAATCCACTAAATAATTTAATTTGTATATTTTTTTCTGATAATGATATACGTGAAGTATTTTGAAACGTCCATTTCAAAATACATTTAATATATTATATACAGAACTTAATCCAAAAACTTTTTTATTTTAGTATAATGAGTTCTGAAAGAATTTTCACTAGGTTAAAAAAATTTCAGAAGAAACAGTTTCAATAATACAATATAACTTTCATATAGATTTGTCTTTTTATTATTCTTATATAGTGCAAAAATTCTGAGACATTATATACTAATACAGTCATATATATATATATATATATATATATATATATATATATATATATATTGTGGTTTTTGAGTTTTTATGTTGTTAAGTACAGAAGATGTTTGAATAAAATGTTATTTTTGTTGTTTTAAACATTTTGCCATTTTTATTAATTACAAGTTGAAACTTTTAGTTCTCACTAGAGTAGGTATTTTTAGTTATGAAAGGGTTAGAATTTTTAAATAAATGCAGCAATTTTTATATATATATATATATATATATATATATATATAAATTCTACCGTTATAAAATATGAATAATTATTCTATTGATTTATTTAGATGCAGATTTTAACGCTCTATAAATTGTTTTTGACTTTTTGCCTAAAATAATTAATTGAAAATGATAAGTTTTATCTATATTAATTTGTGATAATTTTTTTAAAATTTTAAATGAAGAATTATGTTACCTGATTTTCATCTGCCTCGGTTTCCTGATGGCGCAAACTGGCAGCGCGTTTGACTAGTAAACAAAAAAATTCGGGTACGAATCTCAATCGGGTGGCATGATTTTTTTCATTTTATATTAAAATATTTATCACTTATATTAAAATAATTAAGGAATCAAGGAATAAATAAATTATGATTTTTACATGATTGTTAAAGTCTTATGAGCGAGTATCACGGTCACCTTCCTGTATATATAGGGTGAGGCAAAAGTTTGGAACCAGTTTGCTCAAAAACTATTTATTGCATTAATATGAAAATTTAAGAAAATACAAACTTGATTTATTAAATGTATTTTTGTTAATTTAAATTTACGTTTATATGTCGGTACGCTGAAATGAATAATATTTTTCAATTTTCAAAACTCGTATATTTACAGAAAATGTTAGAAACATATTTATGTAACGAAACATTGCCGATTTAAAAAATTATGTATAGCATAGTTTAAAAACTCGTTAAAATGCTTGCTATTAAAGTTGACACGAATTTTCTATTCGGCACTGCACTACCCCCGTCGCATAATATTCTCCCCTATATGTTGAGTGTTCATCATGATATTATAATTACATTTGTACCCCCAATTACGTGTGTCAGCAACAAAATACATTAGGGGAGCGGTGAGAAAATATAACTTTAAAAATTATCTTGTTCGTTGTTTAATTTGTGGAAGAAAAAAATAACGAAGTTTATCTAATATGTATTCATTCCCCCTCGTGTCAAGAAATCATTACCCAGCTGAAACCATCTGAATCACTTAATTTTTCAAAATTTATTTTGTCTTTCGGCGCTCTCTTAGTTTTTACTTAATTTTGTATCTTATTGATAAAATATATACAAAATAGCAAAATATATGTTTTCTTCATGCGTATCATAATATTAATGTTATGTTACTATATTGCCTATGTAGAAATTGGTTATTATGTTACTAGCTCAATAATGACATTGTTATACAACAGTTAGTTACTATATACAGAACTTGTGGCAGCATTAAACATAACTAAAACGGCAAGCGTATTTAATTTGACATCCTCGACGGCCATATTGAAAACTATTACGTCAAGTTAAGTTAATTGGCAATTACATTGTTTATTTTAGCTTGAGTTTTAATTTGATTATTGTAAATGTGTGATGGAGTGCAAGAAATGCAATGTGTACCGTTAGATTTGTTAGACACTGCATATTCGACCAAAGAAACACACTCAAGCGTATTTAGTTTGACATCTCCGACGGCTATATTTATTAAAATTAGAATTTATCAGAAATTGTATATTCAACCAAAGACAGATTAATTCTCACAAATTATGTAACAAATATATAAATATTATATACATATTATTCTACAACTGTTAGTAACTGGTTAATGTTACTTGGCATGTATTTTTATTTATTTTTAGTTTAATTTCTCGCTAAGAATGCTTGAAGAAAAAATAGTATATGTTACTCGGATTACAAAACTGTTTTTTTGTGTTTCACCCAAATTGCTTGGACTCGGCTTTGCCCCAGCAACAAATATCTGGGATCAACACAATAATTATCGCTTTCTACTTCTTGTAACATAATATACCTACTATTATTATACAAATGTCTAGATTTCAGATACAAACTATCTAATTAGTTTTCTATCTTTTGTGGTAATAGGTTACCTAGTTTCCATATTAAATTTGACTCAAGATTCACCTATAAAAAATAGTAAAAAAAAAATCTGGAAAATGATTTTATTTATTAAGGCATTATATATTATAATAAGTTTAGAAAATATAGAATCGGAAAATATTTATATATTTACATTAATGACAAGATAGTATACACAGTAATTTAAATTATAAAAATAAATATAAAAATTGGTGGTAACCTAATTTTGGAAGATAGAACATTACAGAGAATCAGTTACAATCAGTAAAGCAAATACAAAATTTATACTTTGAATGTTAAAATTCATCAATATTTGAATATTTTGACTGGTAGAAATGACACATCTCATAAATCAAGCGATATAATGGTTCAAAACCATTGCAAGTTTTTTCTGATTAATGAAAAATTACTTAAAACCCCATAAAACTATCTTAACTTAATTAGTGGTTCATTTTATAAATAGATTGTCAATTGTTCCGAAATGTCTTACAACTTAATTACACTGCTTTATGCAACTTTATACAATTGACAAAAAATGTTCCTTACTACATTCTTCTAAAAATATGTACTTATTGCATTTACACTACACCTTATACTACAGGTATATTTTTTCATATTTGAATATTACGTTAAATATGTAATTCATTGTTGTGCAATAAGTCTAGTTTTAATGCTAATTTTTTTTATTACGAAAAGTAGTTAAAAACTTTAAATAAAATTTGGCTTTCTTTAATAAATAATTTATAGTTTCTTTTTTTTTTTTTTAGTAATTTATAAATTTTTTAATCTAGTTACTTTGTTACATATTAACTTGTTCCTATGTTTTGTTAGTTTATTATTTATCACTGAAATATAGTAATAACTGGAACGCGCACTGGCCGCTCAAATGCGAGCCGAAAGAGATAGGAGATACGTGGTATTCGCGTCTTTGTCTTTCTAATGGCGTAGCATTGCTACTTCATGATAACTTAGATAGCTATGAAAAAAAAAGAATCTAACTGTCAAATGTCAAATTAATATATCAAAAATGATAAAAATACCTTATATAGAGGAATTCCCCAATAAAATCTCATAACGTATCGTTTAGCCGATGCATTTTGCTACACTTTAATATGCAACAACATAAGATTGTCGCATTTTTACCGCAAGAAATCGCATTTAAATTTCAAATGCGCAGAAGTGTAAGACAGTGATAGAGATACCACGTATCTCCTATCTCTTTCGGCTCGCATTGCCACTACTAGAACACATAGGCAGTGCACATTCCAGTTATTACTATATTTCAGTGTTATTTATGTCATTTGTATATAGTTTTCCTGATGATGATATACGTGGAGTATATCGAAATGTCGATTTTTAATGTACAGAACTTATTTCTAAAGCTTTTTTATTTAAACTTTAAAGTTATATGCGATTCGTACTTATTTTAAGTAATAAAATAATACTCCTATTATCTTATAATTTAAAATTTGTTATTTACTAATTTTTTTTAATGTACGAGAATTAGGCTTGTCCTACATAATAACAAATTTTTTTGTTTTATTATTAATAATATGTGTATAATTTAAAATTATTTTTATAGAAATATTAGCGCCAATAGCAGACTTATCGCACCTTATTGAAATTAGAATTTTGTGTACAATTCAAATATGTAAAAATATATAGGTGCTGTTTCATTCAAAATTTAAAATCTGATATATATATAAATATATATATATATATATATATATATATATATATATATATATATATATATATTTCTGATATATATTTCCCGTAAAACTGAAAATAATATTTTTGTAAAATTTATATTATATTATTCTGTGGCCTCTTGTATCTAGTTTTTCTTTGAAAATTTTTATAGTATTATGTTTATAAATAAAAAATATTTAAAGTGGCCCTAATTTCACGGACACCCGGTATGTTCAAATTTATAGAAAATACAGAAAATTTCAGCATTAGTTTTATATCTAGTGATATTTAAATAATTTGGGAAAACTATAATTATTACAAATCAGTTAGTGTTCAACTAACAATAAGATATAAGTTTTGTAACATTACTTTTTGATCAACCCTTATATGAAAAGAAAAATTACGTAAATATGGTTTGTAATGAAATTATTTATAAATTACATTAAAGAAACTTTAGTAATATTTTTTTTAATAATATATTGTCAGTAATATTTTTGAAAATATTTTTACAATAGAGATTTACTATATATTATAAATCGTAATATTTAAAATTTGTGTTGGTTGTACGTAGTATTTTTAAATTTATCAAAACGTAAAATAAAAAGAAGAAACTACAGTATAAAGCATGAAATCGCAAATATTTAAATGAGAGAAACTCGTAAATTTCTGTTGTCAGATATATCGCGGTGGACGGCAAAATTTTCTTATTTTAAATGCAATGGTTTCTTAGGGAATAGGTTGTATAACAAGAGCATCTTAATAGTAATAATTCATGGCTCACAATTTCCGTTTAAGATGTTGCTAGTTCCGGTAAGACGTCCACCAACTTGCTTTTGAATATAAAGGATAAATAATAATATGATATTTATCAGTACTATTAAACGTGAGTCCTAGCGCCCTGCTTTGCCCTGCTTATGAGAAAATAATCATTATTCATTTAGATTTACAGATTGGCCAGATATTATAATTTAAATTGCTATATCTACTATAAAAATTTATTTGATATATGAAGTCTTTAATCCAATTATTTTATTGAAAGGAATAAATGTAAATTTAAATAATTGAAAATTGTATTTTGGTAAAGAGAAAGTATTTTTTTACATTTATTTCAAATTATGTGGTTATATGGTACATTTTTACAAAATTAAATAAAGCTCTTGAAAATAATAAATAAATATTTTGAAATATATCAACCTTATTGATCCTGAATAGTCACTGTCAACCTGATTTAGACATACGAATAGGCGAAATTAAAATGTTCATTAGCAACAATTTAGTATATGATAGGGAAGGGAAGAGGATAGAAAAAAGAGGAAATGTGAAACGAGAGTTTCGGGTTGAACTAGTGGTAACGAAACGTCAATAAAATAGATACAGAGAATAGAGTAAAGCGTGCCAGTCCGGGCCAGGCCGGGCCGGGCCGTGCCGTAGCTGTGTAACGATGCAATGCAATGCCCATGGTGTCTGGCGTGAACGTATCCGTATTCCCGCATATAACGCTGATTGCTCCCTCTGCTGCCGCGATCAACCCTCGCAGTTAGTAAATAAAGCTTCATCAAACACTCAGACTGCTTGATTAAACCTATGACTTTACCCCAACTCTTCGATTTGGGATCCGGTCCCGCCGATGGACGAATATCGAATCCGACAAAATTACACATTTTTACGACATTTTTCTTCAAATGACAAATGTGCTAAAATTACCACATCAATCCCTATTATTTCCATTTTATATTAGGTATCGGAATATTTTACGCCAGTTTACTCTATTTTACTTATAGACGTATTTGCAGCAATTCATAATATACTTATACTGCTTGTTAATGCTTGTTCGGATGTAATCTCCTATATCATTATCCATCAAAGTTTGGTTTCTTTGAAATTTAGGAAGGTCTTACTAGTATCTTTTTTTAATTATTTTATTTATTTTGTCTGTATTGAAGAAATTGTTTATAAAAATTACTTTAATATTAAATTTATCAGAAATTAATTTGAAATGAATGAATAAAAATTAATATCTGTTGATAACTAGTACGTTTGCCAACTCTGTATACGCAGCAAACATTCCGAGAGATTGCAGCCAAAAAAAAACCATTTCAACATTTTTATTCTGAACAAAAATTACAAAATAGAAACTAAAAAACTGCACCACATATAATTTCAAACAGAACAAATTTTATTTACTTAAATTTTTAAATGTATATTTCTTTTAACTTTTTACAATTATTTTACAAGTAATAGAAAAATTAGAAAAAAACGAATTATTTTTACATAGAACAAAATTTCATGATACAAATATGTATATATGGTGTGAAACCGGTATTATAGTTATTGCGGTTTTTTTTTATGTATCTATTATTCAATTCTTCTGTTATGTCGCTTTATAAAATGTTCCATTTTTGTGCTTCATTCTATGCAAACAATAGAAATTGTTATTAAAACAGTGTTTTCTACGATGACACTAAAAGTTTTACAAATATTTTAATTTCCGCTTAGTTTCAGTGAACTAATATATAATTAGAAAATGTAATAAATTTGGAAAAATATATTGTCCTGCCGGCGAGACCAATACATTTTTTCCAAATTTATTACATTTTCTAATTATATATTAGTTCATTGCGATTACGTGAAAATTAAAATATTTGTAAAACTAATAGAAATTGTGTTATTTGAAATATTTTTAAGTATATTAATTAACATCGTTTTTATGGAACCTGGTTTATTATGCAAAAGAAAATGAAATAAAAGAAAAAACGTGAAACAGAACGAAATATGAAAACATAGAATATGCATTTCGAAATGAAGACATATAAGTTTAAAGCCGTGGAATGAAATAAAGATATATTTATAGTGACTGGGTCCACATGGTAAACAAATTGAAAATAAATAGAGAAAAAAGAGAAAATGTCCCCCTACAAATTATGTTAAGCACCGTTGGTGCGCTTTGGAATATATCAAATGTTCACCATTCACAGCCAGGTACCGATGATAAAATCTAGGAATGTCATCAAAAGACTTGCTACCTTTTTATATCTTGCTTACAAATTACAACATGAATTATGTTTATCATTCATTTCACTGTTTTGGTTTTTCTTGCTCTTGCTTTTGCTCGTACTCTTAACTACATATAATACATCGTGCGCGCGTTAACTTATTGCTGCTTACATATTTCGATGAATCCTGCTAGAATTTATCTTCATATCGATATTATAAATTTTGTTACCTTTTAATAAACATGTAACTATTACCATACTGTCTTTTAAATACTTTTTACGAATTTCACAATAATACTGATTAGTTTATAATGTTATTTATCCAAATTTTTCTAATTGCAAATCTTTTAAAAATATAAGAACTCTATTTTTTTTTAAATAATTTTCTATTGAATTATTTTAGATTTGAATGACAAATACGTATAAATATTGGTAAACAAATATTTTTGCAAAATATAAATAAATATCTGAAACGTTATTAGTAAGATTGCAAAGCATTCGTATTTATTACAATTTGTTTAATATTTACTGTAGTTTATGAAGTAATTTACAAGTTTATGAATTAGCATAATTAATAAATAAAAGATTTAGTAAAATATTTAAAAAATATTTTTTTTTTTGTAATTTGTTACAAATTAGTAACATTCAATAATTTTTGAATTTTCTTTATTTTTTATATGTCTGGTTAAAAATGTTTTAAAGTAAAACTTGTGTAGAGGGCCATTGCTGGGACTGAAGAGAAAAGAATTCTAGAGGAATAGGCTTCTTAAGACTGCACTTTCTACTAGAAAGAGAGGCAATTTAAATTACACTCACAATCAGTACAGCAAGCAATTTTATTTTCTCCGAAATTAATCAGAGTTAGGGTTGTATCGGTACAGTATTAGCGTTTTATACTATCAAAAGATTGCGCTAAATTCACATAAATAAAATGGCAAAACTATAAATTTGACGTTTGTCAGTGGCATAATAATCAAGTTTAGTAATTTCGCTGAAGTGTTTCGCAACTTTTATTTTCTTATTTTTTTTATTTGCATAATTTACTTATTAGTATTATTTGTTTAAATTTTAAGAAATTAGTACACGCTTCTATTAATTGATACTATCACCACTAGAGCGACTTGTTAATAAAAAATTCCAATAGTTTTAATGTTGGTAGACTTTTTATAAAAAGCTTCTTTATAAAGTCTATTTTATCTTAAAAATTGAATAACATCTTTCAAGAAATTAACTTCTGCATGCATATAATAAAAATTACTATAACTTATCATTGATTTATAATACTAAATAACTATATAATTAAAAGGTTTATATCTATATTGAAACTCAAAATCAATTTTTAGATAATTTTAGTTAACAATCTAGTACGCATTGTTATCTTACCCGAAATTATTCTGTCTTTGCATTCACCAAAAAAGACCTTTATTAGAAAAACGTTGTTAAATTTTTTCATTACGTTAAATTATTTTTAATTACGTTTTAAAAATTTAACATATAGTACCGTTAAATAATTGATTCATCATAGTAAATCACAAATTATAACAATTAAAATTAAACGATATGTCAGAAATCGGACATTACGAATGCTACGTTTAAAACAAAAAACAATTTATTAAATTCTAAATAGTGAATACGTCACAAAATTAATATGTGAGGATTTTTTATTTCGCTGTTTGGAACAGGTTTTGAATTACCTACCCTGGGGTGTCCACGCTTTAAAAGATTAAACCCAATGAATTAAAAACATACATAACATGTCCTCTGAATCCGGGATTGACAAATTAATACTAGAAACTTTTATTTTTTTATAACAAATTGGTTTTTATCATTTATCAAATTACAAATTTATTTTACTGCATTAACATACCGCTGTTTTATAATATTTTTTTTTGTATTTGCAGGCTACATATACAACTTACTTTGGTTTTTTTAGTTATAAAACAATATTTGTTGATATTTTTAAAAATTTACAATTATTCACAACTTTCTCGATTTTTAAGTAGCGTACTTTTTATTTGGTTTTGGAGTCGAATGTTAACTCTGATATAAAAAGTATGAAATATTCTCTGCAAATTGTAACTACCCCGCAAAAAATTAATGTAAATTTACATGGACAATTATGATAATTTTACAATATCTTTTATTGTATTGTTATAAGGTTTTGGTAATTTTATTATACAATATTTTATAAAAATTTTAATGAAAAATATAGTAAAATTACCATAATTATCAATGCAAATTTGCATAGATTTTTATAGCAATGACATGGATAGATAGATTATTTGAACAAAATAACTTTATCCATTTGACAGCAATAATAACAGTCAAATATGAATAGATTGCATCAATTTTTATTTCGCATTAATTAATTATCATATTTTCTTGCAGAAGCAAATGATTCTAAAAATAAAGAGCATGTATGAGAGATATCATGAATGTGGATGAAAAATGCTTGTTAGCGTAAATTAATTACTTTCTGAATGGCAAGGGTTTGGTGTCCTTCTTATAAGGGGTGTATGACGAGCATGTTTCAGAATATAATCATTTGATTTTTTACCATTAATGTTTCATAGATGATGTTTACTAAATAGTTTTAATGTAATTGTTAATAAGTTTTGGAGCCATATAACATTGATAATATTTTTGTAACTTTGTGTACACAGACAATATAATATAATTCGTTTCTTTTCTTGGTGTGTTCAAGAAGATATAAAATCGCATTCATTTTTCATTCGTAAGTTTTGCAGATCAGATTGCGGTGTCGTGTAAGTAATTATAAGCAACAGAATGCGATGCAAAAGCGAGCCAGTGAGCTTGAGTCTCAGCCTCGGCTTGTATCGTGTGTCTCCCGGTTCGGGTTCAGAGTTGTGAGTTCTTAATTCACGCGAACCGCTACTTTTCAAGACAGGAGACAACCATATTTATGACACACTGGAGGGCCACGCATCGCACATTGTACCTACTATCACTACTCCTCCGTTGATAATAAAAATGAATTAACAACGCCCGGATATTAATGTTAGCTATTTTATAATGAATATTTTTGTCGACTTGCACTTTTTATTTTACCCCAGAGATGATGTGTTCTTACCTTGTAAATACCCGGCTGGTATTTTTGTTTTTACATTGATAAATACCTTACCATAAAAATGTTTTTTTTTAGATTTATACACATCACATTTCTATTAATTATAATTAATATTGATAATCATATAAAACGTCGTTTATTTAATAAATAGTTAACTACGCAATTAGTTAACTAAGGAGCTTTGTAGAGAGTTAACAATCTAATTGTATTTTTACATTTTGAACAATTATATCAATTGCAAAAAACATTGTCCAATTAATCAATCATTAACTATGCAATTATTTTGTCAACAATCTTCGCAGCGTTTCATTGATTTATCAGTTTACAACACAACTAATGCCGCTATTCTGGTCAAGCTTAAATCTTTAAATTTTAAGAACTTAAAGTAAATTTCAATTCGGATTACTACTTAAATACTTTAAATGTAAAACTTTAGCTTAAATTTTTTTAAATTTAAATGGCAATCGGAGGTGCTTGAACTGCTAAATTTGAGGTTAGATTCGTTAAGTTAACAGAATTAATGTGAAAAATATTTGCATGAATACTCGTAATATAGAAATGTTTGCAATTTTTTTATAATTTAGATGATTTTGGAAGGTATTTGACATGCGTTTAAAACGCGTTTTACAAAATCACTCCATAATGTATATTTGCTTCATACAGCATAAGTTTTAAATTAGTCCATAGTAGTATATTTGCCTCATACTACAAAAAAATATGAATTTAATTTTACGTAATAGTCAAAGCCGGACTTTTGGTATAAAAAAATCGATAGATTGATTTTACATGTTGGTAAGTGTGTGTCAAAAAATATAAATTCTAAATCATACATTAATGGAACGAACTTAAACATATAGTAAATTTGTCGTTTATTTTGCCTTAATCTTGAAAAATATCACTTTAAAATTGAAGAAATATTCTGTTAGAAGTTTATAAAAACAAATGAAAAATATAACTGATATAAAGGAGTTTTATTTAAATACATACAACATTTTTTAAGGACAAGAATTAAGAGAGACAGCTGTTTGGATTTGTGATTTGATATTTGTTTGTTTATATATTTTTACCATTTTTTTCTTATGGCAAATTCAAATTATTCCGAAATAGCCATAAAATCTTGTATTTATTTATTCAGGTTTAACAAACAACTGTGAAACATATATTTGTCTGTGGTAATGGTGGTATTAACCAGGCGATCTTTACCGAATTCTTACGATTATCAGTTTCAAACGACATCAAACACAAATGATCATTAGAGAGAAATTAAGTTTTTAATGATCCATTTAACAAATGAAACCCTGAGACAATCTATGAAATTAAGAATTAATGGTTAATGTTTATTAAATTTTGTCGTGTGTCCTAGGCATTAAATTAGATACAATATCTGTATGTAATATTGTAGATTTTTTCTAACTTTAAATCAAATCTAGTGTCGACATATTAAAAAGTATATTTAATATTGTGTGTATATTTAATAAATGCATAGAACACATAAATATGTACTGATTAAATTGAATAACTAACGCCAAACGAGTGATAAATGTTTATGAGACATTTGTTTGGATTTAGAAAAAACTAAAAAAAATAATAAAACACAAATATTATTTATAATATGATTGATTGATCAATAACAGAAAATATATTTTTTTATATAGCTATTACCATTTTTTTTTCCAAGTTCAAAAGCTGTATCTCCCTTGGTAATATTTGTCATATATTCTCCCAATCTTCTCCTGCTAGATTCTATCCTTCGTTATGTTGTGTTCATTTCTTTCTTAATATTTTCTGTGTTCATTTCCCATTTAGCCTTATTGTTTACTTTATTTCACGCTGTCTCTAGTTTATTAAATTTGTTTCTAAATATCTAATATATTTACTTCTGTATTGTGTCCAACATTGGCCATACATGGAAAAAATTATCTCATATCTTTTAATTCACATATACAGTTTTTTCACATGATATTTTTTACTAGTACCAAGGAAAATATAATATACAATATTCTTCTTGCTAATACGTAAAAATAATTCACAGAAGAACTATGAATTTTATTAATTTAAAAAAATCTCTCTATTTGCTTATATATAAATAAAAAATACAAGTTACTAATTTTTAACATTAATTTTAATTAAATTTTCTAGAATGATTAGAAAACTAAAAAAATAAATGTACTGATTATTTTATGGTAAACCGCATAATAAATTAATTAATTTAAATTTGTATTTATTTTGCGAAGAATATTTATTTAAGTCAAAGTTCCTTCGTTTGTCCAAATTTGATGGAGTTGAAATCAAATGCATTGCTAACCCCTAACCCCATATGTATATGTGTGATTGTATTCGTATTGACAACTTGAAGGGAGGAAAATAGGGTTTCGTTTAGGGCTGCGCAATGCTTAAATTGGGTTAACATTTCACATCACTATTTTCTTACCCAAATTTGTAGTCTAAATAAAGAGGTCCTAAAAAGCTTTATAAATCGCATTTGTGGCCAGTTGGAACTTTTTAAAAGATATTGAGTTTTTTCGAATTTAATGTTTAAAAAATGTTCAAAAAGAGCTTTGTAAAACAATTAACTGTTACTGTTTTTATATATGAATATTTCGAATTATATTAAAATATCCGGATTTTATTTTACGCAATATAATAGATATTAAGTTTTATATAATATATTATTACTCAGTATACAATAACGTAAGTGCCATAGCTATAAAATGTTTTATTTTTGATAAAATTAATATTAAAATGCAAAAAAATATTAGTTTTCAATAATTTTTCCTACCAAACCAGAATGAGTTAGAGAAAAAAAGTTACTTAGTTATTATGTAGCTAATTTTTTTCTCTATTTTATTGAATTTTTTCAGATTTTTTTGAGCAAATTTTGCAGCTTTATGTTTAATGCAGTATTTTTTGACTTTTGAACAAACAAATGCTCGTATAGTCTTTTGTGAAAGGTTATAAATTGTTTTTTACCCCATCGCTTTCACATAATAATCAGCCATTGACTTCAGCTATTAAGCCCGTGTTTTTGGAACACTTTATGTTTAACTTTAAATATCTCGTAAAATAGTGACTTTATCGTTAAGAAAGAAGAGTATGTTTTTTACACAAAAAGTATTGGAGAATCGAAAAATTGTTCTAAAATGACAATTCCGCCAATGGCGTAGAATTTAGAAAGGATCAACCTCTCACTTGCTCCTGTTGTACGCCACTGGCAGTAGCCAGAAACTTTTATTTAACATAATTTAGTATGGTGTACGGTACCTACACTTCCTGCCAAGTATGATAAGGATACGTCAAATAGTTTTAAAGTACTGGGCAAAAATCGTTTTTAAATTTTTAAATAAAACACCCTGTAGCTCAGTAAGGAGCCACATTTTATCTAAGTGATTTGTGTTAAATCTTCATATTCTGAGCCCAGGATACTCCAGTTAAAATATTTCCAATTACTAATAAATCACCCTGTATATAATTATTATTATAAATTTTTTGTTATAAATATCAAACTGAGAAAACAGAGTGTAAATATTAGAATAAAACTAATTAAAAGAAGCTTATTTAACAAAATATCAGTTAATAATATTTTGTTTAAGTAGGCAAAAAACGTAACAAGCCGAATCAGTAAATTTGCTTTTTCGCCGTGATCAACACAATTTTTTTGCCGATTGATTATAAAAGTATGACATATACAAAAATAATGTTTTTCAATAATTTTTTTATAGAAATGGATGAATCAGGACTCTGTAATTAACTAATATATGTATGTAATAAAAAAAAAGCAAATAAAATAATAAATTTGCTTTATACATAAAAAAAAAATGGTAATTAATGTATACTGTACAGATGTCATAAAATATTATTTCAAAATATACTTTTCTTTGCCTACAAGATACAGTTTTAGGATAATTTCATTTCATTAATTTCAATTCCGGATGAGCCTATAAAGATAGACGCCACGTTGCGCTATACATTTTCATTTTTAGTAGTTAGAAAAAGAGTGATTTTTTTCTCCTAATATATACAAAAACCGTAAAGCAAAGCGTATAGAGCAGAAGCGACACGAGACAGATGAGCGTGCGTACGTACGTACGAGTTAGTCACATTTCCCAGTTAAGGGTCTGAAATAGGGTCGCATTAAACATCCCAATTAGAATATCTTAATTTGTATCTGCTCGGTTTCACCATATCAACCAGCATAAACTATTCACGAATAACTCTGAGAAATTCATTCGGACCGCGATTTTCAATTTAGCCGACGACTTCATTTCTCTGATGCCTAAATCTATTTGTGACATCGTTACGTATGTATGCCTTTTTTGCGCTTTTTCTCTTCTTATATTCTCAATGAAAAAAAAGCGGAGATTAAGAACGAGAAACATAAATTGTAGGCCAGTGAATTCAGATGAATAGAAATGATTCGTAAATTTAATGCGCGCGGAGACACAAAATTGAATTGCCTATAACGTTTATATATGCTAGCTTTGCTAAGACTATGCTTATATTAAATTTTATTAAATAATACAATTTACATATAGCCCTTTTGTATTTGCCTTATTATATGTTGTTGACCATTCTATTCTGTTCTGACACAGTTTTTAAGATTATTAGAAAATACAATAACTTGTTCAGAAGTCTATTGTCGTTGAAAAAGAAATAGAGTTCTTAAAACTATGGCCCGTATTCTTACCTCATTTTTTCGTGAAAAAGTGCTTTTATCATTAATTTCAAAATAAGTTTTCGCTTCTGTTTTTGATCAAATATAAATAATTTTTCTATTTTTGATCATTTTTATTATATTTGGTATTATAAAATTTAAATAAATTATTATAAAGTGTTTAATTAATAATTTTAAGTAAACGTCAAAAGTACTTTTTTGTAAAAATCACTTTTATGAATGAGGTGAGAATACGGGCCTTTATCTTTATCATTCACTACTACTAACACCAGATTATAAATGGATAAAAAGAGTTGGCATTACTTTGCGATCTAACCGCAAACTAACTTAACCCTAGCGGTTTAGTTATGAAGTTATATTACCTATATTGCTAATGTTTATCTTTACACACACATACACACACACACGGTTAATTTTGTCGGCAGATGCTTATTTGTGTTTGTATAATATTGATATATTCTTATATTAGCAGACTTCTTTACAACGGAATTATGTATAAGTTCTACTGTATATCGTACTTCAAATACACTGTATAAAAGTTGCCATTTTACATAAAAAACGTAAAATAATTACATATTATTTCAGCAAAACGATAAATTTTCTGTAAAAATAATATAATTTTGAATTTTTTAAATAAAATAATTTATTTACCATATTTTTTCTTTTTTATCGAAAAAGTAAATAATTATTTACATAAAATATATTGTATTTTATATTCATATTATGTAAAATTATTGTTTTGTTTAAATTAGAGTTTGAATACGAATCTAATGACAATTATTTATTGAATTATAACACTGCGCAGTCTACCTTCATAAGCTCAGTTAATTGTTTCGGGAGATGCTTGTTTGTGTTTGTGTAGTATTGATATAGTTTTACTTACTTATATGTTTTGATACAACGCACCTCTATACACTTTCTGCTGTATTATATATATATATATATATATATATATATATATATATATATATATATATATATATATATATATATATATATAGAAAAAATAATTAACAAATTTAATTAGAATTGTAGCTGTACATAAAGAAAGTAAAGCATATTTGGGCCACTTAAAAAAAACTTCCATTAATGTAAGTAATTATTTTTAAAAATAAAAAACAAATAAATTCGCTGATATGAATCAAATTGATATTTAATCATCTAACGTTCCAAAGTATTTTCTTTATAATATTGTTAAAGAAATGAAACAAACAAGGGTTAAAACCAATAAACAAATTTACTGATTATTTAAATTAATACAATGTTAAATAGTCGTGAAATTAGCAAAATTACAATTTGGGAGTTTGTGATGGAAATGAAAATCTATGTAAGTTTATATATAATACGTGGAAGAGACAGATAATACGCTTTATTCTTTAGGACTAATATGTATGTACCTAGTTGTGTGTGTGTGTAAAACGTCGCTGTTTTAACAATATGTATGCATATACCGTGTCGGTTGCCGGTACCGTTTACCGCTTGCACTGTTGTCTTCCTGCTGACATGCTAGCAGTGTCGAGGTCAACTTACCACTAGATTTTGCCACACTCTGTTCCATTATCAAATGTTTTAATTTTGCCAATATTAATTAGCAATCACAAGGTATACCTAATATCATACGTAGAATATAGAAGATTTTAAATCAAACACATTATCTTATTTTCTACTTTTGTCTATACATATTGCTTCTTATCTCATAAACTCTAGTAAGCGTACACAGTAAAAATCCATATAAATTTACATATTCTATTAATATAATTTTTACAAAAATGTAATATTACGTAAATAATTACAGTAAAAATTACAAAATACTACTATTTTACTGTGAAAAAATATGTAAAATTACATATATTGAAATTACGTTTTTTACAGTGTAAGCACACCTCGTCCATCTCAATACCGTCATGAATTTCGTTACCTTAATTCAGAACTACATAAAAAATATAATTTAAATTAATTTAATTTTACATAGTTTGTAACAGTAAAATATAAATTTTATTGTTTTCAAAATAATAATAATGTACAATATTTACTAAATTAAATTAAATTAACAACTTCAGAATTAGTGCATTAACTGAAATGTCTTTCGTCTTCGGAAATATTAAAGTTTAAAGCATTTCAGTTTACGCACTTATTTTAACAAAAGCACAAATATTTATCTTTCCTTGTAAAATATTAAATAAAATTTCAACTTATTGATACTAAAAAAGCAGTTTAAATTTTTTATTTACATATATCACAAACAATATATCTGTCAGATATATTTCTACGATAAATTTTTCAATAATTGACAAAAAGTAATTTTAAATTATGTATATATGTAAGTAAACTTGAAACAGAATTTTTTTAAAAGTAGACTTTCAGTTTTATAATAAACGATTCAGTTTTAATATTACGGAAACATTCTTGTAAACATAAATATTTTCTCAGGTATATTGCAAAAATACTTTGCAAAAATCACTAGGTACCTAGTAATTTTGTAGATTAAAAATGTTAGTTTATATTTTTGTTTACTTAAATAAATAAAAAAAGAAAGGATTATTCAATAATAATTCTGCAACATGTATGAGAAGTAGGTGCGGTGCATACCTATATGAAACTGAAACAGAGTTTAGTAAGCGAAACGGCAGAAGCAATGGCATACCACGTAGTGGCAGTGGCAGTGGCAGTAGCACATTCATACATGATGGCAAGATAAGCGAGATAACAATTTTCTGAAACAGTAACGTAGCAAATCCGAGTGCCTTAATATACAATTCCAGGGGGAGCAATCCGAGATCCGCAACGCATTCGCAGACCCGCTACTGCGCGCGGCGCGCTCTACCTAGCTTGAAATGCCCTTAAATATTATCAGTTTGTACATGTGTAATGTTACACTATGCCGTCAACTTACATATCTAGCCACCACCTATATGTGCTCTCTCTCCACTTCGCCATCGCATTGCTTTGTTTCGCTTCGCTTTGCTTTGCTTTGCTTTGCTTTGCTTAACTCATCTCTTCGTTTCGCTTCATGTATGGTACCAACTTTGCATAAATATGATACGGACCACATTTAATTACGGAAATCTGTGATATATCTAAGCGACCTTAAACTCGCTCGCACAGCTAACCGCTTTGTGCTTTTATGAAATGTTCTTTTCGGTTTTATACAAAATTGCAATTTTCTTTCACTGTAGCTCATATCAGTTTATTTACTCGAACATTAAAAAGAAATTTTACCAAAGATGACATTGCATACGAAAGAATTTTTTTAAATAGCATTTACGAAAGAATTTAAATAAGGGATGAAAAACGTACGGTTACGATACCGGATATGATTTTTAATACAATGACACATCGATATATCAATAACGTTATGTAACGTTATAATAATCGATAACCTAAATGGTACAGCAATCATAAAATTTGCAGAATATACAAAGCATGAAGTTGATAAATAATTAAAAGTAACAGAGTAATTTTGTTAATAAGAATCAATATAACGAAATTGTAGTCAAATATAAAAATAAACAAATTACTGCTACTATCAGTTCACTGTAACAAGTTTTTACGTCTCATTTTGTTCTCGACCATTCTAAAAAGAAGAATTTGAAAGAAAAAACAATTACATTTCTGATTACTTTTTTATTTATTTCAAAAAGAAGGTGGAAAATATCACCGAAAGCTTGACACAGAATTTTTAATGAGAGTTTGATTTGAACACCTAACCTTTTGTCTACTTGACCATCAAAATTTTATATATATTATATATATTATATATATATATATATATATATATATATATATATACGTATATATATATATATATATATATATATATATATATATATATATGTATATAAGTTGCAGTTTCTTAATAATTAAGAAAAGCCAGTTAAATTTATTTAGATTGAAATATGTAGACTGTGATAAATAAAATGACGCTGATATCTAGATATTTCAGGGTCGGTATATATCATTTACATTTGATAAGTAATAGTTTTTCAAAAATGGTAGTAATGATTCATTTTGTCTAAATAAAGCAACAAATAATTAATAAAACAATGCATTACGTCACTTATTTACTGAAATAATAACAAACTTATTTAACTAATAGATTCAACTTTGTATTTTACGTTTCTTATAATAATAAAATTCAATTCACCCCAAATTTTTTAATTATACTAGCGAATCCACTCGCACCAAGTGTTTATAGACTATTATTATAGATATTACAAAAAAAGCCCTTTTTTTCAGTTATTTAGATAGCCCATATTTTACAAATGCACAAATTTTATATATAAATAAATAAATATAATTGAGTAGGTTTTTCAAAACACTTTAATAATTATTTTTGTGAACAAATTAATAATTAATTTTTACCTATTTGAATTATAAACTAATGCAATAATATATATATATATATATATATATATATATATATATATATATATCAATATATATCAATATGATAGTTAATACTCAAATATAATCATAAAGGAATAATCTGAAAATGAAAAATTCATATCGCCTCGACCTGGGATCGATATGAATTTTTCATTTTCTGATTATTCCTTTATGATTATATTTGAGTATTAACTGTATTTAAATGATATATCTATCAACTAACCAGATTAATGTATTATATATATATATATATATATATATATATATATATATATATATTTGGTTTTGGTTTTAAAACTGTGACCTATCTATTTCAGTACATAATATATAGCTGTGTTTTATACCCGGTACCCGGTCACTTGGGACTTGCAGAATAAAAATGAGGGCAGTATGTTAAGTTGATCGTTTTATGTAGCATATTTTTATAGTTTATGTATTACAGATTTTATTTTAATGTATATAGTAAATTTAATATAAAATAATTGATTATTTTGTTTAAAAAATTACGAAAAAACTAATAGATGGATTAATGTTAAACACTGAAATGAAATTTACCTAAATATTTTAAAATAATTGATAGTTGTAAAATATTATTTTACATTATTCGTAGGCATATGAAAATTAACATGCAAATAAAATTATTTTAAAAAATTCATAAATGCATTGATAAAAATAATGAAAATTATCAGATAAAGTAAGGTTATGTATGTATATTATTTGAAAGTTTGTCTAAGGAAGGAAGTTAAACACAAACATGTAACATGTGATAAATGTAAGGGTAATATGTTTTATTGATGAATGGAAGCGAAAGGTGTAAAATATTTAAGGCAGCCCGTGAAAAAGTTGTCGGCCAAGCACGGAACGTGTCAGTGCGATCGCAATTCACAATTCGCATTTTGCGCTCGTTCGATGTGTTGGCCGTGCCCGTGAATGTTTGTCCGAACCAAACCGAACGGAACGGAACGGAACGGAACGGGGTATGAATAAACGCGAATGTATTGGCTACTTGTTGCGACATGAATAGCAGCAGTACAAGCACAGCAGTGTCGAGCATGCGCCGTACCGCAACGAATGGCTTGTCGAAAATCGCACGTGTTCGCCTAGGTACGCTATCGGTCCGCAACCGAAACCGCACCGTTACGTAGGTAGACGTGCCGCGCTCGTGCCGTTCGCGACCAACCACGTTCCATTCAACGGGAGGAGGGTGTTTCGGCCGGCCCTTTTACTCCGCCGGACTACGCCCACATTGACGTAGTCACGGCACGAGTCTGCACGAACGCAACCGATAATGCCACTAAGCGTTCGCTATTCCGTCCGCGCTGCTCCCTTTTCGACTTTTCAACGTTTAGATGATCGCGGTTACGGCGTGCGGTCTCCATAACTACCATTCGCACATTATCGTTTCTGACTGTTGTTGACGTGCTGTCAAACTGTCACTGTTACCCAAATAACATACATATCGAGAAGATTTTTCCTAACTTCTTCCACTCTTTTGCTTTATCCGAGAATTAAAGTGTAACAAAACTCATGAGTGACTAGCAAAACAGCCAGTGTTCAATTTGAAGACATCAAATATGACGTATTAATGAATTTACCAAAGAAAGAATAATAGAACAGTAATATCGTCCATAAATTTGTGAGTGATTTACAAAACTGTGACTATATAGTAGGTAGTGACGAAAAGTTTGATTCGGTGTAGTGACAATTAAGACTGTCGAACAGTTACTTACGATGCGGCGATAATTTTTGTTCGGATTTAGTTACTGTACGTTGGACGGCGCGGCGCGATTTATAATTAGTTGATTCGTTTAAAAAGTTAGTCCTTCAAGTCGACCGAACCGACAAGATGCTACCATACCAAGCAGTGGCGATGGACTACGCAGTTTCCTCTTCGTTCCAGCGTCAAGTTCCCGGAATGGGTGTCGGTGTTGGTCTTGGAGTTGGAGTCAACATCAATCCGGCTTTCACGCACTCCTGGTTCGTACCGGCGGATCTCTGTGTCCCGTACAAACAGAATCAGAGTCCTCTCCTCGAGCCAGGGCATGTCAATCTTATTATAATTATCATACATAACATATCTATACGTATCTATACCTCTAATTATGTTTATGTTTTTCTATCTATCGTAATCATTAACCATAACCTAACAATATTTTATAGAGAAAGTAGGTTTTGTAGTTTCAAGTAGATGTAGCTTATTAAACTGTATTTACTATTACAGAACCTGATATAAACACTTATGTAGGTATTCTGTAATAGAGAATACAGAAATTTGTAATTTATGTCAAGAATAGTGCTTTGATCTAGCAATATTTAACGAAATCTTCGATTTCTAGAATAGGTATAGCATTAAAATCACGTGGTTGCTACATATTCCTTGCTTGACTCTGATGTTCTGGAGAGAACTCTTTTCTGATAGATGTTTTCAAGTTTTATTACTAACTTATACTTTTTGTTATAGAAATTCAATTTTTATTCCTTTTAGATTTAAAGTTTCTACAAAACATAACTGCATTATTATAATAGTTGTACGAAATTAAATGTAAATTTTGACCTAAATTACAATTGTTTCCAATTGGATTCTTTGTTTGACAATAACAAAAAAGTTGCGCTGATACAATTTTTAAATGGACAGCGCTATCTTTTTCAAATAATATTTATTAACACAATAACACAATGTTTTAAAAAAAAAGAAAAACACTACAATTTATTTGTAAATTCAGTAAAAAAATATGATTCTGCATGTATCTTTTATATCTAATAAACGCAAATTTTATAAATTGATAAATATTTCAAATGAACAAGAAATACAAAATATTAAATATAGGTTATTCAGGTAAATTTTTCTAATATGGTACCTGTTTTATTTGCAAAGTCAATATATTCCCTATGTTTGATACATTTTAACTGCTTCTATAACAATATAAATAATCTGTGTAATATATTATGATTTCATATTTAATAAATTAAAGGCCATTTTCATACCTGACAAATAATGTCAATTGTTGTAATATTATGTGCAGTTGCTATATTTTTAACAACAAACTATATTCTGTGTAAGCTAAAACACTACATGGCTAGGTTGTATAAGCCGTTGCAGTGAGCATTGGCAGATTAAAGAGGGAGGGTGACTGGGGTTGCAGCCAGGAATCTTCAGTAATTTAGGGGTTATAAATTTTAATTTTACTAAATAATAGTTTATTAAGAAAAATCATGGATTTTAAAAGTATTTATGAAAACTATGATATAATAATTATTTAAATGAAAAAAAAAAAAAAAATTAATATACCACGTTTAGAAAACAGACTAAAAAGTATAAAATAATTTCTCGTAGCCCCATATAGATTTATACCTCCATACAGATTCCTGACCCCATACAGATTGTCTTGAAAATTTGTGATTGTGAGTTTTTAATAGCTATGACAATACTTGTAAGATTTAAAACGACAAACGTGGGGCGCAACGACAGCTACTCCCTACACCTTTTACAATTAGATGCATTCGTTTTAAATCTTACAAGTATTATAGTATAGTATTATAGTTATAGTATAGTATAGTATAGTATTATAGTTATTAAAAATTTACAATCACAAATTTTCAGGACAATCTGTATGGGGTCAGGAATCTGTATATGTATCTGCTAGGAGAAATTATTTTATACTTTTTAGTACGTCTTAAAAACGTAGTAGGTACATTATTTTTTTTTTATTTAAATAATTATTTTCTGCTCTTTAGTTTTGTGTATGTGTTCTGTATATCCTGTAGTTGTTTTCTGTAGTTTCTGTATTTTGAAAATAAAAATATTTGCTAAATACATAAATGTACGGAAATCGTGAATATGACACAAGATAAAAAATAACATTCCTAATATTATTAATTAAATAGTTAATTAATTAATTAATTAATTAATAGTTAATATTGCATTGTCATCCAGTTCTGACATATGTTTTAAGTTTCAAGTTTCTAACTCATCGGGAAGTTAGTTTAAAATCGTTTGCAAAATTTGTACCGAACAGACAAACGAGAAAGAAAGCGAATTAATAAAAACTTGTTAAAAAAGTGAACATATTTTGTAATAATATTGTTATTTAAATTCTTGTGTAATTGTGACAAACTAAAAACGTTTATAATATTTTAATTTTTATTATTTTAATCATTTGATTTAAATATTAATCAGTGATTTAAATTAGTTTTAATTAATTGATTTTTTAAGTAAATTTGGTTTTAATAATTGTTTCATTAAAATATCTAAATACCTGTATCTAGTACAAAATAAATATTGAAACAAAAATGTATATATATACAAATGAATGTTTATGAAAGTATTTTTACGCGTGTGTGGTTCTGCTTTGTTTTGTCGCAAATTTTTATGATAAAAGTAACCGCAGAATTATTGCTGTATATATTTGGGGTATATAATATTGTAAAATTTGTTTATGTTATTGTAGCTAACGTCGCATGTTCTAATATCATGTGCGTATTTAGTACAAAGAACAAAAAAACTCAAAATAAATTTTTCAGTTCAAATTTAAATCTATCGACGTCGTTTTTCGCTTGTTCTATAATGGCACTCTTAAATATATGTCTCTGAATATAATACTGCGGATGTATTCAGACATGAAATCAAATATTACACGTATAATATTATATATGTATACATATATGTATTTACATTTATAATACATACATAAAAATAATTAACAAATTCTTACTTTTGAAATTTAATATAATTCATTTTTTTTTTAAATCAGATTTTTTTATTTTTATTTTTTTTAAATCACAAACAGCCCAACCCTGTTGAAATGTCAATCAGTTGCTGTTTATATAAATAAAGTAAAAATAAAAATAACAGTAAATAGATGAATTTCAAATATGTACATGTACACAAGTATTGTTGGTTGCTTAATTCATTTAGAGGCCAACGAAAGGAATGTGATCCCTTTTGATTTGTAAATAAAGAGCCCGACAAAAAATCAACCATGAGCCCCATACAAGTTTAATTTACTACTAAGTCATTTTTAACTTAATCAGTAGTTAACTACGCAAATAAAATTATCAATATCTTGAGAGATCAGTTAACATTGTTAGACGTACCTACATATATTAAAAATTTTATAAAATATATTTTTAAAAGAATAATTTTGAAACGTTGTTAATTAACTACCCAATTAGGTTATCATCTTTCTTCAAAATGTATGATTGGGAACTTGATTATGTTGGTAACTAACATGTGTTTAACATCGTTTTATGCAAGCGGTTCTTAAAGTTTTGGAGCCCCTAAAATTTGGAGATCTGTATATACATAGACTAGTGAAAATCTTCTTGATGTAAAATTCAAAAATACTGTAATAATTGCAAGAACCATCAATATTAACAGCAGATTGCTAAGAGAAGCAATAGGAAAGAAAAAGATAACATCAATCACTGTGAAGGCACTGATTTAAATAAAATTTTGCTTTTAATTAAGAATCTATAAATTTTGTTATCTAGTTACTTATTTTGTTACGTCTAGTAACTTGTTTCTATATTCAGTTTATTTACTGTAGGTAAATGTCATTTTGTATAATTTTTCCTGATAAAGCCGTTTTATTTTGAAATTGTATTCATTTCAAAGAGAAAAAAAAATAATTCAAATGAAATCAGTATTCTTTCACTGAAAATAATATATGTATATATATATATATATATACCCTAATTGCATTACATGAAATTTTCGGTGGTTAGTTAACAGAAACAAGGGTGAATGAGTGAGTATACACAAATGTATTTCACCCCTTGTATTTACTTTTAGTATTTGTCAGTGTTCAGCACCGGAATCATTAGCTAATCTACATTAGTGCGTTTGTGCAATTAATAAGCTGTGCTACGCTGCGATGTACCGCTAGCTGTATCATATTTAGATTTCTAAACTTATCAGTTTCAATTCACTAAATTCGATTACCCGATTCAAGTTACGAAGATTTTCAAGTCTCTTTAAATCGACATAAGTTAATAGTTTTATTTAACTTGGAATATTTTGCTAAAATAGCTGAATTTTTGTTTTAATTATTTTTGCCAAAAATTACTATAATTATATTTGAACAAATATTCAATGTGCAAATTATAGTCTTTGTTAATAGTTCTTTTTAGAAGCACTTTTAGTTAAATACACTTTTGATATTTATTTCAAATTGTTTATTAAACGTTTTTGACAGTCTGACTATTTAGCTTTATTCCAGTTTAAAAAAAATGTACTTAGGTACTCTTTACATGTAGTATAAAAGAAAAATAAATAAATAAAGTCAAAAATTATATTTGTTTACAAGTGATTATTAAAATTGCTAAAAGTGCAAATTTAATTTTTTATTGATTACTGGCGACTAGTTATTTTACCATCTTGTTAGGTTAACTACAAATATTGTTCTACATGTGTTGTCTTTTTTTATTTCGCATTTCAAAGAAAAACTATTTATAGATTAAAATTTTGACTAGATTTTGTGTTTATAATAAATAAAATATTAAGATATTAGATATAAAATTGAAAATAAAAATTGTTGTTTCTTAGGACGTATGTTTTATATCACAGATAAAAATCACATATAATATAAAACACGTAACTCATTGTAAACGTAATTTTCAGTTATAAAACTTTAAACATTATGATAAATTTAATATAAATATTTAATTATATGTAAATCCTAATTTATTTTGCAAAAATAAATTGTAATTTTACAAATGCAATTTTTAAAAATTCAGAACAAATAAGTAATTATGTAAAAAAAAAAACTAATTAAACTAAGTTAATATTGTCGGCGAAATATCGAAAAATTCTATGAATGAATGACATAACATATTTTAATTATTTAAAATATAATACAGTATTTTTATAAAAAAAATTTGGAAAAATAGGGATTTTTGAACGCTACGCGTTTTGCTTTCTGTGAGTGATGTCATAATGTTTTTTGAACAGTTCAATGTGTGTATGTTCATCTGTCAATGTATCTGGCAGTTTATCGAGCAGCGTTGCCTTATATTATATAAAAAAAATTTTCAACGACCCCATTGTGCAAGTACACGGCGCGGCGCCGGCGTGACGACGTATATGTCACGGCTATGTGTTTTTAAGCGTTAACAACATAAGTTTTAGTTGTCAGCCCCTAAGTTGCCAAAGATCAAATAATTATTGATGATTTTAGAATTCGGCAATTTCAATTTGGTTGTTCACGGTAACTGGGTCATTTTTGTTACTTCTTTTATATAAAGAGATACAATATCGATTAAATTAGAAAAATGTTTTTAAAAACCAATATTTTTCAAAATATTGAATGCAATTTTTTTATTTTAAATGGCATAATATTTTTAAATTTAAATTCCGTAAGAAATCTTTCTATATATATATATATATATATATATATATATATATATATATATATATATATATATATATATATATATATATGATACCTCGAGATACGAGTTTAATTCGTTCCGTAACCTTGCTCGTATGTCAATTTGTTCGTATCTCAAAGCAATTTTCTCCATTGAAATTAATTGAAATGCCATTAATCCGTTCCAGCCCCAAAAATGCTACTCCTAATTGTTTTTGTTAATACGTGTTTTTGAATGAGAAAAATGTATTTATAAATGACAAATATTGTATAAAAACATAATAAAAGAGAATGTAAAGCAAAAAAAAGTGGGTTTATAAAGTATACATACATATTTGATTAAAAAAAAAACTGTCCAAGGAGGTTTGTTTCTTCCTCCCTTTCCTTTCAGAATGCTGCGGAAATGAGTTAGGCAAGTGTTATTAAATAGCTCCGATGCACGACCAGTTGCAACTGTTTTGGAGTGTTTCGCAGCTGGCCGTTCCTCGTGCTCGTATCTCAAATGTCGCTCGTATTTCAAAACAAAACTTCGCTCGCTCGACAGCTCGTATCTCAAATAACTCGTATGTTAGGGGTATGAGGTACCACTGTATATATATATATATATATATATATAGAAATGATATGAAATTATTACCGTGACGAATATGAATGGATTTGTTACGGGATTACGGTAAATGTAATTGATTATTAAAATGCAAACATCATATTTCAATCAATTTATTGTTTGGAACCAATATTTCGCCAATAGTTTTTTGGCTTCATCAGGGTTGACACTGAATAAAAGAGAAAGATACAAGAAAATTTTTACAATCACCCAAATTAAAAATTCAAAATTACATAGAATGTTTGACAATAAAAATTATTAATGTATAACTTACATGTATGATATGAAATGTTTCATACATTTCATATCATACATGTAAGTTATACATTAATAATTTTTATTGTCAAACATTCTATGTAATTTTGAATTTTTAATTTGGGTGATTGTAAAAATTTTCTTGTATCTTTCTCTTTTATTCAGTGTCAACCCTGATGAAGCCAAAAAACTATTGGCGAAATATTGGTTCCAAACAATAAATTGATTGAAATATGATGTTTGCATTTTAATAATCAATTACATTTACCGTAATCCCGTAACAAATCCATTTATATATATATATATATATATATATATATATATATATATATATATTGCAACGAAATTTCTTGCGAGATTCAAGAATTTTCATTTTAACGAACCGTTATTTTTAACGAAAATGTTTATGCATACGGGCATTAAAGTATAATATATTACGGCCGGTGTCATAATAACAAGCACTTTAACTAAAGTCGACGTTAAGTCGGCAAAAGAGGATCGATTTTAATTCTTCTAGCATAATACAGCAAAAGCGATGCTTTTCTGTCAACTTTTTAAACTTTAATGACAAAATTATTTATTTTTGCCAATAAAACAATGCGTTTCGTCAGTTTAAAGTTGACTTTAGTTATGGTATTTATAATGAAAACGGCTGGTATTCTAATAACAGTACTTTAGCTAGTTATATTATATTGTTTTTCAATTAATATAGGTTATATTGCTTTTTTAAAATAAGTTTTGATTAAAAATAAAGCTAACTTAACTATTATTTGGTACATGGTTTTAATTCCAGAAATAATATCTTTTCTAATTTCTGATTGTAAGCATGACGCGAACCAGGGATCTACGTGGTCCGAGCCCAACACGCTACCACTGACCTAAGACTGCCTATACAAATGAATAATAAAGAAGCTTAAAGACATAATTATAATAACTAATATTTGGTATAGAAAATAAAGCATTTTCCTGTATGTTTTCAACGTCCCTTTATTTATGGGTAGGTATAATATGTTCGAGAAGATGCGCATTTATACATACATACATACATACACATATGTATACTCCGGGGATTTGATCCGGTTTGACTGTTGAAACAACAAAGATTGTCACATTTCACAGCAGGAATTTTATGATGTCATTTCGTTTTGGTGCATGGCGAAATATAAAGGAAGTGGTAAGTGGTAAACTGGTAAACTGCGACGAACTGGCGAATGAGACAGAAAAACCTCGCTAGTCAGTTGACAATTCGAGTGTTAAGTAAATGCGGATTCAGCAAACGCATTTCATAGCTTTACAGGGTTAAACTACTTTACGGTTATATACTTACAACGCAAATAGCGTGAAATTTTTCGAAAATTCAGCGAAATCCTGTATTGCGATTTACTTTGTTGTCTTTTCTTTTGGTCGTTTATTCAGAATTGTACTTTGCTTCTCTTGGAATACTACCAACATTCGTTTTGTTTCATATTTTAAATTTAACTATGCTTTATTAATATTTAGTGTGGTAATAAGGTCATTTATATCATTTTCAATAATTTGTTAGTTTTTATTATATTTGCTTTTAATTTTTATTAATAAAAATTCTGAACAAATTTTACAAAACATTATTATTACATAATTATTACTTTTATAATCAAATTTATTTTTAATATTTCGATAACTAAATTTGTATTTATTTTTAAAAAATTGGTATGAAAATTGCGTGAAAGTTAACAATGCAAATTTCTACAATGGGCCAATATGATGATTACATCTCTAATGCCCGGTTTAATTAACTTGAGTAATTATTTCGAAATTAAATTTGAAAATCTGTTTTACAATATTAAGTTACATTAAATCTCGAGTTAAATACGGAGTTAAGTAACTTATCAAGACAGATGGCGTTAAAATTATAGCTAGGGTTAAAATGATATTTCTACTTTTGTTTTACTAACTCGAGTTAAATTTTATTTCGCAATTATAAAACCAAGTATAAAACATTTTTAATATTAGAATATATTTGTTTTTTTTCTAATAAATAGAATTTTCTATTCAACAGTAAAAGAAAAAAGTTTTGTAATGTTATAGAGATCTTGCACATCACAGAACAGAATCGACTAATAAGTTATAAATCTATAAATGCTTAAAATTTTAGTATATAGACTAAAATTAAAAAGCTTTACGATTAAGTTCTGTATAAATATTAATTAAAAATCGACGTTTTGATATGCTCTACGTATATCATCATGAGAAAAAATTATGATGATGATATACATAGAGTATATCGAAACGTCTATTTTTAATTAAAATTTATACAGAACTTAATTGTAAAAATTTTTTGTTTTAAAAATGAGTTCTGAAAGATTTTTTACTATATTATACATATAATAGATATTTTATCTCACATTTTTATTTTTTTAATAGCCAATTGTTAACTTCATCAATAATAACAACACTGTTAGCTATTTGCAAAGCGTCTCACTGATTGGTCAGTTAACATCGAAATCACGTTGTTGAGATGTATTTAACAACATTTTGTTCAATCAGCCTTTAATGTTTAGAAAAGATAAATAAAATTTGATCATCGACTATAAGTTACAGATCTTGTACATTTAGAAAAAATGCCTAGTAGAAAATTTTGTAAAATAATTAGGAAAGTCAATTTACCTATGTAAAAGATTTTCTATATAAGAGCGTTAATATAATTTCGATTTAGTTAGGAAGAACACGTAGCAGAAGTAAAGAAATAGTTGGATGTACCTAATAGTGAAGTTATAAAGTTGAGCGTGAATGGACTATTGTATTTGGCATTCGCTTTGGTGTAAATTGCGTAAATTGACATCGAACAAATCGACACTTTCTTTTTAGTTTCGTTCTTTTCGGTTGGACTGTGTGTTCCTTTTCGTTTCGTTTCGTTTCGTTTGTTTCGTGCCACACCGTGCCGCGCCGCGCCGCACCGCACCGCACCGCACCGGTTTATCTAATGTATAGGTATGTCCGTTTCGGAAGCCAAAGCATAGCATAACGGGAGCGGAGCGGGCTTCAGTCAAGGATAACCTAATAACCGACAAATGCAGGGGATAATTCTCCACGGACTCGAATGACGAGTGAACTAGCATCGGCCAATTTGAACCAATTTGACCAAAAGTTCGCCTTAATTTTGTTTTCACACGACTCCCATCGCAACGCTACGCTGTCCGTTTCTACCTCGGTCTTCTTTCCTGCTGCGAGATAGACATCACACACATCACAGGCATCCGTTTCGCTTCCTAGCTTCGCGCTGCGATGTTCGACGCTCCTCTGGGAACATACGCTTTCAACGCGCACCGACTTCTATACGTAACTTGACCTTCATGTTTGCCACACTAAATTCACGCCAGTTCATCCACATATTTATACCTATACATACTTATATATAATATATATATATAAAATATCAGACAGACATTTTTATCCAACATATCATATATACTGGAACTCACTTTTCGCTGTTCTTTGTAAGAAGTTTCGAGTATTGATCTAACCAAGAGAATATTTTTTCTTGTTACATTAATATAGTAAAATAATTAACGTTACAAATACTATGGCTTGGTTCAAAAAGTGTCAATGTCATTTTTTTTGTACGAAAATAAGATTTGTATTGTACAGGTACTTTAAACTAATATACTTTTTAATGCATTTCGGGATAGTAGAAAGAATTTGTGCCACATCATTTTAGGTACATTGTGTGATTGTATATGTATATATGTATGTAACAGTTGTTATACGTAGGCTTTCAAGTTCATTTTATAAGTAAAATTAAAACATACGTGTGTAGAATTGTTAGTTACGCGGACTGCTAATTTATTATTAAAAACAAAAATAAAATTCGTAATAATATAATTTCAAAATAGAATACGCAATTATTGAAATTTTTCATTATCAGGACTTCAATTTAAAAGTATCTCGAAATTTGACTTACAAATAATGTATGTTTACAATTATTATTTGTGAACACAAATTTGTATAATAAAATGTAAAATACTAAAATATTATTTTCAAAAGCAAATTCTATAAATAGTTGGTATTAATAAATATAATGACTGATAGTACGAGAAGTTAGATTTTTAGCTTTTTTAATTCAATTCTTCTTATTCTTGCATTGTCTTAAAACCAATATTAATTAAAACCAATTTTCAAACCGCGTTTGTAGTACTAGCTAATGAATTTATAATTTTGAAAAATATTATAATAAATAATGTTAATTATTATTTTATGCTAAATGGCATGAATTTTTGTTTCTAAATTTTAACAAAACAATTTTGAATTTTTGAAAAATTTATTATATATTTTTTACAAGGTTTTTAAGTAAGCGTTGATGTTGAAAATATTAAATATATATCAAAAACATTACTAATTTGCTTAATTCCGCTTATACAAAATTGAATAATGACATGGCACACTTGTTTTAGCAAATTGTTTATTATACACTGTTATAAAAAGTACGATTTGCTGCCATAAATTTACATGTAATTTTACATAATTTAAATTTTAAATTAAATATTATTTAATTTAATTATTCTATTTAATATTACTGATAAAATAAATAACAATTTAAAGAAAATTAAAAAAAATATATATTTTTACGCAAGTTTTAAAATTTAATGAAAATTAAAAATTTTATGTAACTTTACATATTTTCTAACAATGTAAGTATATATATATATATATATATATATATATATATATATATATATATATATATATATATATATAGATGTTTGTCAAAAATTTCTGTTTGGATTTTAAGTAATACTTATTTTGATTTCTTTGATTTGAAGTAGCTAAAATAATAGTAAGAATAAAATCGATAGCAAACTAATTCTTTCAAATGTAAACGTATTTTTGACGAGTTCGGAATAATTTCGATCGTAAAATCTGGCGAAGCAATTGGCGTGAATAGTGGTGAAAATGTTGTGGGTGCGAGCAATAGAGTAAAATACGTTTTCACCCTAAAAAAAGATGCACATCGTACATCGGGGCATACCTAGAGTATACGTAATTCTTTCCCTATAATCGCATTACCTTACACAACCCTCATCTCGCTTAATAGAACGAAAAAACTATCGGTCCAATGGTAATAATTTCGCTAGCACAACAATGTCCCAAATCACCACGGACCGTTCTACCGTCCTAGTAATGTCGTTTTGTTAGTACAACATCTGGTGACCACGCACTCTACAATCTATAGTTATCCTAGATAAGATTTTTTTTTTTATCTTTTTAAAGAAATCTTTATTTATATTGCTTTTCGCAAAAATTCTATTTGTTATTAAATAAAATCCGAAGATAAATACTTTCAGTTCTATTTACTTTTTGAACGAACAAACTTTATATATAATAATATCGAATAGTTATAAACAATATAATAAATAAAATAATAATTTCACAAATTACAAAATCTTATTAATTACAGTATTACTAAATATGTATTTTGGAAGCTAAGCTTCTATCATCAGTAGCAAATTTACGAAGAAGTCTAAAAACACTTTTATCATATTGTTTCGGATTTTAGATTTTTTTCATAAATTTAATAAATTTTCAGTAATATCAAAAATGTATTATAAACTATTGAATTTTTGTTTGTTTGTAGATTTTACATCTAAATTTTTTGTTTAATATAATCTACAATATTTAGTTTTGAGTTAGATTTCCTATGTATAAATTTAATTTTGACTGCAAAATAGTCTACGCAAATATCTGTACTATCATAGTAAATAATTTTATTTACTGTATTTATATATTACATTGTATTTATTTTCATTTTTATTAAAAATAACGTATGGTCATAATAAATAGTATAAAACCTTGTAAAATAGTTGCTATCTTATATGCTTTATAAAATCTTCAGAACAAAACACGAAATTACAGAATTTGTTATTTGACGATATGTTTTATTTAATAAAACGTTTTATGAATACTAGAATTGATCTTGTAAATTTAATTATTATAAAAAATTAAATAGACCAACAAATAATAAATAAATAACAAATGTTGGTAAACAGATTGTGTCATTTGTAAAAATTACAAAATAAATATCGTAAATTTATAAAATAAAACAATAGTATACTTATAAAACTAATAATTTATTAAAAATATGGAATTTTCACTTATGAAAACAAAAAATATCGCATAGTGCTGTGTTTCCAAATGTAATGCCTACGCATTTAGACATTCAAATTTAAAATATTATTTTGCAAAATCCGGGCAAAATAAATCTTACACAGAAAATAAGTTACGACTTAAAGAATTAGTAAATAGACAAAAAGCCTGAAGAAAACAATAGGAATAAGAAAACAAACATTACATTTTACTAATGAATGCTATTTTTGTTCAAGTAAAAATAATGAATACTAGTTATTCTAATATATTCATGCTAGTAATAGTGTTAGTTTAAATAGTGATGCTACTGACAAAATAACTATGAATTGGATATTTGGATGAAACTTTAACGATTCTGTATTTCCACCAAAAATGTATCAATCAATATTAATGCATTTAGATTCAGTAATCATACATTTACACACAAATTAAATATTGGTATTAGACCAGATATTGTAAATAAGTGATTTGTGTTAGGTTACACGATTGGCTGATCCGATTAAGAAGTTTATAATTTTGACATTTGAATGAACCTAACTTAACAAAATCTTTGGATTTATCCTATAGGTACTATTAAATAGTCTAAAAATTAAAATATTAGTTCAGTTACTGTTGTTTTTTCTACTACACATCACTGTCTAGAATGTCCTGAATTCATGCACATCAACTGGATAATAAAATGGCGCATAATATAAATTTGGATCGCAAATAATTTTTTTGTATTGAAAATTTAACAAGTTTATTTCATAAATTTTGCGAAAAATGAATTCAGCCATGCACAGTTAAATGGTGTTGTTGTTTTTTTATATACATTGTGTAATATAAAATGCTGGAACAGGGTAAAATAGCAATATCTCTAAATAAAATATGAAAATTCTATGTATACTTATATTAGGTAACATAATAAAACTAGGTATTACAAAACAATATTAAATAAAATCTATAGTTTGATAAAATTTAAATTGAACTACTTTACAAAACAATTCACGTATTATGTCCGATAACTTTCCATTTGCGTCATATTCCACCAAAACATTCAGTCAGTAAATTTTCAAGAATTATACTACTATAGGTACGTCATTTTTAATTCGGAATATCATTGAATAACAATTGATTTACACATCCTATTACAGACATCGAAACCTCGTTGCATTTGATTTAGCTCCGTACGTGTATCGCGTAATTTTGTTATGTTCTAGAAATTTAGCTTTATGCGGTTATTTTTACAATTGGAAAACGGAGGTCAATAGTTATCAAATTCTATTTATGTTGGCGAAGGGTAGAGGAAAACTGCTGAAAAATATATGTATGTAAATTATGTCGAAGGAAACGTCGGATATCGGTGCACCTGTGCTTCCAAGTCATAAGGGAGCTATTGAAGAAATTTCAAAGGTTCTACAAGAAAAATTTCTGTCTGATTTCACGAAAGTATATATTGAAATACAAGATGTGACAGTAAATATAATCCATCTACGTTTTGACGTTGACAAAATACAGCAACCAAATATATATATATATATATATATATATATATTAATTAATTATTTAAATTAACAAATTGAAAAGCAATACATTGTCATTTGGTTTCTAAAGCATTGTTCATACCATTTGCTTTTAGTTGTATGGATTAAAAATGTGTCAATTATTTGAAAGTGTGCATATTTTTTTTTTGAAATATAAATTTATTGATTAGTATTATAAGCTCAGTTTTTGGGTGTTTTAAATCGATTGTCTTAATCTTATGACAGCTCCATTGTTTTTAAATCAGTA
Source organism: Clivina fossor (assembly GCA_963966155.1). Classification (NCBI taxonomy): domain Eukaryota; kingdom Metazoa; phylum Arthropoda; class Insecta; order Coleoptera; family Carabidae; genus Clivina; species Clivina fossor. The sequence goes on from OZ014550.1 coordinate 77,283,321, forward strand.
TTAGTTAAAATCAATTTTGAAACTGATCTGGTAATAACGAGCCAATTTATATCTTCTTCTAGATTTATTTAATTGTTGATTAGCTATAAAATATATTATTAATTTTAGCATTCATTTTTAATATTAATATTTTAGCATATCCGATTCTTAGCAAACATTTGGTGGCAGCATTTCGAAATAAATTTACGAAACGTTAATTTATTATCTCATTAAATATATTGATAGGATATTATGTTCTAGTTCTGTAAAAATTAACGTTTTGACGAATTGAACATGCGTCTTCATCAGAAAAATAATAGAAATGACTTTATAGTAAATAAATAGAACAAGGAAACAAGTTACTAGGTTATTGATTGGTATTGATAGATTTGTGTGAGTAGCCAGGTGAAATATTGTAGGAAAGTAGCAGTATCTGCATTTTAAATTGAAATTTTTAAAATGGCATATCCATCATGACTATTCAAAGTTTAAACATATAAATATATTTTGTCTAAGTCTATAGAGGTTACCAAGTTTCCCAGAATAACTCAATTTCTGGAAATTTAGTTTGTTTTTTGATTTCTTAATTGTATATAAACCAGGAGACTTATTATTCTTAAATTTATGTTTAACAAAACAAAATAATGTAAAATAGTAACGATACAAAATTAGTAGGTAAGTACACTCTAATAGAATGAAGGAAAGATTTGAAAAAGCTCGATTTAAGAGAGAAACACTGATTTTGTTAGTTGATATAGAAATTTGTCGAAATATTACAAGATTCAATTTACACGATTTGTTAACAATGACTCTAACTACAAATAACAACATAATCATTTTAGAATCAATTGAAAAAACTATGGCCCGTATTCTCACCTCATTTATGAAAGTGATTTTTACCAAAAGCACTTTTGACGTTTACTTAAAATTATTTATTAAGCACTTTATAATAGTTTATTTAAATTTTATAATACCAAATATAATAAAAATGATCAAAAATAGAAAAACTATATATATTTGATGAAAAACAGAAGTAAAAAGTTATTTTGAAATTAATTATAAAAGCATTTTTTTTACGAAAAAGTGAGGTGATTTTTGCATTAACTTGTTAAATATGTTTTATTTTTTTTCATCAAAAATTGCCCTGTAAAAATAGTAATTTATGCAACAAGTTACTAAGGTACTTTTTTAATATTTTTTACTTTATTTTAATTCTTACCATAAATAAATATTATGCGCATGAACAATAATGAAATAAAGTAGCTTCTTTTGACAACCATAAAAAAATATTTTATTTATTTTATTGATAGATAGTATAGTTTTTAATTCAATTTGTATATACAGACCAAAGATAAAAATTTTACATAAGAAAAGAATAATACGGAATATCAACATTAATCATCTTAATTTTGCCATATTTAAATATTTTAGAGAAATATTGTTTCAATACTTCAATAGTTATATATATTTTAAATTTTTCTTTGTGAAACAACATAGTAAATTTACTTTGAAAGGAGCTACTTTATAATTTACTTTAGTGTTTGTAAAAGCGGGCCATAGTCAGTCAAATTGGGAATTTAAATAGTTATTCAAGTTTTAATTTTAGCTACGTCACCTATCACTAAAGTAATGTAAAATGAACGATACATACAATAAAAAATTAAACTAGCAGTAATTGATAACATGTTTTGAATTTTACTCTGTTATGCTTGGCATATATAATATTATATGTACATTATAATGTATAATTTTTAAATTATTGTTTAAATACAAAATAAAATTTGTATTATTATATATGTATAATGAAAATTAGAATATATTAAGATTTTTTGTTAGTTAAAGATGTAGCAAATCTTGTGTATTTTCAAACAATTTAGCTACGAGAACAAAATACTAAGATTAGTTCGAGGTTGAAGTGTAATTGCAATTTTGTCGGTGAAGCAATGAAGCAGTGCAGAGATTGAAGTAAAGTTGATTTAATGTAATTTTCCTTTTACCGTTTAAACTCATTATTCGTGGCAGTCGGTATCTTTTAGTTCTTTGTGTGGAATCGAAGTCGTCCGATGCGAAAAATTCTAGCTCGGTGTCGTCCCTGCTGATTGTCATAGTGCTGATGCTGGCTGTTCCCTGTCCGGCACTAGACATTGAGTTAAGTAAAGCCAGCTCATTCGGAGCGGTTTTACGAGCGGAGTTCGGGCCATAAGTGCGGCTGCCTGAGATGTGACCGGAGCGCCGGTGACCACTACGTGCGCTGACGTGTCACGCTAATGACCGGCCGAAAGGCCGATGCTTCCTCTGGGAGATATGCGTGAGACAAGATTCGACACTTTGCTATCGCGACACACTTTCCTATTTTTCTTCTTCTTGTTCGCATTCGCTTGTCTTTACCAGGACCAAAGTACGAGATGTTGGGGGTTACTTCGAACCGAGTACTTACGGCCGCTCGTACTTCACTTACGATGGAATACCTTTCTGACCAATATCATCAACTCACTTTGTCATTTTCTTTTCTTTTTACCTTCGGAACTTAGGTGGTTCACATTGAACGAATCGTACTGATTTGGCGAAATGTACAGTTCGAGTTCTAATCGAAAATAAGCTATTTCTACTATTAGATTTTTTATTGTTCTGGCGTATTTGTACAATATACGTACGTAGGCATATTATTAAAAATTCTATAGGGATTGTTTACTTTAAAAATGGTTTAAATCCACTTATTTTCTGGTTTCAAAACAGTATACTTCTTTGGGCAAAAGTATATATTTTTTTCTTAATCATTTATAAAACAAATACCACACCAACCATGTTATTTGTTTTTTCGGAAAATTAAAAAAAAATAAATAAAGTAACGGTTCAAATAAACCAGCAAAAGAATTTCATTTATTTACTTTGTACTATTTGAAAATTATGAAATCCATAATTATTATTTAGTTTATTATTTAATTATTTATTATTTAATTATTATTTACTTATATTGTTTTTATAGAAACAATTTACGTTTCTCTAATCTTTTAATTTTTATATTACTTTTTGGTCTAATACAATATACATTCTAGACAATTTACTATGATGTAACAGACTTTTAAATCTTAGACAGTAACTACGAATCTAGTTATATTTATGTCAATAAATTTATGTAGACATTATTATATAAATTTTGAGTAAATCTTAAAAAAAATTAACAAACTTATATTTTATAATTTAAATTTAAAGAATTGCGGTCATTATAATACGAAAACAGAGCTATTACAATCATTGTGCATTTAATTTTCAGAAGTTAAGTCATTCAGTAACTTGAAATTATTATTATAATAAGTTGTAATATGTATTTTTAGTATAAATTTTTAATTAACAATAAAAAATATTATATAATTTATAAAGACTGACTTATTATGTACGATATATATATATATATATATATATATATAATTATATATATATATATATATATATAATTATATATATATATATATATATATATATAATTATATATATATAAATATATATATATATATATATATATATATATTATATATATATATATATATGTATATATAATTATATATAGAAATATATATATATATATATATATATATATATATATATATATATATAGACACAGACTACAAAAATATTTTATTATATAATATTAAATTGTTTAAAAAAACATTTTACTGTTAGGTATATGCGTAAAAATTAAGAATTATATTCTCGTATGTGAATTTTTACTGATGAATTTCTGAATAACAAAAAGGTTCTACTTTCAAGAGGGATTATCAATAATCTTGCAAAGCTAAAAGTTTATATACAGACATAATAAAGTAAAAACATATTTCCAAGTTTAATTAAATTTTATAATTAAGAGGAAATAAAATTACAAGATTCTTTTATGACCACGTGCTATAAATAGTTAATTAAAATTTCAAACAACTTAGCACAAACACATAGAAACTAGGACTTATGAAAACTAGGAAAAATGTCGAAAATAGTCTGTAATATATCAAGTATATACGCAAGGCAAGACAGTAGAGCAGAGTATTTATTTATATTAAATGTTATGGCAAGGTGGAAATATAATTTTATATAGGAAGCGAGCTGGGATAGGGGAATTGAAAACGTAGTGCGTGCAACGTTATCGAGGTGTCGCGTCGGTAGTGAAGCTTTAGCAAGTGTTTCCTGGCCGATTCGATGCCGGTGTTTTTGGGTGAGTAAGGGTTTGGCCCTCGGCTCGGTCCGGCATTCCCCGAGGATATATAAAAGTGAAAAGTGGAAGATTCAGGGGGGCCAGCTATCGCCAACAAAAGATGATGATTAGGCGTATCCCGCGAAATGAAATGTCCACACCGACGGACTGCGACGGCTAAAAACGATCAAATCTACGACTAGAAATACCCATACCATACCCAGCAGCTAAGCTATATCCATTGCAAGACGGCGGCGACGCTCAAATTAAACTTCGTCTGCTTTGGGAACCGATGAAAAGACGGAAAAATCATCTACAATCTTTCTGTATTGCTATTCCTTATTTGTTTTCAGTTTCCTTTCTCTAATGGATTCTATTTTGTAAAACAATGTTTATATAATACAATATTAATGGTAATATTGTTGCTTATAAGCTTATTGAGAATATTAAACTAATTTAGTAGCAAAGATTCAAAATAAATTTAATAAGCTTTTCTATTTGTTTATTTTATTTATATTAAAATACGTTCATAATTTTTTTTTTACAAGAGTAAGCATAAATCATTAGCTGGATTTCGTAGTAAAATCGAAATCTTGCTCGTAATAGAAATCGAACAAAAAACACAATATTTAAACAATGCGAATATAGTAATCTTCAAGCTTTCACGGCCGGTATCCATTCAATTTAGAGAATTTTCTGGGCTGGTATGCCGTGGTTGATCTATCCTCGTGCTTGATGCACGAGGATAGATCGACTACGTCATACCAGCCCAGAAAATTCTATAAATTCAATGCAAATACAATTGGTTTTGATGAATGATGATATCTACATTAAAAATTCAAACAATAGCATTTTTCTTGGTGCTAATTAAAACTTCTCGTTTACACTGTATCACTCCAAACGGTTTCCACCGAAATAGGCTTGAATTTTTAATTGTTTGCTAGTATTCAGAATTTTATTGTTCGATCTATTATATTTTTCTATGGAATTCAGGTACATATTGTTCTTCTTTATTATGTTTTTATTAATATTTATTATTATATATTTTTAAATATACCGGGTGTAGAAATGAAATGTGAACCATAGGGATTTCAATGTTATTTTTTAAATACGGCTGTATCTCTTTCCCTATTGACTTTAGAGCAAATATTTAAATACAAAACTTGTTCAAAATGTGAAAATGCATGGTATAAAGTTATTTTTTTTACATAAATATTAATATTTTCCGATATACAGGGTTAACCACTAAAAAATGAGCTATAACATTGGGAAACGGGAATGGTATCGAAAAATGCGGAATAATGAGTTCTATAATTCGGTGAAAAAATCATTGTTCTACGATACTTCGTTTAGGAGAAAAAAATTAAAAACTGTAAATTGCAATTTTTTCTAGAATTTTTTAAGTAATATAGATATTATACATCCATGTGTAATGTTTAATTCAGTTGTTGTAAGTCTCTGATAAGTGACAGATATCAATCTAATAGTAATAAAAAAAGCACATCGCATTTCTATATCGTAGGCCCGATTGCACAAAGCATTGTTAACTTAATCAATTAGTTAACTAAGCAACTGTCAACTATCTTCGAACTGCTTCATTGGTTGGCCAGTTGACAAGTTAACGAATTGGATAACTTACAAAGCATTAAACAATATTTTGTATAACTGGGCCTTACCGACAAATTTGTATTGGTCAATAAATACAATAGCTTTTTGTCACTATTATTTTCTATCTTGAATCAACCAAGTACTAAATTTTACTAAAATTTTAAAAAATATATGAAATATTAGCATATTACGTATATTTTTGTCAAATGCAGTTTTGTTTTATTACTTTGTTCAAGTTTAGTTGGGGTATGAAAAAAGTAGGGGTTAATAATTTTATTGCTTCTGAAATATATCTTTCCATTCTAGTGTATTATGTATTCCACTGCATTTGAGAATGAAGAAATAAAGTAAATAAAACAATGTTTACGAGTTGCGTACATATAAAATGTAACCGCAGGTACGCGATGCGTACACGTATGTTCGTACACGAGTTTGATGACATAGGAAAGGAAAGAAAACAAAACAAAGCAAAGCAAAGCAAAGCAGTAACCATTTCACTGGTCTAGCATAACTTTCTCATCACCTATACAGGGCACGTTATGATGCTTCCTCAGGAAATCCAGGCCCAATATGACATCATCTTCCACGTCGGCTACGTACACAGAATAAACAATGTTCTTACTCCTGTTCGCCTTTGCCTTCTCGCTTTACTCGCTTACCAGTTCGCCTGCCTGCCTGCCTGCCTTCCTCCTCACTAACAACTTGACGACTACGTCGCGTCGCTTTGTTTTGTTCAATGATCGGACTAGACTGGCTGCACTGCAGGGCTTGCACACTACGATTCCCTTCATCCTAGACTTACTACATCATTCTCAATCATCAGCATTGGCTATTTTGCCCTTTTATCATTTATTATTCCATTTATATTCGCATTCGATTTCATTACAAAAATAAAATAAAATATACCTACTACGTATTTGCTTAACTTTTCTCTTGAATATAATTTTGAAATGTTTTATTGTTTAACAAGGATTATAGAATATACATATGAAATTCTAAAATAGAATTTTATTAAATATATTTACTGTTTTATTTCATTCTGTTACATATACTGTTACAGTTACTTGCTTTATTTATTTCTAAAACTATATCTTTACTATTAGTATTCTGTTATTTCTCTAAAAGAAACATGTGATTATATGTTTGGAATTTTGAATCTTGTAGTTCTATTCGTAATTTTACTTGCATTATATTCTGATTTTACATACTAAGAACTTCATTTTTTTAGAAAAAAATTTAATCGAAAAAACAATTAAATTTTATCACTAACTTTATGTTATTATAAAACAAGTATGAGTGTTTAAATGTAAACGGCTTTACTTAAAATAAATGAAAGATCTTTAAAGAAGAATAAAAGAAGTTATTTAAATATTTACCGCAAATGTTTTGTTTAAGAAATATTCATTTCTAAATATACGATTATAATACATTGGGGACGGATAGAATTTACAGTAAAATTATTTTGAATATTACTTAAAATTCTTCAATACTAGTATTTTAAATATTTTTTCAATACGTATTTAGTATTTATATTTACAGTGTAAAATATTGCCATTTATTGAAAATACACCAAAGTATAAATATCTATAGACTGAGCCACAGCGCGGTAGCCGAGCGTGCTTAAGCGCTAGGTACCTATTACCGAAAATAATACTGAGATCGATGGATCGATCCCCCTAGCCGACGTTTCTGTTCGTCGTAAAATTTAAAAAAATGCCACCTGAACAGGTATTAACGGGTATTAAGTAAACAAATCGAACACATCAGTTTGATCAACTGCTTATCTTAAAATATCCAGTAGTGTTTAGATCGGTTTAGATTACTGGCGAAATTTGTCGCTGCTCTATATGAACGCACGAATTGCCGTTTCGGAAAAGTGTCTAAATGAATGATCACGGAGTAAGTTGCGGTCAAGGTTTTCCTAGGGCTGTCGTACCAAATATGATGATTGATAGATATCTATATTTCAAACTTCTTTTGAATATATATGAAAAAATTATAAAATATCGTATTTAAAAAGTATACATATTTATTATTTACTTAATTTAAAATACAATGACACTTTGATTGATCATTTTCGAAGGGACTGAAATTTTGAATGAAAATTGCATATATACAATAAAAATGGGATTTTTTTTTACATTTTTAAAAATAAAACTTTATGTAAATTATTTGAATATTAAATAAAATTATTAAACTTATTATTTAAAAAATAAATGTTTACAAATATTAGTATTTTACTGCAATTGTAATAAAAATAGTAAGACATAGTTGCATTTAGTATTTACTAAATACTAACAAGCACTTATATATTATTATTTTAAATACTATTTAGTACTGTAAGCAGTGTTGGGATTCATCTAGATAAAAAATAGTTTTCTTTTATCTTATTTAGATATATTTAAAATTTTATGTCTATTGTCTAATCAAGAGTAATTTTCTTATAATATTTTGTAAAACAATCTAGATAACATTTTCGCAAAAAGTAATTTAAATTAGAATAGAGTAAAACTCAAATAATATAATATTGAAATCAAAAATTGTCATAAAATTTAATATTTATACGCAACAATTATTATGTGATAATTTAATGTATGTACCTGGAATTTAATGAAATTGTATGAACATTAAAAACTGCTATTATACCTTATTTCAACTAAAAGGTCAGTAGGTTCGCACAGCGAGTGGAGATTAAGTGTTAAAATCCGTTTCACATAGCTTAAAAGAATAAAAACGTAAATATGGACAATAATTCATCTATTCGTGTTCTCCATAATGTAGATATGATATTCGTTAACAAGGGATGAGTATCTGAGCGACGGACTTGTTTAAAATCGTCTTGTAAAATTTCCACCTTCTTAGGTTTGAGCCAATAGTGTAAGGGTAAGGCATCTTTAGCTTGTGCGCAACTATCTTACTGACTTTATGCTTCAAATGTATTATTTTAATATTTTCAAAATATGTTTTTATTTAGCACGAAAATCGAAACTTACGTTTAAAAAATATCAATAATTATTTTTTTATATAATAAAATAAAGCAAATTTTTATGTTTTTTTTTCGTTATTTCTAATAATGTGTGTGCATATAAATATTTGAAAATTAATTATATTTTTTAACTAACGCATATTATCTATTATCTAAAAAAGCTTTTATTTTGATATCTATTATCTTATCTAGATTAAAAAATACTGCATCTTTATACTTATCTACAAATTTTTTTCTTTATCTGTCTCAAGACTGACTAACTAAATTTGAATGAGAAAAAGTATTTAAAGTAATGCTATAATAATTGTAATTTAAATACTTTTTTTAAAAGTAAGTAGTATTTATATACTTTTATTAAGTACTGGTTCCGGCCCTGTAACAGATAAACAATTTTTTTATAAATCTATAATAATTTATTTCATTGGAACAAATTATGTTTATAAATAATTTATTTTGATTCTGAAATCAATCTCTCTAATTGACAAATGTTTGTATATTTGTATGTATCTGCTGCATCTCCTCCTAAGCCCCTGAACCGATTTTGATGGAAGTCGTGTCATTTAAATTGGTTCATTCCCTATTTGAGAATAGGCAAGTTTCATCTTTCTACGATTTCATCTGGGTTCTCAAAAATTTGAAAAACTATGTTTATAATGCAAATGTCAAAAATGAACTTAGATAGCTATGAAAAAAATGAATGAAATAAATAAATAAACAGCTGTCACAATATATTGCAAGTACATTTTTTTACATATATCAGTGCATTTACTTACATTTTTTTCATTAAAATAAAAGTAAAAAGTACATTTCATTGATATTGTTGTATTATAAAAATTTTGTATCGTGCCCAAACGAGCAAAATCTAATATAAACGGCAATAAAAAGGCCAAGAGAATGAAGATGGAATATTCGAATCTTTCGTCGGATAAAAAAGAAGAGCTTAAATCAAAATTTTTTAATATATTATTATTATATTTAGGCAATAATTTCTATGGGGCGCGCGCGTGCGCGCGCTCTTTATTTTTTTATATTTATATACTGTGTCTTTGTGTTGTGTTTGTTACTATTTTCGACTTTAAACGTGACCCTTTAAGGGTCACGGGTTTCCTAGTTTAGTTTCTAATTTGTATATGTAAAATAAGCATGACTGATGTTGCCGAGCAACTGTATAAACATATACAGTTACTAAGTAACATCAGTTACGCTAGCTAACGAAAATCTTCCAGAATAACATCCAATGTCTTTGTATATACAATTACCGCAATGATATATATTCCATGCGATTTTCTAATAACTTAAAACAGATTCAGCTTTTTTAAATGCATTTTTCCAACTTTTCTAATAAAATTATTGACATTCTATATTACATTATTATTTTATTTTAATATAAAAAATTATGTTTCTGCAATATCTAAATTTGAATACCTTTATTTTACTATTAAAAAATAAATTATTTAAAAGGTATTTTAAAGTTAAAATTAAGTATTCGCTAATATGAATAAAATTAGGTGGTCAGTTAGATGTCCTAGAACGAACGTATTTTTTTGTTATAGCATTTATTTAAATATTTAGGGGTAATTGTTTTCATACTCACAACCCATAGTAAAATCTAACATAATTACTTAAATAAGAAAAATATAATATGAAATCAAAATTAATCTGGTTAAATTTTATATACTTTTGTAACATAACAAGCGGTTTGCATATATTTATTAACTTTAAGGAGCGTGCGTAAAAGTTGTGATCAACAATTATTAATTTAATCTTTTATTAAATATAATAACATAAGAATACAAATTACGAACTATACAAAAATACACAAAAAGCGAAGTGAAATATATATTAAATTACAAATATAAACTTTAAGCGAACTAATAACTAATAAACTAATAACTAAAGCGATCTAGAGGCCTCTGGCACTCTATGCGTGACTTAACTAAAAGCGAACTTAACTTAAGCGAAGGCGAGCGTGAACTGAACTGATTCAACAGAGAGAAAAACATACTTTTTTTCTCAAAACTAAAATTGTAACTTTTCAAATATTATAACAAAAATCTAAAATACTTCAAAATATTTCAAAGAAATATCTTGAAGTGGCCAAGTGGCTTGCCGTGAACCCTAATATATAAATCTGTCACTAAGTCAATGCTAACAGATACAAAATTACTTAGTTTCAGAAATATGTATCACAATAACCACATGGCCCAGAACTGACTTGTTACACTTTGTACGATATGAATATTGGAAAAGTATAATAGTTACTTATGTAACAAGTGTGTAAAGATGAGTATTATGACATGAGTTCGTAAATTTTGAGTCCTGTGTAGCAAGACAAGAAAACACCCGAACGAATGTCATAAAACCCAATTTACAAACAAATATTTTTATAAAAGTATGCTAATATGTTGAATTTCCTAAACAATTGTAATTTACAATAATATAAAAATACTGTTTATGATTATTAATCATTTTTTATTAATAGTTAAAATTTTATTATTTTAATTTGTTTACGAAAAATATCAACAAATACCAAACCGCAAAAACATGAACTGTCATACAGTATTTACAGGTTAGAGTGAAATTGACAATGGCGGTTGTCACATAATTATTTAATTTTAATACAATTTTTATTACTAAATTATCTGCACTTAAAAATAATATAGAATTATTATTATTCTTACTCTAATAGATCTCTTCTTCAAAGAGAAAAATGTTAACACAGTTAATAATATTATATTAATAATAATAATAAACAATACATTTTTAATAATATCTATGTTATAACGAAATAAAATTATAAACAATCTTCTCCTAATCATAGTTAAAACAGAATCTTATAGATGATAACGATGATTGCGGCTCTAATAAAAAAGACAAGACTTTTATGCGCGCATAGTATTCCTCCGCGTTTGTTATTATAGCATCGGATTTTATTGATAATAATGTTTGTTATGGCATTAGTTTGTTCTAGAGCTTTTTGTTGTAGTAGCATTGTACTTAAATTTGAACACCGATAGTAAAAGCAAATATTTCATAACATGTTTGTTCTTGTATGTTGCAGTATCTTGGAGTTACGAAAAGAGAAAAGTCGTGATGCAGCCCGTTCCCGTCGAGGCAAGGAAAACTTCGAATTTTACGAACTGGCGAAAATGCTGCCTCTGCCAGCAGCAATCACATCTCAGCTAGATAAGGCGAGCATTATACGCTTGACAATCTCGTACCTGAAACTTAGGGATTTTTCCGGACATGGTGATCCTCCATGGAGTCGGGATGGACCACCTCCCAATAAAAGTGTTAAAGGTAACCCGAACTTTTTTTATTATTATTGTAAGAAGCTCTCTTTACAGTTGTGATATCACAACATACACTGTTAGAAAAAGTATACGGTTTACTGCGATAAATTTACATAGAATCTTACATAATTTAAGTTTTAAATTAAAAATTACTTTGTTTAATTATTGCATTTAATATTACTGATAAAATAAATGACGATTTAAAAAAAAAATTAAGAAAATTGTATTTTTATGCAAGTTTTAAATTTTAATAAAAATCGAAAACGTCAATAAATTACGTACTATTTTATGTAACTTTATATTTTTTCTAACTTTACTTACATGATCGTCAAAATAATACTCATAAAATTCAATAGTATTTTATATTTGGTATTTGGTATTGTATTCTCTTTAAATATGTAAAGCGTAGATAACAGAATTATTCAATAAAAGTAACCGAATCTTTCTGTGAAAGTTTGCGTCATGAAACGTAATAACTTACCTGCTAAAATAGCGAAAATGTTAACTTTATTCGTCAATTTTTACTAGGTTTTATTTATTTTTCGCATATGATTTGCATTGTAATTAAAAAAGAATAAAAATAGGCAATTATTAAACTTAGGTTCGGTTTTATAAATAAAAATGTATTAATCATTTTAGCAATTGATAAAATAAATTTAAAGTTCTTTTAAATTGTATTTGGGTTTTATAAAATAAATCTTCTATTAGTTATCTAAGTGACAATTTATTTTTTGCATTTAAAATTTTTGAAAATACTGCTATCTAAATGTTTAGCTAATTTCATTCTATATTTCGATTTTTGATATTTGACAATTTAAAATTGTTGAAATGTTAGCATGTTCGAGAAAACTTTTATAATATTTTCAAAAACGCAAGAAAATAAATAAAATAAAAAAAATAAAGAAAAATCTGGGTCAATATTCTCCAAAGAATTACTGCAGTACAACAAATGGCCCTTGAAACAAGAAAACAATTAAAATTATTTTATGGAGACAATAAATTTCGAGATAAAAGATAAAGCAAAAGAAAAAGTAAAGACGTTCTAGTTTATACTTAACTATTTCGTAAAATTATTTTTCTAAGTTAAAATTAACGAAACAAAATGTAGTGACAGATAAATTGTCATTTTCTATTTCTTGTAATACATTTAAATCGCGTTGTTTAAACAATTTAAACAGATTTTTATATTTATTTTTACTATATAACTCAAAAGGATGAATTCTTTTTCTAAAAAATCGCGGTAATTTCTAACGAGTGTATTTAACTTAAACTTTATTATAATACTATATTTTAAAAATTATGTAACAAATTTGATAAATCTGAATTTTTATCTCATTTTATTTTCATTACATATATACCTTTGTCATTAAATATTAAATAAGGTAGAAATCTCAGTAACCACAATGCTTTATGAAACTCACATCTTCATTTAAATAAATTTACTAGACAACCAAATACCGGAAATATTACTATAACGTTACCATAACCCCAAAAAATGAGAATGAAAAATAAACTGCATATTTGAATTAAGTTTTAAGTATAACTGGACGTTTCTGTTGATACCGAATGCATATTATAAGAATAGTTATTATTTTTCATCGCAAGAAATTCTTCAGTTAAACTAAGTGGAGATCTAATTGTAAGTGGCCAAAATATTTTATAAAACACAAATTTTCTCTTAAATAAATTTTAAAATTTATAAGAATTTGACTCGGTTTCATAAAAGATAAATAAATTTACCGCACAAGTAATTCATATTTTTCCACTTAATAACCTTAAAAACAAATATTATTGTAACAATTTACTATCAGTTTATTATTAATAATAATAATAACTATATTTTAATATTATTATATTAAATTTATTTCTTCTTGTTAATACGAAAATCTATAGAGTAAATATGTTTACTTCTTAAGTAAATTGAACTAGCTTTTATGAAACTGGACCTAAATCTTGTATTTATATTATGTATAACATAAAAAATCATACATTAAGCATATAAATATTTTGAAAAACGAAGCTAATAGTGACGATAAATTAACCATTCTACATTATTTACCGCGATAATTTACCGGACCAACATCATTACGTAACTAGATTTACTTTAAAAGTTTAAAAAATTATATTAATGAAATGAATTACAAATTTAATTTTCTTTGGATATCAGAACTATAAAATTTGTTATAAAATCTATTCAGTGTACGTATATGAAAAATATTGTATTATAACTGTACTGAAATGTAAATATTTCTGACAGGTAAGATTTGAATTAAAATTTTAAATATACGGTTAACTTCATAATTGAAAAATTATACTCATATATGACTATATGGTGTAAGTTTGATCTTATTTGGCTATCTTTAATTACTAATTTGTAAATTTTTTAATCTAGTAACTTGTTTCTATGTTTTTCTTTTTTATTGTTTGAAATAAATGCAGAACTTAATACTAGAGCTTTCTTTTGTTTTATTCTTATTTGTTTAATATTAATAGGTTTGCGTTTTAAATTACACTACATTAACTACAATTCTTTTGGCAAATACAAAGATATTTTTTCCTGATCGCTTATAAATTTTTTGAAAACAAAAGAATTTCTCTTTTGTAATGATCTTGTAATGCAAAACAATCTTTATGTATTGAAGTCAATTTTGAATAAATGTTCTTTTGTAATAAATACAACGACGACGATATGATAACACACAAATTTAAAAGACAACTAATTTTTACAATTATTTATTAATTTCTGTAAATATAGACCATTTAAAATTCGAATAATTTTCTACAATTAATTCATATAATGTTTTTATTTATTATTTAAAAGTTATTTCATTTTAAAAAGTTCTAGTGACTTTTGGGCCATCCTGTAGAAATAATTTTTAATTTAAATTTAAATTCAGAAAATATATTTCTATTTTTATTTGAATATATTTACATTTATTAATTTATTATATTATAGAGGTATAATAAGATTTTCTTTTTAAATATAATATTAGTTTTATGTCACTAGCAAAAACTTCAATGTTAATATAATTTTATTCCTAATACGGGTGTATTCAATAAAAGTTTGATTTTTTTTCAATTTTTAATTTAACTAATTTTAAATTTTGACATTGACTTATGATTTAGAGACTCCACCTCCGTGTTTTGTCTCAGGCGCCAAAATTATTGAGCACGGCTCTGAGTACATGTGTCTGAAACAATATTGCAATATGAGATAATTCAACTATTATACCTCGTCTATGTACATAATCAAACAAGATTTTATTGGTAGTAAATTAAATTTGGCCAAAATTATGTATATATGCATACCATCACACTTGTATTATCCTTTATTGAGGGCGCAATTAGATTATAATATTTGAATATTTTAATATTAAATTGAAACAGTACACTACTACTAAGCCAATTTCCTTAATTGTTTTAGCTTTTGAGTGAAAATATTTTAATATCGTGATATATTTTATTAGCAATTTTTTTCTAAAATTTTGATACATTTTTTATAGCATTGCTTTTGTTATAAACAAAATTTATATATAGGTATATGTAAGTTAACAATCACTTCTATTACCAAATATTATAATAAATGAAAATCATTTTTAAATTAAAATAAAACGTCTTTAGGTTTAAGTTCTGTATTAATATTTATTAATAATCAAGTACTCTACGAACTCAATGTCCGTCTTCATCAGGAAGAAGACGGACGTTAAATTCGTCGAAACGTCGATTATTAATAAATATTAATACAGAACTTAAACCTAAAGCCGTTTTTCTTATATAATGAGTTCTGAAAGATTTTTTACCATGTTAATTTTTAAATTTTTATTGCAAATATAAACCTAAGCAGAAAATAACTTCAATTGAAGATGCTGTTGGTACTCGATGAAACATTTTTGTATAAACAAATAAAAAATAATAAAAACGCTTGGTTTTAAGTTTCACAATTTTATTAAAAACTCTTTATTGGCCAAGTTCGGCTGTTGAGCCATCATCAGATGGAATGTATTCCTTCGTTTTTCGTATATTTTAATCAATCTATTATTGTTATCAGCTCCAATGTGATTACATTAAACGGCGTGCACTATATTGGTTTTAAAACGATAGACCAAATCATTAAACTACAACACACAAAAATCGAACTCGAGTTTAAGAATTCATAATTTTTACTAAAAAAACAATTTAATTAAACTATTAAATACTTATATATTTTTTGAGTTAATATTATTTAAATAGATAAAGTGGAATTGCTGTATAAAAATGAGAATAAATCAAGCAAATATAGTTGTGCATTGTAGCGTGGAATTTGGCATGATCCACCAGCTAGCAAATTAGCCCATGTCAGATACAGTAACAGGAACGACTCTCCCTTAAAAAGCCTGTAGAAATGTGACTGTCGTTTTATGTCACCATTCTGACATAAATTTATTGCTATTGTCTATTGCAAACTTGCATTTTACATTTCTGTTTGTTACGCCACAGATATTTTCAGATTCCTTACTATTTATTATGTTCGCAAAAAATAACAATTTTCTATTGAAATTTTTGTTAGTACACCAGATTTAAAAAAAATGAAAATGATAAGTACAATTTACTGAATTTGAATACTTTTAAAATGAAATTTAAAAAAATATTTAAAAAAAAAACTAAATGTTCAAGAAAGAATTCAATACAATATAAAATTTCTCCGTGCGGATACGGATTTGAATTCCGCTATGGTATGAATGTTTGTAACGTTTCTATTTCAAAAACTAATTAGATAATTTATAAGAAAATATTGTTGTTGATGATAGTATTTATTAAAATTTATATAAATTTTAAACTATTTCCATCATATTGCATTTGTCACATCACTTACAGTAAAACTCATATTTCGTTGCACTTAATGGTTGCTATCGTACATGAGAAAGCTGATATCTTCATTAAAAATTTACACTCTACTGCTGCTACTGCGCATCTAACCTGGATTGATAAATTTTGCTGTACTAAATATAAATTTTTTTGTATAAATTTCGTCTTATACAATTTCAGCTGAACTTTGTAAATTATACTTTTTTTTTTTTTATAATTTTTACATAGATATAGTTTAAATAGACGATTATCATCAAAGTCATAC
This sequence comes from Clivina fossor, assembly GCA_963966155.1. Lineage (NCBI taxonomy): Eukaryota > Metazoa > Arthropoda > Insecta > Coleoptera > Carabidae > Clivina > Clivina fossor. The sequence continues at coordinate 77,300,480 of OZ014550.1, forward strand.
GAGTATGATGCGGGTCTGAAATTTATTTTGACATTTCAACTAACTTTACGAAAAATATACGTGGTATACATAAATTTACTTTATTTACACTGAAAAAAAGTTGCCATTTTACATAAAAACCATAGTAAAAAATTACATATATTTATAATTTTCTGTGAATATAATATAATTTTGTAATATTAAGTAAAATAATTAGTTTACCATATTGAATATCATTTCCTCAAATTGTGTACACCAGATTGTACAAATTTAAAGTGTAATTGTTAAGATTGCTGTGATTTTTCGTTGATTTTACGAATTTTATAGGAAATTTCTAAGATTTTAAGGACTTTACTCGAGATTTTACATGATTTTAAGAAAATCTTTACCACGATTTTAAAGTATTTTACTAAGATTTTATAATATATTAATTAATTTGTACACCAGATTGTACAAATAGTTACCTCTCGGAAGCAGGACATTAAGAAAACTGAATAAATACAATAATATGACAGTGTTTAAAATACCATTGATGTTCGTTCTAAAATAAAATTTAAACCCAAAAGATAAAAAAAACTATTATATCATTTTTACAAGTATATAGTTTATTTAAATCAAATTTTCCTAGTAGAACAATTTTGATAAGATTAGAAAATTATTTTGGATTATTTTGTATTTTGAAGAAATTGATATGTTAAAATGTCTAATATGTCATATCTAATCAATTTATCTTATTGTTCATTATTATTTTTTTAAAAGTATTGTATTTTATTATTATAATAATTTGTCAGGAAAACTTGTGAAATAACAGTTAAATTTAGTCGAATTTAAACATATAGCTCAAAGACAGAAACTTTAACTAATAAATTGTATTTGGTAGGGAGTTTTATAAAATTTTGCAAACTAAGCTAAACTAAATTTGAATGATTATCATACGTATAGCAACTGATCAGTTCAGCAGCAGCAGCAGCAGCAGCAACGGTAGTAACCGTAAAATTTGTAAACTGTACATAACATAATATATCTAATATTATATAGTCACATGCACAAGGCAGTGCAGAGCAGCGCAGAGCAGAGCGGAGCGACAGTAGCGAAGGAGACAGGATAAAGCAGGAGCAAAGGAAGAAGAGGTGGCGAGCTGGCGAGCCGAAAAATGCTCCCCTTGCGCTGTAGAACATGTAAATCTAATCACACAGCCCCGTCGCTGTATATGCTGCCGCATGCCGCAGTTAAACTAGTAAATCCAATTCCCCGTTTGCCGACGAATGATGAAATTAGGCAACGCTTATTGTAAACCAAACTCTGCAAATTTACAACCGTAATTCGGGTACTTGTGGTGCTGCGCTACCGCTGCCGCTGCCGCTGCCGCTGCCTCTACTGCTGCTGCGGATCCTTCTCTGCCCACTCACTCACTCACGCTTCTCCTCTGTTTTGTTATGTTATGTTGTGTCGAATTGTGTACGTACACTAGCTAGTACAATTTATTACTCATACTTTTTAGAATACCGGACTTCACGTTTCAGTTATACATCACATTTTTTTCCACGATTACTCAAAAACTGTACTTTATTGCTATATCTTTCGTGCGTAAAAAATATTTGTGTATAATGATATTGAAAACAAAACTAAAAACATAAAAAGCACCGAACAAATGCAATGAAAAACAATTGAAACAAATCCGCAATCTTCGTTTTAGAATAATTACAAATTTTAAATTTGTATAAGTTAATTAATTCTAATTGCAAACAATCGTAGATAAAGTATTGCATCTTTTCTCACAAAGCCGGGCTCATGCAGTTAAAATTTCAATTAAATTAAAAAACGTTTTACTTTATGCACTTGTTACATACATTACTATTTTTTTTTTCGAAAACTATTTCGGAAACAAAAGTTATATTAGCAAAACGTTCATTTCTTAAAAGTAAATTTGTTAAATAGCAAAATGTATTTTTGATACACTAAGGGCCCGGTATTTTGAATCTTGGTTAAAATTATGCGGTAGTAGGTTAAATTAAATACTTGATTAAATAACACATTTCCTTTATTTTCTATACTGGTTACATTAACAAGTTGTTACATCTATATGTTCTCTATCTATTAAATTTAACTATCAATTTAAAACGTGATTAATTTGAAGGCTTGGTTAGTAATTCATGCGCTTAACCAAAATACAAAATACCGGCCCTAAATCTGCGTCAATTTGATGGTACATTTAATTAAAAAAAAAATACTTAAAAGTGCAGTCTAATTTTGATGCATTATTTTTGTTTATTTTATTTTTTCCAGCAGTTTCGTTTATCTATTGTGATTTGAAAATGTAAAACACTAAAGGTTTCTTCTCGATAAATTTTTAACTAGTCCGGAACTATACGAAGCTTGCGTAGTATGGTACTCGTAACGTAAATTACAAGCTAAATCCACATTACGCATACCTCGAATCAGAGTTAGTATGAACCACCGGGACACCGGGCTTTTCCCGGTGAGCAGTCATCATTATGGGCCGTGACCGGCGATTATCAAAAAATTAAAACCGGTCTCTGAGTTTTACAAAAATTTAGGAACAGATTATCCCAAAAACATCGATATGTATTGAATGACGGGAGATATAATGACATTTATTGGTTAGATCTTAATAACTTTCCCAAAAAAATAGTGGTAATATTTTCGATAAAACTTTTGAATTAATGACAAATTTAATTAATAGAAAATTAAACATAAATATTAAAAAGAACAATTTAAAATCTGAGTTTTTATATTTTTCAAGAAAATGGGACACATTTATTAACATCTTAAATGATGAAAATGTATATTTTATTTATAATAAATCCGATAACGAACAAACTGAAACCGAAAAAGAAGATGAAATTAATATAACAAACTGTAGTAATACTTGTAGAATTTATTTATTGCTTATAAATTAGTATCATGCGAATGAACATTTTTAAAATTAAAGTACATTTTAAACAGATTGCAAAATTGTTTAAGTCAGGATAATTTCGAGGCTTTCATGACATGCGAGAAGGATATTTTGGAAAAATTAGGATAATGAAGACATCATTAAAAAAATTTCTAAAAAGAGTCATTTCTTAAATCGTCTTTTAACTTAGATTTAAATAAAGAATTATATTTAATTTTATGTGTATAATTTTCACAATTCATCTTTATTTTTCTGTAATGTCATTTCCGTGTTTATTTGAATAAAAAATATAAAAACATAATGAATTTGAATAATTTTGGGATGCAACTTTCCCCGGGCAACTTTCATTTGGCAGTAATTTTCTTTTCTGGGTTCTTTTTTCTGGAAAATTAATTTATATTTCTAACTTTAAATCTAATTCTACAAGTTTTATTATTACTTTGGCCCGCAGTATTATTTAGTTCGGCCGGGCCGTTTTTAATGTTATTTTTTTCACATAATTTATAGAAGTAATTTTTAATACCAGCCCAACAGGTATTTGCCCAATATGCCAAATGGCCAGTCCAGGTCTGAACATAATAATGGCTCATTTTCATGGCGGTGGCGAAAGTGTGGAACAGTGAAATCCAGTAATGTCATTGGTGGATTCGATTCCCGCTTATACTTGAGTGTGGTGTTGAAGTGTGGTGTTGAATGTTCAAATATTTTAACTTTTGCCCAGACACCCACCGGCGCGCATGCGTATTTATCGTTCAACTGTCAGTGTGCCAAGCAATTGACGTTTATAGGTTAATTATAAAATGAATTTCGATGAAAATTTAATAATTTGTGTTCAAGAAAGACAGGCTTTTTATAATTTTAAACATGTACATTACCGAAATAACATTCTGAAGGCACCATTATGGTATGATATAGTTAATGAAATGAATTCGGATTTGACATAAGCGACACCATCGACACTTCATAAACCGCAATGAAAATAGAACAGACACTTTTAAAGCCACACTTCTACACTTTCGACACCACAATGAAAACAAGGCTGTGGGATTTCAATTTATTTTTATTAATAATCGACGTTTTGACGTACTCTGCGCACATCATCATCAAGAAAAATGATGATGATGATGTACGTAGAGTACGTCAAAACATTCGATTGTTAATAAAAATTGTTAATTAAAAAGTTCTAAAAATTTTGTTTATTATGTTATTTATATATCATGTGCTCATAAAATATTTTAGGTACAAATTTAAATACAAACTACATTAAAATAAGTTAATAAGAATGGACAAACTATACTAATTGCAGACACTCGTAGAAAAAATTTCGTATGAAACTCAAGCATAAAGTGATCTTTTTTCACTTATATGATCGTTAAACTTTCCATTCGTGAAAAAAAGTATTACTTTATGCACTTATTGCTTGAATTACTACCTATATCTTAATTAGACATAAATTTATGTATTACGACAATAATAAACAAATTACAAGCTTTTTAAAATTAATTCTTATATGTACAATATTTCTTTGTATATCGTATTGCATGAAAACAATTTTATTTCTTAATATATTTTATTCCGTGTTCTTAATAGCAAATCATTTCAATAAGGAATAATTTGTTCTGGTATTCTGGTGTTTCCGAATGTATCTACCCACGAGTGTACCTACATACAATGAAACGAAAGGGTGGTAAATTTAGGGGCTGCACCATTCAATTCTAGCAAAATAATTGCAGACGAACTTCGGCACTCATATTTATTTATAAACTGTAATGAATTGTCACTGATCCAAAGACAGAAACAAGCAAGTTTGTCTTTCTTGTTTTGTTCGAAATTAAATGGAAGTGAAGTGAGTGAAAATTGAAGGGAACCCGAACCAGACAAGGTAAATCAAAAATGGGAATGAGATGATGATAATACCGAAATTACGCTGATGATGAATCATTGAGCCCAAAAATATTCCAAAATTATAGTTCGTTTATATTCTTTATCTACATATATAGTCGTAGGTACTTACTTCGTTTTTGATTACCTATTTAAGAATGTACTTGAGAGACAGCTTCTTTAAAAATGCGGTTTCATTTTAAAATATTTGCGATATTTATTTTAAATAGCAGTTTTGCTTTTGTCTTTCATCAAATGTAAATAGTTTATATAGAGTATGTCACCCAATAGGTATTACAAGAGGAACAAATAGATAAAAATTTGTATCGGATTTTAAAAAAATTTTGAAAACTGGCCCCGCATAATTTAGAACTACGATACATCAAAGCTACATCTTGATATCATATACGGTGTGTTCAAAATTTTAAAATATTTGCAAATGGATACATTTTTAATAATGTCATTTGCAACATTGGTATCTTATTTTAAACAAATTTAATATCTTTTTTATAATTTAAATAAAACAAATTAATGTACATGTGAAATATTTTAAAATAAATTTTTGCAAGCTTAATTACATACATATGTACTTAATTTTTTACAAATATAATAAATTATGTGAAAATTTATATAATTATTTTTTCTTCAAGCGTATCACAATATTAATATTACGTTACCATATTACCTATGTAGAAAAAGGTAATTATGTTACTAGTAAAATAATAACATTATTATACATTAATTAGTTACATTATGCACCACTGGTGGCAGGGGCGTAGCAACCGGGGGTGCAAGGAGTGCGATGCACACGGGCCCATGAGCGAGAGGGGCCCACGAGCCAAAGTGCCCAATGGGGCCTTATTTTCATTAATAGCATTCATTGGATTAAATACATTTATTATATAAATTAATTTATTAAAGTAAGTTAAATACATTTTTATAGATTATTTTAAGTTTACAAACACAAAAACATACAGTACAAATCAAATTTAAAGTTTAGGTTTACAAACATAGTTCATTAACTTTAACTAAACTTAACTTTTCTCGCTTTCATTGAAGCAAAAATGCTAATTATTTCACTTAAATTTAATTTACGTGCTCTTTCATTTTCATAGAGTTTCTTAAATATGTTTTAGTAAGTTTTAATTTTGAAAATGTTCTTTCGGCACTAGAAGTTGATACGGGGAATGTTAAGAACAATATAAGAGCGGTACAAAGTTTCGGAAATGCCGAACTAAGAATAGAATATTCTGTAAATATTAATTCGCCTAATACAAATACCGAATTAATATTTTGTAACTGTTTTTTAAAGGTTTTCCTAAAAGATAATATCTGTGTTTTAAAATCTGCGGTTAAATCGTCAGTATATATGAAAATCTATCTTTTAATTGTGCAATTATAATATCTAATGTAACGCTAAAAACGTTTATCCTAAAATTATCTTCTGAACTATTAAATCGAAAATCTTCACACATTCCTTGTCTATGGTTAAGCCAACATTATTAGGTACATACATATATATTGCCTGGCAAGTTGTTTCTTTAGGCATTTCCCTTTAATTTATTAATTGTGAAAATACAGATGCATTTTAACAAAAAATAATTTTAATTAATTTTGATTATCATAAAAATAAAACAACTTTTATTTGAAAATTTTTTTCGAATAAGGCACAAACAGACACAATTTAAAAAATTAAAATGACATTTAGAACTTAAAATGAGCCAAAAGAACATTAAAATTTTAAACAATACAAGGAGTAGAGAGGGGCCCCTTAATCCCAGTGGCACACCGGCCACAAAGGTCTTGCTACGCCCCTGACTGGTGGCATCATCAAACATAACTACAACATCAGGTGTATTTATCGGGGACCGGGGGACCATATTAAAAACTATTACGTTATGTTAATTGACAATTGCATTGTTTATTTTCGCTTGAATTTGAATTTGATTATTGAAAATGTTTGAAAAAGTGCAAGAAAGACCGTCTTTTTCAGAAATTCTATATTCGACCAAAGAAAGATTAATTCTCATAAATCATATAACAAATATAAATTATATATATATATATATATATATATATATATATATATATATATATATATATACTATTCTATAATTGTTAGTAAAGTTAAGGTTACTTGGTATGTATTTTTATTTATTCTTAATTTAGTTTTGTTGAAAATGCTTGCAGAAAAAATCGTTATGCCACTCGGAATAGAAAGATCTTTTTTGTGTTTTGCCTCTGTCACAAACAGGGACGGATCTAGCTTTTTGGGGGCCCAGGGCTTAAAAATACCAAGGGGCCCTGCACGTTTAAAAAAAAAATTGTTTTCTTTTTCTTTATTGGCTTTGACTCACGCCTTTGCCATTGACTATAAAAAAATTTAAAAAAATAAAAGTCAGTATTAAAGATTATAATTATTATTTATTACATTTTTATTAAATACTCGTATATGTATTAAGAAGTACACACAAGGATATTAAAGTACAATCACAATTATTTATTGCATTTTCATTAAACATATATTAAGTAGAATCTCAATGAAATTAAATACAATACAATTACAATAACAGATTATTAAAATGTTATATATTATTGTTTGTTGATTTTTAATAAATATTAGTAAATTTGTGTTTTAAATTTTTTGTGTTTCGATCTTTTCTCTTATAAGCCGTGCTTGGTATAGAATATAATAAGTATATGTCCGAGAGGTTAGGGGCCCCTTGCGGATCTGGGGCCCAGGGCTATAGCCCTATTAGTCCATATGTAGATCCGTCCCTGGTCACAAATATCTGAACGCAACACAATAACCATCGTTTTCTACTTCTCGTAACATAATATACTATTTGAAATATCTTTATCAATAATATAACTAAAACTGTTTATTTAAAAATCATAATATTATTAAAATCAGTTGCTATGATATAATAGTAATAAATATGAATATAAAATTTCATGTGTATACCATTGAAAATGTGATTTTTGAGAATAGTTATGTAAATTTTAACTTTATTTTGTAAATTTTGTTTTTTAAATACACAATACAAATATAACTAAGCTTGTAAAATTTAATTTCGAAATATTACATAAATGTATTAATTTGTTGTATTTGTTCAAATTATTAAAAAAATATTTTAAATAAGACAAAACTTTGGATACTTGACAACATAAACAAATGTTTCAAATGATATTTTTGAAAATTTTTAGAATTTATATGTAGTACATTAAGCTTCATCATTAATTTAAGTATATATTTAAAAATGTTGTACACCTTGTATTAAGCTGATATTTAGTGTAGCAAATTTTTAAATGTGGTTAGAATCCGATAAAAATTTTAGTCCATTTATCCTCTTGTAACATCTATCCGGGGACACACTGTATATATACGGGAAATTTTATTATTACTGAATTTAATTTCTTCTCCAACAGGGATGTAGGTCACGATTTTTTTTAAATAAAACTACTTTGATTTTATTTTACATGCATGTAAAATAAATTCTTTTTCAACTCAACTCAATTTCTCTTTCAACTCAATTATTTATTATTACTGTTCAGATAAAAAATATTTAGGTTCAGGTTTCTGCTTTAGGTATATCAAATAACTATTGAAGTTGAAAAAAATTCATAATTTTCTTTTGTTTTTGTATATAACGATTTATTACTATCCTGTAGAAATTGTGTTGTTAATATAAAATTTTTATTTATTTGCAATTTTTTAAATATTATTGTTATTAACATAGTAAAAAATCTTTCAGAATTCATTATATTAAAATAAAATGGCTCTAGGTTGTAGTTCTGCAATAATTTATTAATAAATCAACGTTTCGACGAACTGAACTTGCATATATATATATATATATATATATATATATATATATATATATATATATATATATATATAAATATATATAGATTTACCTATATGCTTCTAATTTTGTTATATCAGTTGAATTATTTCTTTTTAAATGGTCAATCTTAGTGAATTTAAACGTACAGTTTTAATAGCATTAAGCTTAATTTTAGTTTTCAAGATCTTATTTCATGGTTATTTTTAATTTTGTGTGAATACTGGTCTTTTCCAAATTCATCATCAATTCATTCAATTAATATAAAAACTTAATACACATATCCTTAATTTTACTATATATAACATATTATTATAAATTGCGTGTACAATTTTAATTTAGATTTGCATAATTCGTAATTGCATGTACCATGTAATAAGAAAATTACTTGTATTCTTTATTCATTTTAATAATATTATACGCTCCGCATTTGGAATATGCGATGTTTAACTATGTTTTTCAGTAAATTAATCAAATCTCTTTAATATTTTGTAGACTAAAATTACGTATTATGCTTTTAATAATAAAAACCAAATAAAAGATTATATATATATATATATATATATATATATATATATATATATATATATATATATATATATACAGAGCGAGTGTAAAGTTTGGAACTATCGCAATAAATCTTTTATTAAACTTTTTTGAAAAAAATCCTCGAACACGTTAATTTTTATCTTAAATGAAACATATTTCACTGTAATCTCCACTTAAAGATTGTCTTTTGTTTTTGAGTTATAAAGTAAGCGATAATTTTTTTAAATGGAAACCTATATTTTTTATTATTGATTTTGGTAGTACTTTTTATTCCGTTTCCAACCATATAAAATTTTAAATATGTTACATTTGAAAAAAATTGAGAAAAATAATCCTAAAGTTTAAATATTAAAAACTAATTAAATTGGCAAAATGAATCTAGTTATTAGTGTATAAAACAAAAAACATTAGCTACAACTGTCAGAATTATACAATTTATAAATGTCAAAATAAAATAAGTGTTATTATTTTGCTTTTTCTCTGTTTTTCGCTCAATTATATAATTTTTATTAATAAAATAGTTTTTTAAATTTGGAAAAAGCAAAATAATAACACTTATTTTATTGTAAAATTTATAAATTGCATAATTCTGACAGTTGTAGCTAATGTTTTTTGTTTTATACACTAATAACTAGATTCATTTTGCCAATTTAATTAGTTTTTAATATTTAAACTTTAAGATTATTTTTCTCAATTTTTTTCAAATGTAACATATTTAAAGTTTTATATGGTTGGAAACGGAATAAAAAGTACTACCAAAATCAATAATAAAAAATATAGGTTTCTATTTAAAAAAATTATCGCTTACGTCATAACTCAAAAACAAAAGATAATCTTTAAGTGACGATTACAATAAAATATGTCTAATTTAAGATAAAAATTGACGTGTTCGAGGATTTTTTTCAAAAACGTTTAATAAAAGATTTATTGCGATAGTTCCAAACTTTACACTCGCTCTGTATATATATATTTCTATTGAAAACAATATTTTATAACCTGCAACAATTTTTCACTGTAAATGTGGATTTTTAACTTATTGTAGCTATCAGACGGTATGTTATTTCTATTTCTTTATATTCTATATCTTTGAACAATTTTAATTTATTTAATGTATTGATTTCTTCCGATATGTTTATAAATATCTAAAATTTCTTATATAATAAAAAAATTTTTCTTTTGTACAATGTTCGCTAACTATACATTACTTTAACACCATGTAATTAACAATTATATTTTCATTGTATTGTATGATGATTTTTGGTTTGTATTTATTTGTAGTTGGCCTGAAGACGGTATTTTACCGAAACAAATCGCCAGAAATCAAAATATAAATTCAATTATAAATTTTAGATATTAGCAGTTTTTCATACTTTTTAAGTATTTTTAAGTTAAAATTATGGTATGCCAGGATTTGAAATTTTTATTTAAATAAAATTAAACCATGCTAAATATACTGAAAAAAATTATATAAGTTTACATGTACTATGAATGCAATCTTTCATTTAAAAAAAATTAATATTACGTAAATTATTACAGTAAAATTACAAAATTTTATTTTTCTGTTTAAAACTATGTAAAATTACATAAACTTAAGTTACATTTTTTACAGTGTACGAGCTTTTGGTAACGAATTAAAAAATAAAAGAAAATATAGTCATAATTTTTTTTTTTTATAAAATTACATATGACCTTATCTTAACTAAAATGGCTATTAGCTAAAAATTATGTGCCTTTTTAATTTATATGTAGTTAGACTACACAAGAACAATACCGTTTCAGATGTTTTAGCATGAGAAGCTACAACACTACACATAAACTATTACAAAAATTTAGTTTTGTAAATCTAACAATAGAGTATTTATACGTACAATAAAAACCGCGTATTTAACGTTGCTAAAAAATGAACTTTTTCCTATTATTCTTATTTTTTTCGTGAACTTTTTATTATCAGTCTTACAAAACGAAATTTTCTGCTAGTTACCTACACTGTAAAAAAAACTTGGTAATTTTAGATAAAAATTTACTGATTTACACCAGTTTACTATGTAAATTTACAGACGGTATCCGGACAATTCACCGAAAACAATTCACCGAAAACTGTTCACCGAAAACAATTCACCGAAGTACCAATTCACCGAAAAACAATTCATCGAAAAACAATTTATCGAATAACGAACTGAAATAGAATTAAATTAAATTAAAATTAATATTAGAAAGTGGTTATTTTAGAAAAGGTTAGGTTATTAGGTTGGTTTAGGTTTTTTTTTCAGTAAGTATAAATAGCCAATAGCGTATACATACCGTATGTATAAATAGCCTCATTCTTAATATTATGAATATTAGGAATGTCTTTAAAAAAAGTGTATTTATTTTTTTTATTTTATTCTTTAACACTTTACGGAGGGGTGATGAGTAGGTTAGGTTAGGTTAGGTTAGGTTAGGTTAGGTTAGGTTAGGTTAGGTTGTTTAATTCTATTTTATTTGGTTATTCGATAAATTGTTTTTCGATGAATTGTTTTTCGGTAAATTGATACTTCGGTGAATTGTTTTTCGGTGAATTGTTTTCGGTGAACGGTTTTCGATGAATTGTTTTCGGTGAATTGTCCGCGACCCATTTACAGGCGTCACAGGAAAATTTTTACATTATGTACTTATGTACTTTTATTTAAATTTACTTATCTTTTCGGTAAAAAAACATACATAATATGGTAAATTAATTATTTTACTTAAAATTACAAAATTATATTATTTTTACAGCAAATTTATCGTTTTGCAAAAATAATGTGTTATTTTTTTGGTATTTATGTAAAATGTCAATTTTTTTGACAGTGTATATACATACAAAAACAAAAGGACTTTTAGTTGAATTCAAAATGATAAAAGAAAAATAATATTGACAATTGCAGTGTTAATTTGATTTAGTTCGTGCAAGGAAAAGCGTAGAAAGTTCAGAAATAGCCCAATCTATGAACGGCGCGGCGGCAGAGCACTGATAATTTTGTATGTGCCGTGCCGTTGGCGAACAATTGTACGAATTTTGGCCAGTTTGCGTTGCGATTGGTTTCGAGCTCGAGTTAGTCTTGTCTAGGTGCAAGGGCAAGGGTCGTTATGGTTGAACATTGGGATTTATTAAATTATCGCCAAGTTGCTTGACATTGCTGACCGATGCTGGACGTGTACAATTCCCTGGAGTTTCTGATTTCGACCATCTCGGAAATGAAGTCAGCTGCTAACTCATGTTGTTGTTTAAGATCCTATCATTTCATCGTCTTTGTTTTCAGCTAATTCAATCATCTTCGTTTAACGACTTTTATTATTATTATTATTTCAATAATTATTTCATTTACTAACTAGTTCTCTAGTAATATATATTACAGAATAAAAGTAGATAACATAAATACAAATTTAAATTCACTAAGTGCAAATGAACGTTGTAAGTTATATATTTCTTTCTAATTGCCTTCTTAACCAAAAAGTCAAACTGCACGTGCGTATATGTTAAATTTGTTAGAATATTTTGTGATATTGTGTTTATTATTATTTTTTATTGAATTAATTATTTATTAATATCACATAATATGAACATTATAATAATAAAAGTTTTCGATATAATAATTTTATTATAATCGTACTATTTAACCGGTTACCTTGTGAAGATGAAAACTCTCAATTTGAACCTACAGCTTAAAAGTTATTATTCTTCAATCGCTGAGAAATTAGTAAATACTATTTTATTTTAAATTTATATTCTTTATATATATTTATATATATATATATATATATATATATATATATATATATATATATATATATATATATACCGGGTGTTCGTTCGTTAAGTTCGTATAGGCGTTTAACATGCAATTTCGATAATTTGCGATATACTACTTTCTCGAGTAAAATTCGAAGAAATACTTAGAATACTTTTCGATAGGGCATAAAAAGTTCTATAATTTGGTTTTAGTTTTAATTTGCTAGCATGTGCCGTGTGGGCTCTAGAATTTTTTTTGATTTTTTGGTTTTTATTTTTTTTCTTAAAAACTATGAGGTGTAGGAAAATAAGCATGATATGGAAAAATGCGGAATAATGAGTACTATAATTTAGTGAATAAACCATTATTCTAGGATACATCGTTTAGTAGAAAAAAATTAAAAACTGAATTTTTGAAAATCTTTTGCGATTTTTTCAAATAAAACTTTTTTCAAAATTAGCTGAAAAAAATCTGAAGAAATTCAGTGAAATAGACAAAAAACTTTTTTCTCAAACTCATGCTGATTTGGCAGGAAAAATTATTAAAAATTCTAAAAAACATTTTAGAATTTTCAATAATTTTTCGTGCCAAATCAGAATGAAGTAGATTTTTTTCAGCAAATTTTGAAAAAAGTCTTATTTTGAAAAAATCGCAAGGGCCCCTTGAGAGATTTTTTTTCTACTAAACGATGTATTCTAGAATAATGGTTTATTTACTAAATTATAGTAAGTACTCATTATTCCGCATTTTTCCATATCATGCTTATTTTCCTACACCTCATAGTTTTTGAGAAAAAAAATAAAAACCAAAAAATAAAAAAAAAATTCTAGAGCCCACACGGCACATGCTAGCAAATTAAAACTAAAACCAAATTATAGAACTTTTTATGCCCTATCGAAAAGTATTCTAAGTATTTCTTCGAATTTTACTCGAGAAAGTAGTATATCGCAATTTATCGAAATTACATGTTAAACGCCCATACGAACTTGACGAACGAACACCCGGTATATATATATATATATATATATATATATATATATATATATATATATATATAATATTATTTTTATTACCAATCTCAGAAATATAAATTTATGACTTGTATAATATTTTCCTAAATTTATTTAAACAACGCAAACTATTTCTACAACGGAGTTATATTTGCCACAATCTGTGTCTACGAAAATAATGAAAATGAATTCAAGTGTAGATGAAGTAAATAAAAGCTAAGGATTATTGTACAAGCACAAATATAATTAAACGTCGGAGAAAATAAGAAAGAGTTGACTTATTTCGTATTAGAAGTCCGTGTGAGTAACATTTATTCTCATCGATTTGACGGGACGGGACGGAACGGGAAGATCCCTCAAAGTAAAATCAAGAGATTTTCTTCGCACAATGTGGAGTTTGCCGTCAATACTTTATTATCACAACGATAAATCTCATCCATCCCTTTTGGTTTCGCCACGCTGAGAGGAAACAAGGATTATGTTGCTTAACTTTTATTATTTGACATGTTTCGATCTCAGGAAATACATTTACTTAGAAATGTATTTATTCATAACATTATATTGTAATCTTGTACATATTTTCTGATACGTATACCTACCAACTTTATTCGAAAAATAATCAGATATTATTACTCACTCTATAAGCTTCTAACCCAACAAAACTTATCAGTTCAATAATGTTTTATATGTTTTTGTCATTTTGGACAATTTTATATTTAGATGATTTTAATTTATAAAATAATTCAGAACAAAAATGTGAATAAGTTGTACGTAAATTCTTGAAGAAATTGTGTATCTAACATAGTAAAAAATCTTTGAAAACTCATTATATTAAAATAAAAAAGTTTTGAAAGTTCTGTTTAATTTTATATTAAGATTTGACGTTTCGATATACCAAACGTATCATCATCAGGAAAAAATATTTATTATTACTATACTCGTATTTATTTTATTTTCTAATATTTTTTTTTCTGATGATGACATACGTTTAGTATATCGAAACGTCAAATTTTAATATAAAATTAAACAGAACTTAAACCTAAAACTTTTTTATTTTAATATAATGAGTTTTCAAAGATTTTTTACTGTGTTAGATATGTATAAAACGGTACAGGAAATGCTGGAAAACAAACTATGAAATATGCGTTGAACTTTTGCTGTATAGTTTTTCAATGTACCTAATAATATATTTTGTTTACGACCGCCTCCAAAATTTACACTTTACATACTATAGACACCGTGAAAAATTGACGTTTACCAATAATGACTATGTGATAATGCGATGCGTAAAGTAACCAATGTCAGTGATGCTGTTGAAATCAGATCAGATTTATTATTAACTATGTACTAACATTTACCTCTTTGAATAAAAACCGTATTAGAGTAAAATGTATAATTCTATATTATTTTTAAATGCAGAAAATTTAATAATAAAATTTTTATTATAATAAGATAATTATTTGACAATTGTCAACATTGACATTACTACAACATGGTCGCTCTTTGCTCCTAACCTGTAAATAGTGAACGACAATTATATTTTAGTGTTTTTTCGATTTATTATTTATTAATATTTTTAGTAAACAAATTAATTAAAATAATAAAATAGACTATATAATCGTAAGTAGCATTTTTATGTTACATTTGTTTAGAAAATTTAACATATTCATAAAAACATTTTTATTTTTTTGTTTAATTGGAGCCGAGCCGTAGATACAATTTTGTGAGTGAACTCTATTTTATGACTTTCGTTCGGATGTTTTCGAGCTTCGCTACGCTCAGCACAAAATTTCCGACTTTGTATCATAATAATAATAATACCCATCATCTTTACATACTTGTTACAAAAATAACTATTTTCGCACAATCGTATTGTTATACCATACGTACCTACAGTCATTACTGATAGATCGCGTAAATTGAATTTACTATACTTCGACAAGTTTTAACCGAATAAATTACAGTGCTGTTGTAAGTTATAACCTAACGCATGCGATAATTTAGCACTGCATGTTTATTCACATTTAAAAAAATTATAAACATAATTTAAAAAATAATTTTCTAATAAATATTACCCTTTGTCTTTCGTTCTACTTTATAAACGAAGTGTTTTATTTTAAAATATTACATTTCCATAGCAACGACTACACGATATTTATTGTGATTTTTGACTAACATTTGCAAAATTAAACTAAATACAAGTATTTAGTCTATTATTATATTTCTAAATTCTAAAGTATACGGCACAAGGTTATTAAGTGCACTTCAACAGAATCTTGGAAATTAAAAAAGCTCGATTCTTAATTCTGTTAAAATGCTCTTACCAACTATCGTAATATATAACAGAAAAATTATTGACTCATCGTATTTTCAAAATGATTTTTCATTGAGTTGTATTTACAACAGAAGTTTGTTAAATCAATTAGAAAGTTTATAACAATATAACGGTAATGTTTAATTCATATCTAGTACCTAAATAGAAATATTTCGACATTTTAATATATGCAAATGTTACTGTACACTGACAAATGTTTGGTAAATCGTTGGAATTGACTTTAAAATTTCTAGAACATGTACTCGTTGCACGATGCACATAAATATCACCTACCTGTTTGTAATATTTAAAGGTAATACTTTGATTTGAAACCAAAACAACATATTCAAAATATATATATATTAAAACTTATAGACTTATATAGGTATGTTATTGTCTCGTATAGATTTGAATAATTTTATTAATCAAATTTTTTATGAACAACACGGAAATTTTAAAAATACATATTTCAAATATTTATTGTATTACAGGTGGTCCACCGAGAAGTCGTACATCAGCAGGCATTGCAATGGAAATGTTCGAACAACACCAAGGTACCCATATCTTACAGGTAGGCCTATAAATTTTATACAATTTGCATTTTGACTATTAATGAACGTTTGGTTAAAAAAATTTATATGAATGATTTTGAAGCTATACGTTTGCGTGGACGTCCGATTACTAATTGAAGTGGTATGATTGAGAACGCAAATTTCCAAGTAGTAGGAATAGAAGAGCATGTATGAGAAGAATTATGAATGTGGATGAAGCTAACGTTTCTTGTTGATTTCGGGATAGTTGAAAGAGTTTGTGCCACACCCTTCTGGGTACATGGCGTGATGATGTATATATATATATATATGTATGTATGTATGTATAACATTGCTTTCATTTCCGACTACATATATTCATTCATCTATTATGTTTTTATTATTTTGAAAATAATTTTTATTGTAATATCAATCAGTCGTGCATGTAAGCAAAGCCAGATTAATGATTATACGTAAAGACCTAAACTAACGAAAATTTTAGGTTAATTGTTGACATAATGGTTAACTTTATGTTATAAGTTTTAAATTGAAAATACATATTAAAGACAATTAAATTGAATGTTGGGTTTGGCTGCAAAAGCATTAAAGAAAAATGAGTGCTATGGAAATGAGATTTTTATGTGGGGTATGTGGTGTAACTAGAAGGAATCGGGTACGAAATAGATTAGTGTATGATGAATGAAATTGAAAAATGTTGTTGCAAAAGATGGTTCAGTCATCTCGAGCGAATGTCTAATGAATGTTTAGTTAAAAGAATTTATGTGAATGATTTTGAAGGTATACGTTTGCGTGGATGTCCGATGAGTAGCTGGAGTGATATGATTGAGAGTGTTTTGCGTGAGTGAAAGTTTCCAAGTAGTTAGAATAGAAGAGCATGTATGAGATAGGTTAGATGAATGTGGATGAAGCGAAAGTTGCTTGTCTGAATAGGAATGTTTGAAGGAAACTGATTTCGGGATAGTGGAAAAAGTTTGTGCCATACCCTTTTGGGTACATGGCATGATTGTATATGAAAGCATAATAATAAAAATATTAAATAGAAAAATAGTAAACAAAACTATATATGAAACTCAAATATACATGTTGTACAGATATAAATACAAATTAATAAGTTAAAATTCCCTTGCTCTTATCGACATACATTCTTCTTTTATATCATCTATAATTAACTATTTTACAAGTTCATTTTCTAATTAAATAAATATTCATTTTTTTTTATATTAAATGAAAAAATTCATATTACCCGACCGGGATTCGAACTTTTTACTTACTAGTCAAGCACGCTATCAATTAGGTATACTATCAGGAACTACGGCAAATGACTACACCAAAAAACAAATATTTATAGCTTAAATTAATGTGGCTGTAGGCCGATAAGCAACTTACCATTTAAATTAATTTCATTTTGTCAGATTAACTATTAAAATTTGAATATTTACTTATAACACTAGTTTCATAGCCAAAGAAAGACGCTTTTAATCTAATTTCGAAGCTCGAAACGCTTACAACCTGTGTAGTTTAAATATATTAACAATTATACTAGAATGAAAGTAATTCTGCCATCTGCTGTGGTTTTCCGATAGTGCAATCGGCAGCTCGTTTGACTAGCAATCAATAGGTTCGGGTTCGAATCTCAATCGGATGACATAAATTCTTTCATTTAATATTACTCAAAAAATATTCAAATCTTAAACTAATTCATTTTCTATGTTTTATTAAATAAAATAAACTCTATATTCGAGGGGTCAAAAATTCTTTGGGCCTAAGGCTATCGTTTTTTAGCCTAAAGAATAATCCGGTCCTATACAGTTAGAAATAATGTAAAATTACATAAAATATTCAGTGATTTATTGATATTTCGATTTTCATTACATCTGAAACCTTACGTGGAAATATATTTTACTTAAATTTTATTTATTTTATTGGTAATGTTAGATGCAATAATTAAATTAATTACTAAAGTAATTTTTAATTTCAAATTAAAATTATTTAAAATTACATGAAAATACATGGCAACAAGACTTCTAACAGTGTACATCTAAAGAAAAAGATCATGTAGACACGTGAACTGTAAAAAATAAATTAAAAAAATTTGATTTCGTCTGCAAAAACACTACAAAAACACTCTGTTTTCTGTGAAAACATTTTAATTAAATTATTATTGTTATTATTTGCAAAAAATGCACTAAATCTATATTTTCACTTAAATTTTGCGCCGACAATTTGAATATAAGACGTAAATTATATTGCAAATAACTTTTTTATAACATATATTTTAAAATTTTTAAAAATATCATAATGAAATAATATCTGAAAAATATATTCAATTTTTCATATAAGTACACTAGGCTTTATTGTAACCTGCATTTTGACAGAAAATCTGCAGCGGGAAAATAAATTGTGCACTGAAAACTTCATATTTGTGCAGTTAAAATTTTACTTTTTAATGAAACTTGACAATCTTTGATCTTTTAAATTGTAAAACGCACTAATAAAAATTATCTAATTACATTGGTGAATTTTCTCTTTTTTAAATTTTGTACTGAAAGTGGTACATTTTGAAATGGTTTTTTTTTTGTATTGGTATATTAATTTAGTTTTCGAATAGTTTAATATATGTGCAATGAGAATAAATTTAGAATAAGACCTGATATACATGTTTTGGTTATTTAAAAAAATAACCTCAAACAAGTACAGATAATTTTCTTGAACAATTTTTTTCTAAATTGCCAGCTATATTTGTAACACTATCGTTTTCTATCAGTTCCGAAAGAATATTTTCAATTTATGGTAACAAAAGTTCTTCTGTAACAAAAGTGATGCAAGTAACAATACGGTAAATAAATTAGTTAATCTAAACATACATAAAAAAATAAAATTGTTTCTAAAGATGTACTATGTGTTTTAACAAAAGAGCCTAAAGATTTTTGTGCTCATAAAGGTATATTTATCTTCTTTTAATATACGAGTATATTAACTTTTGATGATTATATTAGAAAAAAATTGCAAATTTTTCTTTAATTTTCAAATTTCAAAATTCAAATAATAATTTTGTGCCTACCATAAAAACAACCGAATATAATACTAAGAACGAAGGTTCGAATCCGCTAGCCGGCATTTCTATTCGTCCTAAAATAAAATAAAAATGTTATAAAGTCAGGCATTAATTAGTAGTTTAGATTACTAGTCAGAACTCGTCGCTTCTCTACGCGAACGCACGAGTTGCAATTTTGAAAAAGTGTCTAAATAAACGATCACGGAACAAGTACCTACTTCGGTACTTGTGGTCAAGGCGCTTTTAGGGCTGTCGTACCAAATATGATGATGATAGGTCACAGATATTAATTATACTTAATTATAAAATATTTTAATAATTATTATTAAAGAAATTTGAATATCGGCGGTCACCGAACAACAGTTTATGGAAATCAGTAATTTATTTTTGGATGTAACTTTAAATAGGTAATCTAGATTTTCTGTTAAATAATTTCTCGCTTAACCCTAATCGAACCAGGTTATTTTGTTAAATTTGAGCCCAGGTTGTGACTTTGGGGCACACACGAGAAATGTACTTATGAGAAAATAAATCAAATTCAATAATTCCCCATTCATAAATTCATTTTTTATTGAAAAAACATAACAAAAACATGAAACATACAAGTAGTAAAATAATAAATTCAAAGAAAAATTATTTTATCAAAATATCAATATTAGGCTATAATAATCCAAGATTTCTTCTCATATGCTCTTTATTAATCATATACATATATATATATATATGTATATATATATATATATATATATATATATATAATTGGTGGTACATATATATATATATATATATATATATATATATATATGTATATAGTTATATATTATAGTAAAAAAAAAAATTTTCTTTGTATTGATAAAAATTGAAAAATTAATAGAAATATATTAAATTCTGAAATAAAATTCATATTTTTTTCATTTTCTGAAATGTCATAATAATAATGATCACAAACCACTAAACACATGGGTTTTTCGCGAGATACAAAATTATAAAATAACATAACTTGACGTAAATCATATGTCAATATCATTCCACGCACAATAAGCTTCAAAATGTATTATTATTTTTTTATAATATTAAAAACTTACTATTATTTCTTAGTTTCTTATTAAATTGTTAATATTATCTTTATCATATATAAAAGAATAAAATAAAATTAATCTATTTATGATAATATCATAATACTGTGTAATACTGGTTTTGACATTTAGTTTGCAAATTTGCCGTATGCGGCAGCATCTGCCGGAAAATTTTGCCTAGGAAAAATTATAAAATCCTAAAATTATAAAAATCTGTTAAAATGTAATTAAATAGAAAAAACAATCTTAATAATAGTATAATATAATTATGAAGCATATATATAAAAATTTTAAATTTTTCTGATTTATAGTTTGGATAATAAAAGCAAAAAATGTGTTTATTTTTGAAAAAAAAATTTTTTCTCTATTTCCCAAAATAAAAAAAATTTTAAAAAATATATATTATTCTACATATGATATTATATTTCAGGTATTTTTTCGGTACACTAATTATCGTTTTAGTAGAAACTAGAGCCAGTTAAAAAAATTTTTATTTCTATTTTTTTTTTAATTTATATAAATCAATTAATAATATTAAATTTATTATTGAATTATTAATTCAACATTCATTATGTAATTTTCAGAACAGTCAGTTACAACAAATATGTTGTATTAAACGAACAAATTCAATATGAAATTCAACATATTTTTCTATTTGCGTTACGTGCGATTAGAATTAACGTTAACCAAAAAAAAAAATTGTCTTCAAATGTTTATATTCCAAATTATAAAAAAAAAACATTTCATGTATAGTTGTTTTCAAGAACAAATTCCTAACGTTTAAATAAGATCCATAAATTTAACAATGCAGCACCCACACAAAAGAAAAAGTATAGCAAACGAAAATAGCTCTAAGTGTACGTGAACTTTAGATGCATATAAGCGTACGCATAATGGGTTGAGGATTATCGAATGTTAAACCGGTGATTTACAACTTATGCAGATACAAGATCCGTACCTACTTAATTTGTTTGAAATACATTACATGCCTTATTGCTGAAAGCAGTACCCCTCGGGTAGTCTTGGAAATCTGCTATTCAAATAATTTTTATAATAATAATCTCCAAAATTGTATGTAAAAATAACATTAATTTTTAAATCAATTGACTTAAATATTTTAAAAATATCTGCAGCAATTATAGTAGTACGTCTCTGAAATATTACAATTTCACAGATTCCAGTAATACAGTCCGATAATGTACATTCTTGTAATGCTATTTAGCAGGTAAAATTTTACAGCTTCAATATTTTGAAGAAAACCGCTTTGCGGGTTCCTCTATTGTTATATTTTATGGTACCAATTTAGAAGTCAGGAATTTGTTCGTGAAGAAGACTATACCATAAATCCTGCAACACTGTCTTGACAACCGAGATATTTTCGTGCGTAGCATATCGTACATTGTTTTTAACATTTTACTAAGCGTCTACGGAAAATATGTAGATGATTAAATACTGTACTGAATACAATAGCAGTAATAGGCTTGCTACACTTCTAGTTTGCACGTTAAAACAAACCGTAATGAGAAAATATAGATAATGCAACACTATACAGTAAGAATTGGAACGTAGGCTAACATGTGTCTTTGGGACACAACCTGGGCTTAAATGTAATTATTTTATGTTTATTGTTTGTAATCAAAAATATATTGAAGTATAGGAAAACTAAGTTTTTGTATATTTTGTATTTAAATTTGCGAGATAACCAACATATTAAAAAAATGGTTTGTAAAAATTTTCTTTTAACGGCAATATTACGATATAAAGTTAAGATGTGTCTCAAAGATACATTCTGGACTTGTTAAACATAAACATGAAAAAAGCATTTAAGAATTTTTATTTTCTAACGTTATAATCTACCTTTTCAAACGACAGAATTTCGAACTGACTCTCAATATATGTGGCAAAAGTGTGTAGTAGTGTGTATCAGCGTTACACAAGAAACAAACCAGAAAGACAACAGAGCAAAAGTGGTAAGCCTGGACCAGGGAACGCGGCACGGGCAGGAAACTTTGTTCCTCGTGGTTCGTGGCAGTAGTGATGTTTTCGCTTGCTTCCGCTACCGCCCCATCAATTTGTGCGACGCTTCTTTTTTTTTTTCGTCGAGCGGACGTGGACGTCTACTCCCTCTGGCGCTGGCGGCAGGCGGCGGCGTATAAAGAATGGCCCCCCACTTCGATCGCGTGACAAGAATAACCGGTCCACTAGAACGCTCATCGCAAAATCGGAGACTTGCATCAGACGTACTACCACAATACATGATCGGGCTAAACATTATCTCCACTTATTCACATTAGTTAAAAAATTTCAAAATTTTACTGATATCTTTCTATCAACCTGTTTAGATATTATTAAGATATCATTGCAGTGTCATTTATTTGAAACTATTAAAAGATGTTTATATATATATATATATATATATATATATATATATATATATATATATATAACAATGATTAAAATAAATAGGGTTGGTGCATAATTATAAGGCGAAAATAAAGTAAAATAATATTTTTATTAAAAAAAGTAAACAAAACAGCAATTTTTATGAACAAATAATCCGCCAACAAAAATGTCTGATAATTATGCACCAACTCAATATATTCACCACAGATACAAAGGCTCTTAGCCAGCAACAAATTGATAATTGATAAATTTCAAATTTGGTTTAGACGATACAAAGCATTAAAAATGGTATCAAGCACACGCCATAAACCGTTCGGCCATACAGGTCACCGTGATTAAAATTTCTTTAACTACTCAATATAATTTTATCATAGATACACAAGCTTTCGATAAAATAAAGCCTTGTTAAAGGAAAGTAAAATATATCAATTTACACATTGCTTGAACTTAAACATTAAACAATTAATAGAGCTAATTTGTTCAAATACCTAGTTTATTCATAAAATATAAATATTATGAAAAATTATTAAAATATTTGTAGACTTTTGTACAATATGTTATCTCTTATTTATTCTACTATTTACTATATTAGGACCTCATATATATATATATATATTTTGTTGAAGATGTTGTATTCGTCAGTATTGCACTTAGGTCCTTATATATTCTTGAAAAAATGTTTTTTTTTTGAAACAAAAATTAATTTTAAAAAATACTTATTTTATTTTTATTTATTTTCGAAAAAACGGAGGCAACTAGATTGTCGCAGTTATTTTCGAACCGCCTCATTGATTGGTCAGTTACATAGGTACCAAGTTAATGAGAGAGAGTTAACTTGCGAAGCGTTTTACAATAATTTCCGTGTGCGCAATCGCATTTCAGTGATTTTTCAATATCATTGAAATATAAAATGAAGTTAATATTATTTTATATGAAACAAATTTGTGACATAATGAAAATACCATGCATATTGATTAACTGTAACATTCGTAAAGTATAATTAAGTTAAAAACAGAAACGATCATTTCTTGACTTGAGGAGGGTTGCACTTCTAAAATTAATTTCGATTTTGTTTCGATTTTTAACGTAAAAACTCTATACTTTACATTCAAATATAAAATCCACGAATTACAAATACGAAACTTATAGACATGATTTGATACCGAGCATCGTTATTAATCACAATAATATACTCGTATATTACTATACGATTTGAGAAAGTGAGATGAAATCTGCACAAACATTAAATCTATGCAATTTTGTTTAATTAACTAAATTACTAATATACTAGTATAACTATAAACTTACAAAAAACTGTACAATTATGTAGTTTCTACTGTAGAACTTAGAATTTCTACTGCACATTTCTGTCCAAATACACATTACAATACGATTTTTTTTACGTCACATTTGGATTTATATATATATATATATATATATATATATATATTTGATTTGCTCAATTTTATTAAAGCATTATGTAGAAATAGCATGATTTTTCTTCTTCATCATTTTGTCTCAAACGTAAATTAATTTAAATAATAGTAGTATTTCAAGTGTATTTGAGCAAAATATATGTATATTTACATACTATAGATTCTAAATATTTTTTGCGGAAAAATTTTAAACTTATTAAAGTTTGCATATTTTTCATACTTTTTTTTTCATTGAGTTAAACATAAAATAAATTTTTTGAACTTAAAATTTTGTAGAAAGACAAAAATTTTAAATTAAGAATTTTATTGAAATATTAATTTGAATATTTAAACTCTATACCACAAAATTATATAGAATGATTACTGTCACTTTTTGATCTCAGGATGATATAACGGATTTTTAATGAAAAATCAGAAAAGAGAAGGCTGAAAAATGTTGTACTTGGTTGTATTTGGTTAAATGAGAAATGAACGAGATAATTTTGTTGCAGAGTCTGGACGGGTTCGCGTTGGCGCTGGCTGCTGACGGAAGATTTCTTTACATCTCGGAAACGGTGTCAATATACTTAGGCTTGTCACAGGTGAGAAGCACATTCGAATTCGAATGATTTTGTGTTTGTGAACGCGCAAACGAGATATCGGAACGTTACGGACTACATATAGGTATATCTGGCCCTGGCCCTGGCCCTGGCCCTGGCCTGGCCATATGTACATAGTGTAGAAAGAAGTAAACGCGAAACGCGACTAGGAAACGTGACGGATGACGATTTGGTAGGTGTGTGTGTGTGTGTGTGTGTGTGTGTGTGTGTTGGTAGCTGCGTACCTACGGCTGGCTGTGTATGTAGTTGTGTAGCGTTAGCGTAGCGGCAACGCGGCAACCGGCAGCGTCAGAGCTGAGCTCGGAGTTCGGGGCTGGTGTTGCAGGCGCGTCGCTCCGATTTGGAAGCGAATGCTCCTCACGTAGTCGTCTGCAGCGGCGTGCCTGCCATTCATAATGCGCCCGGCGCTCGCGTTTGAGCCCGGCTAGGGCTAGGGCTGGGGCTGGGGCTGGGGCTGGGGCTGGGGCTGGGGCTGGAGCTGGGGCTGGGACTCTGGGCTGGGTCTACGAAGCACAAAGCTGAGCTCAGTGTAGAAGTAGCGGCGCGAGGCGCGCGTACCACGGAACGACCAGCTTACAATCAATAGGGTGTTCGCAACTGTCGGGAACATGGCTGACATCACATATTCACCTTGTCATCGGACCAGACCGCCCAACCGCCCAACCGCCCATCTCCCAATCGAACTATATCTACACCGCTACACCCACCAACCACCACCAACCACCACCACCACCACCACGATTCTTACCTTACATGTGATTGCAAATCGCGCTCGCGATCGTGTTGGCCCTTTCATTCAAAACACTACTAACTACTTCACTCATTTATCTTTTACTCATTATTATTTCTAATTAAACATAAATTCAACTTACATTCCATTCTCTATTCATTTCATAAACAAATGTATAGGTAGCTATATAAGGATTTTGTTCGTTTGAAAAATTAAACTTGTGAAACGGTAACATACTTATATTTTTGAATTTGTATTAATTGTGGTAGATATATAATTATTAATTATTTCATACTCTTTTTCTATAATGATAATTTAAATAATTTTTGCAGAACTAAATATGTATTGTTTATCTATAATTTTTATTATCAAACTTAAGTATTGTTTCAATTTTGAGTTTACCATATCCGCATTTTACAATACTAGATATACTACATGAAGTATATGTATTTAAAGATGTAATATAATTAATATTTGTCAAATTATTTAAAAAATATATTAATAATTAATAATTAAATAATAAATAGCTATAAAATTAGCAAATTTAAATTATGTTTAATTAAAAATTTGTCTAATTATCTATTATTTGCAAATATATTTATTTTCAAATTTCACTAATATGATACTGGTGACGACATCTTTGAATACATCTACGAACTTACATTCGAAATATGTAAGTCTGTACTGTTTTTTTTTTTTATTTATTTTTTAATTATTATACTTATACAAATTTATACTAGGTTTTAAAAATTATTATGAATAATTATAGCTATTAACACATACTTGGATCTATTCAGTAAAACTATTTGAAATTATAACAATTTGTTCAAACAAAATTTCTTAAACCCGTATTAATAACCGTTTTCAGAAATGTTTTGTAAAAGCACTTTTCGAGATTTCTTTCAAATTATGTTTTTGCTTATTTCTATTGTTGAATATAATTATTTTTTACATATTTGTTTTGCATCTGCCTTTTTTAAATTAAAACAAAATTAAATGATCCTTTGAAAATAATAATAAATAATTTTAAATATATTTTTTTTTTATTTTAACAACTTGTTATTTTTAATAATTTACGCCGTTTTATAAACGATTGCTAACGATATGCTAAAATCGATTATAAATAACGTTTTTACATTGTTATGTTTTAATAAAGACGTTACAATTTAGCATTCCTTTATGAAACCGAGGATAGTTAGAGAGAGTCTGACTAATAATTAAAATTAAATGTTATATTGCAAATTAAACTGACTAATTACAAATATTTCAAATAATCAATTAATATATTACCTATAGAGATATTATTTAAACCAGTCAAAATTTGTTGTAGTTTGTAATTTAGAATGTATATTTTTGTAGAATCTAAACTAAATTAAAACTAATATACTTAAGTATACCTACCCATTAAATCGAAGAAGTAATAGAACACGTAATAAATTTTAGGTGGAAATGACGGGTAGCAGTGTATTCGACTATGTCCACCATCAAGACCATGCAGAAATAGCCGAACAGTTGAGTTTAGGATTAGCACAAGGACAAAGCCTTGCATCACCAAGCAGCGCTGGTTCAGAAGAAGGTACTTCCAGTACTGGTACCAATAATCCAGACGGTTTGTTCATACATTTATATAAACTTTTTTAAAACGTAATTATTTTTAACTTCTAACAGTAATATATAAAAATGTTTCATTTCAGTGTCCACAATAATGACCCTTGCTGGTAATCAGCCGTTCAAAGGTTTAGATCGAGCATTTTGCATTCGAATGAAATCAACTCTGACGAAAAGGGGTTGTCATTTTAAATCTTCGGGATATAGGGTACGTAATTACATTGTAGACAATGAAATCATCATTTTGAAAGATTTATTCATTTTACAGGTAGTGCTAATGCTCTGTAGACTACGGCCACAGTACACATTTTCACATTCACGAAAATCGCCACCTCCATTATTAGGAATGGTTGCTTTAGCCATTGCTTTACCACCACCTAGCGTCCATGAAATTAGATTAGAATCAGATATGTTTGTTACACGAATTAATTTTGATTTTAGAATAGTCCACTGTGAACCACGGTACGATTGTTACTTAATTGTACATTTACTGAAACTAATTGTGTTATTTTTGCATTACAGAGTATCTGACTTATTAGATTATACTGCCGAAGAATTAACTGGTAAAAATTTATACAATTTATGTCATGGCGAAGACGCTAATAAATTACGTAAATGCCATGTTGATTGTAAGTATATTTGGTAATATTTTAATTTAATTTTTTATTTTAATTTTTTATTTTAATTTTTTTTAGTAATAAATAAAGGTCAAGTTTTGACACATTATTTTCGTATTATGAATAAAAACGGCGGATACACATGGATTCAAACATGTGCAACAGTTGTTTGTAATTCAAAAAATGCAGATGAACAGAATATAATCTGCGTAAATTACGTCATAAGGTAATTTTATAAAATTTAATTTAGTTATCATTATATATATATATATATATAATAATTATTATATTGTAGTGGCAGAGAATTTGAAAATTTGATAATGGATTGTTGTCAATTAGAAGATAAATCTCATAATGTGAAACGTGAAGAAACAAATGGAAATGATCCAGAAAATGGTTCCCCAGACGCAGATCGTGGAGGTAAAAAAATTTAAAATTTATTCATTATTTAATAATGAAATAATTTTGTTTAGAAGGTCATAACAATGGAGGCCCGCCAAACTCGCAGCAAGATCCACACCGATCTCCGCCAAATATCGATGAAGGTGCCGCTGAAGATCCCGGAGAATCTCACGGTCATAGTTTAAATCAAATTGATCACGTGACGCAATTGAAAACGCAAACAACAGTCAACGAACGTGTACATACATCCGGCACACGTAGTACAAAGAAAGACAAAGACATGACTATACAACGGCGCGGTCAGAAACGGCGATTGCGAAATGATTCAAGCGGTACATCCGAGGAGGAAGAATTTGAAGATGTAGACAAAATAAATCAACAACAACAATTGTCACAGACACAAACACAGCACAGAAACGCAGTACTAAGTCCAACATCTTCATCGTGTCACTCAACAACAGGAATGCGAGTTACCATTGTCGATCCAACGAACATTAGTCCAAAAACAATGCCAAATCATGAAGAGACTGAAACATCTACAACTAGTACATCCGTCAAAGATTTAGAGCATGCCATGTCCAAGCATTTGCCATCCAACATGCTGAATAATAAAGCCAACACATCACCTCCTCTTTTATCTGTGCACCACCCAACCGATTTCAGTACAGATGCATTACTTAAGCAACAACAGCAACGCAGTACAATCCAATGGATTGGGGCACATCACCATTTAAACCATTTGAATCATCAGCAATTACAACATGGCCAAGCACCCGGTTCAGCACCGCTACCAGCTTCAGCACTTTTGCGCCAATTGTACGCAAATCGTGAAAGCGTCATTCGAGCTAATGTGCATGGTATAACGGCCGCGTCGGCGACTGCAACTGCTACATCTACTGCAGGAATCAGCACTAGATCTGCTTCTGCAAGTAATACTGCTGCTGCTGCGTCTTACTATGCAAATGATTTAAATCAAGTCGGTCCCTTACCGACGCCACCAGGAAGTGAAGGTTCATCAACTTATAGTGAACATCAATTTATGTTATCTCAGCACCAAAAACCGACAAATGGCGATGCATTTAGTAGTTTGGTATCTTATTCAACAACAGGAAGCTATTCAATGGATTATCACTCAGCAATGACACCGCCTTCATCAGTTTCTCCAAGAGATAAGCATCAACAGATTCATGGAACTGTTCCATTTGATAACCCGTCCGTTTATTCCGATGTTTTGCGTCATCAGTATCTTGGTGGAAGTGGAGTGCCCGTGCCCGTGCCAGATAGTCCGGCGCAACCGCTTCCATTGAAACCTCAAGTTTATTCAGCAATGCACCCAAGTGCATTGGATGCAGCTGCAGCGGCTTATGTTGCTTCAACGCCATTAGATCAGTCTCAATTTTATCATCACAGCAGCGCAACAGCCGGCTTTCATTTATACCATCCTAGTAACAAAAGTGTTCCCACTACCGCAACTGGACCTGGCGCTCCTTCTGTAACTACAGTCACAGCTATTTATCCTGATGCGCTAAAAAACACTTCTAGCTGGTATTCGACTTCATAGTATGCGCAGAATCTGTTGTAAATGGGCACAATGCACTTGTACTTACTACTTACCTAAATGTGTGTGACTGTATCCATTTTATTGTAATATAATGTGTTTGGTTTTGAAATTTTTTTCAATTATTCATTTGAATAATTGAAAAAAAAACATTTAGTTATATATATATATAACAATATGAACTGTAAATAATATAAAATATAAAGAAAAATGTGTACGTATCACAATTACAAAAATGACGTTTCAGTGTGTTTCTTAAATACTAATGATATGAATACTTATTTATAGAATGCTTATAATTTATTTGGTAAATTCTGAAATAATCAAATATAGGTAACGATGTATATAGTAGAACATGAATGTCATCAAGTTATTAATATCAATTCTGTACCTATAATAATATTAGTAACGTAAAATTGGTAACGGTAGTTCAAATACCGAACAAAACATACATATTCACTCAATGTATTCGTTTGTTAATAGAATTTATTTCTCAAAAATTAACGAATTGTTTTATATTTCAGTTATAGATTATATTTTATATATTATTATTATTTAATAATGCAAGGATAGATACTGATGCATAATTTACTCATTTTAATCTAGACCAAAGATCAGTTATATAATGTACTATGTACTTTAAAGAAAATTAGATGTCAATCTTTTTCAGTACAGTACTACGAGAGCGAATCAAAAAAAGATCTTTAATGTGCATTTGCAAATTTGAAACAATCAACTTTAAATAATTTTTCAGTACATCATTTATAACACGGAAGGATAATGCATCTAGAAATTTCTAATTTTGTTTCGTTCATGTGAATGAATAATTTTTTTCTCATTTATTCATTAAAAATTTTAGTTACAACATTAAGTGGTGCATTTACGTCTCATATTCAAATAGAATTCATCTACGTGCATCATATGTATTCTTGCTATAATATTAATTCAAAATTAATAAATAGAAAAATATTTTGTTTCCGAAAACTAATTTTATATACATAGTACTTAATGCACACACATACTCTTCAAAAAAAACTTTATTTTTCTTAACGAGTATTCAGTAATAAAAATTTTGAAATATCGACTGCCTATTTAATGAAAACAGATATTTTTCATTAAAATAACGTATAATTATAATCTAATTTTAATTTAAGTGATACATTTTTGTTTTTTTTTGTTTTTTTTTTTTAATTTTAGATTAAACAATTTTTATAAAAAGTTTTTTTGCAAAAATTTTAGTTCAACCAAAAAATTATAGTGATTTTTTTCAAGTTATTATAAATTTTAATATGTTTATTCATATTTTTATATATCTAT
The DNA here is from genome assembly GCA_963966155.1 of Clivina fossor. Lineage (NCBI taxonomy): Eukaryota > Metazoa > Arthropoda > Insecta > Coleoptera > Carabidae > Clivina > Clivina fossor. Next base: position 77,332,079 of record OZ014550.1, read on the forward strand.
ATATAAAAAAATATGGACAAATAAAAGCTCTGTGCCAATAATAAATTTTAATTTTGCGCAAATATTATTATACACACCAAAGCTAATTAATTATGTATGTCTAACATGGATAAACAATGAGTATTATCTTTCAGTATCAAATCATACTAATAATTTTTTTTTCTGTAATATATACAAATTATGTATTTCAATTTTATAAATATTTATCAGCTATTTCTAATTCAATATAACAGAGAAAATCCTGTGATTTTATTTAATCTATATCTTTCAAGAAAATAACAGAATTGAGATGCAGCATACTATATATTTTGTTTAATTAATAAATAACTTATTATACAACTAATATTTTAGTAAAATTTGTAAAATAGAATATTCTCTCACTCTTTGTTTGTACGCTCAAAATCGAATTTATTGAAAAAATAAAAATGATTGAAAATGATGGACACACAGAAATACATTTTTTAATTAATAAATATTAGTTATATAATAATGTAAACACTTTTAAAATTGTGCAATAATATTTGAATTGTTTGTAAAATGTAATATTTTTAAACTTATAAAATAAGGTATGATACATTTTTAAAAATTGGTAGATATAATTTGTCGTTTTATTACGATTTTGTTAAATTTGAATTTTATGTTTTGATTATAAATAATGTGAAATAAATTTTTTATATAAAAAATATATTTTGTTCTTTATACATAGTTCTAAGTAATTTTAAAATATTTCTTTTATTTTATAAGTAAATTTAAATTTTGCAAAATATTGAAAAATGTCTAAAATATTATTTTACAAACAACTACATAATGGATTAATATCGTTTTCGAAAGTGTATAAACAGTTTTTCTCTTAAAATATTAAAATCATGAATATGCAAAATGATAACAAATATAAATCATTAATAGCTGAGTGAATATGCGACAACAATATGATAAAGAAAAATCATACGTCGAACGTACTAAAAACCTATAATGTGAACACGGGGTAAAATTTAAGAGTTGATTAGGTACCTATATTACGGTTTAGTGGAATGATGAAAACAAGCAATGAAATGGATTGATTATACAGTAACGCGCAGAAAAAATTCATTAATATTTAATGAAATATTATTTTTTCTTGATTTTTTCTTATCAATTTGTGTGTGTGTGTGTGTGTGTTTACATCTAAACTTTAATTTTTATAAGAATAAAAAACAACTACTCGGCCATCAGTCAATAGTTTTATTTTATTTTAGTAAAATATGGTTCAATATTTCGACCTCACTGAGGTCATCATCAGGAACAATATTTATGACAATTGTACCATTACACTACACTTCATTGTAAGAACATTATTACTCATATAATTTTTGACATTTTTAATTCTAGTTTGAAATATGTTTCACTGAAATATGTTTTAATTTTTATAATGTAATTTAATACTTATAAATACGATACTACTCCATTATACTTTGATATATAGATTATTTCTAAACTTTAGGTGTTTATTCTAATCCTTATTTTGATAAAAAGAAATTATATAAGCATAAACATACAATTTAAATTAAAATAAGAATTTATTCAAGTTCCGAAACATTTGTTGCACAGCGTAATTATACAAAAAATATCTTATAAACGTAAATTCACAAATGCTATGTTTCTAAAACAGAATTGTTCAATATATTTTTTAAATAATTTCTCATTTATCTAAATATTAAAAATAAAAACACTGAAGGTTAATTTATATTATCCGTTCAGTTACAAACAGACAAACATTGTTATATGCATTTCTGAATAGAACGGAACAGATAATATAAATACTCTCATAGATTGGCATATAAAAATGTTTTTTTTAAATGGAAATTAACTGAATGGATAGTATAAATTGACCTTATAAATTCTATTGTTACACTATATAAATTGACATTAGAGCTTCAAAACGTAAACGTAACAAACTTTGCAATATGGAAATAGAGCATTTTCAAATTTTGTTTATATAAATTTATTATCAAAATACTACAGTGACCAGATTCCTAAAATTCCTATTCAGGACGAGTAAATTAATTTTTAGAGTTATTTTATTAATATAAAAACTTCAAAAAATAGATATCTGTTTTTCTGATAGTTGATGTTTTTATTATACTCGTATAAAAATTGGTTTAACAAGATTAAAACAATAAAACATCACAATAATATATTTGTAAATAGGAACTTTTACATATTGGATTTATAAAAGAATTTCAATAAAATAACTATTAAAAAATAAATTCGAAAACTTTTCTAGCAAATTTGAAGCATTTTTTAAGATAGTTATTAAATTGAATTCGGGGACAGTCTGGCATAATTCCGAATATCTGGTTACTTTACATAGAATAAATTACTGAAATTCAGTTTCTATATTCGCATTTATTTTATTTTTAATATTTTTTATATAAATTTTAAATTATTTATACTCAATGATTAAATACAAAATTTGTAATTATGATATATGATTTATACTGTTATTTTGTAAAAAAAAAAACTGAAATACGAATATGTACCATTAATATAATATTTGTGTTAAGCAATATAAAATATGATTTTAGACATTACTATTTTATTAAAAGACAATAGCAAAATAGTTCACTTATAATAATTTGAATAAAATTATATATACATATATATATATATATATATATATATATATATATATATATATATATATACTTTGTTTTTACAAAAAAAAATGTTATACATTTTTGTGCAATATTAGTTTATAAAAGAAATTGTTTTCAGTGTTAAAAATTGTACAATAAAATTACTGAATATTCAAATTAATAAGTAATTATATTTCTTCATTTTTATAAAGGTAACACTTTTATTATTATTCCATTTATTATATGGGGGTAGGATTGGCATACTTTTAGATTTTCCGGATTCCCGAATATGTCCTCCTTTTTCGTATGTCGTAGAAGGTCTGATAGGAATTTTAATTGGTGTTTCAAATTTTACAAAAATGCACAATGCAAAAATTTCATTTAATTTTCAAAATTTTAATTGTCGCTTTTTTTATTATTTATTTTAACACAAAATATTAATAAAAACATTCTTGTTAAAGAATAAAACAGCTTAGGTTCTAGTTCTGTATTAATATTTATTAATAATCGACGTTTCGACGAACTCAACGCATGTTGTCATCAGGAAAAAAGATACAAATGACATTTACAATAAATAAACAGAACATGACATAGATACAAGTTACTAGGTAACAAAATAGGTAACTAGATCATAAAATTTATAAATTTTTAATTAATGGAAGCCAAATTTTATTTAAATCACTGACCTCACACTGTTGTTGTTATGTTATTCTTGTTAAACTCAATTAAAAAGACAAATATAAAATAGGTAAATAATGAATGGTTTATTATTATTATTTTATTTGCAATCAAAAATAAATAATCATCTTTTCATTCATCTTTTTTTTCTGAACTGTCAATGTAGGTACAACTGTCAACTGTCTTTCTACAGGTGTAACAGAATAACTATTCCTAATTTTCAGAAATAATAGAGGGCACATAAAGAAACATTTTTTATTAATAAACTAGTGTCCGGAAATTTGTTTTTTCTTTCTTTTTTTTTTTGGCAGTCGATTGTACATCGTTGCAACTTGTGTATCGAAAATGGTGGTTGTAACTTCGAACAATTTTTATAAAGTTTAATGCGCTATTATTTCTAATAAAATGTTCCTTAACTTAACTACTCTTTGATGTTTTGATTAAGATTGTTTTTAACGATATCTAGTGTATCTTGGGACCGAGAAATTTCCGGACACTAGTTTCTTAATAAAAATGTTTCTCTAAGTGCACTCTATCATTTCTGAAAATTAGGAATAGTTATTCTGTTACACCCTGTATACCAAAATAATACTAAAATAAATACATTTAAGATAGAGAAATTAAATTCTTTTAATAATTTCAATATTTTTATCACAGTTTTGTTGAGGGATTGACTTAAATAATAAGGGGGTGTCGTAGGGGGTTGATTTTTTGAATATGTTGTAGTACTGTCATAATTGACTGTTAAAATTGATTTGTTAAACGCGGAAAATTTTGATATTTTTGCGAAATTCCCAGCCGTCTCCGAGATATTTGCAATTAAAGATTTTTTTGCAATTGAAATATGTTATAACAACACCAAATGTTGCGGGCAGATTTCGTTTTCGAAATTTTACATACACATTTGTTAACTTTTTATCACAGTTTTGCGCTTAATTAATAAGGGGGCCCCCAGGGGGTTGATTTTTGAATATGTTGTAGTACATATCTGGTTTAGGGCTGTAGCTTCTCGATGAAACATTTTAATAATTAAATGTAAAAATAAAACTCTAGGTAGTTTCACAAAATTAAGAATAAATTTTTATTGTACAATTTCGGCTGTTATGCCATCATCAGAAGATAAAATAATACAAAATTAACATTTGTAAAAAAATGTTAAATTTTAGTGGATGTTAATGTTAAATTTTTTGTATATTTTGGTGAAACCTGTTATTACAATATCGAGAAATGATAAAGATACAATGTCCAAATGCTCATTCATTAAATTTTCTAAAAACGTGAGTTTAATGCCTTTCTTTTTTTTATATAAAATAATTTCAATACTATTTTCATCACAGTAATGATTATTGTCTAATAGATATTTAGCTACATTGGAATGATATTTATTGTATTTAAAATAATGTAAATGTTCATTGATTCTAGTTTTAAAATTACCACTTCTTTGGCCTATATAATTGTAATTATTATATAAAATTTTATAAATACCTGAGTCTAACAAAGGATTTTTATTACACAAGTTATTTTTAAGAAAAATTTTACCTAGCGTAATATTGTTACATTAAATTTCTTTAACTGTTAGCAATATTTTTGTACTAGTGTTGCCAATGCCATAATGTTTTTTTACAAGGGGGTGCAAGGAGTGCGATGCACACGGGCCCATGAGCGATAGAGACCCACGAGCTAAAGTGCACAATGGGGCTTTATTTTCATTAATACTTACCATTTTTTTGTTTATTTTAATATTTTTGTAATATTATAAAGGACAAAGAAGAGGAAAAAAATACCATTCATAGGATTAAATACATTTATTATATAAATTAATTTATTATAGTAAGTTAAATACATTTTCATAGATTCTTTTAAGTTTACAGACACAAAAACATACAGTACAAATTAAATTTAAAGTTTAGGTTTACAAACATAGTTCATTAGCTTTAACTAAACTTAACTTTTCTCGCTTTCATTGAAGCAAAGATGCTAATTATTTTACTTAAATTTAATTTACGTGCTCTTTCATTTTCAATGCTCAAAATCGCCAAATTTAATACGCGCTTCTCCCCCATAGAGTCTCTTAACACGTTCACTACCCCCATAAGAAGAAAAAACCTTCACCATAGACCACTGCGTGAAAATGGCCACATAGTCTTGTTTTGTATAAGAATAACATATGTAAGTGTTATTGATTGAACATTTTCGGTTTTTTTCAGTTTTTTTCAGTTTTTGTTTCCGTCGCATATATGTGACGGTGGTCTATAGTCAAAATTTTTTTAAATGGACAGCACGACTCATATGTGTGACGTTAAAAAAAACAAGTTTGAATTGAAAATCAGTGTTTATTCTAGGAAAAAAAAGACAAGAAATATGAGAAATGTTAAACTTATTGTATTTTTGCATTACTTATTACACTTGTTGCAAACGAAAACAAAATTCACACATGGTACTGTGCGAAACAACCATCAACACATAGACCAATTGGATTTCCAAATTATACTGTGAGACCACGCGTCGCACATGTGTGCTACACGTTTCTACAGACCATCACAAAAGCTCGAGCAGCTCAGTACAGACTGTGAGGTAGTATACGCCATTGAAAATGTCCAAGCCTGCGACACATATGTGTGACGGTAGTCTATCAATTGAAACTGTCCGTCACATATATGTGACGAGCGGTAGTCAACGTGTTAAATATGTTTTAATAAGTTTTAATTTTGAAAATGTGTTTTCTGCGCTACAAGTTGATACGGGGAAAGTTAAGAACAAAATAAGAGCGATACAAAGTTCCGGAAATGCCTAACTAAGAATAGAATATTCTCTAAATATTAATTCTCCTAATTCAAATACCGAATTAATATTTTCTAACTGTTTTTTAAAGGTTTTCCTACAGGATAATATCTGTGCCTTATAATCTGCGGTTAAATCGTTAGTATATTTGTCTAGTAAAGGTTGGCATAAATCAATTATTTCAACATCAGATAATTGTTTTAAATTTTCTGAAAAAATTACTCCAAATAATTTATTTATTTCCGTAAAACTTGAAAATCTATCTTTTAATTGTGCAATTATAATATCTAACATAGCGACATAGCGTTAAAAACGTTTATCCTAAAACTATCTTCTGGGCCTCGATTTTATAACTATAATTTCTACAAGATTTCAAAATCTACTAGAATTTCGTTTTCCCCCTCCATTTCTTTAGATGTCATGGGGAATTTTGTTCACTAAAGCGATTTTGTAAATTCTATAAGAAATTTCAAATTTCGTGCGCGAAAATGTTAAAGCTGTTTGTTTTTGCGTTCATTTATTTTGAGTATTGTTTGTGTTGGTGTCCTTGATATAAGAAAATGGAAAAAGTAACTATTATTCAATTTATTATAAATATATCGAAGTTATAAAATGAAGAAAAAAGTATATTTTATTTTATTTTGGGTATTATATCTGTATACTTAAGGGGGGAAATACATGTAACGACCTAAAAAAAATAAGGTTTTTTAGAATTTTTTTTTGGCTGAATGAAACAAGCTACAATGCTGTAGTTTCTTTTATTCTATGTGACATATAATCAACTACACTTATGAATTTCTTTAACTTTCTGTGACCTCTGGGTGATCTTGAAACCAATCTTAATTGATGTCGCGTTCGCTTTGCCCGGTCGATTGGCGGGAATTCCTGAAGCCGGAAATAATTTTTTTTTTGATTTTTAGTCATTGATCATGATTCTCTGATATATTTTGTTCTATGTGAATTACGAAAACTACAAAAAAAAACGGATATTTTATCATTTTAACTCATTGTGAAAAAAAAGGTCAAATTTTCAGCATTTTTTTTTACTTTAGACACCCCTAAAAATAATTTAATGTTAATATTTTCGTTATATCAGAATTTCATAGAGAATAAAATTCTATTTCCTTTTAAACACACAAAGTTTCAACTCATTTGTATGAAAATTGCTCGACTTATCACGCCCGCCATTTGTAAAAAAAAGATTCGAAAAAAAACTTATTTAAAGTCGCCCGTTAGCCAAAGCGGCTACCGAGGCGCAGGTAGAAAAATGCCTTTTTCTCAGTAAATACATTTCTGATCGGTTAGATATTTTGCTGGATAAATCTTCGATGTAAAAGCAATTAATTTATTTAAAAAAAAATCAAAAAAAATTTTTTATTTACATGTATCTCCCCCCTTAAAGTCGTCGGTTAGCCAAAGCGGCTACCAAAGCGTAGGTAGAAAAATACCCTTTTCTCGGTAAATACATTTCTGATTGGTTAGATATTTTGCTGGATAAATCTTCGATGTATAAGCAATTATATCAGCAAAATCGAAAAAAAATTTTTTTACATGTATTTCCCCCCTTAAACAGAGTTTGGTTAATGATATACTTGTAGCTAACTTATATAAATAGAGATTACGTTTCTTAAAAATGTTTAAGATTTTTAGGAGAAAATGCGTAAAATTGAATTCGAATCTATATTATTCATCTATATTTATCGATATAAATTGATTTAATTATGTTACTTTTATTTATGCACGTAGCAAAAGTACAAGAAAACATACCACAGACGAAATTTTATACAATCCGGACTTCTTTTTCTATTGCGGCAATTATTTAAAAATCACAATAAAACATGAGCCATACCATAAATTCTTTTAATAAATATCAATAATGTAATCAAAAAAACAAATAATGTACATCTAAAAATAAATTACATAGCTATTTAATTATTTATAATAATTATGAAATATTCTAACCACACTTATTACGAAAATACAAAACGTCAAACTAGTAAACATATAGAAATTCAAGGTCACGAATTCTACTGCCTCTGAGCAGTAGATTTCAAAATCCACACCTTGACAAGAGTGGGGGAAAACTGAATTCTTATAGATTTTAAAATCTTGTAGAATTTAACTTATAAAATCGAGGCCCAGATCCGTTTTCAAAATTAGTGTAACTATCCAATACATGTTGTTTATTTGTCGAGCTGTGCAAGTTTATACTTGTTTCGCGCTATTCGAGAGATTGCAGATCTATTTGCACAAAACAATTATTATTATATTTTGTTTTGTAAAAATATGTTTGTATTACAGATACATTGTGATTATTTACCTAGAAAATAAAAAATATTTTTTTGTTTGCTTTTTTCTTATTTGTATCAATATAAATAAAAAAATTAATAAAAAATAAATTATTCATACTATTAATTTATTCAAATAAATTAATCACAAAGCAAAAAAATATGCAAAAAAATATCTAGACTGTATGGATCATTGTTGGCCCGTCTTCGGAAACAAGTTTTGTCAAATTTTTTCCGTACTCCGAGGGTTAATATACCATTGGGTAAGTTTTACTACTTTGGCACACAACTCGACGCTGCCCTTGAATATCAGGTAAGTTTTACTATTTCGGCACCCAACTGGACCCTGCCCTATAACACATCTAGCGCGCCGCAATTTTCAAAATGTTAAATTTTGAATATTATTTTCACATAAAAATACATTAATTTTTCATATAATTATATATAAGTTTAAATTTGTATGCGGGCCGCATTAACTTACGTTACGGTAGACATGCGGCCCGAGGGCCGAAATTTGACCACCCGTGGGTTACATTTTTTTGCTTTTAATATTAAAATTTATTTTTTAAATATGGTAAATACCAAAATAAACTGTACGAAATAAAAGAAATTAAAAGTTTTTTTTCCCAATTTAAAAAAATAATACTATTGCAGTTTTAAACATATAGTTTTCTTTTGTTGTTTTTTTTTTTTATTTTGTAATATGAAATATGTCAAACTACAATATACTAAAATTAGAATCATTTTATTATTTACTTCAAAATTTATTGAAGCTTATAAATACCTACTTTAATCATCTTATTAACATAATAAAATTAACAAAATAAAACTCATATTGCAAAAGTTGATGTTAGTCAGTTAAAATGGTTTGATCATTTTGAGCGAATGTCTAATGAACATTTGGTTAAAAGAATATATATGTGAATGATTTTGAAGGTATATGTTTGCCAGTAAACGTTCGATGTATAATTGCAGTGGTATGTTTGAGAGTGTTTTGCGTAAGCCAAAGTTTCCATGTAATAGAAATAGGATAGCATGTATGAAAGGTATTATGAACATGGATAAAGCTAAAGTTCTTTGTCTGAATAGGAATGTTTGGAAGAAATTAATTTCTGGATAGTGGAAACAGTTTGTGCCACACCCTTTTGGAAACATTACGTGAGTGTATATGTATGTATTTTTTTTTTGAACGTCTAATTTTAATAAAGATATTACAGAACTCTAACTTGAAGCTCTATTTAATTTAATTATATTTTTTTGAAAAGTGTACATAATATAATTTTTTGATATTAATTTTAAACGGTCATAATATTTGAATAAATATGTATTAATACTACCTATGTTTACCATATGTGTTAATGTCGAAAAAAAAAAATTGTTACCAAAAACATTCATTTACCATAAACAGATATTATTTTTCATACGCAACAACGCATAGTGAACAACATATCAATAACAAATATTTGATATCAATGGACTTTTGTGAATCTTGAAACCTTTAGTAAATTTTGATGTTTTTTGTTGGCGCCAAAATTTTTTTGTAGATTTGGATATTTTGTTAGCCCTTAAACTTATAGCTCAGTATCCATTAACGCCAAACTTTACTATAGTATAATAAATAACATAAATCTTTAGTAGAAAAACAATTCCCTGCTAAAAATTTAATACTAACTTATAGTTTTATTTTTTATCAATGACGACACTATAACAAGTTGAGGATTACAAACTGTAAATGGAGAAATTAAAATGTACGTTTGAGAGTCACACGTTTCCGTTTCTCATACATCTCCTCTCTATCACTCCGTTCCGTATTTGTATAAGCAGAGTTTTTATCTACTCTTGCTGATCACAAAGCGAAAAATAATGAAAAATTCTTCTATCAATTACGTCATGACCCAAAAGGGTGTGGTACTATCCCAAAATTTGTTTTCTCCGAACAACTCTAGCTTCATCCACATTTATGATATCTTTCATACATGCTCTTCTATTTCTACTATTTGGAAACTTTTGTTTACGTAAAACATTTTCAATCAAACCACTCCATCTACTCATCGGACGTCCACACAAAGTTATACCTTCAAAATCATTCGCATATATTCTTTTAACCAAAAATTTATTAGATATTCGCTCAAGATGACTGAACCATCTTAACTGACTTAATACCAACTTTTGCAACAATTTCACACTCATCGTTCACTAATTTACTTCGTATCCGATTCCTTCTAGTTACACCATATACTTCATGTAAAAATCTCATTTTCACAGCAGTCATTTTCGTTTAATGCTTTTGAAATCAAATTCAATATTCACTACCATTTCTCAACGTAGGCACCAAAACAACATTGTATATTTTCAAACAGGCTTCTTTTAAAACATTTACGTTTTCAGCAAAAATTTCCAAAGCACCTAATACTTTACAACCAGCATTAACCCTTTTTTCAATCTCAAGCTCAAAGCGACTTAGAAAATAAACTCCTCAAATTAACAAATTCATCTACCTGCTTTAAACATGCACCATTAACTATACATTACATTCAGTAGTCAAGTCACCTTTCTCAAAAAACTAATACTTTGCTTATAACTAATACTAATCAACATTTTGTTGCTCTTCAGATTCAGTCAAAACAACCACGTCATAGTAATTTAAATTTAAAGTATTTTTTGTTCAAAAAATTATTAAATTTGTTAGTTTTTGCAATATTTAATATTTTAACTGTAAATTTCCGGAACAAAATACAGAAAAATAATTTTATGTGATGAAAGGTAAAAATATCAAAACAATTATTACAGAATACAGAACTCTAATTTAAAGCCCCTTTTAATTTAATTACATTTTGACTTTTCTTCAATCGAATCTTCTTCTTTTTGGACAATTTCTGTTACTTCTTGTTTTTCTTGTCTAACTTCTAACTGATGTTGATCACAAGTTCGTTCATATTCTTGCTATAGAAATGCATTTGAAATGTGAATTAATAACATGCAACTTATAAATATACTAAGTGAATTTAATATAGAAACAGGAGAAATGTCACTTAAATATATGGTAAATTTTTCAAATATAAGGGCAAATATTTGACCGAATTTCAATTATGTTAATTTTCACAATGAAAAAATTATTTAATAAATGATTATATATTAAGAATAGAATGGGTTCATATAAAGCCCGGGTACACATCTAAGCACGTAGGTAAGCCGAACCAGAGACCTATAACCAAAATAGACTGAAAACTAGCAGTGTGACCAGTGTGAACTTGTCGCCAAAATTTTTTATGCATCTTATACACGGCAAGTCTTCAGTTCATTTTTTTACAGGTCACTGGTTCGGTTTGCCTCGTGCGCCTAGGTGCTCAGATGTGTAACCGGCCTAAATCCTAGATAGTAATAAAAATATCTGTTTTGATATCCTGAACGAAACAAACAAACATTTTAGCCTAAATTCTCTTTCGTTCTTGTTTTATGGTAACAGTTTCTCCCATTCAATTATTTAATAGATCCATAAATACTAAGTTTTAAATAAAAATAATAAATATCACTTTTTCTCGCATCACTGCTACAATTTTGCATTTAAAATAACTACTGAATGTAAACAAAATAAGTACAGATATTCTGAGTAGTTGTACAGAATGCAGTAAGAAACATTTCTCTTGCGGCTGATGGGTAGACAATCTATTTGCCTCAACGTATTACATAATCAATAATTTAAAAAAAGAACTCAGTGAAAGCAGTATAATTATAGATCTTAGTTCCGCTATTAAGACTGACTTCTTTAATACGTTCTTTTTCTTTCTTAAAGCAGCTCTTATACCGATTTCTTTGTAGGTAATGTCTGCAAAATTATGTCCTTTATTATTAAGTAGAAAAAAGTTAAAAACAGATAATATATCCATTTCTTTTCTACTAATTAGTATCCTTAATAATGTTTTCCTTGATGTTTGTTTTATTAGAAAGTAAATGTAAGAAATATAATATAACGGGAGAGATGTGGCTAAGGTCATTGTTGGGTGTAATTTACTTCCAAAAAATTTGACTTAATCAGGGTGGCCAAAACTTTGTGAAAACAGACTCCCTTACTTTTACCGGTTTTTCAAATTTTTTCTTGACTTATTATTAAACAAATTTGAATTCCTAAGTAATGTGAATCACAAAATATTTATTAAAATAAAAATTTCTAGATATAGGTGTGCAAAAACATTGGAATAATAATAATTTTAATATACTAAAAATAAAATTTAGTGATTTTTGCTGATATTATAAAAATATAAATACAAAATTTGCACAAAATTTGTATTTGTAATTTAGTAAATTCGCCAAACAAATTTTGTCTCTGTCTACAAACGAAGTTCCCTGACTTTCCAGGATCAACAAAATTTCCTGACTCTCACGGTTTTGGCGACCCTGTTAATTTATACAGTCTGGTGTGTGATATCAGTCTCAACAGCGGCACTAAGAACTATATAAACACGTGCGAAGAAATGGTTTGCCTATACTAGTGCTGTCAATATTTGAAAAAATTGGATCCGGATATCCGGATCCAAAAAGATTCGGATATCCGAATATCCGATTCTCGGATAATTTAAGATCCGGATCTGAGATCCGGATCCGATATCCGGATCTGAGATTCGGATCCGTTATCCGGATCTGAGATCCGGAACCGATATTCGGATCTGAGATCCGGAACCGATATTCGGATCTGAGATTCGGATCCGATATCCGGATCTAAGATCCGGAACCGATATTCGGATCTGAGATCCGGATCCGATATCCGGATCTGAGATTCGGATCCGATATCCGGATCTGAGATTCGAAACCGATATTCGGATCTGAGATCCGGAACCGATATTCGAATCTGAGGTTCGTCCGACATCCGAAACCGATATTCGGATCTGACATCCGCATCTTAGATTTGAATTCGATATTCGTTTCTTAGATTTGGATAATACATTTGAAATGCGTAATCTAACAATTACACAGAAACAGGTATTGTATTTTTATTTCTATTTAGTTTATAATAAAGTTTATAATTTTAGTAATTTATTATATACAACTACATGTTTTATTGGAGAATATAGAGTGTTTTATATAAAAGTAAAATTTGGTTTAACAAATAGATATATTAAAATAGTTATTCTGTCTTGTTATGTCTATAACTTCAATACTTTACTATACATTTATGATGTAATATAGACATGCACTCATCATACGTTTATTGATATAGTGTAGAAAGAGACAACTTATAATAATATATGCATAGGCTATAGTCAAGTGCAGTTATTTGTGTTTAAATTTTTACAGTGTTTACGTTAAGATATTATAAAATCTTTTGTTCAGTATTTTTGTGTTGTTATTATATCACTGTTATAGTATGGTTATGGTGCGCTACACGCTATATTTTACTAGATTATTCAATTATAGTTCAAAAAATTAAAATATTTCTGAATTATTAGATGAAGCAAATGAGTTAATATTTGAAATGTATAATATGTAACAAATATAAATAAATAACTTAAATAATTTGTTTAGTAATTTTGTGAATATTAAAAAATAGATACATCTTTCAAGAAACACAATAATATACCATAAATTAAAACTTAATATAGTTTATTATACGAGAAGTATTGAATGTTTGCTTTATTTTTATTCAAAAACATAAATTGTCTTACTTTAGAGTTTACATTTTTAAGGGCGTAATGTAAACATCTATAGAATAAAATCAGACTATTATTCGATAGTTAGTAGTTACATAAATAAATAATACCTTACAGACAGCATTCATTTAAAATTACTATTGTATACTAAAAAGTAAAAGGCGATGATATGAAATACAAACAAACAAAGACAATCATATCTAAAATAATGCAGCGTCCCTTACCAACCACATAGTGTTACAAAAATTAAACATTTGTTAAAAAAAAATATTTTTAATATTTTTATTTACTGTGTTTTATTTAAAATGTATATTTATTTAATTTTTTTGTCTGGATAAGAATGTTTGGTGAAAGTTGATTTCTGGTTGAATAAAAAGATTTTGTGCCACACCCTTATTGGGTACATGGTGTGATTTTATATATATATATATATATATATATATATATATATATATATATATATATATATATATCAGAATAAAAATTAATAATAATTTTAAAATAATATTTTTAGATACAAATTTTACATTTCATTAAATCAAAACCAAAAAAATATTAACTTGTAATAAAATATATAATTTGAAAAATATTAACAATCTGGAAAATTTATTGAAGATTTGACAAAATGCTAATTTTTTTAACAAAATTGTATAATTTAAATTAAAAATTTATTCTCAATATTTGACAGTTTTTATAAATTTAATAATTTTATACTAAATTTCAAAATTTTTAGCACATATGAATCGCCAAGAATTTTAAAACAAAATTTTCAGAATTGCATATGTAAAAGAATTTATCGTATTGCCAAAATCAGCTCTTTTAGTATTCCCAAAAACAGAACTTGTAATAACATCCATTGTATACAAAATTCTTTAGACACAATGTATATAATTGAGTACTTTTATTCCTGAGACACACTGCATATTTATATGACATATAAAAAATAAGTATATTTTATATAAAATTCTTGAGACACATTGTATATATAATTTTTTAGACACATCGTATATAACTGCAGTCGCACACTTATTTGGCATTTCGATAAAATAATACAGCTTGTAAAATGTTTTTAATATTCGTTTAAAAAATGTGATATGTATATGATATGTTAAAAAGAAAACAGATATTTCATAACCTACTGGTACATTTATTTCAATAATATAAATATATTAAAATAATGTGTGAAAAACCTATATAAAAATAAAAATATAAAACACATAGATTCGAAACGATTCAAATTTGAAATCCGGATCTTTAGATTCGGATTCTAAATCCGGATCTGAAATTCGAGTCCGAGATCCGAATCTGAGATCCGGATATCCGAATCTAAGATTCGGATCCGAGACCCGAATATTCGAATCTGAGATTCGGATCCGAGATTCGGATATCCGAATCTGAGATTCGGTTCCGAGATCCGGATATCCGAATCTTAGATTCAGATCCGAGATCCGGATCTGAGATTCGGATCCGAGATTCGGATCCGAGATCCGGATATCCGAATCTGAGATTCGGATCCGAGATCCGGATATCCGAATCTGAGATCCGGATCCGAGATCCGGATATCCGAAAACCTAATTATCCGGATATCCGGATAATTTTGGATCCGGATCCAAAATTATCCGGATTCGGTTCCCAGCACTAGCCTATACCAAGCGTAAATAAATTTGCGTTTCTTGACGTAACGAGGCATCAGTGACTACAAGTGTATTGAGAAAAAATGTTCCTTACTTTATGCTCTACAATTCCTGCAGATATCTGTACTTATTTCATTTTCATCCTGTATTGTAGTTCTCAAACTAAATTGATTTTAAAATTGATAATAATAAGACAATTTAAACGATGAAAGCGAGATTATATTATTTAAATAAGACAAAATAGAGGGGGAAACCACTTCTTTAAATTTTGTACATCGGATTGTACAATCCTAGGATTTTACCGATTTTAAGTAAGATTGTAAGGATTTTAGCATAATTTTGAAGCGCAATTATAAGGATTTTACAAGATTTTAAGTGAAATTGTAAAAATATTACAAGATTTCTCAACAATTATACATGATTTTAGAGTAAAATTGTAAGGATTTTATTTGATTTTAAGCGAGACTGTAAAGAATTTACATGATTTTTCGTTGATTTTATAGATATCAAGTAAGATTGTAAAGATTTTACCATAATTTTTCGGTTGATTTTACTGATTTAATATAAAAATTTTAAGATTGCAGGAATTTTACTCGAAATTTTTAATTAATTATAGATCGTATACAAATTATTTAATATGTTTTCATTCTTCTTCAAAAAATATTTGTAAATATTACACTAAGTATTTACGAACTGTTATTGATTTTACGGATTTTAGATATGATTTTAAGGATTTTACCATGATTTTATCATGATTTTACAGATTTTACCGATTCTACCATGATTTTACTAGGATTTTCAGGGATTTTAATAAATTTGTACAACAGATTTTACAAGTGGTTTTTCCCTCGGACTAAATTTAAAACAAAATAATGGATAAAATAACAATATATCAAAATTTTGCTGTATTGAGTTTAGCAATTTTAGCTTCGTTCGCAGAGCGAATTGCTGACTAGTTCCTTAAAAGTACACATGCGCACTACAATTTTAGCGTACGGCTTTGAGCCTTTGTGAACGCTCAAAATTGTAACGCGCATGCATTAATTGTCAGGAACTAGTCAGCTGACTCATTCCGCGAACAAAGCTTTCAATTAATCAACAAAGAAACCAAAATGACCCAATATTAAACAGGTTGCCTCATAACGCAGTTTAAAAGACACAAAGAGGGAAAATTGATAATGTCTACTTTGTTTTTTTAAGTTGGCAATACTGTTTTAGTTCGTATTTAAATCTAAAACATAAAATTTTCATTTTACTTTATAAGTATTAAAAATGTTTATACAGGATGTAGCAGAATAACTATTCCTAATTTTCAGAAATGATTGAGTTCACTTAGAGTAACATTTTTTATTAATAAACTAGTGTCCGGAAATTTTTCTGTGTCAAGATACACTAGATATCGTTAAAAACAATTTTCATTATTACAACATCAAAGAGTAGTTAAGTTAAGGAACATTTTATTAGAAATAATAGTGCTGCATTAAACTTTATAAAAATTGTTCGAATTTACAACCACTATTACCGATACACAAGTTGTAACGATGTACAATCGACTGCCGAAAAAAAAATGATAATAATTTCCGGACATTAGTTTATTAATAAAAAATGTTTCTCTAAGTGAACTCAAACATTTCTGAAAATTAGGAATAGTTATTCTGTTACACCTGTATATTAAGTTTTATTCAGTTTTTGTATTTTTTCAAGAATATAAATATAAAAAAAAAAACAGAAACATAAATTTTTTTTATAATAATTAAAAAATTGGAATAGAATTACAATCATGAATTTGTTACTGACATTTTTAATAGAATATATTCGATTTTTTTTTTAGACAAATATGGTAGACAAAATCGCGGCTATAGTGCAACCTGTCCAGTATTAAGTCAGCTTTATAGAAACGATGTTCTGTACAAGAACATAAATCTTAAACTTAAATAAACCTTACAAAACTAAAAACAAAATATTTTTGAAATTATCACTTACCTTCAATTTAACATTAACTTGTGAAGCTGACAAATGATATTTATAAATAGATTGTGTAAAATAATAGCAGCTTTGGCAAACACTCTTTGTAATTAGATCTTCTTTCAAAATCTGTATATAAAAATTACAATTGAATTAAAATTTTAGAAAATATATCGATACACTTCCAATATGATTTACAAAAGTTGTTAGTTTTGTGATAACCAGTGACCTCTATTATAAGTATATGTTACTAGTGTTAACAGAAGGAAATAAAATGGCGTCACAATCTCAAGGTCATAGCAATTTAACAATTTTTTTTGGTTAGTTAGAACTTTAATATTAAAACCAATGCAAAAAAAATGTATTTTCAAGTTAAAATAAACCAGTTTCATTTAGTTACACTGTAATTTAAATAAATATCATGCAAATTTAACTTATCACTGTTGCTAACATGGCTGGAAATACTACTTACTTTTATATTTAAACACATATGTATTTTGTAATCTAAATGGTCGTCTGTATTTTCAAAAATGTTTACCATATTTTTATCGTCTTTCCCACACAGTCTACATACATTTAGAGACATTATCACAAGTTATTATTTTACAAAATAAATGAAATATTCAATAAACACAAAACAACAAGCGCAAAAACAGAACACAACTGACAGCAGGGACCATAGATAAGGAAGTAATTGTTTATCAAAGGCACCTTCGATTTTTATCAATTAAAATTGCTATTGGAATAGTTGATAAAATAAGTTTTTGGTGAATAACTTGTAAAATGTTAGGAATTGCCATAGGGTTGTAATTAGAAAAAATGTTTGTTTTTCAATTCCGCATCGAATGATATAAAAATATATAGGGGTTCCCATTTGAAATAAGAAAGATAAAGTGCTTTAAAGTTTGCGAAGTTTGACACTAGATTTTGATCACCCTGTATAATCTGGATCAATAAAAACTTGGTTAACGAGACTACTGGACTTTACTTAATGACTATGTCCTAAAATTTTATTAACCAGATATTATTTGCGTTTTTTATTAACTGTTGTTGTTATGTTATTCTTGTTAAACTCAATTAAAAAGACAAATATAAAATAGGTAAATAATGAATGGTTTATTATTATTATTTTATTTGCAATCAAAAATAAATAATCATCTTTTCATTCATCTTTTTTTTCTGAACTGTCAATGTAGGTACAACTGTCAACTGTCTTTCTACAGGTGTAACAGAATAACTATTCCTAATTTTCAGAAATAATAGAGGGCACATAAAGAAACATTTTTTATTAATAAACTAGTGTCCGGAAATTTGTTTTTTCTTTCTTTTTTTTATTTGGCAGTCGATTGTACATCGTTGCAACTTGTGTATCGAAAATGGTGGTTGTAACTTCGAACAATTTTTATAAAGTTTAATGCGCTATTATTTCTAATAAAATGTTCCTTAACTTAACTACTCTTTGATGTTTTGATTAAGATTGTTTTTAACGATATCTAGTGTATCTTGGGACCGAGAAATTTCCGGACACTAGTTTCTTAATAAAAATGTTTCTCTAAGTGCACTCTATCATTTCTGAAAATTAGGAATAGTTATTCTGTTACACCCTGTATACCAAAATAATACTAAAATAAATACATTTAAGATAGAGAAATTAAATTCTTTTAATAATTTCAATATTTTTATCACAGTTTTGTTGAGGGATTGACTTAAATAATAAGGGGGTGTCGTAGGGGGTTGATTTTTTGAATATGTTGGAGTACTGTCATAATTGACTGTTAAAATTGATTTGTTAAACGCGGAAAATTTTGATATTTTTGCGAAATTCCCAGCCGTCTCCGAGATATTTGCAATTAAAGATTTTTTTGCAATTGAAATATGTTATAACAACACCAAATGTTGCGGGCAGATTTCGTTTTCGAAATTTTACATACACATTTGTTAACTTTTTATCACAGTTTTGCGCTTAATTAATAAGAGGGCCCCCAGGGGGTTGATTTTTGAATATGTTGTAGTACATATCTGGTTTAGGGCTGTAGCTTCTCGATGAAACATTTTAATAATTATATGTAAAAATAAAACTCTAGGTAGTTTCACAAAATTAAGAATAAATTTTTATTGTACAATTTCGGCTGTTATGCCATAATCAGAAGATAAAATAATACAAAATTAACATTTGTAAAAAAATGTTAAATTTTAGTGGATGTTAATGTTAAATTTTTTGTATATTTTGGTGAAACCTGTTATTACAATATCGAGAAATGATAAAGATACAATGTCCAAATGCTCATTCATTAAATTTTCTAAAAACGTGAGTTTAATGCCTTTCTTTTTTTTATATAAAATAATTTCAATACTATTTTCATCACAGTAATGATTATTGTCTAATAGATATTTAGCTACATTGGAATGATATTTATTGTATTTAAAATAATGTAAATGTTCATTGATTCTAGTTTTAAAATTACCACTTCTTTGGCCTATATAATTGTAATTATTATATAAAATTTTATAAATACCTGAGTCTAACAAAGGATTTTTATTACACAAGTTATTTTTAAGAAAAATTTTACCTAGCGTAATATTGTTACATTAAATTTCTTTAACTGTTAGCAATATTTTTGTACTAGTGTTGCCAATGCCATAATGTTTTTTTACAAGGGGGTGCAAGGAGTGCGATGCACACGGGCCCATGAGCGATAGAGACCCACGAGCTAAAGTGCACAATGGGGCTTTATTTTCATTAATACTTACCATTTTTTTGTTTATTTTAATATTTTTGTAATATTATAAAGGACAAAGAAGAGGAAAAAAATACCATTCATAGGATTAAATACATTTATTATATAAATTAATTTATTATAGTAAGTTAAATACATTTTCATAGATTCTTTTAAGTTTACAGACACAAAAACATACAGTACAAATTAAATTTAAAGTTTAGGTTTACAAACATAGTTCATTAGCTTTAACTAAACTTAACTTTTCTCGCTTTCATTGAAGCAAAGATGCTAATTATTTTACTTAAATTTAATTTACGTGCTCTTTCATTTTCAATGCTCAAAATCGCCAAATTTAATACGCGCTTCTCCCCCATAGAGTCTCTTAACACGTTCACTACCCCCATAAGAAGAAAAAACCTTCACCATAGACCACTGCGTGAAAATGGCCACATAGTCTTGTTTTGTATAAGAATAACATATGTAAGTGTTATTGATTGAACATTTTCGGTTTTTTTCAGTTTTTTTCAGTTTTTGTTTCCGTCGCATATATGTGACGGTGGTCTATAGTCAAAATTTTTTTAAATGGACAGCACGACTCATATGTGTGACGTTAAAAAAAACAAGTTTGAATTGAAAATCAGTGTTTATTCTAGGAAAAAAAAGACAAGAAATATGAGAAATGTTAAACTTATTGTATTTTTGCATTACTTATTACACTTGTTGCAAACGAAAACAAAATTCACACATGGTACTGTGCGAAACAACCATCAACACATAGACCAATTGGATTTCCAAATTATACTGTGAGACCACGCGTCGCACATGTGTGCTACACGTTTCTACAGACCATCACAAAAGCTCGAGCAGCTCAGTACAGACTGTGAGGTAGTATACGCCATTGAAAATGTCCAAGCCTGCGACACATATGTGTGACGGTAGTCTATCAATTGAAACTGTCCGTCACATATATGTGACGAGCGGTAGTCAACGTGTTAAATATGTTTTAATAAGTTTTAATTTTGAAAATGTGTTTTCTGCGCTACAAGTTGATACGGGGAAAGTTAAGAACAAAATAAGAGCGATACAAAGTTCCGGAAATGCCTAACTAAGAATAGAATATTCTCTAAATATTAATTCTCCTAATTCAAATACCGAATTAATATTTTCTAACTGTTTTTTAAAGGTTTTCCTACAGGATAATATCTGTGCCTTATAATCTGCGGTTAAATCGTTAGTATATTTGTCTAGTAAAGGTTGGCATAAATCAATTATTTCATCATCAGATAATTGTTTTAAATTTTCTGAAAAAATTACTCCAAATAATTTATTTATTTCCGTAAAACTTGAAAATCTATCTTTTAATTGTGCAATTATAATATCTAACATAGCGACATAGCGTTAAAAACGTTTATCTTAAAATTATCTTCTGAACTGTTAAATCGAAAATCTTCACACCTTCCTTGTCTATGGTTAAGCCAACATTATTAGGTACATTCATATATATTTCCTGGCAAGTTGTTTCTTTAGGCATTTCACTTTAATTTATTAATTTTGAAAATATAGATTGCATTTTAACAAAAAATAATTTTAATTAATTTTGATTATCATAAAAATAAAACAACTTTTATTTGAAAAATTTTTTCGAATAAGGCACAAACAGACAAATTTAAAAAATTAAAATGACATTTAGAATTTAAAATGAGCCAAAAGAACATTAAAATTTTAAACAATACAATGAGTAAGAAGGGGCCTCTTAATCTCAGTGGCACACTGGCCCACAAAGGTCTTGCTACGCCTCTGTTTTTTTATAAGAATTAGAATTGTCAATAACATCGGTAAAAATATAAAATTGCTTAATAAAAATCCTTTTACATTTCTTTTTAATTAAATTATGGATCAGTGTATCAATGGAACCATTATTGGCAACTACTCTTACGATTGTATTTAATTCAGAATTATAATCAGAATCAGACTTGGGAATTTTAATTAAATTATTAAATGACGACATTTTAATGTTCCACGGGTAGTTAGAATTAAAAAGTATAATTTTATTCATATAAGTTTCTTTGCAGAAAATTTTAAAATCTAATTATATACATATGTTGAGAAATCGTAATATCTAGAAAATTAATTGATTTATTTATTTCGGTTTCCATTATAAACTTAATATTATTATCTTATAAATTTAGCATATTTAACAAGGAGGATCCTAAAAATAAGCAAATAATATCATCCAAATATCTGAACTAAAATGAGATTTTATTTAATACAGAATTATTAGATTTAAATAAATTTTGTTCTAAGTCATGCATAAAATTTATGAATGAAATATTGAATATTTCCGCTAAAATCGGTGAGAGGGTAGATCCCACTGGGAGGCTTTCAATTAAAATTAAAATAATTTTGATTTAAACACAAATGTAAAAGAGTTAATATTTCTTGATTCTCATTCTGATTATAAGGATTGTTCGAAATCAAACGTTTTTCAATAATATTAATAATATTTTCAATTTATTAATTGAAACTGACGTAAAAAAAATTATTAACATCAAAAGATACAAATTTAGCATTACAAGGTATAGTGGTGTCTTTAATAAATTTGATACAATTTAAATTATTTTTATTAGAATGGCTGCTTGAACTTTTAGTTTTTATTTCAAGAAGTTGGTTAACAAATGCTTTATATGTATCTGCTGATATTTATCTCATTAAACTCATTTTCTTGTGGTAGTATCTGAGGCGCATGTTCTTAATTTTTATTGAAACTGATGTTAGAAAAGTTAATAATTCTTGAATGAAATGTGATGTAATTTTTTTGGCTCTGTTCTTTTATTATTTTACGATTACTAACACTACCTTTTTCGAAAATTGTTTAAAAAAAAATATAATGTTGGTGTTTAAATTTAGTATTCTTTCATAATATCGTGGAATTCAATTTTGAACAAATATATAATAAGATACGTTCAGTATATTTTGTTTATTTAAAAATTAATGAAAATATATTATTCGATAATAATGTTCATATTTTGCTATTGAATTATTAAAGAAAAAACAACCCGAATAATGAAAAATACAAAATAATTGATTTTAATTCTTATGTAAATTCAGTACTATAGAAATGTGTAATTTTTGTAAATTTGAATAAATAATGTACTACATTTTTTTTATTATTACGTTTTTAAATATCCTTTGAATACAGTAATCAATTTTCTTTTTGTTTGTCCAAAATACATATATACATTATACCAGTAGCGTAGCCAGAAACTTGTCAAGGGGGGGGGGGGGGGTTACTAATATTAATCAATAAAGTTAATACTATAATTTGTATAAAAAATAAAGAACAATAAAAATTATTTTTATAAAAAAGAAAGTAAAATAACATATTTCATATTTCACATACGTATGTTATTGGTCGTTCAGGTTCTTGGGGGGGGGGGGTTCAACCCCCCTAAAAAAAACCTGGCTACGCCACTGCATTATACATTTAACGTCAATTCACACGGTTGTAATTGCTATGTTCAGACACGTAGCTCAAATACAAAACATGTTGAAGTTAATATTGAATTTATTCGTTTAATACAACTTATTTATTGTAACTGACTCTTCTGAAAATTACATAATTAATGTTGAATTAATAATTCAATAATAAATTTAATATTATTATTTGATTTACATAAAATAAAAAATAGTATATTTTTTAACTGGCTCTATTTTCTATCGAGCCGATCTTAAAGGTACCGAAAAAATACCTGAGATATAAATATCCTATGTAGAATAATATATATATTTTTGAATTTTTTGTATTTTGGAAAATAGAGAAAAAAAATTTTTTTTCCAAAAAAAAAACATATTTTTTGCCAAATTATAAATACAAAAAAATTCAAAAAAATATATATTATAGAGAAAAATTGACTTTTATCAAAAAAATTTACTATCAGATTTTTTTTAATTTTTGCAATATAACTTTTATAAACTTTTTTCTTTACTTTTTTTATATATCAGATAGTTACGGCACGAATTTCACGAAAATTATGTAATGACCTTTGTTTTTGAAATTATAATAATACTTTTTGAACATCTTTGTTGACGAAATTTATCTATTTTATACCCGTTGTAAACTGTCATAATTTGTAAACAATTTTATTCATAATTTGTATCAAATAATTAAAAATAATATATTTATTTGTATTTTATGTACTTTTATTAATAATGAAATATTGTTATTATATTATTAATTATACATATATTTTCTAATAAATAATTTAAAATAAATCTATAAATATATACACAATTGACAATTACGCTGATCACGCTATCACGCCGTTTGAATATGGTTTGAATGGGCGGCAACTGTGTGATAGAGATTCTATAGGTAGAGTGGTAGAGTTCGGCGTTCGGCCGATGCGCCGCCATTAATCCTCGGCGCCAAATTTAAATTAAAATTTGTTCCATTAAATAAACACAAAATATTTTTCTTGTTTTCTGCATACAAAAAAAACATATAAAACATAAAAATGCCATGTATAATATTGTAATGACGTTTATTATGATAATAAATATACTAATATTAAAAAAATGTTAAAAATATCAAAAATGTCAAAATGTCACAAAAAACATATAAATCGAAGTGGCGCATGAATATTTTCTTTGTTGAAATATTGAAAACTGTCAAATCAAATATGAAAATGATAAAAATATGCGACAATATAATATTTCCAAAAAAAAATGTAAATGTAATGAGTCGAACTAGCGCGCGAATTCAAAATCATTTGTTTTTAGAGGAAAAATGGCGGCACCAATCAGAAGCTGAACACTATTTCAGGCTATCGGCCGAACTCTAGTATAGTATCTCTACTGTGTGAAGGTCGATATTGCCCATGGGGGTCCCACTCCTATATTTGACGTCCGTTCGCTAGTTTGCGCCACCATCGCTTCCCCACCACAATTTTAATAGACGCATGCGCACAACTCAGATCAGCCTGAACCAGCTCGTGATGATGACGATCACAAAGTTTTTGTTTACATGTTGCTCGCTTACGCCATTTTGTCTGAAGTGTTGTGTTGTTAGTTGTATACGTTGTATTTTTGTGTGTTTTGCAGTGTGTGTTATTAAGTTTTATTGTGTTTTGCGATTTGTGTTTGTTGTGTTTTATAATACAATTTCGTTTAATTTCTATTTTCTTAATTTTAATCTGTTTCGTGACTTTGTTTCTGCGTTGCAGTTGTGTGTATAAATTTTATGTAAATGTATGATACGAGAAGAAAAAATAAATAAATGTAAATTTAGAAAATCAAAATTAATATTTTTCTAAATTATGTACAATTGTAATTTTTCTATTTAATTTTTTTTTATTATATGTTTCATGTTTTATAATAGTACGTATTTATATTTATTTTTTCATGTGTTTGTGTATATAACAAAAATTGATATATTTTTCTTTATTCAGTTTGACTGATTTTTAAAATTATTTTTCTGTTAATTTTATAATAATATGTATTAATATTTTTACATATGTACTGTTTATGTTTTTTCTTTTAACCAAAACTTGATATAATTTTTAAAATTAACTTTGAATATTTATTATATTGAAAATATTAGATTTAATAAATTTTATTTCCTTATTTATTTTCCATATATATATATATATATATATATATATATATATATATATATATATCAATTTTTGGTTAATAATTACGTTTTTATTAAGATGTTTATTGTTTCTTTATAATATTTGTATTTTTATGATTGTAGTATTTAATTTTTAGTTATAAAGCATTTATTGTAATATATGAAATTAATAAATGATTGTAATATAATTTTGTTTTTTTTTTTATTTTAATTTATATATATATATACACACACACACACACACACACACACACACACACACACACATACACATTAGTTCGGCGTCCGTCTGTTAAGCGCGCCACATTCGCCAGTGACCTTGATATTGCAAGTGAGACATCTATTTTACTTATCTATGATATTGCCATCTGTTATAAGTTCTTGTAACTTTTATATTTTGTTTAATTTTTTTCGTTTTCTATTTAAAAGTTTTTATACCTATTTTTATATGCTAGAAAAAAATATAAATCAAAATTAATTATAAATATAATATTAGTCTTTATTGTAGGAAACTGTAAATTTAAACATAACCTAACTTATAATGTATGTAAATAAACTATGACTCAGAACAATAATCAAATTAAACCACGAAAAATACGCCCGCAAAATATAATACATAATTTAATAGAACGTGAAACATTTGGCTACAAAAAAGCAGGGACTCATTTTCACGTTGCCAGAAGATTTTATCAAAATATATTTCCAAATTTCACAGTAGTTAATGTTGAAAAACCACCTTGTTTCTTAAGAAAATTTAGTCCCGATGGAAAGCATTTTATTGCATTTTCTGCAGATCAAAATTGTTTAGAAGTTTATGTTTATCAAGGACCTTCTGCAGCAGGAGATCTATTGGAAGGTATTACCGGAGAATACATTCCGAATAAAAATGATGGTAAAGTGTATGAAATTCGAAGCAAAGTATTTGAAAGATTTTTTAAAGTAAGTATTTGTAAAATAAGTAAATAAAAATGATTTACTTATATTCTAATTTAATATTGTTTAGCCAAAATTTATAATCAACGTTTGTCAAAGTACAGAACAATTGAATAGAGAATGTAGTTTATTTAGTGATGATGGTAGATACGTAATCGTGGGTTCAGCAGCTTATATTCCCGAAGAATTACGACCACATTTTTACCAAATATATACAAATAATGAAGCAGTTTGTCCAAATCCAAGGTAATAACACACTATTATGTTAAATAATTGCATTTATCTTACTACTAGTTATTAGGTCTCCCTTGGAAGATTATTCACTACATTTAGTTGATTTACACGCGGGACGTCTTTGTGATACTAGACAATTTAAAATTGATAAAATTTTCTTGTCACATAATCAAGGTCTTTATTTATATAAAGATATTTTAGCAGTTTTGTCTGTACAACACCAAGTTATTCATATATTTCAGGTTTTTGATGGAATGTTTTTGGGTAAGGTTTACTTACTTATTCACATTTTATTGCATGTTTAATGATTTTATTTTTTACTTCAGATGTAAGAAAAATAGGACGTTTCTGTTTTGAGGATGATTCGTATTTTATTAACTCAGTGTATCCGTCAGAACGTCCATTTCGCGATACACAAATAAATTCATTA
Organism: Clivina fossor; assembly: GCA_963966155.1. Taxonomy (NCBI): domain Eukaryota; kingdom Metazoa; phylum Arthropoda; class Insecta; order Coleoptera; family Carabidae; genus Clivina; species Clivina fossor. The sequence goes on from OZ014550.1 coordinate 77,359,634, forward strand.
AAACATCGATTCCTTGTATTCTTATATAAACGAGCACAAGCAATTAGCGCAGAAAATAAACATCCGTTTGAAATTCGAAAATTTTATCAGTATTTCGAAAATTTTAAATCATTAAGATTATGGAAAATGCAACTTTTAGATGAAAATCATTTACTAATAAAATATGCAAGCGAAGAAGTTGTCACTCTTAAATCTAATGAACCAAATAGCCAACCGTCGTTTTTTGTTATTTACAATATGTCCGAGGGAAAAGTATTGGCTGTATATGATAATACATCCAAAGAATTATTAAAATGGTTTGAAAATTTTTGTGATTCTTTTCGAAATGCAGGGATACATACTGAATCACAATTTACATGTTCGCCTTCAAATAATTTATATGCAAGACTTATTCAACAGAGGTAAATACATATAACATAGTAAAAAAACTCTGTGAAAACTCATTCTATTAAAATATCAAAACTTTAGGTTTAAGTTCTGTTTAATTTTAACTTAAAATCCGACGGTTCGATATACTAAACATATCATATCATCAGGAATAAATATAATTATACAAATGACATAAATAATAAACAAACCAAATAGAACAATACACAATAGAACAAGATTAGAAGTATATGGGTAAACCCATATATAGACTACTTTGACATTTCTCGGAAAGTTGGCAACACTGTATTTTAATAATATTATAATTTATGTGGGCAATAGGAGATACTTTTCTGAAAATTTGATCAAAATCGAATAAATAATGTAGCCACAATGAATTTTTTTTAAATTTTGTGATTTTTTCTCGATAAGTTGGCAACACTGTATTTTGTTAAAATTGCATAATTTATTTAGGCACTAGGAAAAACTTTTATAAATATTTGATTAAAATCGGTTAAATAAAATGGTCAAAATAAATTTTTAAAAATTTTACTAATTTTTTTCTCGGAAAGTTGGCAACACTGTATTTTGTTAAAATTACATAAATTATATGAATACTAGGAGAATCTTTTGTGAAAATTTGAGTAAAATCGGTTGAATAACATGGCCATAATAAAATTTTTAAAACTTTAGTAATTTTTTTCTCGGAAAGTTGGCAACACTGAAAATTAATAAAATTATGTAATTAATGGGAGCATTAGAGAAATCTTTTCTGAAAATTTGATCAAAATCGGATAAATAATGTAGCCACAATGAATTTTTAAAAACTTTAGTAATTTTTTTCTCGGAAAGTTGGCATCACTGGAAAAAACCAAAACCACATGACCATCTTGGGCACTAGGCAAATTTATCCTGAAAATTTCATTATAATCGGTTGAACCGTCTAGGAGGAGTTGCGATCACAAAATTTTGTCTGACGACCGAGCGAGCGAGCGAGCGAGCGAGCTGACGACGCACATCCATACACCCACATAAACTAAGTTCAGATTCGTCATCTACAGGCTATATGAAGGATTTCTATACAATTTTTTTTTTTTTTTGAAAATGTTACAGACACCGTACCAAACGCTTAACTACTTTTCCTTGCAGTCAAAGTAGTAAAAATACACCAATCAGTGTGCAGGTACTGATTTAAACAAAATTTAGCTTTCTTTAATCAAAAAATTATGAAATTTCGTTATCTAATTACTTGTATTTTGTTACCTAATAACTTGTTTATTATTTATGTTTACGTTTAGTATATCGAATTTTCATTTAAAATTAAATAAAACTTAAACCTAAAGCTTTTTTTTAATTTTAGAAGTAAACATATTTTATGATTAATTAAGTAGACCGATTTGTTTTGCTATACGTTCGTATCATTAATATTACAGAAAATTTTAAACAAAGTTACTTTTTAGATTTAAACAAACCATCGTAAGTGCGAAATTCGGTGGCAAAACCGAAGCAACAAAGCGCCTTCTTGCTCAGTTACCAATTAGTGCCCAATCTTACAGCAGCTCACCATATTTGGACTTATCGCTATTTAGTTACGACGATAAATGGGTATCAGGTTTAGAACGGCCTAAAGCATGTGGTGAGCATCCCATACGATTTTATTCTCGCGATTCAGGTCTGCTAAAGTTTCGTATATACGCGGGTGTTCTTGGCAAAAGTGTTCCTCCGACAGCACGACGTCTTGTTGCGTTTACATTTCACCCAACTGATCCTTTTGCGATATCTGTGCAGCGAACGAATGCAGAATATATTGTAAATTTTCACGTACGACACTCCTCCTAGTATTTTTACTGTCTTAACTAATTTGATTTGATTTTTCGTTAAAATTAACTTGTTCAAAAAAAATTCTAGAATTCAATAAATTGTTATATAATATAATTATTATTATAATCAGTTTAATAAATTCAGGGTGGCCAAAACCTGGAAAACCGGGAAAACCGGGAAAAGTCAGGGAATTTTGTTGGTCCTGGAAAAGTCAGGGAAAAGTCAGGGAATTTCATTTGGAGTCAGGGAAAAAATTTGTTTGGCGAAGTTACAAAATTACAAACACAAATTTTGAGCAAATGTTGTGCAAATTTGTAATTGTATTATTATAAAATTCGCAAAAATTTTATGAATTTCACTTTTAGTATATTCAAATTAATCTTATCTCAATTTTTTCACACCTAGATTTAGAAATCATTATAATTAATTAAGTTCGAGGTTGTAACTCATCTTTATCTAATTTTAAACCGATTTTAATTAATATTTTGTGATTCACAGTACTTGGGAATTTAACGTCAGTCAAGTTAGCACCCCCCATTCTCCAAAAATTAAAACAAATTAGCTCACATTTATGAGCTATTTAAGAGCTATTTTTGAGCCACATTCAAAATTTTTGAGCTGCAAAACTATGCATGAAAAAAATGTTTTTCGATGGGGGGTGCTAACTTGACTTCAAGTTAGCACCCACGCTATCAAAAATTCTCCAAAAATTAAAACGAATTAACTCACATTTATGAGCTATTTTTGAGCCACATTCAAAATTTTTGAGCTGCAAAACTATGCATGAAAAAAATGTTTTTCGATGGGGTTGCTAGCTTGACTTCAAGTTAGCACCCACGCTATCAAAAATTCTCCAAAAATTAAAACGAATTAACTCACATTTATGAGCTATTTATGAGCTATTTTTGAGCCACATTCAAAATTTTTGAGCTGCAAAACTATGCATGAAAAAAATGTTTTTCGATGGGGCTGCTAACTTGACTTCAAGTTAGCACCCACGCTTTCAAAATTTTTTTAAAAATTAAAACAAATTAGCTCACATTTATGAGCTATTTTTGAGCCACATTCAAAATTTTTGAGCTGCAAAACTATGCATGAAAAAAATTTTTTTCGCTATCAAAATTTACCTTTAAGTTTACATGAATAATAATAATAATCCTTATTTAGTTCAAATGCTTTACCAAATACAAAATAATAATATAACAAGATTAGAAGTATATGGGTAAACCCATATATAGACTACTTTGACATTTCTCGGAAAGTTGGCAACACTGTATTTTAATAATATTATAATTTATGTGGGCAATAGGAGATACTTTTCTGAAAATTTGATCAAAATCGAATAAATAATGTAGCCACAATGAATTTTTTTTAAATTTTGTGATTTTTTCTCGATAAGTTGGCAACACTGTATTTTGTTAAAATTGCATAATTTATTTAGGCACTAGGAAAAACTTTTATAAATATTTGATTAAAATCGGTTAAATAAAATGGTCAAAATAAATTTTTAAAAATTTTACTAATTTTTTTCTCGGAAAGTTGGCAACACTGTATTTTGTTAAAATTACATAAATTATATGAATACTAGGAGAATCTTTTGTGAAAATTTGAGTAAAATCGGTTGAATAACATGGCCATAATAAAATTTTTAAAACTTTAGTAATTTTTTTCTCGGAAAGTTGGCAACACTGAAAATTAATAAAATTATGTAATTAATGGGAGCATTAGAGAAATCTTTTCTGAAAATTTGATCAAAATCGGATAAATAATGTAGCCACAATGAATTTTTAAAAACTTTAGTAATTTTTTTCTCGGAAAGTTGGCATCACTGGAAAAAACCAAAACCACATGACCATCTTGGGCACTAGGCAAATTTATCCTGAAAATTTCATTATAATCGGTTGAACCGTCTAGGAGGAGTTGCGATCACAAAATTTTGTCTGACGACCGAGCGAGCGAGCTGACGACGCACATCCATACACCCACATAAACTAAGTTCAGATTCGTCATCTACAGGCTATATGAAGGATTTCTATACAATTTTTTTTTTTTTTTGAAAATGTTACAGACACCGTACCAAACGCTTAACTACTTTTCCTTGCAGTCAAAGTAGTAAAAATACTAATATATAAATGTAAATCATATATAAATATTTTTTAAATCTATTATAAACATAAAAATACTTTATTTAAATAATAATCCGTAAGCCTAATTTTGAATATTTTTATATTTAATTTCTTAAAACTATCAGGTAACTTATTATATATTTGCACTCTTTTAAACAGTAATGTATTTTGTCCTTGTTTAGTATTTTTTTGAGTAATATAAAATTTATTCTTTTGCCGAGTATTATGATTATGTATATATTCAGTTTTAGCTAATTTATCTTTAAAATAATCAGATTGAGGACCTAATTTTATTTTATGGATTAATATAATTATATGTATTTCCATTAATTCTTTTATATCGCACTGTACCACTGTAATTCTTCTAACATTTTTTGTATATTGGTATATCTATAGCATTTTAAAATTATTCTCATTGATCTGTTTTAAAGTAACTCTAATTTATTTATATAGTTAGATAAGGTAAAACCGTCAAACATTGACACATCTTTAGTTATTATTTTTTTAAAATTTTATTAAGATATATAATTTTTTTTTTCTTAGCAGAAAAATTAGCTTCATATATTAGTTTCTAAAATGTAAAGTAATTTATTGATTATCATAAACGGTATTGAAAATATTTAATATATATGTATATACCATAATTAGTCAATGTTACCCTACATGTGGGTAACATTGACATGCCTTGTTTTTTCTTGCTTTATGCATTGAAATGGCAATGTTACAATATAGGAATTTAATTTTGACATAGAACTTTCTTTTTATAATTTGACAATTTTAAATTTATTTAAAAAAATTGGTCAAAAGTGCATTTTTATGAAACCAATTATTTCCTTAGTGATAAATAATTCTTCTATTCTTATTATAAGTAAATACTAGGTAGTAAATAAAGGAATAATAACATAAGAGTGAACTTTATTGTAATTTTAAGAAAATTTATAATATACATGCAATTTATTAACAATTAAAGAATTTTACTCCGCATCGAAAAAATTTGTTTGAAAAAAATACATGTCACGACGAATTCGTGGTTGAGGCAGCACGCGTACTATATCTGTAGCAAGAACGTAACTTTTGTCTGTAATGTCCGGAAAAGTAAAATGACCTCCTCGCTTTCTTAAAAAAACGAATTGTGCATGAAATGGTACGCGAATTGCGGGTAAAAACCTCTTAGAATGGAAGTTTCAAACACGAATTGTCACCATATAAAAAACAACACGTCGGTATCCATACGCCATAAGCCCTAAGCTTCGAGTAACGAGCAATGGATGGTGATATTATCTACAGTAGTCATATACATTATTTTTAGAGCTAATCAACAGCGTTCTGTGACTCATGATGAAAATTTTATAAGCCGTTTTCAAAGATGTGTCAATGTTACCCTACTGTCAATGTTAGCCTCCTTTACCTTACATTATTGAGCCTGCAAAATAAAAATGCGGACAAATTATTGTATAAGAGTTGATTTATGAGTTACTTGAGAAATACAAAAACTACTTTCGTGCTGCATATTCAAAATGGAAAAAAAATATTTTTCAATAATGTGCTAATAAATTTAGGCCATGTTAGCACCTCCGCTTTTAATTATAAATAAAATGGGCAATATTTGACATGAGATTTATGAACTCTTTATGAAGTAGTTATGAGTGTCGAAATTTAATTTTGTGCACCACTTTGGACACTCGAAAATTCACACTATTCTGCCCGTGCAAAAAACGCTCCTCCAATTAAAAAAAAAATATAATGTAGAATAATTAGCGCCACTATTTATAAGCTCGTTTTGCGTAACTTTTGTAGTGACGAAAAACGTACTTTTAAAACTTACACGCGCGGTGTCAGCTAAGATGGCAATTCTGCAGACGGCGATGTAAAATGAATGAAATTGTATTGGGATAAGGCAAAAAGTGCTCGAGTTATAATTACACTCTCAAAAGCATAAAATCGAACACTTTTTAAGAGAATGAATTGGTTTCAACCAATATCCAAATAATAATAACAATAAATAACAATAACAACAATGCATAGTTTTGCAGCTCAAAAATTTTGAATGTGGCTCAAAAATAGCTCATAAATGTGAGTTAATTCGTTTTAGTTTTCGGAGAATTTTTGATAGCGTGGGTGCTAACTTGAAGTCAAGCTAGCAACCCCATCGAAAAACATTTTTTTCATGCATAGTTTTGCAGCTCAAAAATTTTGAATGTGGCTCAAAAATAGCTCATAAATAGCTCATAAATGTGAGCTAATTTGTTTTAATTTTTAAAAAAATTTGGTAGCGTAGGTGCTAACTTGAAATCAAGTTAGCACCCCCCATCGAAAAAAATTTTTTTCATGCATAGTTTTGCAGCTCAAAAATTTTGAATGTGGCTCCAAAATAGCTCATAAATAGCTCATAAATGTGAGCTAATTTGTTTTAATTTTTTAAAAAAAATTGAAAGCGTGGGTGCTAACTTGAAGTCAAGTTAGCAACCCCATCGAAAAACAATTTTTTCATGCATAGTTTTGCAGCTCAAAAATTTTGAATGTGGCTCAAAAATAGCTCATAAATAGCTCATAAATGTGAGTTAATTCGTTTTAATTTTTGGAGAATTTTTGATAGCGTGGGTGCTAACTTGAAGTCAAGTTAGCAACCCCATCAAAAAACATTTTTTTCATGCATAGTTTTGCAGCTCAAAAATTTTGAATGTGGCTCAAAAATAGCTCATAAATGTGAGCTAATTTGTTTTAATTTTTAAAAAAATTTTGATAGCGTGGGTGCTAACTTGAAATCAAGTTAGCACCCCCCATCGAAAAACATTTTTTTCATGCATAGTTTTGCAGCTCAAAAATTTTGAATGTGGCTCAAAAATAGCTCATAAATAGCTCATAAATGTGAGCTAATTTGTTTTAATTTTTGGAGAATGGGGGGGGGTGCTAACTTGACTGACGTGGGAATTTATATTTGTTTAAATATAAAAGTCAGGGAAAAATGAAAAAAAAGTTCTGGAAAACCGGGAAAAGTCAGGGAAATTGGTTTTTACAAAGTTTTAGCCACCCTGTAAATTGGAATTTTTAAAAATCTTGGTAATTTTAACAAAAAATAGAATTAGTTTCTTTGTTGAAAGTATTTGCCTTCGGAGACGCATATTTTTATGGAAGTTTACTCATGTTACTCTTTAAAGAAATCAAGACTTATAAAATAGTATTACGCAAAAAAAATTGTAGGAGTAATATTTTTTACATATTATAAACAATAAATGTGATTGTATTTTATTATAAACTTTGCGTAATATGATTTATATTTAATATGTTGTATTCAAAACAATTTTTAAATAAAAAATACAAAAAAAATTGTTTTTTTTTCTATTATGAATTATAAAAATATATATAATATTAAATTGTGAAGTTTATAATAAATAAAACGAAATCTGGAAATAATATTGGAACATGTAAATTGAAAATTTAAAATGGTTAAAAATATTTATTACTGTATAATATAATGATTGTATATTCAGCTCGTGGCAGGAAAAATCATTTCTTAAATAAAAATTGTAAAAAAATATTAAGATTTACTCTGTTACATCACTAAATAAGATATAACGACTATATACATATAAACATTTACATGAGCATACTTTTTACATAACAATGTCATTTAAGGCACGCATTTATAAATACACAATATTTAGTTATGTTCTAAAACTTACGTGCATGACAAAATGTAAATAATGATAAAAAATATATATGTAAAAATAGCTTTAGAACATAACCTATGAGTTTATTCTTTTGAATTGTGAGGAAGACATCGTTGCGATTCTTCAAAAGAACAAAACACGGCAGTAAAAAAACAATTTGTCAAGTAGACGAACGTCAAATGGTACATTAAATAAAAATATCATTTTCTCTCGTATTATTATTGAATAGCACTCTTAACTTTTGCAAAAATATTTTTTGAAACGTTATTTCTAATTTAGTTTTTTCGATTACAATTATAATAAAACGTCGATCCATCGTTAGAGTTTTTGGTCCTAAATATAGTTTAACTGAAAATAATATAATTTTATTCTGGCTTGCAACGTTACCCAACTGATAAGAGAATAGCATTTTCTAATAAAATTGTTAGATGCCTGTGTTTCGAATTATATTTCTAGACTAAAATGCACATTGAAGTCAATTTTTATATGCTCATAGCAACAATAATATGAAAATACTATGAAAATGTAAAAAAATAAAAGACTCCATTCTTTTAACTTACGTTAGCTATAAACAAATACTACCACTCAATAGAAAAAAGTTCCAATTATAGAGGACAATTAAGATATTACATTGCATCCAAATTAACAGTCCCTTCAAAAACGATGGATTGAGATTTTACTATATAGTAAAATTTTCAATTACATGACAATAAACAAAAATACTTATAATTATAATTCTGAAATTAATTTTAAAACTGCTCGATGCTTCATTAATAAATTTTTGTTAATGTGTAAAATATATTACAAAAAATCAAAAAATAATTTTCAGAGAATAAAATTTTTTCTATATGAAATGAATATGAAAATTTATTATCAAAACACGACATAATAAAAATTATAAAAAAATACTTAAGATTTCAGTTTTAAAATGATTAAAATAATATGCTAAACATCACAGTAAAAAAATCTCGTTTTAAATATTTTGATTCAAATTCGAGATGCTCAATTTCCCAAATAACTAATTTATTATTTGATTTTTCATAAGCCGTCGATAAATATTTAGGGAAAATGATTATCAGTACTGTTGACGTTGTCACAGACAAAATAGGGCAAGTAGGGCCATTGTACGTGTGCATATAATATCATAGTAGTTCCAGTAAATTTGTACTTATTGAAAAGAGGAATGTATGTATACCACCAACAACACATAAGGGTATAAGAGGTGGGGACGGGGGGGGGGCACCTTTTAAACTAAACTAATGTGGAGAGTTCATGAGGCGAATTCGTGGTAGCGACACTGCTTAAATCCAAAGTTGCATTGGGCATTCCGGGACTAACGCTACCGCTAGCTTCTCTAGGATGCGACTGGGTTAGTTTTCCAACGACACTGTCTCCCGTTGGAGGAGTAGTTGTAGACGGTCGGACAATATAGGGAGCAGCCGTTGAATTATGTAGCGCGTTAGGCGAATGAACAAAACTGTGATTGTAACTAATATGTGACTGGTTGTTGTTATTATTTATAAGTCCTGTTGCCGTTGCGCTCAACGGACTGCTCAAGGCTCCTACAACGGAGTTGCAATTGCCCAATGGACTGTTCGGCGCAGTAATTGCCGCAATACTATTGTGCGAACTAAAATGTTGCTGAACAACATGCTCATGTTCCCGCTGCTGCTGTTGCTGTTCTCGTTGCTGCATCGCAAGTTCCTTGACTGCGTTCGTTTTCTCACGCTGCCAAATGAAAACGTTGTGAACCATTGCACAACCACAAAATATTATACCCAAGCCTATGAACACACTGGTTACTATCGCTGGAGTCGAATGGAATTGGATAAAAGTGTATAAAATTATTCCTGTAATAATTATTTTTATTCATTTATTTATTTATATGTAACATAGTAAAATATTTTTCAGAACTCATTGTATTAAAATAAAAACTGTTTTAGGATTAGATTCCGTTTAATTAAACTAAACGCTCGTCTTCACCAGATCAAAATTTATCAATGACATTAATGTCATTATTAATTTTTTTGACCTGATGAATAAACGAGCGTTTAGTTTCGTCGAAACGTCGTTTTTATAAAATAATTAAACAGAATCAAATTCTAAAACAGTTTTTATTTATATGTAATTAATTAATAATAAATAAATAAATAATTACCTGTTAAAAAGACTGGAATTGATATAAAAAATCCGCCGACTGCGCATACTCTAGTCACAGATGATTTTTGTAAGTATTTGTTTGTTCTGGAAAAACAAAAAAAAAACAATAATATTATCATTAAATTGTTAGTTGGCAAATAAATATCGTCGGCTTTAAGTCAAAACATCGTATCTCAATTTTTGGCGATATTGAAATTATGGCTTTTTCCGATTCTTCATTTTAAGGCGCGTGAACTGCAAAACCTCGTATCTGTTTATGTCAAACCCTTCGGATGCACTGCATGTATTGAAAAAACTCGTAACTCGTAAATAGTTTGTAAAAATTAAACAGTTTTTATCGTTTTCTGAAAAATGATGGTTTTTAGAGATACGAGGTTTTGACTTAAAGGCGACGATATGTCTATGTTTCGTTTCTAACCTATCATTTCCTCCATGAGGACTTTTTACCAACTTGACAGCGAAAAGAAATTGTATAGCGCAAACTAGTAGACAACATAAATTCAACGAAAGTGTAAGAGCACATAAAGCAAGTGTGACTTCGTATACGACGGTGTACTCTTCGGCAGTGATGACAGTCAACTGCTCGGCACGTAGCAGTTCTCTGATATCATTGGCCGTCACTGGTGATATTTTCAACAAGAATATGAGTGATAAAAGTGCCAAAAGTAAACTAACGAAGCACAGTAGTCCGAGACTAATAAGCATTTCTTTAATACCTATTTGTTTAGTCCGAACACCGATGCCGATAATACTGCTACCATGTTTACCAGCAGTACAAGCACTCGCATTCAATGCGCCACCGGCTAAAGGATTCCTTGAACGAGATATATTCAGACCGCCATTCACAGCTTTACCGATAACAGGACTTAGAAGTGAATTGCCTGGTCCACATAGCGAGTGCTTGGACGTATTCAAATTGGACGCGTTCAGCGGAAATTGCTGTTGCTGTTGCATCCTTGAGGCAGCAGATGCAGCTGTGGAACTTCCACCCGTTCTGTACCTATTTTGATCGACGCGAGGTTCCATCACCATCGAACTATCGAGACGAGGCACACGATTCCCGATAGCACCGTTTGATGTCGCCAGCATATGTTTCAGCATGGCGGAATGTTGCAGGCATTTGTACTATATTTGCAAAATATTTCGGCACTGGTACTTTAAGAATTCAGCTTAGAAAACGTCAGCAGGTGGCTAACGAATAAATCGTTTTCTGTATCGGTGATTCGTATCGCGGACATAATTTTTCCACATGCTTCAAGTTCATAATTATATTTCTTCACTACATACATAGCACATGATAGTTTCAAATTGATAGCTTTAAAACGATTCTTATGATAAAATCTGTATATTATACTCATTTCTCAATTTCATAGCGCAATCAAATATAAATAAGTAATTCGATTATAAGTAATATCGTCAAATTATGTGATTCGATGTGTTCTGTAAAAAATATTCATTATTAGTTATATATCTTTATAAAACAAATCAATTCTCGAACAAAATTATATTTAACGTTTTATCGAAAAATCCTCGAATACGACGATTTTGTTCTTTAAACACTTCCTGACAAGAAAAAAATAATAAATATCGACTTTTGTTTTTGCATTATAACATCATCATTTTTTTTAATGGCAACCCCATATTTTCATAATTGATTTTGATAATTTTTTTTCATTATATATAAATATATATATATACACACACGGCAGTACAATAATATTAGTGCCTTGCATCACAATTTTTAAAAAATATTATTTTATTTCTAATACATAAAATCACATTGCACATCTGTTATATTTTTTTACTATTTTTTGAACTTAATTTTTATTTTTATGTAAGGCGTTCAAGATTAGAAATGCAACGGATATCCAGCGAGGCCGAACAATCCGGCCAATTTCGCCAAATATCCGTTTTGGTCGGATAAGGATTACTATCCGGCCGAATAATAGATAATTTATGAAATTTATATTTAACTACCTATATTTTTATAAGCTTTACATGATAAAATAAAACTTTATAAATAAACATTATTTAACTTTATTAATTAAAAATACATTTTGTTTAAATAATAAAACAAGCCGACCTGCATGTCCGAGCGTTTAAGGCATCAGTCGGACTCCATTTGTTATCCGTGCAGGCCCGTGTTCGAATCTTGCTTGGTGCAAGGTTGTTTGTAATGTCTTTTGTATAAACTAAACTATATTTACTTCAAATTAACAAAATAGCGCCTTACGCCTGACTAATAGACGAAAAGTCTTAAGGTCTATAATAATTTTTTTTTAAGTATAAAAAAAGTATATATATCCAAAAAAATATATAAAATAAAATAAACAAATTAGAACATTGCTAATATCAAATATAAAAACAATATAAGTAGATAAACGTTTTTTATTTTTTAAATTACGTACTAAGGTAATAGTGCTGTATAAAAGTTGGCATTTTGCTCTTTTCTTGCAATAATTTGTTTTTTTTTATCTTAAAAAATATTTCAATAAAATTTGATATAAAAACTTATCGTTTATGATTTTTTTTAATTAATAAATGTATTATCCAGCCGGATAATCCAGTATTCGAAATCGGACTTTTTAAAAAATCACTATTCGTTGCACCACCATTCAACATTTCATTTATACTACATTTATCTTATACAGAAAACGAGCTAAATTTGTGTATATATATATAATATATAGTAATTTTTTTATGGGATAGTCGAAAAAAAAATTAATATAATTTCCTAGTCGTGATCCTAAATTTCATTATATATATATATATATATATATATATATATATATATATATATATATATATATATTTGTTTGTGCGGAATAAACTTTATCTGGAAAACGCTCTAACGATTTTGATAAAATGTGGTGCGACAAAGCACTAGGTTTAGAATATGGGAAAATTAATTTATAATATAAAAGCTTATTTTAAAAATAGTTTTTGGCACAATGAATATTTTGATACGTAAATGCTTTATAATATTGTTGTCATATGATCATCATGGAAACATTAACAAATTTACTTTCATGACAATATGATAAAATATAATACTATATACTATAATTTTTTAAATAACAATAACCGAGTTAAATGAATTTAAATTCTACATCAAATCAAACAAATGATGTATGAAAACGATAAACATAAATGGGTTAAAATATCCTTCTTGAATATCACTTTTAAAAGTGATTTTTTTCAAAATTACTTTTGACGTTTACTTAAAATTACTTATTAAGCAATTTTAATCAGTTTATTTGAATTTTACATTATTAGATATAAAAATAGAAATACTACCCATATTTGATAAAATATAAAAGTAGAAATTTATTTTCAAGCAAAAAATAAAAGCACTTTTTCATAAACAAAAGAGGTGGGAATACTGAATAAGTGAATAAGTGTTTCTGATATTATTTACATGATATTTTCTTAAAGAAATAATTATGTGAAATGGAAAGGGTGTTTTCATAGTAACATATTAGAAATAAATTTATATTTTGAAATTAATCTACTTTTTTCTTAAAAAAAAATTTTTTATATAAGATACTGACATTTTTGTATCTCCATATAGTCAATAAAAAAATCTACTAAAACCATTATCCAAAAAAAATCAAAATCAATCATTATAAAAAATTTAACTTTTGTCAGGAAGTCTTTCAAAATCGATGGCCCGTATTCTCCCCTCACTTTTTCGTGAAAAAGTGCTTTTATCATTAATTTCAAAATAAGTTTTTACTTTTGTTTTTGATCAAATATGAATAATTTTACTATTTTTGATCATTTTTATTATATTTGGTATTATTAAATTTAAATAGACTATTATAAAGTGCTTAATAAATAATTTTAAGTAAAAGTCAAAAGTGCTTTTGGCAAAAATCACTTTTAGAAATGAGGTGAGAATACGGGAATTTTCTTAAAATATTACATAACGTAATTATGTATTTTGTTTCAAACTTTACGTTCACTTTATATATACTAAAATCCATAACAATAATATTTAATTAATTTTCATTCAATAATTTTACATAACTAACATTTAACTACAAATTGTTATAGTTACTACAAAATTTAAAATATGTAGTTATAGAAGAATAACTTTAGTATTTAATAATATTATCTATGTAATATTTAATGTATACAATAAATTTACCTTTTTTTTTTTTGAATACTGAGTGCCAGTTAAATACACTTGATCCCGCGCAATAAGATTATACACCTGCACCTGTCAGACGTATTATCCGTCTGTTATTCTTAAGATCGCTGAACCTATGATATACAAAACTGTCGTTAAAATTTTGTTTTATAAATATTTACCTCTGCTTCATAATATTAATTAATATCAACTTAATATTATTGAAAAACAAAATATATTAAAAAGTTTGAATTATGAAAATTTTAAAGAATATTTAACTGATTTACATAATGAAAAATTATTCCATTGAAAATCATTTAAATGAATATTTACAAATGATAAATTTTAAATGTCAAACAATCATGTTTAAATACCAATATAACGTGTAAATAAATGAATAAATACCACTGCTTTAAAATTTTTAAAGGTTAGACAAACTAGAGTATGTTAAACGTAAATTGCTACTGTTTTGGAAATGTATTTATTGAAGGTTAATGTTAAATAAAATATCCGGAAATAACGTTCATAATTTATTATTAATTAATAGAGAAAGATAGATACGCGGGTCAGGAATTTTATAAGTATGTACGTGGCTCACTATATTTATAATACGAAGCAAACGAAAAAAATGAAAGACACTCACCTTTAATAATATTTAATGAATATGCTTTTATCACCCACTTGTACTGTATTTGGCATTTTTATGACAGGTTATAATTTAATCAAAATAACAAATACATCAAAACGTACGGGTGAACTTTTAGCATTTTTCTAACGGAGACGGGTAACTTAACAAAATACAACAGCGCCGCGAATTGTTAGTATTTCAACTATTTTACTACATGGGCGTCGCTTACAAATTTTTTTATCTAAGTTAAAAAAAAATGCCATAACAGTAAAAAATTATAATACGCAACTTTTTGTTTTTGATATCAAAAGAATTATATATTAATATCATTTATTTTTTCACTTACCATTTTGTTATATTATTTATGTATAATTAATGCTCGCAGTTATTTTAAAATATGTAAAATTTCGCAATATTCTTATAGGTGAACTGAGCAATTTAAAAAAATTAAATTAAATCAAATTACATATATATATATATATATATATATATATATATATATATATATATATATATATAATCATTTTCACGATTATTGCTAAAATTATAATAATTCTATTTACAAATTATTATAGTACATATACATTACTGAATGACCACAATTCTATTTCTCCTTGTCTTATTTAAAACCCATACATTACTTAATACATTTTGAAATATCAAATAAATGATTTTTGACATAATAAAATGTATTATAAACATAGAACACCATTTTTAAAAATTGTTTAATCAATGTTTATGGCACATTTATACGGGCAAATAAATGTCATTTTATTTTATATATGAAGTTCTTTTTAAAAACACTTCAGAATTATAATAAATAAATATAGCGTTTGTATATAATTTATATATATATATATATATATATACACGGTAAACTGTGATACATACGCATCAAAACCGCCTAAAAACTTTTAAAAATTCCGTTAAATAAAAAATTTGTTTATTTATAAATTAACTATGTGTTGGGTAGTTAGTATCTAGATAATCAAGTATTTATACATTATCACAATTTTTTAATTACTGACTAAAAAATGAATAAAAATATCTTTAAAACAAAAATGTATGCTTGAGTCATGTATCTAGATACAACTTTTTCCCAACACTGGTTCAGCTTTAATTGAACATAATTTTGTAAATATTTAAAAATAATAAATTTTATATTATAAAATAGATTATTAAATATCTAACAATATATTGCAAATCACAAATAAATAATTAAAATTTGAGGATTGCACTGAAAGAATTCCTTTGACATTTTTTTTTTTTTCAACCAAAAAGTTTTTCTAAATAATCCTCTTTGTCGGTAACTTACAGTACTGTTACTAATTGACCAAACAAATAATTTATTAGTACAAAACGAATTAATTGTACACAGTATTTTCAGTGTTAGTATAAAAACAAATGCATTAGGAAAATGGTAATTTATTTTTAATATTTTTTAACATATTTCAAACAAAATATTTTACAACATACACAAAAGTCACAGTAATTTTGTGCATGTAAAATAGATAATTAATTATACATATATATTTTTTTTCATACACTACTTGATCGAGTAGTAATTCAAATCATTTTATGTATTTCATATTTTATTATTTATTTTTATACTACACTGTCAAACGATCAACTGAAAACGGGTGACATAAGAAAGACTTAAAATAGAGAAATCCACATGATTACTCAGTAAATGTACTGCTCATGATAGAAAGATTACGTTTTGCTAACACGTAACCGGTGCTTTATAATTTTATTTCGAATTTATTTTTCTTTTTCTTTCAAATAGATCAATCAAATAGATATTATTTGTTTACTAAAACTATTTATTTTATTTTATAGAATTTTGTTTGTAGCTTTGCAACGATAACAACATATGATTTTTCAAATTTAAATTATTTACATGAAACTAATGTAAATTGAAAAAAATTAGGAGTAATATTTATCACATCTATATAACGTCATCATCATTGCCTATCTCATTTAATCATATTTACAAATTTTTAATTTTGGAAATTTGTGTTATCCTTTCATATAATAAATATTAGTTGAATGTCCTTGAATGTGACATATATTGAAAGGTACAAAAATAAATTTTTATACTATAAAATTGAAATATAAATAAATATATCTATTACTGAAGAATTTTTCCATATTCAAGGAGCATAACTAGTACAAAGACATAATATATGATGTACTGATAACACGTAGTAATATTATAATGTATTAAAAAGAATATAGAAAGAAGTCTTTTAGAATGTAAATTTCCTTCAGCATATATAATTATTATATATAAAAATATCTGCATATCGAGTATTTATTTTTGTTTCCAAAAAATAATTCACTGTCAGTTTGTTGAACAAAATGTTTAATTTTCAATATGATATAAACAAAAATAATATAATAAATTCGAATGTTAGATGATAGTAAAAAAGAATATAAATATTTTTGAAATATAATAATTTTTCCAAATATTTCGATAATCTGCGAAAATTTATTTTCCAAATGACCTTCGTTAAATTGGATACGTGTCAGGTACTAAAAACGGTTAAAAGAACTGTAATCATATGCAATTTCCCCTAATTGAATCAAATTGAATACAATATGATTTCGATAGATGAAATTAATTTTCTATACTGAACAATAAAATGGAAAACACGTAACTGACGTTTACGTTCATGATTATAAACCTGGTGCTCGATGTGTGTATTCCGTATGCCGGCACCGCGTGTCTTACCCAAAGTGTCTTATTTACAAAGTTATTTTATCGATTTACTTTACACAGAACTTGTGTAGCGCTGCACTTAGTCGCTCTGACGTACAGCCAAAAACAGATAAACCTCATTTCATTAGTTTTTCCGAAAATAACTTTTATTCACAGCCGTATTCGTAACAAATATTTCGGGCTAGCAAATTATATTTGTTATTCCCTTAACTCTGGAATGAATAAATATAAAAAATGTATTGCTTATTTACAAGGTTCATGCATTAACACAGTAACAAATCTGCTTTATTTCATCAAAAATATTCTCAAATCAATAAGTATATTGTATCATTCTCAGAGCTAATATTAAACAAAATATTACTAAGTATGTTTTAAACAAATATCCGTTCAATCGAAGTTTCACAATTTAAACAAATAAATAACAGATTTTGGTTAGAAATTAAAAAAAAAAACCTTTTAGATATGCCGGCGCTATTTGATATTAAATTGTAATACAATATTTGTAATATAACACGACCTATTTCTTATTTTAAAGTAATTTCTATAAATTTGATAAAAAAAATTATGGTTAAATTTTCATTTATGAAAAGTTAGTATCAATTTAATATATTTATTAAATATTGAAAATTTAATAGAATTTCGTTTTTAAATGAAATGATAACGTGAAATTTTATAAAATATTTCCACAATGTTTAAAAATTTCGCATCATATTATTAATTTGTTTGTATAAGACACTGTGTCTATTCGGTTCATATCCTATAAGACTAGTAACGTTACAGAATATTTAGTTTTTTCTCTCAAACGAAGAAATCAATTTACTAGAAAAAAATAAAAATAAATAAAACATTCTGCATCATCGCAAGTTTTAAAGATTTGAACCGAATTGACCCATTAAATTGGAAATTAAATTAATTAAATTGGTACTAATTTCAAATAAATGATTTTTAAATTTATTCTTTAAATTATTTGTAATTTTATTTTACATATTTAGAATTTTTATAAAAACAATAGAATCTTATATTTTAGAACATTCTTTCAAAATTTTGAAATTTCATATAATTTTTCAATTAATTATTCTATAGTATATACATTATTTATCTGTAACACTGTCTAGATACCCGTAATAAACACAATTCATTATAATTTAGTAATATAAATTATTTTTTATGAGACAATACTCCTACTTTCATACATTCTAATACTTCTAAGGAAAAATACGACTAATCATTTTCGTAAAACTATCCCTGATCTTAGTACGGCTTTATTAAAAATACTATTATTTGTTTACTCTTTTAATGACAATCATTATAATTACACCACACTAAATTAGATGATATAAAAATATAAAATTATAGTTATATTGCACGAAACTTTAGTTCAGTAAAAAGCGTCCCAGTTACTAACTGAGCCACTCAACAAATTTATCTACGTTAGTGCATTCGAATTATAAATTTTGAATATCAACTGATTAAACTAACTGTATAAATCAACATCAAATATTTCAAAATTCATTTTTTCCCTTAAATATTAACTACTCATAAAATCGTTGTATTGTTCCACAAATTAATAATTCCTTTTCTTCATAAAAGAAAGCGACCAAACGTATCAAATTAAAAGTTTTTTTTTTTTTAATATATAATTAAATAAATATTTTATTGAAATTGTTTTACATTATTATCTAAATCTAGTCTGAAATAAATATTTTGTACTAATTAATATTTTTTCTATAAAAGTAAAATAAAAATTACTTTAATATTCTTGGCAGAGTATTATTGAATAAAAACCTTACAAAATCTGGTCACTTTATTATCAAATAAATTTTTGTAAAAAAAGACTAAAATAATACAACTACTGGGAGTGAATAATATTACTGCAATACAAATACATTTCTAGAAAATTTAAATCGTATTAATTACACTTTGGTAAATGTAATACTGATAGATATGTTAAGATTTGAGAATTTCATCGTACGATAATAAACACAGTTAATTGCTCACAAGAGAAAAAGCTACATGCCTTGGTTGTGCATCCAATAAAAAATAGGAGTATAAAATTTATAATTTGATTGCACTAGATAAAATACGGCTGTAAATAATGAAAGAAAACTAAAGAAGAATTTGAAAAAATCGGTTTTTTGTCGGTTTTTGGTGCTATCAGATGCGAATGAAGCCTTAACTAATAACATAGACAAGTAAGTAACTAGCGCTGATCGATAGTATAGAGTAACTGTAATTTTTATCACATCGTATGCGCAAATCCACCCACACAAACATAACATCCTAGACACAGGCGCGCACTAACAAACAGACAGGCAGGCAAGGGATTTCTTGAGGGCGGCGTCAGCACGTCAATTTATTACAGAACAATGGAGAAACACGTATGTTTGTTTGTTTCTTTCCGTGTGGCTCGTGGTTATTTCGTACTCTGAATTTTCATAAAAATAATCATAAAATTCAAACTCATTCGCTAAATTTCGCTTCGAACTAGTCCGTATAGTCCCACCACTCTTTTTCATAACCCTCGTGCACGTGTTCTAACAGCACTTTTCGTCGACTGTCGCAATACCTAATTCGAAAAACAAAACAAAACAAAAACATCATTAATATCAAATTGTACAAATAGTCGACTGCTAATATTTAATAAATAGTTAGTAATTGACGGAATTCAGAACAATTATTACTTGTTTTTTTTTTGTTTGACATGCCTTTTAATAATGTATTTTTGCGTTATATGTAAAACCAACTAAAATATTCTGCTGTAAGTGTTTTTTGTTATATTTATTTTTATATGTAACGTTGGCTTAGTAGATAATAAAAACATAAAAAGAAGAAGTTACTGCAGGTATACTTATTCATATGTTTAATTTTTTATATTTTAATTCAAATATTTATACACTATAACAAATTTGAATATCGCGCCGAATTGTATACTGTATCATGTTAAGGCCATTACAAGGCAAACAAAAGGCTACATGCAGACAGGTGGTGGGAATACAAAAAAGAATAATTTTACATTAGATTTATTCGTTTAATACTACATATTTATGGTAACTAATTATTGGAAAAATTAGCTAATTTATGTACAATTAATAATTTAATAACAATTTTTATATATTTACAGAATTTGCACATAAAAAATTAATCAAATATTTAATTGTCAATATTTACATTGTTTATTATTATTTTAATTTCCAAAAAATATATATGATGTTAATTGTAATAAAGATTAATCATATTTTTCTTCAAATAAAATGTATGTATGTGTGAAATAAGAGAAAATCGCATTTTTCAAGGAAAATGATAAAAATTATTTTTTTTACAAATAAACCACACATACAAAAATTCTGAAATTAATACATAAGTAATATATAATAACAAGTAACAACATATATATTTTTTGGAAATCAAGATAATAATAAACAAAGAAAATATTGACAATTTAATATTTGATTAATTTTTTTATATGCTACTTCTGTAAATATATAAAAATTGTTATTAAATTATTAATTGTAGATAAATTAGCTAATTTTTATAATAATTAGTTACCATAAATATGTAGTATTAAACGAATAAATCGAATGTAAAATTATTATTTTTTGTATTCCCACCACGTGCCTGAATATAGCCTTTTGTTTGTCTTGAAATGGCCTTAAAACCTGACGCAGACTATGCCGGGCCGCACCGCATCACATTGCAATTATCCGCCCGGATCGTTTTCAATAAACTATCGCATATTAGTTCATGCGATAGTTCATATAAAATTAATGAAAACGATCCAGGTGGATAATTGCAATGCGATGCGGCCTCGCACAGTTTGCGCCTACCTTGAGTCAGCTATATATATATATATATATATATATATATATATATATATATATATATTAAATTGAATAAATAACATTGATTAATTGAAAATTAAATTAAAAATTTGTCAACCTGTATCGTCTGGGAATCGAACCCAGGTCCACTATGTTTCCGGCACAGCGCTCTTACCTTCTGAGCTAACAATACACAGACGATTAAGTTGAAATTTTTAATCAATATTTTTAATTTAATAAAAAATATAGGTTTCCATTTAAAAAAATTATCGCTTACGTCATAACTCAAAAACAAAAGACGATCTTTAAGTGACGATTACAGTAAAATATGTCTCATTTAAGATAAAAATTGACGTGTTCGAGAATTTTTTCAAAAACGTTTAATATAAGATTTACTGCGATAGTTCCAGACTTTACACTCGCTCTGTATATATATATATATATATATATATATATATATATATATATATATATATATATATATATATATATGCAATATAATCTAATACAAAATATTTATTTTTCACTTAATATGTTTAGTTATGATTAAAAAAAAAGATTTTGTGCCACACCGTTATTAGTATGTAATGTGAACTTGTGAACAGTGACATCTAATATAATATGGACTGGAAACTGCTATATTATAACAGGCTGGTACAGCGAACTGTCATGAACAAATTGCTATATTCATTTTCGTTTTCCACATGCTTGTTCTTTCTAATACAACATCTGCGCGTGCGTTATTTCTCTTATTATTATTGCATACAAAAATATATGCCCAGTTTCCAGTTCATTTTCTATTTCAAAATCACTGAACGTGAATATGTATGTAGTAGGTACTTAATATAAAGGAAACGTTACCAAATTGTCAATAAATTTATTCTAATAAAGAATATATGTATAAAGGTACGGCATATATACAGAAATATATATATATATATATATATATATATATATATATATATATATATATATATATATATATATATGAACTTTGTTCAACCGCTATATAGTTTCAATACGAAAAGATTATTAAAAAAAAATTCTATATGTTAAAACTAAAATTGAAATAAAGAAATAGACGAGGCCAAGCAATCTGGGCGAAACACAAAAAGAGCTTTCTATGCCGAGTGGTGACATATACGATTTCTTCTTCAATCGTTATAAACGAGATACTAAACTAAAACTATACGAAAAATTATCTTAATCTTACTAAAAGTTGTAGAATAGTATGTATATGTATGTATTATTTATATTTGTTACGTGATTTGTGAGAATTAATGTTTCTTTGGTCGGGTATGCAATTTCTGATAAATGCTTGCACTTCTTCACACATTAGGCATTTTCGGTTCGCTTTGGTTTAATAGGTTTGACAAACTTGCGCGCAGTTTGATTTTGACTAAAGAAAATTTGCAGTATTGTTATTTTCTGTTAGAATTGGTTTATTGTTAATGAAAGATAATTTTTCTTTTTCATAAACTGTTTTTACAGTTATACTAATCATAAAAAGGGATTGATTTTCTTTAATTTAGTTTAAATAGGTGTCCTTATGCCGCTTCAAAGAAAAAAATGAGGCATTAACAATGTTCTAATTCAAAACTAAGTTTTCAAATATGAAAAGAAGTAATATACAACAGCATTTTACTTCCAAATATACATTTTTAATATTATATTGAAAAACTGAAATATAGACGCAAGCACAAGATTACGTAAAAAAATAGCTGATATCAAAGAAATAAATGTCATTAGAAAGAGAACATCAATTAATAGAAAAAGACGGAGGGGTACCAAAGTTACCAATCGTGCTTGGAGTTTGGTTGGAAACCAAAACGCTATGTGACATACGTCATGGTTTGCGAGCCGAAAGCGTTTGGTTTCGTTTTGACAAACCAAAAGAAGAACCCGAAGCGAACCGAAAACGTCAAATTTCAATAATCAAATTCAAATTCAAGCGAAAATAAACAATGCAATTAATCAATTAAGGGGAGGTACCACCCTGAATACTAAAAAAAAGAGGCTATTTTCACGAATTAATTTTGGGCACAGGAATGTAAATAAATTACTACTTTTTTTTACATTGTATTTGGCACATATTCCTCTATATTTTCAAATAATTCGAAGCCTTTTTGTAACCAATTGCGACCGCTACAACCTCCGAACCAAGACCATGTCCCAAAAAGACTGCTGCTGCGTTGACAGGCTGGAGCGCTCAATTCCCATTTGAAATAAATTTTCTTGATTTTAAAATGTAAAGTAGATTGTAACTTAGGGATCAACTGGCCGGATTTCAAAAAAATACATTTTTCGCCAAGTTATACTCATTTGAAAAAAAAGTTTGAAAATTTCGTCCTTTTTTTGGGTCGCTAAAATCGAAAAAACTACATATCAAAAAAATGACCAGTTGATCCCTAAGTTGAAGTTTTGGCAACATTTTCCCCAAATTCCAAATTAATCGGACAAAAATTGCGACTTGTATGCTGTCAACGCAGTTTAAAAACATAGTTTCTAGAAAAACGCGTTTAAAGTTTCAAGTTTCAGGCAGAGCGCTGCTGAGCGCTCTCTATAAAATGCTTTGTTGCACATTTATTATTGCGATTTACGCTTCCATACTTTAAAACCTGGTTCTAAAGGGTTCAAAAAACACATTTAAGTAAAAAAAAAAAAATCGATTTTTTGAAATTTTCAGAGTGGTACCTCCCCTTAACTTGACTTGATCTAATAGTTTTCTCAATATGGCCGTTGAAGATATCATATTAAACTTTATACTTGACTTTGTAGTTACGTTTAGTGGTCAGCAGTGGTGTATGTAACTATCTGCTGTACAATAATGTTATTATTGTACTAATAACATAATGACCATTTTCTATATAGGCAATATGGTAGTAACGTAATATTAATATTAGATACGCTTGAAGAAAAACAATATTATTTAACTTTATGTTAATGTACAAAGTGCCGAGAATATTTATTAATAATACCGTGTGATAACGTCTTGTATCTCAGATTCAATTGTTTAACAAATGATCCATATATATATACCGTGCGTTGACTTGGACCGTCGTTACATAGCATGTAAAATCAGATATGTGCGATTTTCTGCTTCCCAAATTATTTTACAAAAAAAACCTTATGATAAATGTTTTAGGGCATACTTTTCTGCATGTAAATCAATTACTAAAATTTTTTTTGGAACCTTCCTAACGTCAAGAATTAGGTCTAAAGTTGTTAAGAAATTGACTGAAAAATGGCAGTAGCCGTGAAATTGGAACAAAAAATCAAACAAATGCTAATGCACGGCCGACTAATGCCATTTTCAGTCAATTTCTTGACAACTTTAGGGCTAATTCCTGACGTTGGGATAGTTCCAAAAAAAATTTTGTTGATTTATATGTAAAAAAGTGTTTCCTAAAACATTTATCCCAAAGTTTTTTTTTGTAAAATAATTTGGGAAGCAGGAAATCGCACATGTCTGATTTTACATGCTAAATCCCTATGTACGACGGTCAAAGTTAACACACGGTATATATAAAATATACTAAAATGATACGAAAAATTTAGTGCAAAAAAACAACTAATATTTAGCGAAGATACGTAAAAAAAATTAATATAAAGTATCAATTAATTTATGAATATATTCAAAAAATTACCATTTTTAATCAGAACCAAGTCGGTTATAACAGCTACGTGACGGCATTATTGGATATTTCGGTTTGCTTCGTTATTTATGATTATTAAATTATTAATTTTTTAGTTTATAGTGAAAAAATAGATATTTTGTTGCTGATTTACCATAAAATCGATAAAAAAAATTAAGATTTTAAAAATTTCTAAATTGAAAAAATTAATATATATCGCTGATACTGTTACATAATTATATACATTACAAAAATAGAAAATATATATATATATATATATATATTTATATATATATATATATATATATATATATATATATATATATATATATATATATATATATATATATATACATATTAGAGAATTAATTTATAAAACAAAATTTTTCATATTTGACGTAACAGGAAGTCAATCAGAATAATAAATATTTATAGATAAGCAGTAAGTGTTGTTACTAGGAATTTATAAATCAATTATTAATGAATAGACTAGCATTGCAATATTTTGTTTACTTAACGAGAATACAAAATTGCAAAAACATTTTTGAAAACAAAACAAAATGTATGAATCAGCATTTTGTTTTGGGTTTCGAAAAATTATTTATAGATGAACTTACCTATATTTATCTTGAACTTTTTGCTTGATGTCGGCTAGATTTTCCGACGTAATATCTCTTTCTAGATACTCGGATAATGTTTCTGTAGCACTTTCCAGATCTTTTTGGTTATCTTCAAAAATCACAGACTGATTATTCTTAACAAGATAGTAAGCAAACACGTAGGTGTACATTAAGGTCTGTCTACATTGGCACAGAATATCAACGGCTTTTTTTAAGAACTGCACCTCAATCCAGCTCATATTATGCTGTTGCATTTCCTCCATTTTCTCCTTAACGGACGCGTACAACTTGTGCTCAAATTTAAGCGACTGCATATGATTCATATATCGATTACAATAAAATAAATAACGCTGCAAAGCACTACGAGACTTTTCTTGTGCGTCTCGTGCCGCTTTCGCTTCGTCTTCGTCGTATCGATTACAGTTGTACCAGGACGATCCATGAGGTTCCCACGGACCCAAACACACCCAACAAAAATCGGCTTTACAATTCTGATTTTTACATATCTGGAAAATAAATGCATCCGCAGCTTAGTTAATTATTACCTATTGTTATCGACAATCCAATTCAAATTTTACATCAATTCATTATTAAACAATTATTTTTATATAATTGAAAATAAATCGATTTTTAAACTTAAAATAATAATGACTATTTATTACTTTTATATGTTCTATTTTTAAGTCAAAAGATTGCAGTTTTATTACATTATACATATTTCTTATAATTTTATATTAAGAACAATTAAATCTACTTCGTAGTTTATTTAATAAAATCAGCAATACTTAAAAAACAAATTCAGTATTTACGAATAAGTTAGTTATGTACAAAGAAAAATTATATATATATATATATATATATATATATATATATATATATATATATATATATATGTGGCGACTTGTGCAGCGACAAACCTGCGCCGATACCAGACGACAAGTTGGCGCCTTTACGACCGTTAAAACACGCCGATACCAGACGACAAGTTGGCGCCTTTACGACCGTTAAAACGCGCCGATACCAGACGACAAGTTGGCGCCTTTACGACCGTTAAAACGCCTTACTTGAAGCTGTCCCTGATTGGCTCCCCACCCTCTCTGGGGCTAAAAATGGATTTCAACATGTAATCCGAAAACGACAGACAAACAGTTCGTTCTCGAGAGTCTTCCAGACAACATCGTATCATTTCGCTTTTTGTCAATAAATATCGATAATAGTAATAAAATATACTTATTTGATTATATGTGGACTTTAATTAATCAACCTTCTCCACATAATTGGTGACCCCGACGTGATTTTTACGCGAAAATAGTGTACCGACGTGATATTAGTGTACCAACGTGATATTAGTGTACCGAAGTGATTTTACGTAAAAGTAGTGCAGTGTAGTTGTCCGAGTGAGTTCGACGATTAATTGTACTAGTTATCAACATGCCCGACACTAACATCGCACGCGTCAGCGTCAAAGTTCCTCCGTTTTATATATATATATATATATATATATATATATATATATATATATATATATATATATATATTACTGCATAAAATAACACTTCAACAACTTGAGAATTCACATTTAAGTTTAAATTTAAATAGAAATAAATAAATAAGTATACAAACCATATGATTACAACCACCGTCCTTCTCGATGGTAACATTACAACGAGGACATTCTTTTGTGTTAGCAGCTATCCAATTCGATGTTTCCGAATCATCATCACATTTTTTTATCCACTTCCGCAACAAATGACATTTGACTGGATCATGCCAGTTTTCACCACACGAGAAACAGAATGTGTGATTGCATTTGCACGTAACTGGGTGAGACTCCACATATTGAACTTTTATAGCGTTGTTACAATCCGGCGATGGACACCAACGTAATAAGCGATTGCACTAATCGATAACAATTACAATTAATCATAGCATTAGACCAAATAAATATCGTATATCATTAAAATTGTCAATAATTCAAATTTAATAGAATTATCTAAAACAATAAGTAATATTAAAATTGACTTATGAATGTAAGTAACCTTAGATTGCTGATTAGACTTTTAATGTTTATTTTATTATTATCAATTTGCTAATGATAATGGAAGCTTAGCTTACCAACTATGTATTTATTAACTTTACTTTAATTTAATTTTAGTTTTGGTAATTATTGTTTGTTTGATAATAATGTAATCAGGTTGATTTTTAATTTTTTTAAATTGGGCATTAGTGTTATTAGTTTGATATATATATATATATATATATATATATATATATATATGTATATATATATATATATATATATATATATATATATATATATATATTAGTTAGAATATTTATTTATTTATATATATATATATATATATATATAGTTATTGCTTCACGCGATAAATATTCTAACTAATATATATATATATATATATATATATATATATATATATATATATATATATATAGTTAGAATATTTATCGCGTGAAGCAATAACTATATATATATATATATATATATATATATATATATATATATATATATATAAATAAATAAATATTTTTCATACCTCAACAAAACTGTTTGTTATTAAGTGTTGATATTTTAACTTGACTTTGGAATCTCTGACTAGCCTCATAACGGTGGCATCGTCCACCAAAATATCGCACCCGTGCGCTGCACAAGCAATTGTTTGTCCTACACCTTCCTCCATAATTTTTGTTGTTAGATATTCACCCCAACAATGAGTACAAAACCTATGACCGCATTCGAGACCTGTCATTAGCTAAAACACACGCACAATAATTGAATTAAAACAACACTAGTTCTTTTGTGATTAAGTAATGATTTAAACTCACAGATGAAGGAAGAACCATAAAACAAATTTCACACTCTTCTGTACCTGACGTACCAGTTCTTCTTGGTGCCTGAAACAATAAAAACTTTTATGCAAATTGTGTAAAATCATTAGAAGATGAAGTAACTGTTGAATTATCACTTATAAGTTTATGTAATATTGTTATTTGAAAGAGTAGACCTTGGGTCTGGTAATAATAGCAGATTTCCGAAAAGGATTTATAACACGGGCTTCCGTAAACAGTTGATCTTGGTCACCATCATAAAATCGTTCCATTAACTTTTCTTTGTCCCATTTGAAATGATTTAAAAGAATTCTAGTTGTGGTTGCAGGAATCTAAAAACAAAATTTTCCTTGTTTGAACAAAAGATTATGAAAATAATGTTGCGAAATATGTACCTCTACGACGGTATTCACGTCTTTTATACAATCTACCATATGCTGTACTATTTCTTCTGTTGACAGGACTTCGTAAGGATAATCGTCAGTGTCATTTTGTCTGTCTCTGGTTGCCGCAGATTCAACTTCCATAGCAAAGTCAACGTCGTCGCCACTTGATTCGTTACCCGAGTCATTTTCATTGTCATCGTAAAGTGTTTCTTCCTCAGAGTCCATATTTATTGTATAACTTTAAAAATTATAAAGACGGAGCACTGAATCTTTGATGACTGAATTACCAAAATGCACACCTACACAATTTTACTATTCTTACGATATGCGCAGTCTGGTATCGTTTTCTAAAACACATGACGTCATTCATATGTTTTTGCAATGCATTATGGGTTTATTATTGACACTCAAATTTGAAGTATTGTCAACCGTTTACCGGTAGCAAAATGTGCAATTAGTCAAAAAATATATTTTATTTATTTTTTAATATCTAACTGTATTGCAAATTCTTATTTAGTTTATATTCAAATAAAAATTCAAGTTATAATATACTTGAAAATAATAAGAAAAGTTATGCTACGTTTACACGAGTATGAGTTACGTTAAATTTCATGATGCCAACTTTAAAAGCAATAATAGTGTAAAACTTAAATTACCCTAAAACAAGACCTACATTTCATTTTCATAACTATAATTTATATCCATATCATTTATAAATAATGATAATATTGAAGATCTATATTCAAAAATATTGTATGCACTAAATTTTTAGTAAATTTGCATTCTAAAATTTAATATTTATATTTACATATATTTATATGTAATATAATATATATATATATATATATATATATATATATATATATATATATATATATATATATTTCATACGGCAATGAAGATATACATAATATTTACTTTTACCTTATTGTTAATAATAAATTTAATTATATATATTAAAAATTAATTTAAAACAAAATATAGGTTAAATATTTCATTACGTTATCGTGACGTCATATTTTTTTATATATATAAAAAAAATAATTTATACAATTGAAGATATGTACCTGTCTTTATGTTTGTTTGACATATATTAGTATATAATTGCATAAAAGTAAATAATAAAGAAAATCAAAAAGAAAAAAGCTCTTTTTGACAGATTTAGTATTAAATATAAATTATGCAATAATTTATTGAATAATACTTTCGTCATAAATGTAGTTCATAATATATTTTTGTACCAACTGTACAACAAATGCCGCTAATTCAAAAGACCTTGGAAACTACTATAGCTAATCTCAAACAGGGTGCCATGACGTCATCGAATTAATGTCGTCAGTGTGATGTAACAGTGTAGAAGTGTTTGTGATTGGTGTATTTTGTCAAATAGCGGCCATCTTGTGTAAAACAGCTAAAAGAGCTAAAACAGGATGAAAATCGGATCGTATGTAAAACGTACCTGTGAGGAGGCTAACTAAACGTTTGTCTGGTCTGGTTTTGAAATTCCGTACTGCTCATGGCCTGCGTCAAATAACTGAAAAGTATCATTTAAATGTTTAAGTGATAATAAATGCTAATTGTGTGTATCTTGTATAGCGTAAAATCAAGTTTTGCATCTGGCGCTCGATTTGAGCGCTTATTGACTGTGTTCAACTGTTTAATGGCGAGGTGATACGTACGTGCAGTATGGCCGCTAAAATTGTAGACAGCAAAAATATTACTCGACTCGCCTAACCTCATTCCAATAAAAACACTATTATGTTACTATAGTAAATCGGGGGTGTTGAGTGTAAGTGTCTAAGTAATGTTAGTTCAGTATGAGGGCACCTTGACAGCCTACAAAATAATCGAGTGTTCATTTGTGTGATCATTAGTTTACATACACATACATGAGAGTTGTTGACATTCATTGCTAGTCAAACTGGAGAAGCTCTGAGGCAATGTCTTCCACTTCTTCTAATATAATTAAAGAAGAGCGACAAGATGAAGCAGAAATCAGAGAGCTGGCTGCAAAGCTGGTGGAAGCCAACAAGAATAAAATTGCATCTACCGTTGCTAGGCAGCCTGCTCAGCAAATGAATATTGTTGGATATTTTCCTAAGAAAAATGATAGAAAACCTGTACAATCGTCATCGGAAGATAGGAAAATTACAGCTACCGACGAAGAATCTGTGCGCGGCCGGTTCGGTTGGGTTCAGTTGGGAAAATGTCATATCCCTTATATATTTCGCTTAGGCGAAAAATATTGTGCGGTGCGTATGGTAGAAATGAAACTTTTGAATAAGTATTTGAACCATTTACATCAAGATATTTATAGTTGTACATGTATAAGGAGTTATTACATTACGGATGCGGAGAGTAGGCTATTAAATGAAATTAACATAAAACATTGTGACAACCAGTTTGGAAGAGATTTATTTACGGCACGAGATCTGATAGTACGGCTGAGTGATGCTAATGAATTTTATAATTTTCTTGACGTGTGTTACTCGAAATTAATACAAGGCAGTTGTAACCCGAAAGACCGGTGCGGTTTCATTCGCATAAATAAAGAATCGGTGGTGCCGTATACTGTCAAAAACGATAATAAGTACGTTCCATTATTTTATTTCGAGGGTGAAACGGAGAACTTGAAAATGAAAGCCGACCAACTAGAAGGCTGGGACCTTTCGTACCTGAAGTTTTGCTGCAAAGTGCAGGGCATACGCAACGAATTGTTTGCGCACGATTCTTGTGCGGTCATCAGTTTAAACGCAATCAAAAGCTACTTCCCGCCAGGCACCGGTTTCGAAGATTATTGGCCAAGCAAGGTGGTTGAGAGTCAGCTTTTATTAAACGGTAAAAACTCTACGCAGGTTGGCCAATGGACAAGACAGCCACCTACTCCGCCTGTGCCTGTGGTTCAAAAAACTTTACCTGCGGCAAAAACTAACCATAACAATATTCATCAACAACATGTTGTTGGTGTGCAGCAGCAGCAACAGCAACAACAGCAGCAGCAGCAGCAGCAGCAGCAACAACAACAACAACAACAACAACAACAACAACAACAACAGCAACAGCAGCATGCAACACTTCCTGCACACCAACAACACGGATCACCGGCCGTACCGACGCCCCAATCTTTGGCTAATCAGGCTATATACGGTTATGCCAGTCTAGCTAGCCGTACACCAACTTTTTCTAATGTACCTACGACGCAGCCGAGTAGCCAGGTGGTTCGGATGGCGCAAAGCCCGGCCAGAGCGACGTACCAAGGTCCATCGCCGGCCTCACCCCGTCCCGCGCAAAGACACCAATTCTATCCACCACCACCACTCACGCAGGCTCCACCACCGCTTATTAGAAGTACCGTACCACCTACCACAGGGTATAATTCTATTCTCATTTTTATTTCACACTACATTCATTCATTATTTACACTTTATTTTAATTTTAATATATTCATTTTAGGACAATTTGGGGATGTGATTTATATTCTTTCTCATTCAATTTGCCTTTGCCCGTTTCTATATTTTTTAATCTTTTGAGAATTTTTTATTTCTGGTATTTCAAAAGTTACTACAGTAAGTAAGCACTTACAAAAACAAAAAATATTTTTTGACAAGATTATATTAGCATTTTACACTAATAATAATTGAGTAAAACGAAATGAAACTAAGAGTAAATTAGCACCAGATAGTGTATCATAAAACCATCAACTGCATTTATCATTTAAAATTAACAATATTCAGCAAAAATTAATCAGTACTTTGTCGAAAACTTTATCAAAAATTTGTGAAATTAATTATTTATTATATTCCATTTAGATTGAAATTACTAAATAAAAAAATACGATTTTTCGCGATCGTCGTTATCTGTTCTTAACTCAATAGTTAATATTGCTTATTCTTTTTTTATTATATAATATGTATTGAATGAAAGGAGTTAGCAATATTAACTACTAAATTTACCACAGATAACCACGATTCCGAAAAAATTGTCTAAAATTATATTATACCTAAATATTGCAAAATATTTGGGTAGATAGTATAACAACCTATTGGTTCCCTCAAGGTTAACGTTTTATTTATTGTGTATAATTAATATGATAATATAATACAAAATTAATTCTCAAAAATTTGAAAACATTAGACACAATTGTGTTCTAATTGTACATTTTTCTAACTGTATATAGTTATCCTTACGGAAAGGACGAATGGTAAGTGTTTGTAATTTTGTGTCACATCCCTGTTATATTTATTTATATTAAAACTTGAGTTGTAAGGTTTTAATAATTTCAATATTATTCTTATAATTATATAATTTAATGGTGGTCGTTCAGAGATTTTTTTTTTAATTAATGAACAAAATTTGGAAAATGATCCATATATATACTACGAATATCTAAATTTATTAAGTTTTATGTCAAATAGTATTTAGATATTGTTTATTTTATAAACTATCTGAACGACTTTCATATAGTATGTATGAAAAATATTTTAGTGTCTAATTTATAGGCATTAGTATTTCAAATCGTGTGCTTGTTGAATATATTTTAAATGTTTGCATGCGATCAAGAGATGAAAATGTAAATTAAATAGAATGATATTTTTTTTTGTTAAGGCACGTTTCTCTTATCTGTTAAATTTATGATAAAAAGACGGCTAAATATAGAATAATTTGGTTTACAGGACGTCGACAACATATACATCTCCAACATTGTCCTCGTCAACGCAGAGCGTTATGATGCTGCAAGATTTAAATGGTCTTACTCAGCAGGTGAATTCGACGTATCCTGGTGCTGCACGTACAAATGTCTCGATTGCCGCCGCCGCTGCTGCCCAGAGATATCCACCGCCTCTAATACCAGTTAGTAATGTAAATGGTTCGCCAAGATACCATACGTATCCGAACAATACCACAGATGCGGTCGATTTAAGTGCACCCATGAATAGGTATGATTATAAATTTTGCATCGAAAACAATTTTAATCTTAAAAATTCGAATTATGTAATAATACAATTAATTAATTTCATTTATTATTAATAGGGTTATCCAAGCTATTTTTATTTATTTTTATATGTTAAACTATAGTTAAAAATATGATACCTAGATTTTTTTATTCAAATAAGTAAATATCGAAAATAAGAAATTGAAATTTGATAAAATTCACACCATAACATGACGATCAGAGCCGCACTACTAGCACAGATTATTAAGTAATGATATGAATAGAGGAAGAGATATAATCTAGCAAAATACTTGTGAAAATAACGGAAATTTGAACTGAATGTTGGAAGCAGTGCCGGATTTACCATTAGGCTGCAAAGGCTCTAACCTAGGGCCCTCAAGTTTGTAGGGTCCGTCATTGACGTTGCAGTAGTTTTTAAGTTGTAATGGATTTAACTTCTGTTAATTAATATTTTTATATATTTAATAGTGAAATTACATATTAAATAATCTATTTCGATTTTAAGTACACGATCCACAATTTTTATTATCAATATAATTAATAATAATGTAATTGAGACATTAATTGTAATTATACTTTTTGATTTATTAATGTATATAATTAATGTCAGTTGAAGCAAATATTCCCAGGTGAATACCACCTTGAATATCGTATCTGCTTTAACTACATGTAAACTTGTAAAATTATTCAAATATATTCACGTTATTTTTCATTTTTTGGAAGGGAGGAAGGGCCCATTTTTTTGTTCAGCCTAGGGTCCAATGTTAAGTAAATCCGGCACTGGCTGGAAGTATAATATATATAACATATTGACTGTACTACAACCTCGGTTTCAAAGTCAGTTTTAACTCATACCGATTTTAAAACAACGTAACTGTCATAAGAGCAGAACTAAACAAATTAACTAAAACACCCAAAAACCGAGCTTGTATTACCAACCATTATATTAAGTTCAGCATTTTTAATTTCAATAATTTAAATTTATGAGTTTGATCTTATAATTTTTTTTTATTTTAATATATATATATATATATATATATATATATATATATATATATATATATAACTTGGATGGACACGGCTGCAGGCACTTGTTGAAACATTATTAATAATAAAAAAAATAAGCACACAACTCTTGGTTTTTTTGTTTCAAAATTTATTTAACTTATACAATGTACATTTCGGCTTGTTAGGCCATCTTCAGGTGACGAAAATGTTACAGTGTGTGTGTGTTTATTAAAGTATTATATTTTTATTGTTTCAAGTAAGGCTGCGATGATTTAAATCAAGTGATTTAAATTATTGATTTAAATCGCGATTTAAATCAAATGATTTTTTTAAAAAAATCAATGATTTAAATCAACCAAAAAAAATATTTCAGCAAATCATTCGCTCTGATTTAATCAAGTGGTTTAATAGACACATTTTTTATATGTATTAAAACAAATAAATAGCACAGTGAAAAAAAGTATAATTTGATTTTGATAAAATATAATAACGCAATCTAACAAAATAAAATATCATTCTCATTTAACAATTAGTACAGATGTAGCGATGATGGCGCGAAAGTCTCACCGCGAAATTGAAAAGTGTTAATTACGGCGATACAGGGTATTGAGACGGGATTGTTTTATAAATTTTTAGTTTTACTTGTAATACAAGTAAGAATCAATTAATTATTTAATGAACAGTGCACATAAAATTGAAAAAATCAAAAAAATCTGATTTAAATCAAAAAAATCCGATTTAAATCAAAAAATCCCATTAATTATTTAATGAACAGTGCACATAAAATTGAAATCAAAAAAATCTGATTTAAATCAAAAAAATCCGATTTAAATCAAAAAAATCCGATTAATTATTTAATGAACAGTGCACATAAAATTGAAAAAATCAAAAAAATCTGATTTAAATCAAAAAAATCCGATTTAAATCAAAAAAATCCGATTTAAATCAAAAAAATCCGATTTTTTTGATTTTTTTAAAAAAATCATGATTTTTTTCAGCCCTAGTTTCAAGTAATCTAACCTCAATAACAATAAATTAAAATATGATCTTACTGAAAAGTTAATAAAATAAACATATAATCAAGTATCTGTGTAACATTAGATCACTGATTAGGACTTTAGAATTTATTATTGAAATACGTATATAGCTTTTTTAAAATTATTGTTTGTAATTTAAAGGAAATTGGTTTTATTTTACTAACTTTTCGCTACAGTAAGATTATATTTTAATTTATTATCATTATGACTTCCCGGACAATCGATCGTAATAGATATCATAAGTTAGTTTGTAAGGTTAAATTCATTGCTGCTGACCTTATCTTTCTTAAAAAAAATGTAAAAAAATATAACGTTTTTCCAAATGTTATGCAAGTCAAAGTTAGTTCAAACTAGAAAATTTCAATATTTTCTAAAAAAAATGTGGTTAAATAATCAGTGTTCTTTGACCATTGGGTACGTTGAGTATCTGTGTGTAACCTTAGATCACTGATTAGGACTTTAGCTTCATCTCTTGCTACTGATGATGAAAGCTTGGCTTTTGAAATATCTGTATAGCTTATTTTTAGATTATCGTTTATGGTTTAAGGGAAATTATTTTATTGTATTGACCTCAATAAGTTATCGAAAATTTTAAACGTTTCGCTTTTATGTTATTTTTGTTTATAATTAGCCTTATAAGAACAAAAAATTTGAATATTTAATTAATTATAAAATCTTCCTTTTAATTTCATGTAGAGGTCAATTTGAATTATTTGTTTGTAAACCTAAGGTAAATTTTTCATTTATTAATTAAAATGTTTTTAATTCTACATAAAATTATAAATTTTTTTCTCTATTCAATTTCTTGAGTTATATCTTAAATTTAAATTTTCGAATAATTGTTACATTTTTAAATAATCTATTATGGTATTTATTTGAATCTGAATAAAATTTTATTTAAAAATTAGTTTTATATAACAAAAACAGATTTCAAATTTATCGTTATAGAATTTGTTTTTCAAAATCAATCCACAAATTGTTCTTATGGCAGAAATTTTACTTTACAATGCCATTATCGGTATTTTCTATTACTATAAATATTATTAAATTTCACTTATATGCTTTGCTGTAAATTGTCATTTTGACATATCTTATTACAATTCCGATTTAAAGGACAAGTAGTATAGTGATTGGTACCTATGTTTGTAAAATTAATAAAATTTGTACAGAAATCTTTGATGCATCCTCCAGATCACGAATACGAATTTAAAAATAATTTATTATTTACTGTCTCGCTCACTAGAACGGGTATAATCTAAAGAACAGCTATACATGGTATTTATTAACCCTTTAACTGTGTCAACTCTAACTTTCAACAAAAATACAAAAATATGCCAGTGATCTACTTTATCAACCCCTTAAACATCTACACCCTGTATAAACATTTTGTATATATTTTATTTAAAATTGTTTTTAATTAATTTTTTATTTGTATATATATATATATATATTATGAAATGCATGATCAGTATGTAAAATGCGTAATGGAGACAAAATACTTTTTCAGAAAAAGAAGAGAGATGAAAGATATAGTATGTATACTTACTAAGCGGGAATATATCTTTCACAAGAAATAATGTATTACTACATTTTTTTTAATTTAAAATTACAGTAAATTTTTAAAAATAGATCAAATTTCTTTAATTTAGTTTACGTAATATCATAGCCAGTTACTACATATATATATATATATATATATATATATATATATATATATATATATATATATATATGTATATATATATATATATATATATATATATATATATATATATATATATATACAGTGGAACCTCGCATAATGAGCATAATTCGTTCGGTAGTCTTACTCGTAAAGCGAAACAATTTTTACCATATAAATTAATGTAAAATACGAAAAAAATACTCAAAAAATAAAATTTTCAAAAAATATACTCAAGCAAACGTTGTGTGTAACGTTTATTCAAAGAAAATTAAATATAAATTGTTAAGGAGCGTGATTCATTTTTATTTTTTCTTCCATTGCGGAATGAACTAACCTGGAATGAGAATTCGATTTGCAGAAAACAAAAAAATCGAAATAATTAGTAACATACCTAATACCTTTTTACTAGAAAGCTGTCTAGAGACATTTGTTTTCACTACATTTCATTTTAAACACAGATTGATGTAGCAATGGCACGGAAAGTTCCATCGCACAATTCGGGGATTTTCCTATCCAAGTCACTCGTTAAGCGAGTCATTACAATTTATTTTGCTCGTTATGCGAATTATTGGTTGTGCGAGGTGCTCGTTAAGCGAGGTTCCACTGTACTATTAAAAAGTTACTAGTTTTCGGTAGGGTAGGGTAGGTTTTCGAAGGGTTATGGATGGTCTTAATTATTATGATAAATATCCTTATACAACAGTTAAAAATTGCTTGTTAGATTAAGATTCAAAATGAATTCAGTGATTTATTGATTAACATAGTAAAAAATCTTTCAGAACACATTACATAAAATAAAACTGATACAAATGACATTTACTGTGATTGGCATTCATCGAACCGTCGATTATGAATTAATATTTATACAGAACTTAAACCTAAAGCCGTTTTATTTTTTATATATATTGATTGTTATCATTTATTTTTAGGTTAATGTTAGTTAATTATTATGCTACAGTAATTTTATGTAGCTAAATTATTATTGTTGGAATTAATTTCATTTTCAAGTTTACTGTTATTGATTTGTTGATAAAACAAATATGTGGTTCGCTTTTGTTATTGATTAATTAAGTAATTGATTAAAATTGATTGTTTAGTTTCTATAATGAATAGAATAATAATTGAATATTTGTGTAAAACAGATCTCAGATCCGTAACAATATATCAAACGAAGAGCAGAATCATTTAAATATGCCGAATGGACGAACTTCGGTAGATCTGGGAAAGAAATTGACGTCAATTCCTGAAACTCCGACATCTGGCTCTCACATTCCTTATAAGATTCAAAAGGCTCTTGTTGAAGGAAAAATGATTCCTTGCATAAATATGAAACCGTATGTCTGGACCGAGTTATTGGTCACCTTGCCCGATATTGTCAATCATTTTTTCAATCAGGTTTCTTTATCGAATTGTCGAAGGGTTATGGATGTTCTCGGTATCGAATTATATCGTGGTAATCGGTAAGTTTTTTTTTTAAATAAGAGTGCTTGGCTTATTCTTTTTGTTTCCATACTAATTATTATTTATAGATTAATGGTTTCTGTCTACGTAATTCTTTTTGTTTTTTTAATTTTTATATATTTTCTGAACATATTTATAAAGAAAAAACTAAACATGGTAATCTTCCGATTTCACGGCTGGTATCTATTGAATTTATAGAATTTTCTGGGCTAGTATACCGTGGTCGATTTATCCTTGTCGCAGACGTTTTGCCATACATTGTAGATGGCATTCTCAGTGCTTTGTGACTGACATATTTACTACGCTTACATTATTTAAATATTCAACAAAAAACAACGCAAAGTAGATGTAAGATTATTTTTCAAAACTAGTTATTTATAATATAATATAGAATAATAATATTGAATAATCAGAAATTTCACTTACAAATATATAAACGAAATTCAAAACCATAGCTTCCTATTAATCATAATGTAAACTGTCATTATCATAATGTTTGTTTCAATTACAAATATGCGTTAAAAAGTAATTAAAAAAATTATTATCAATATTGTTATATATATATATATATATATATATATATATATATATATATATATATATATATATATATACATACAGAGTGTCCAAAATAACTCTGTATGCATGGGGATCTCGGGAACTGTTAGAGATACGACCTCGGTTAAATTAGATAAAAATTGCCTCATTAGTAGGCGAGTTTAGTCATCTTTTGTTTTTTCCAAAAAATTCCTTAGGTTACTAGATATTTACAAAAATGCAAATTTTGCTGTTTTATATTTTTGCTTATAACTCTCGCATGCAAAACGATACATTATTTTGGGTTGCACTTTCTTAAGATACTTTTTTACACAGAATTTCCAGAAGTAATCAGAATTTTTGTGCCATGTACCGTTTTCGAGATTTACGATGCAATTTTCATTTTTCTAATGTAACTAGTATTTCAATGTAGTACCATTAAAAAGATTTTTTTTTCTCTTTCCAATGATATAACATAGTCCTACTTGATAATAACATGGAAAATTGAAAAAATCAATTTTGCAAAGTAATAATTTATTTTTTTAGTTGAAAACTTAGTTGGCCATGCATTTAAATTTATATCCTAAAAGAAGGCAACCCAGTGTAGGGATGTATAGGATATTCAAGATGAATTTGATTGACTACGGTGCTTTTGTAAAATCAAAAAAGGACCAAAAACCTGCCACTTAATGTAATTTATCTGTTATAGTTGTTAGTTATTACGAATGTAAAATATGGCATTAGTATTTAATAAATTCTTTTTTATTTGTATTATAATTCTATATTATTGTTTACAATAAAGTAGGGCTCATGTTTCATTTGTTTAATTAATAATAATAATAATAATTATTATTATTATTAGTATAATAATTACGTTACCAGCAACATAATGACGTCTATCTACTTGGTGAATATTTTGCAAAAAAAAAATGAAAAAAATTATTTACCTTCTATAATTCTGATAAATCTCGACAGTTTTTTAGCTCCATATAGTTAGCGCCCCCACTTTGACAAAATTAAAAAAAATATATGTCATAATTTTGTGCTAATTTTGTGCTAATTTTGTGCTAATTTTGTACCACAATGAAAAATTTTGTGCTGCATTAAAAACTAGAAAAAACCTAATTGCAAAAGTGGGGGCGCTAGCTATATATCAAGCTAGCGCCAAAATTTTTATTATATTGTAAAATTAAAAAAAAAATGTGCTATAATTTTGTGCTAATTATGTGCTAATTTTGTACCACAATTAAAAATTTTGTGCTGCATTAAAAACTAGAAAAAACGTAATTGCAAAAGTGGGGGCGCTAGGTATATATCAAGCTAGCGCCCAAATTTTTATTATGTAGTAATATTAAAAAAAAAATGTGCTATAATTTTGTGCTAATTATGTGCTAATTTTGTACCACAATTAAAAATTTTGTGCTTCATTAGAAACTAGAAAAAAAGTAATTGCAAAAGTGGAGGCGCTAGGAATATATCAAGCTAGTGCCCAAATTTTTATTATGTAGTAAAATTAAAAAAAAAATTGCTATAATTTTGTGCTAATTATGTGCTAATTTTGTACCACAATTAAAAATTTTGTGCTGCATTAGAAACTAGAAAAAAAGTAATTGCAAAAGTGGGGGCGCTAGGTATATATCAAGCTAACGCCCAAATTTTTATTATGTAGTAAAATTAAAAAAAAAATATGCTATAATTTTGTGCTAATTATGTGCTAATTTTGTACGACACGATTTCACGATACATATTTACTGTAAGAAAAATCTAGCTAGTCGCATGCACATTTAATTATTTTAAACTATCAGCAATCTGTCAAAATTAATAATTTGGTTATGTATGAAGTTTGAAACATGGAAAATCATTTAGAAAATATATATTTACTTGGTTCTACTGCTTTATTACTTACATTGGTAGCAAATAATAATTTTAAAACTAAAAAACAGAAACAAAAAGGAAAATTTGGACTTGTAATATATAATTATTGTATTATATATAATTATAATAATTTTAAATATAATAATTCTAAATATAATATATAACACTCTATAATATATACACTCTTTTAGAAATTAAACAATCATAAAGACAAAATTAGAAAAATAAAAAAACCAGGCTCTATTTTCTACAAAAACGATAATTAATGTACCAAAAAAATACCTGAGATATAATATCCTATGTAGAATAATATATATTTTTTATGAATTTTTACGTATTAAAAATTAGCACAAAATTATGACATATTTTTTTTTAAATTTTACAACATAAGAATAATTTAGGCGCTAGCTTGATATATACTTAGCACCCCCACTTTTGCAATTACGTTTTTTCTAGTTTTTAATGCAGCACAAAATTTTTCATTGTAGTACAAAATTAGCACATAATTAGAAAAAAATTATAGCACATTTTTTTTTTTAATTTTACTACATAATAAAAATTTGGGCGCTAGCTTGATATATACCTGGCGCCCCCACTTTTGCAATTACGTTTTTTCTAGTTTTTAATGCAGCACAAAATTTTTAATTGTAGTACAAAATTAACACATAATTAGCACAAAATTATAGCACATTTTTTTTTTAATTTTACAATATAATAAAAATTTTGGCGCTAGCTTGATTAGCTAGCGCCCCCACTTTTGCAATTACGTTTTTTCTAGTTTTTAATACAGCACAAAATTTTTAATTGTGGTACAAAATTAGCACATAATTAGCACAAAATTATAGCACATTTTTTTTTTAATATTACTACATAATAAAAATTTGGGCGCTAGCTTGATATATACCTGGCGCCCCCACTTTTGCAATTACGTTTTTTTTAGTTTTTAATGCAGCACAAAATTTTTAATTGTGGTACAAAATTAGCACATAATTAGCACAAAATTATAGCACATTTTTTTTTTAATTTTACAATATAATAAAAATTTTGGCGCTAGCTTGATATATAGCTAGCGCCCCCACTTTTGCAATTACGTTTTTTCTAGTTTTTAATGCAGCACAAAAATTTTCATTGTGGTACAAAATTAGCACAAAATTAGCACAAAATTATGACATATATTTTTTTTAATTTTGGCAAAGTGGGGGCGCTAACTATATGGAGCTCAGTTTTTTTCCATCTTTGATTATAAGTAGCATTTTATTATTGAAATGCAATTGTTGATTTATGATTTTGTTTTGCATTAAATACATAGCTTATCTATATTGGGTAACGGGCTTAAATTTGAAGGCTGGTATACAGAAAATAAAAAAAAAAGTTAATGCTTTTTTTTGCAATAAATTGATATGTATATTTGAATTGTTTACTATAGACAACAGATGCAGATCCTCCAAGAATCGGGAAAATGTCAATCTGTCAATGAAAACCTTCCACTGGTGCAAGTTCATGACGTGATAAAGTTTATGCCGCAAATGAAGTATATGTTTAGCAGTCTGCTGAACGAACCATTGTCAAAGCGACAGCGAACCAGCTAGGAGTGGGCCCCCTGTTCAGTTCTGCCGCATTGGCAGCAGTACAGCAACATGTATCATTCGTAACACATGCGAAACTAGTGCGATTGTTACCGACAAAAAGTGAATTTTGGACCAGATATGCTAATGCGGATATCTACTACCTGTATACATCGCGCGCATATTTTTGTGTACAGGAGTGTGTGTGGACAAAAGTTACACATGAAAATACGTTTATTTACACGACACACGCATACACACAGCAACAACTACAGGCTACTGTATTTTGAAGTAGGACAAATAACTGCTCCTTCCATCAACAGCAATACTTTCGATATACGAAATATTTATTTTTTTTTTTTTTTAATTATCATTGTTGTTAACTTTATTATCGAAGCAGTTCCCTAAGTAGACATAAAAATTTTAGTCTTTATCTGCTTCGATTACATATAAAACGATTTTAAGATTTGAAATTAAGTTCTAGAAAGTCGAATTATGTTAAAGACTAGAAGTTTTAAATCAGGGAATCACTCATTATTATATCTTTATTATTATTATATTATTAT
Source organism: Clivina fossor (assembly GCA_963966155.1). Classification (NCBI taxonomy): domain Eukaryota; kingdom Metazoa; phylum Arthropoda; class Insecta; order Coleoptera; family Carabidae; genus Clivina; species Clivina fossor. The sequence continues at coordinate 77,403,256 of OZ014550.1, forward strand.
TTGTAAACTTATGTTTTTTTACTGTTTATCAATCAAATAAAAATTGATTTAAAGAAACGTTTACAATTGTATTAATTTGGCATTCGTATATCGAGATATTGATGTCCCATTCTTTAATAATTCGTTGAAATTAAATGTTAGAACAAAATGATAAGACTTAGAAATGTGTTTATATTATAATGAGAGTAAGTCACGAATTACATGACGTATTTGAAAAAATTATTAGAATATCAATTTAGTTAATTCTTCAGCTTTCTTTGTTTCGAAATTATATTTCATAAGCTGTCATTTCCCTAGAAAAATGTAGGTGACACACTTACATCATTTTATGCGCACTATTTTGATTATTCTCTAACACTTTTATCTAAACTATTAAAATTCCTAGCTTAACTTTTTGCTTCTTTAAATAACCATTTCATTGATATTTGAAACTGTAAATTTTTCTCAAAATTATAAACTTATAACGAAAAAATGAACCAGTTCGTCAAGAACAAATTGATCTATGGATGGATTTTAACTAGTTGCATTAAGGAGAAATTTATCCACATTAATTGGTTTTGACATCCGAATGAATTTCATACATGCTTTGATACTGTCAAATTAAAATGGGTTTGTCAGGCATAAATTTTGTTTATTCGATCATTATTGAAAATATTTATGCTTTAAGTCCTTTATAGCTCAAATATATATTATGGTTTTAAGTAATTTCGAAAAATTTTAAGTTTTATATAAGAAAATTAAAATTTTATTTATTATTTAATTTTACTTAATTTATTTGATTATGATTAATTAAAATAAATAAATAAATTTATATTTGTAGAAATTATTTTAAAACACGGATATAATCAATATAATTGAATAAACAGGATTTCTGCATGACAGGTCCATTCTAATTTGACAGTATCAAAACAGATGTTGAAAACCATCTGATGTGGATAACTTTATTGTTGAAGCAACTGATATATTAATGCGTCAGAAACAAAATTAAAAATTATCTTATGTTAATTTCGTTATTTTCTAATAAATTTTTAAATATATTGTTAATTTTTGACTTCTCTATTTTATTATTTGACCACGAGATTGTTAATTCTAGTGAACAATTTATATAATTGTCCTATTTTGAATATTATTTTCCAAATTACTAAGTGCAGTGTATTTTTATTGAAAAAAACTACAGAAATTAAATGTTATCAGTGACGGAAGTACTTAACGCCAAGTATTAATAAGTAATTCTGTGGACAAGTACATGTAAATCAGTCATAATATATATATTTCGAAATTCATCTGTTTAACGCTGCTGTAATGAAATTTGACTTATCAGATCATTAATCGGAGCTATCAAGATATCAGAGATTGTGTTTTAAATGTAAGAAACAAAATGTGACATTAGTAATTTATTTTTTAATTATAATAGCCAATACCATATTCTTGAATCCCACGTACAGACAGTATTTGATATATATTTTCAAGTTAGACTTGTGAAGTGTGTGTGTTAATTACAGGACTCTCATATCTTTTTTATTTTGTTTTTTTTTTTTACCAATTTGCAGTTGAATATTTTGTGACTTCCACATTACGAAGCAATATTTTTACAATTTAATTTCATTTAAGTTTATAGTATTTCCGATTGATTAAGAGGCATTTGAATACTTTATTTCTATTTCACAGTAGCATTTTTACTTGAAAACGCGATTTTGTTATTTATAGTATGTGGAAGTACCGATTTCTTCAGCTGATTAGTGCTCATTAAAGACAAATTTATTTGAATCATAATTATATGTTGCGAATGTTTCCATTTCGGTATTATGTGGCGAATCGGAAAATTTTATTTCTTGTGTGTATGTATGTATGTATGTATGTCTGTGCACATTTTCTATATAATATATATTTATGTGTATAAAATGATAAATTTGCGAAAGACACGTTATAAATTTGTTAAAAATAATTTTCATTTAAGATTATTTCATTCATTTATAATTTGTTTTATCTATTGCAAATAATTACATATTTTATAATATGCATATTTTATTGGAAATAAATGTAAATATGTATATATGTATGCAAATGTGTCAGGTGTAAACAATTTGAAGGAACATAGAAATTATAGTATTTTTCTAAACAAGATCTTTTGCTTTCCTGTTAATTTTGTAGCAATGTTCTTACAATTCAATCAATTTTATTGGCAATAATTTTCTTTTCGTATAAGTAGTATAACAAGTATATTTATTTTACTTTCATTAAATAATTATGTAAAACTGATTGAGATAAATAATTTTAATTTATTATGTACCTTTTTTAAAATGTAAATATAACTTGAGTTTTTACGAATAACAATGGCAGATATTTTATTATCATTGCTATCAGATGTATGGGGAAGTAAAAATTTCAACATACGAAAATTGTTTGGAAAATAAGTTCCCTTTACCTATGAAAAATACAAGAAATAACATAATATAATAAATGTATAAAACATCTGCATACTTATCTTATTTTTCGTCAGTCATACTGTTACTGTTTAAATTCAAGTATTAGTTGAAACTTTCTCTAATCCCCAGCTAGATTAGTTCCTTATCAAAGTTATGTTTTTAACGATTTCAAATAATAATGTATAAAATAAAAATGATATTTTACATTAAATGGTAGTCTCGTCATTTTACTAATCGCGATTATCTCATGGCTAAAAAGCAAAATATAATCAATAATAATTGTAAAAATCAAAGAAATTTAATTTCAATAAGCATTTTATATCATTTTACAAATTGCAATTATTCTGTACTAATTTTAGAGAAACAAATTGTGAATTTTATAACTGAAAATATTTTTGATAGTTTTACTTCTAGTTGTCTTTGGGCCGTTTGCATAAAATATTGTTAAATAGTTGGTAACTTACCAACCAACCAATCAGTGAGGCACTTCAAAGATAGTTGACAATTTAGTGGCCTAGTTAACTCATTGATTTAGCTAACAACTGATTTAGCTGCAACTGGCTCTCAATCAGTTACAGTTATAAATAAAATTATATAAAAAAAATAAATTCTTAGAAATTAGTATCGAATTTTTATTAGCAAAATCTACAAATTTCTTTCTTATATACCTGAATAGTTTCTATTCAGGTATATAAGAAGGAAATTTGTAGATTTTGTTAATCTGATCTGTCATCTAGAAAAATTCATAACTACGTATCAAAATAATGTTCAGATCATGGAAAAATTCTGTTAAAGAAAATGTACAAAGTAGTGATTGTTCGTTTAGGGGAAATCTGCCACTATAATAAAAGTAATAACGGGCCATCAGCAATATCACCGTAATGGTCATAGAAAAGAGATAAGTTAAACAAAATTAAAAATAAATAAATGAAAATCATATGCATATAATACATCCCTGTCACGGATAAATTCTAATGAAACTAATCCACAGTTGATCCGTTCAAATACATACACTTTAATGCATTTGCTACACTGACATTAATACTACACTACTTAGTCGTGTGGCTGTATTGAATTTTTTTTATTATGTTTGAAGAGAATTTATACCAAAAATATTCTTTATACACTATAATATGAAAACATTTTCGCATAACTCAAAGTTCTATTGAATTCTAAATTGCTGATTATTACGTTAAGGACAAAATGGCCCGTATTACGAGTTCGGTTTTAAAATTGGTTTTAAACTAATAGTGGTTTTAAAGCCGTTGCTTTAAAACTGCTATAAAGCAAAACTAAACAAATGAACTAAAACTAAATATGAGCTCGTAATACCAGCCAATGCGTTTATGTGAGTATGAAAAACTGACAAACTATATACAGGATGATTTATTAGCTCTGTAACAAACTTTGGTAATGCTATGTTAAGAAAAAAAAAGTTATGTAAACATAGGTCTGATTCGTTCTAATTAAGGAGTTACAAGTCTTTAAACGTATCAATGATGAAACACAAAAATAAAGTTGGCTGTGATAAAAACGAAAGCTGTTTTTGTCATACTTGTAAAGTTTTTTTCTATCGAATTTCTGAAGAGTATGTAGATATAATTTTTATATACGTTTTGTAACGTTAGCCGTGATAATAACAAGATTTAGCTACTCACATAAGAAATGATCGAAATATCTATCATACGTCGTCGTCGGGTTACAGAATTTTTGTTAATGTAAGGCATACATTCAAGTTGAAGATGGACGTTTTGAACATTCCTTGTATCTTTTAAAGATTAACGCTAACCTAGAACTTAGGAATTATACTATAATCTTTATGGTCGCAATTTTTTAAGGATGAACTTTAGTTATTGTTAATAGATTGAGCACCTTCTACTTTAAAATATGCTCATTCTATAGTTTTTATACTTGAAATATTCATTTTGACAGTTACCGATTATATTTTGTTTTGTAATTGCTAGATAATTGTGAGTGAGTGAAATAACGGTGTCAATAAGTGAACATTTTTTATTCTTAAAAATCGTGATTCTTTCTTGATGTACTTGATAAATTTATGTTGCATAACGCCTTTATTAAGATTTGCAAAAACCGAAAACAAATTAGGATAAATCACAATTTTTTATTTTATTTTTTGTATTTTGAATAGTTAAAAGAATTTACTTTCAGAATAATATTCATAGTTTTAGTATAAATAAATAGTAACTGTGAACATGGTGAATGCGAAGCATTTGCTACACTTACACAAAATAAATAAAATGCGAGACATACACACAAGTTAGAAGTTCCTAACTGTATAATAATTATGTTATGATTGATGAAGCTAATAATTGAGCCAGAGTTTGATAATGATTTATATGAAAATACTAAGAGTTATTTATTGTGATGATACTGTAATAATAATAATAATAATATAATAATGCCAGGGTTTAGCCAAATGTCATTTGTTCGTAATCATTTTCTGTCATTAAAGTACCAGCATTTTTAAATGTGTGTATGCGTAAGTTTGCTTGCGATTTTTCAATATCAAAATATCAGTGAATTGTATGAAGGAGTGTAGGTACGCATAAAAAAAAATTGCTGTGCGTTAAGTAATGTTGAGAACTTATTAACTACAGTGTGTTCTTGACTGATTTAAACAAACTGTAGATTTCTTTCAAGTTTTGGGTGCATTGGTCCGGTTTTGTGGTTATAATTTCATAAATAATCTACTATTTTAAGCAGTGCATATGTGTGTGAAAAGCTCATCTGATTAGCATAATAGTAAAATCATTCATATTGTTCCTAATTTATTTCATTGAATCATGAATTTGCTGATCAATATTTATTGTTTCGAACTGGGTATTTACTCTGGTAAAACTGTAAAACACATGAGACAGTGTGTTGATAAATATGGCGAATGTTTGGATTGCATGTATGTATGTTATTTAAAAGGACATACGAATGAATGACCGATATTGTATTGTCGGTGTAACTTAGGCGTATGTTTACGCTGTGAAATACTTATGTACATAATAGATTTTTTTCATGCGAAATAAATATAAATAATTATATAAATATTATTGTAAATGAATTTTAAGTAATAGAATTTATTCTGTAAAATAATATACTATATATTATATATACATATATTTTTTAAGAATTTCAAACGTAAATTCTCATTTAAAGTTGATGCATTTTGAGTTGTTACTGTTATAATTTTATTTTTTGTAAAATATTTCAGGTATACACATTAAATTCATGATTAATTTTATTGACTTGTTTTTTATTTTGTATTTCCATTTTCTCATTATACATTTCAGATATATCTAATAATTTTCTGTTTATACAGTAACATGACGAGATTTGAGAATTATCATATCAGGTAAGTTTATGGAGAAACTATAAATTTCGATTAATTCAACCAAAAAAAAAATTTAAATCATATTTTTATATTATCTGCTCGCTATAATAAATAATCAACAATATATAGTTTGAATACAAAAATGAAGTATGCTACTTGTACATCAGTAAAGTTAGTCGGGTTGTATGACAAATATTTCTATTATTGAGAAATATTTTTTTGCATGGAAGATGAGTCAGAAGTTTGGATTTCAACAAATAAACGCAAATATTCACATTTAGAGTTATTGAAATTCCGATGAATCGTTTTGGATTTTATGTTCGTCTTGTAGTAAATTCGACGTCGTATTCTGTTTTACTTGGGCCATCCAAACTGTAATAAAATTCGATTGTAAGTGAACGACGCGACGCATGGGTGTGACAGAGTGAATATTATATACTCGTATAGTGGGCATGAGAGTGAATTTATCATTGGGAAATTGGTTTGTAATCGTGAATGGAATGAATAAACAAGAGAGAGAGAGAGAGAGAGAGAGAGAGAGCAAAATAACGTGCAGGGCAGTGCAGCGGGCAGTGAACCCTTTGTGCGTGGATTGTGAATGCGATTTGAATCTGTTTGGAAATCGACTCGAGTCACTCACAGAGAATTGAACGAGACGAAATGCCGACTACAGGTTACAGCTACAGCTGATTGTGAGTGCGCCAGGCAGATGCGCATGGGAAGACCGGCGGCGGCGCCGGCCAGCAGTCAGTTTCAGTTGCGTTTGCACAATTGCAATGGACAGAGTGCTGAAACGTGTCGGTTTATCGAAACGTTGTTCGGATAGGAAGAGTACGAAGAGCACGGCAAGTGCAACGCCGGCACCGTCCGAAAAAGATGAGAGCGGCGACAAGATACGGCGACGACGACGAAGCAAGTCCCGACGCCGCTACCCTCAAACGCAGCCACAGGACAGCAGCAAGAAGACACGCGGCCTATTCAATATCGATTGGGAATCTGTCAGAGACTGCAAATCATGTAAATCTAGAGCAATCACGCGGAAATTGTGCAGCAAACGCTGTGATAACGAACTATACAGATCAAATAGTTTTAAATTCGAACGCTTCGTTCGAGGCAGCGAGGAGATATCGACACTAGGAAAAAAGGTTTGTGCTACGTGCGCGCGCACGCACGAGTTTACAATTTCCTTTTTTATTTAGCATCCAGCATCCTTTCATGCACTCTCATCTCACTGCACACCACTGCACATTTCATACTAGGCTATGATTATACCTATCTATATATATATATATATATATATATATATGCAAGCTACACTCTGCTATCTTCATCGAAACTCAATTATACTGGGTGTCCCATTTTAATCCGCCACTTGCAATAACTTTAAAATCGTGCATCGGACAAAAAAATGTTTCGGATGAAAAGTAAATGGTTTCGAGGGGGACATCTGATGCAGGGACCTTTGCCCACCCCGGACCCCTGGGGAGCGGGAACGGGGGGCAACTTTAAAATCTTAAATGGAACCCCCTATTTTTTATTGCAGATTCGGATAGACCATTAAAAAGTATGTAAATTTTATTTTGAGATTTTTTTTTAACTGATTTTTTTGAAATTTTGCACAGAGCCGTAATTTCATATTCTGAACAACTTTTCTCAAGATTATTATGCCATATTATTGACCAAAAAGGCCGTTTACCTGAATATAAAATAGTTTTTTACATTTTTCATGGCCACCTTGATTTTTAAAAAACTAAAAATATGCTCAAAATTGTTTTCAGACAAAGCAGGGCGGAATCCCAAAACATGAAAATGAAATTCTTAAATTTTTTGTCGATTACACCTATAGTGAACTCAATCCGGGGACACACTGTATATATATATATATATATATATATATATATATATATATATATATATATATATATATTACAATTTTAATCAGTTTTTTTTAATAAAACTGTTAATCATGAAATTGAATATCTTAAATAAATCTATAATTTAAAATAAAAATAAAATTAATAAGGTAAACAGTAGGTATACATAAAAAATAAAACTTTAGCAACATGTGTCACAGTTCACATGAATGTTAATTAGGTTGTCTACGATAAATACACAAATTTCACAATGAAAACATACGAAAATTCAATTAACGTTTCGCTACTGTTTACTGGCATTCATGACAAGTTATATTGTGCAATTTTAATCGACTTATATCAATTGTGTATATGTAAAGCCATGTAAAGCTTTAATCTAGTAATGCAATCATTGTATAGCGTGAGAAAATTATTTTTTACTTTAAATAAATAATTCACTAAATGTCTGTTAACTGTAGTAATGCATATCAAGTGTACATCGTCTCTTTTTCTAAGGATTTTATTTTTATTGAGATGTCATGGTTCCTTACAAAAACAAATCAGTGTTTTGATAACTTATTGAAAAGAAATCAAGTCTCTTTCTATAAAAAAAGATCATTTTCCACAAAAAAAAATGTTTGCTGTAATAATATATTGTGTCTAACTGAAATTTTTTTTTAAAAAAATATCTGTTAGTAATAAAACTAAATGGTTGATATTAATTATTAATGATATTAATATTTCCAAGTGGTACGAATAAAAGAGCATGTATGAGAAGTTTCAAATGTGAAAGAAGCGAAAGTTGCATGTCTGAAGAGAAAAGTTTGGCGTAAATTTATTTATAGTTGAATGAAAGAGTTCGTGCCACACCTTTATAATATAAAACTGAGATTGAATGATTGAAAATGAAAATTAAATTTATCTTGAAAAAGATTCTTAAATTTATTTAATGTGTTATTTTTGACGCAATGGTGTTTAATGAAAAGAAAATTAATGTATAGGTATTACATACGATGCGTTTTTTACAAATTTAGATCTCACAATCAGATCTTTTGATCTTGAATTAATGTCTAAGTAATCGGGTATTATAATTTTTTTATAAAATTTTAAAATTTATCACAATTTCATAGGAATGTAATCAAACAATAATATTTCTGAATACATTGGCATTACTCTACTGCAGTGGTCCCCAACCCCCGGGCCGCGGACCGGTGCCGGTCCGTGGATCGAATGGTACCGGGCCGGGGCACCCAAGGAACATTAAATTATTTCCATTTTATTTACTGTGTTGTATTTCTCTCTTGGGTTTGTGCGACTTACCATGGACGAGAGGTGCAGTGACAGCAATCAAAATAAAACAACGGAATAAACTGGACATAAGCAACACACTACGGGTATCATTGTCTCATATTACCCCCAGATGGAACCGTCTCATTGCAAAGAAACAAGCTCAGCGTTCATTGATTTAGCATTCTAGTGAGATAAAATGTTAAATCACTTTATATTTATTTTTTGGTATTCATAACTGTATTTTATTTTGAAGGCAGGTTTAAATACAATTAAATGAAAATTATTAAATTAAATGAAAATTATTAAATTAAATGAAAATTATTAAATTAAAACAATTTAAAATATAAACAATCAATCTCCTCCTCCCCCGCGGTAAAATTATCAAACGTTGACCGGTTCGCGGCGATAAAAAGGTTGGAGACCACTGCTCTACTAAATATTATGACTATGTAGACTAGTGTTTTTAGAAAATTTGGATTTGATAATTTCAATTATAGATTAAAAGAAATACTTAATTAACATAGTACAAAATCTTTCAGATCTCACTATATTAAAATAAACAAGATTAGAAGTATATGGATAAACCCATATATAGACCACTTTGACATTTCTCGGAAAGTTGGTAGCACAATATTTTTATTAAAATTATAATTTATGTAGGTATTAGGAGAAAATTTTCAGAAAATTTGATCAAAATCGAATAAATGAGTCGTATAGATGCAAAACTCACTATTTGGTAAATTTTATGTTCTAAGATATTTGCAAAAAAACTGTTATAGCTGGGTTTAACTGTATTTTGATGATAAAATCTTGTTACTAGATGGCATTACTTATTTAATAAGTGTCATCTAGTAACAAGATTTTATCATCAAAATACAATTACACCCAGCTATAACAGTTTTTTTGCAAATATCTTTGAAAATAAAATTTACCAAATAGTGAGTTTTGCATCTATACGACTCAAATAATGTAGCCACAATAAATTTTTAAAAAATTTTGTAATTTTTTTCTGGATAAATTGGCAATACTGTATTTTGTTAAAATTGCATAATTTATTTAGGCACTAGGAGAATCTTTTATAAAAATTTGATTAAAATCGGTTAAATAAAGTGGTCAAAATGAATTTTTAAAAATTTTTGTAATTTTTTCTCGGAAAGTTGGCAACACTGGATATAATAATAATAATAATAATAATAATAATTTTATTTAACTGTTAAAAAGTTATTTTGTACAATCGTATACAAAATATATAAAAATATATATTTACATACAAATTATAAAATATATATTATATTTACAATTTAATATAAAATATATATTATATTTACAATTTAATATATTAACAATTCTGTGATTAATATCAATTTTACAGAAAGAATCGAAGAATTTATACTTTAAAATACAGCTTAATTTTTTGTTTAAATTCATGTACAGTATTACAATTTTTAACATTTTCCGGCAAGCTATTGTACTCAATCAATCTCTTATGAAACAAATTATTTGCTGAACTAGCTTTATTTGTTTTAGAAATATAAAAATTGCTAGCATTTTTTGTATCATAATCATGTTTATTACTGTTAAACTCCAGACTTCTACTTAAATATATGGGTAGCAAGCTATTATTCATCTTAAATATGAACATCATGGCATTCAGACTAGACATTTGTGAAATATTTAGCCATCCCAACTTATCCAACATACTAGTAATTGGATCATACTTAGAACAACGTAATATTACTCGCATTGCTCTATTTTGTAGAAGTTGAAGTTTTCTTTTATTTCCTATTATATATATATATATATATATATATATATATATATATATATATATATATATTATTGTTGAACAGTATGAGAAATGCGGTAGTATAATACTATTATATATAAGCAATCTAGTCCAAGTAGATACAGAATGACTAATCCGATACAAAAAATTAATTTTTTTAGCAATTTTTTTATAAAGATAATTGATATGAATATCGAACTTTAATCTGTAATTTAATATTACTCTCAAATATTTCATACTGTCAACAAATTCAATATTACTATTATCAATTTCAACATTAAAATTTTCTTTAATGTAATTATAATACAATGACGATGACAACACCATTGCTTTTGTTTTGTTTACATTTAACTTTAATTTATTATAATTTAACCATTAGAATACATTATTTAATTCTAAATTTAAAGTGTCAATAACTGTTTTAGAATCAGTTCCGTAAAAATATATCAACGTATCGTCAGCAAATAATTTAATTCTACATTTATTTATTATTGATGGCAAATCATTAATATATAATATAAATAGCAAAGGGCCCAGGACACTGCCCTGAGGTACACCGATATTATTAATTAATGCAGTTGACTTATTTGATCCAATTTTAACTATTTGTGTTCTATTTTCTAAATAAGATGACAGTAGATCCAATAGAGTACCTCTAATCCCTAAACGTTGTAATTTAAAAAGTAATCGTTTTCTGTTGATGGTCTCAAAAGCTCTTAATTATTTAATTAGTGGGAGCATTAGGGAAATCTTTTCTGAAAATCTGATCAAAATCGGATAAATAATGTAGCCAATATGAATTTTTAAAAACTTTAGTAATTTTTTTCTCGGAAAGTTAGCATCACTGGTAAAAAAATAAAACCACACGACCATCTGGGTACTAGACAAATTTATTCTGAAAATTTCATTAAAATCGGTTGAACCGTCTAGGAGGAGTTGCGATTACAAAATTTTGACTGACGACCGAGCGAGCTGACGACGCACATCCATACACCCACATAAACTAAGTTCGGATTCGTCATCTAGAGGCTATATGATGGATATCTATACACATTATTTTTTTTGAAAATGTTACAGACACCGTACCAAACACTATACCACTTTTCCTTGCAGTCAAAGTGGTAAAAAGCTTCAGATTGACATTCTGTTTTATTTTCTATAAAAATTCAACATTTTGATAAGTTGAAATTGGTATGATTACAATCTACTCTCGCTCTATGTGACAGTCGGTAAAAACGTCTGTAACTAAAACCGTTTCTAATTTTCCAGTTTTTAGTTTTGTAATACACGTCTATATATATATATATATATATATATATATATATATATATATATACATACAGGGTGTTTCAGACTATCAATTCCACCCTTTTATTTTAATCACGCGATGAGCTGTAAAGTTGAAAAAATGATCTTTTTAAACGAAAGCAAATGGAAAGAATTTAGGGCCAGTTTCCTAATAAATACTTTTCTAAAGTCGGCTTTAAGCAGACAAAAATGCATCGTTTTCAGATTCGATTGGCATAATTAATTAATTATTGCCACATATTAATAAAACGATGGCTTCTTTGTCAACTTGTCAAACTTCTAAAAATCCCTTAAATCAATGTTCTTTTGTCAATTTAAAGTTGACTTTAGTTAAAACTGTTTATTATGAAACTGGCTGTTATTGGCATTGCTAGAATTTTCCTGAGAAAAAGGAAAGTGGGAGAAACCGGAAGCAACTTTGAAATTTCAAATAGAAACGCAGGTTTGGTATCGCTGGATGGGATTTTTAAAAAGATTTTTTTTTTTATTTAATTTTTTTTTGTCTAAATTTAAGATCACACAAAAAATACATATATAAATTATTCATCTATTAAAATGTTTATGTATAAAATACACCATCTAAAATGATTATTATATATCTACTGATTTTGTGAACAGAAACATCTTTTCTGAATGGCGTTTGGAGTCGGTCATTACAGTACATGTCACAGATATTTTTTTCATAAATTAAATATGTTTTAGTCAAACATTCAAATGTTTCTTAAATGAATATACTTATATTGTTACTTACTATTTTTTTTGTATTAAACAAATATTAATTAATAAAATTAAAATAATTCATGAATGCGTGTTTTCTGAACTGCCTAATAAAATATGAAGGAAAAATATTGTTCTATACTAAAATGATTGAATAACACCAAATATAAATCGAATAAATAGTTTATTTCTGTTTTTCTTCATATTTTGGCATTTCAGTATTTCTTAGCAGATCCACCTCTAGCCATTGCACCATTGAAGATTATACGTCATCGTTGTATCACATTATAATTGCGATTTAAATGGGTTCACTTTTTAACTTTAATTTAATAATGATTGAGTGGTCTGCGACCACTGGCTACGTTGAGTATCTGTGTAATCTTATGCAGATCAATTTCAACTTCAACTTCAATCTAAACTACAACTTAAATTACAACTATCGATAAAATTTAGCGTTCATGCACTATATATAAGTGTAACGACGCATGTGCAACACACACACACACACACACACACACACACACACACACACACACACACACACTGCTCCTATTGTGTGAATGACAAACTTTTATATTATAAATTTTCCTTAACATTCGTTCGTTTAACATTTCTTATAATGTTGAATATGAAATAATAATATCTTAATATTTTTATTTGCATCGTATTATTATTGAAACAGAAAATATAATTGACGTTTGATGTTTGTTGTAATTGTCACAAAGTTTAATGCCATTGCGCATGCGTCAATTTCCCTTAAACTATGAAAGATAAAACTTAATTATCTGTTAAGTTAAGCGGAATTTAAGTTGAAGTTGTAGTTGAATGCATACATGGGTTGGGTACATATAGTAACGCATGTTTGTAGTTGTAGTTTAGATTGAAGTTAAAGTTGAAATTGGTCTGCATGAATTCGGCATTAGATCAATGATTAAGACCTTAACTTTATCTCTTGTTACTGATGATGAAAGCTTAGCTTTTAAAATACGTAAATAGCTTTATTAAATTATTGTTTGTGGTTTAAGGGAAATTATTTTATTTTATTAACTTTTCGCCATAGTAAGATCGTATTTGAATTTATAATATATAAACATTTAAAAAATTATGTATTACAATATCAAACATAAAGTTTTGATTTACGTTAAAAAATACTGATTTTAATTTTTACTGGATATCTTAATACACTGTTAAAAAAAAATGTGGATGTTCTTGATTTTCATGAAACTTTAAATCTTGAGTAAAAATAAATTTTTTTAAAATTTGCTTTAAAATTGTAAAATTAAATGCAATAATCAAACTAGATAATTTTTAAATGCAAAACTTAAATTATGTAATATTACATCTAAATTTATTGCAACAAATAATAATTTTTCTAAGATTGTAGTGGCTTATGACATTTGCAGTTTTTAATTATCTCAAATGCAAAACGAATCGATTTTGTTCTCTATAATTTTGAATTTGAATTTTTGTCAAAATTACTTTTGGCGTTTACTTAAAATTACTTATTAAGCAATTTTAATTAGTTCATTTGAATTTTATAATACTAGATATAAAAATAATTATATCAAAAATAGAAATACAACTCAAATTTGATAAGAAGTAGATGCAAAAATATATTTAAGGTGGGAATATGGGTCAATATTTTTGATGCGCGGCTGTAAAAAATTAAACACCATAGTTGTGGATCTATAAAATCTTAATAACTATCACTGGATGTTTATCAGTTCAAAAGTTTTAAAATTTCTATTAAAATGAAACTGTTTTAGATTTAAGTTCTGTTTAATTAGATATTTAAAAACTACGTTTCGACGAAATTCAACGCTCGTCTTTCTTTTTATTTTTATCCTGATGAAGATGAGTGTTGAGTTTCGTCGAAACATCGATTATAAATTAATAATTAAACAGAACTTAAACCTAAAATACTTTTATTTTAATACAATGAGTTCTGACAAATTTTTTACTATGTTAAAATTTCTAAATTAAATAAAACACAAAACATTATAAATTAAAATTATAATATGCATAAAATTGCATTTTTCATAATAGTACTTTTAATATGATTCACATAGAAAATACAAACAGAAAAAAATAAATTATCTGATTTGCAATAACTTCATAAAATTTGTAATAAAATCGTGAATGCAAAATCGTATGAAAACTTTTCAAACTATCTAATAAATTTTTCACAATTTAACATTATTTACTACAAAAGAAAAGAATAGCGTGCGCTGAAGGGAAAATTAATAAAGTTGTAAGATCGTAGATGAAATTTTCGCAATATGCAGTTATGAATTATGGAACTTAAACTATGAGTTAAGGGTGCGTGTTGGATAATGAAATATATGATGTGAAAATCACGTCTGTCCAACGCGTTCTTTTTAAAATAAGTGCTCTTGAGCGACAATTGTTTTCCGGTAAAGTTATTTATGTGGTTGGTAAGTTGAAAAAAAAAAATACGAAGCTTTGCTGTTGTTTCCCCCACGGATTTTGATGTTATGTGATAGGTACATACCACACAACAAACAGATCTGTGTAAACGACTACTTCTATAAGCTACCATACACGAGGTTTGCCGAAATAGTTTCTAGACTAAAAATAACGATACTGTTATTGAATGTTCAGTAAAAGCACTTTTGATATTTATATTACATACACTGAGTATACAGTTGCCCGTTTTAACATCGATATAGTATAATAGATCACTATTGTGTACAATAGTTTTTCAAAACATATTGTATATAAATGCTTCGCACACGATCTCTTCAAGAAATAATACGTACAGTTACGCTACTTGTATACAATAATGGCGTAAAAATATCGCATTAAAAAAATATATAAATAGAAGTAGATAGCTTTGAAAAAGATGAATAATATTTTTTTCGCTAAAATATAGAATTCTGGCTTTTGAAAAATGTCAACACTACTGGTGGCGTTATCATCAGAACAAATTCAGTATTTTTAAAATAAAACGGCTTTAGGTTGTAGTTCTGTATTAATATTTATTAATAATTGACGTTTTGATGAACTCAACGTACGTTTTCATCAGGAAAAATGATACAAATGACACTTACAGTAAATAAACATTTACTAGGTAACAAAATAAATAACTAGATCATAAATTTTTAATTAAAGGAAGCCAAATTTTACTTAAATCAGTGCCTTTATACTGATTGATGTTATATTTTTCTTTATAAATTTCTATTGCTGCTTTTATCAATCTACTGTTAACTGAAAGATTTATCAATATTAAAACTATTAAGCGGGCAACAAGTGGCTAAAGCGATTAATTCAATTTGATTTTTCTTTTAATCATTAATTATAAAATTTATTTTTACTCGTATTTAATAGTGTACAAAATTAAAACTACACTTGTCACTTGTTTTTTTTTTTTTTTATTAAGAATTTATCTCTAAATTAAAACTACATATTTGGATTTTGCAGTTGCATAAAAAAAATTACTCCTGCAAAAAATGGTTACGTGTATAATAAATTTAACATGTTTTATTTCCAATGATAATATCAAATTTCTCTTTTATATGTATTTTTCAGGTTAATAAGATATTGTTTATCTTAATTAATAAATCTGTACTTTTTTATAATGTATTTAGTGTCATTCGCTACTAATTCACGTTGCAACTAAAATTTTCCATGGTAAACTAACTAAACCAAGCTGAAAAAAAAAAATGCAAAACGCAAATTTATTGTAATATATACTTAATTACCAAAAGTGTAATTATAAACATTACTAATAAAATATTTTAGTGTTTAAAGATGCCTCCACCAAATTTTAATATGAAGGATTATTGATGCATTTTTGTATTTGGGTAGTTTATTGTCCAAGGATGATCGCTTTGATCGATTGAAAGGAAGAGTAAATGCTGGTTGTAAGGTTTTGGGTGCTTTGGATACTTTTTCTAGAAATATAAATGTTTCCAAAGAAGCCCGTTTGAATATATACAATGCTGTTTTGGTTTCGACGTTGAAATATGGTAGTGAATGTTGGGTTTGGCTGAAAAAACAGAATAGAAAAATGACTGCTGTGGAAATGAGATTTTTACGTGGGGCATGTGGTGTCACTAGGAGGAATTGGGTATGAAATAGATTAGTGTATGATGAGTGAGAAATTAGAGAAAATGTTATTGCAAAAGTTGGTGATGGTCAGTTAACATGGTTCGGCCATCTTGAGCGAATATCTAATGAATGTTTGGTTAAAAGAATTTATATGAATGATTTTGTACTCGTAGATATACGATTGCGTGGACGTCCGATGAGTAGTTGAAGTGGTATGATTCAAAGTGTTTTGTGTGAGCGGAAGTTTCCAAGTAATAGGAATAGAAGAGCATGTATGATAGATATCATGAATGTGGTACATGGCGTGATTGTGTATATATGTATGTACCTATGTGATGAAATAATGAAATAATTTGATATTAAAACAACTTTCTTAAATTTTGTTTGCAAATTTTATAATTTTAGAACTATATATATATATATATATATATCATTATACATATATATATATATATATATATATATATATATATATATATATCATTATACATATATATATATATATATATATATATATATATATATATATATATATATGTATATTTGTACGGGTTTTATATGATTTTTAAGAAATTTTATTAGTGTTTTATTATTACATATTTCCTTTGTTTTTAATATTTTTAAAAAATGATCTGTAGTAAGTTACATGACTTGACAGACTGTGATTTTACTGTAATAAACTAATAAGTATAGTTGATCTATTTTGTGTTATAAGGGATATAATTCTGAAATATTCTAAATTCTCTACTTACTAATATACATTTTTTTAAAAGATTGATATATATATATATATATATATATATATATATATTCCATTTATTCTATTATTCGTATTATTCATTCCATTCTGTTTAGATATATAAGCTTCGTTTGCGGCATGAGTCTCTGACTAATTTCTGACAATTACGCATGTGCGTTTCAATGTTAAGCGTTCACGAAGGAACAAAATCGTACGCAAAAATTGTACTGCGCATGCGTATTTGTCAGGAACTAGTAAGGGATTCACTCCGCGTACAAAGTTATTACTTACCCAGTTCAAACGACCCATTGTCAGCATTTCTTATGTGAATATTCCTATTATCCGTTTTTCACTTACTGTCAAATATAATGAGAGAGGGATTTTTCTTTCAAAAATCTCTTATTTAGATTATTATATTAATTTCACTAAAACACTTACGAACTTTTTTGTTCAATTTTGTTATTATAATGAGGGAGGTATTGCAATCATGTTAATTTTAACTTTTTGAGATTTTTACGAATTAAGTTTAACGTAACATGAATCAACTATTTTAGCGTGATATCAGTCTGTTTGTTATTTATTATAAATACTGACCAACTGTTTTAAAATATTCATCAACTATTTAAAATACTGACATTTTATTATAAACACTGAGAAACTATTGAAATTACTGATATTTTGTTATAAATAGGTACTGTTCAACTATTTTCAAGGCAAAATATTTTTATTATTAATTAAATTTTTTTTTAAATTTATTTCAAAATATGAAGTTCAAAACAATATTCCAGTACTTGTATATTTAATAAGTCTGGGAATTTTTTGTTTGCATGCATATAAGCTAGGGCTTATAGGTAGTGTTGTAGCGACGGCGACGGCGACGTCGACGGCGACGGTAGACGGTATCCATGATAAATAACACACGTCGAAAGAAAACTTTGACCGTAACAGGTACGAGAGTCAATTCCCCGTCGGCGGCAGGTCGTTCGTCATCCACATCTACATCCACATCCACCCTCCCATGTTCAACGCGAACAGCGGACCTTCGATTCCGAATCGACACAATCTTATTAAGTGGTCACGCAACACTAGCCACCAACCAACCAACCTACCTACCTGAAGAACGATACCAATACCACCGACCGGTGCAGTGTTAATCGAACTTCGATTCTTTTCCGGGCTTGCGAAACGGGGATTCATCTTAAACGTCTAGCGTTCCGAACAATTTAATTAACCTTACTTCAATAAATATGTCAGGCTTATTTACGACTTTCGCGGACGGTAATTGAAAATATTGTCACTGAAATTGTCACTACACCTTTTTTTGTCTACATATTTTTGTGTCACTTTGTTTCTTTGTTGCTACAATTTTCAAAACATTTCGTATCAAGTAGTAATACAATAAAATTCTGATGACATTATTAAATTTGACCTAATGAAAATCAGGATTAACTATGAAAGTTATCTTTAACTAGATACAAATAATTTTAGAGGCACCTCCACTAAAAAATTATACGTCTAGAAGGTTATAATACAAAGTCTACATCATATGAGAAAAATTATTATTACGGGAATTTTTGGTGCTTATCTGAAAACTAAAAATGCAGTAGGCGGAAGGACCGATATTACTTTCGGTATTGAGCAAATTAAACAATAATAAAAAATATTTCAAATAATTGAAATTTTTTTCATACGATGCTGACTTTTTGGCGGGCACTATATTTATATATATATATATATATATATATAAACAATAATAAAAAATATTTCAAATAATTGAAATTTTTTTCATACGATGCTGACTTTTTGGCGGGCACATATATATATATATATTAGGGTGCATCGAAAAAAATCGAAATTGCTGGCTAGAGTCTCCAACGATAGTTGTTCATCTAAAAACATGCGGAACACCAAAAATCCGGTAAAAAAAATTTTTTTAGAGGGTGCGCGGGGCCCTCAAAAATGCCATTTTTAGCACTTTTTTCAGTTTTGATGCTATATCTCCTCAGGAAATGGTCAAAAATGGCTGAATTTTGGAAATATAGTACCCAGAACTATACCCTACAATGTGATTACATGCGACAGATATGGAGATAATATGCTGATAAACTATACTTAACTTAAAAAGCACATTTTTTGCCACTTTTCATTTTTTCGGAAATTTGCGATCTTTTAAGGTAATAAGATGAAGGTAAGAAGGTCATTTAAGGTAATAAGATGATAACGGATAGTTTTTTTTTTATCTAAAAACATGCTAAAAATGGCATTTTTGAGGGCCCCGCGCGCACTCTAAAAAAATTTTTTTTACCGGATTTTTGGTGTTCCGCATGTTTTTAGATAAAAAAAACTATCGGTTATCATCTTATTACCTTAAATGACCTTCTTACCTTCATCTTATTACCTTAAAAGATCGCAAATTTCCGAAAAAATAAAAAGTGGCAAAAAATGTGCTTTTTAAGTTAAGTATAGTTTATCAGCATATTATCTCCATATCTGTCGCATGTAGTCACATTGTAGGGGGGGGGGGGGGGCACTTAACCAACGAGTAAAAATGAGGGAGTATTTTTATAATTTTTTTTACCATATTTGGAGACGATTTAAGGGGTGAGAAAAGAAAAAAAAATTTGACTCTTCTTAAGGGACACCCTAATATATATATATATATATTAATAAAATGTTTTGTTTTTATATTTGAATTTATAATTAAACCATTATGATATTAGTAATACGAATCGCAATAAAAATAAAAAATTTTTTTTTTTTTATAAAAAATCCCAAAACCACACTTATAATCTTTTAATACGAATCGCGTTCAAATTAAAAATGAAACTTCGTTGTTTCACTGGTAACAACTTCATCTGAGCGATTTATAATTAACTATAAGATATAAATGGCTTAGTTGTGAGCTAATCACCATTGTTAATAAAACTATATTATTCAAAATCTTGAATATGCAGTTCTATAGTCTTATGTTTCTGTAATACACATATTAAATTTGAATATGAGCTGACCCCATAAATTTTTTTTTATCTAATAATCCGTAATATGATAGTGAAATTGACATAAATAATGAATGTAGCTTCATCATATCTGTATCCGCGTTATCCAGTAAATTAATTAAAATACATATACGTATAGGATAGGTAGGGTGATCTTTCGCCTTTCGGCTTGTAAAACCTTTGGGACCAATGAAAGTGCTAGATTAATTTTTGCACCCTTTATGATGAATCTTGGGAGCTTTTATACTTTGGACATCTCGTACAAATGAGTTGAAAGTCCTTAATTTAGAACAATGCGACGAGTTAGTTGAGTGTTTAGCTGCAAATCTTTTGATCATCGTACTACATACTACATATAACATTTTACCCTCAGCCGGAATCATTCATCTTCTTACGTAAGATTGTTTACTGTTCGGCTCCAAAACCTCACGCGTTCCCTCAAAACACTCTCATCTTGTTAATCCATTTAGTGTTTCGCAGCCCTACTACATCATTTATTTCACTCGCGCAAACACAATTCAAGAATTGTTTCATTCAATTAGCTTCTTAAATACGTACAACTCGCAAACTCATCTCTTCTCATCTCATCTCATCTCATCTCATCTCATCTCATCTCATCTCTTCTTCTTCTTCTTCTTCCTTTTTATAATTTTAAAATTTTAATTCGACACTATATATTTAATAATTGCCAGAGGATTTTAGACAATTATTTTGTTAAATACTTTTCATATATATATATATATATATATATATATATATATATATATATATACAGTCGAACTTCCGTAACTCGAACTTCTGTAAGTCGAAGTTTTCTATATCTCGAATTTATAAAAAAAACTATGCGTTAGGAGTATATTACATATACAAAATTACTTCTCTATCTCGAATTTCTTTAAGTCGAATTTTATGTTCCCAACTTCCATAAATCGAAGAAATTTACAATTTATTTTTCTTATAATAACGTAATTTGTGGTCATTTGTGGCCTTTCCATTTAACGAGCATATTAAAAGCATATTAAGGGATTATCGCAGGTAATAACTATACCTTTATTACCGGCGATAATCCCAGTATACTGTATACAGCGTAGGTAAATTCTTGGCAATAGCCCGTCATAATACTGATAATCTCTTTCTTAGTAAAATTAAGAGACAATACTTTCTCAACAAGCTTTTAAGTTAAAAATAAGTAAAGAAAACTATAAATATCAGAAATGTTTATTTGTAAAATTAGTCTTTCTTCTTTAACGCAGTTGTGAACATGGGTGACCGAAAAAGAAAACAAAAAACGCTATCATTGTCAGACAAAGTTAAATTAATCAGTGAAATCGATAAAGGTGTGAAGAAGAAGAAGGAAATTGCCGTGGACTTTGGAATTCCTCCAAGTACACTGTCTACGATTTTTAAAAATAAAGAAAATATTTTAAAAGAAGCCGAAAATGGTGTCATAGCTGACCGGAAGCGATTTAAATCTTGTGTTTATAAAGATGTCGATGAAGCTATGTTTGAGTGGTTTAAAATCATACGTGAACAAAATATTCCGATTTCTGGTCCTCTTATTAGAGAAAAAGCTCTATATTTTGCCAAATCTTTGGACCATACAGACTTTGTAGCAAGTGTGGGTTGGCTAGATAAATTTAAAAAAAGACATAATATTGTTCAAAAATCTATATGTGGAGAAAGTGCAGATATTGATATAAGTGAATGTGATAAGTGGCAAACCGATATTTTACCGGTACTTTTAGAGCAATATGACGAAAAAGACATTTTCAACGCAGACGAGACAAGCTTGTTCTTCAAATGTTTACCAAATAAAACACTAACTTTTAAAAATGAAAAGTGTACAGGTGGAAAACACAGTAAGGAAAGAATTACCATTATGCTAGGAGCCAATATGTGTGGTACAGAAAAATTGAAGCCTCTGGTTATTGGTAAATCAAAAAATCCGCGTTGTTTCAAAGGGAAACATTTTTTACCAATAATCTACAGAAATAACAAAAAAGCTTGGATGACAAGTGAACTATACGAAGAATGGCTTTCAAATTTAGATAAAAAAATTACTGCCGAAAAACGAAAAATTTTATTATTCGTCGACAATTGTCCATCGCATCCGAAAATAACAAAACAATTAAAATCAATTCGAGTTGCTTTTTTTCCGCCAAATTTAACTTCGAAGTTGCAGCCTATGGACCAGGGTATTATTAAAAATGTAAAACAGCATTATAGAAGGCGAATTTTACAAAAAACGTTACTTGCATTAGAAGATAAATCTGACAGTCAAATTACTCTCTGGGATTCCATTACAAATTTATCGAAGGCATGGAATCTCGATGTTACACATGTAACAATCAAAAATTGTTTTAGAAAAGCTGGTTTTCTAATACAAAATAATATGGAATGGGAGGAAGAGGACGATCTACCACTATCGGAGTTAAAGACCCTATTTGATGATTACCAGATAAAAACACAAGGCAACGCGATAACGGTAGATGAATATTTATCTGTAGATGACGATGCAATTACAGCAGAATACCCAACAGACATAGACATTTTAGAAAAATTTCAAAAAAACCAAGACGAATGCAATGATGTACCATCCGACACTGATACCGACAATACGCCAATAGATGATCCAACTCCACCAACAAATAAAGAAATGCGCCAAATTATTAGTAAGTGCAGTGACTATTTGTGTGCAAAAGAAACTGTTCCCGAGCAAGTGTATCGTGCATTACAAACATTAGAAAATTACATTGACAACGATTATTATCTTGCTGTAAAGCAAAAAAAAATTACGGACTTTTTTATAAAATAAATGTAAAATGTATAATAACTATAGATATAAATACAAATGTACATATGTATATGTTTTGTAGTTTTTTCTTTGTTAGATTAATATGTTATGTGCAATATAGCCTGAATAAATTCATTTGAAAAATATATGTTTTTATTTTGTACCACGTTAATTATTTCCAAAACAGATAAATATATAATAACAATAAAAAAAATAATTTTTTTTTATTTCTATAACTCGAATTTTCTATAACTCGAATTTTTTTTCGTGAACTATGGAGATTCGAGTTACGGAAGTTCGACTGTATATATATTTAATTTGGCCCACCTTTACTTTGTGATAAATATTGTTTAAGTAAAATAAAATATGAGGACTTTCAGGGCCGGATTAACCTCTTCAGGGGCTCTAAGCAATTTCCATTTCGAGGGTTCCTTCCTCTAAAAATTATTATATATTTATTACATATTATATATTTATTATTTATAATATTATATAAGTAAAAATTCCTAAAAGGGTAGTTTTGATAGCGAATGATGCGAAACTATTTTTATGAAAAAGTTGTTATTTGTGGAGTAAAAAAAAGGTAGCATTGTGCAGCGTTTAATTGTAAAATTAATAAATCCGAGTGAAATTAACCAATTCAAACAAATCTTTCGTCTCTCGTTTAAGGAATAGTTATACTTTCTTTCGAAAAAAGAGAAATTGTTTTTAAAACATGGTGTAATTTATTTTTAATGCAAAATTATCATGTAAAATAAAAGAATTTCACTTACAATATTGTTTATGTTTTATAGGTAGATAAATAATATTGCACCTCACTGCAAAAAGTAAGTGTCTAATTCTTAGACAATTTGTTAGAAACACCAACAGAATTGTATTGAACTTAAAATAAACAACATATGCCTAAAAAAATGGAAATCGAAAAGATACTCTCATATTTTTCATAAAAATTGTACTTAAAAAAAAAGTCTTTTGTTGGGGCCCCTATTTGGCGGGGGCCCTAATCACGTGTTTATTTAGTAGCTTATACCTTAATAAATCTTAAGCAATATCTAGACGTAAAATATATGCTGAACTAGCTTTCCCGTCTCACGTTGCTACGAAACTGCGCAAAAATTCAGTTTTCGAATGATTATGAGAGCCCTGGGGAGCCCTGGGGCCCACAGAAACCTTTGCGGGAGTGTACTCAACAACTTCCCAAAGTTTTATGTTTCATGGCGATCGAATGAATGGTGTAGTAATGCATAAAGGACAAACAGACATACACTCGTTTTTATATATGTATATAGATATAGACTAGGAAATCCTGGGGTCACGTTTGAAGTCGAAAATAGTAATTAAACATAAACATAATAAAAATAAATAAATAAACAAATAATAATAATAATAATATAATAATAATAAAATATCAATTGCACTATTATATATTACTCAATAGCAACACTTTTATCAGTAGTGTACATAACTTCACACAGCTGTCATTTGACATTGACTAACTTCATTTTATTGATTTATTAACGATTTTTGAATTTGACAGCCAAACATCGTAGGAGTATAATAATAATTTAAGATGTATTGTTTATCTCAATTTTGTTGTGTTTGTTTATCGAATTCTAAAGAATTATTGAAACTAACTAATGTTGATAAAGATGAAGTTCCGCTATTATTTAAAATGATAGACGTGCTATATGGTCATGTAAGTATATTTTAAGTATATTTTTGTAGAAATATATAAATCAATGAAAATTTTAGGAGGAAATTGATTTGAAAATTGTACATTTGTACGTTTGTACGGAATGTTTGCAAATAATGCGGTCGGCGTTTAAATTGAAAAGTGTTTGGATTAAAAACACAAATATCGTTAAAAATTATATTGGCCAATTAAAATCTCATACGGGATTTATCGGTTCTTACGGTGAAGCAACAGTAGTTTTAACTGATTTAAATGAGAAGGTTGTGAAAAACGATATGAAATTTGAAGATTTAAACTTGGAAGCCAATAATTTGCAACAAGCCGAAATTATTGACGTAAAAGAAGATAGTTTTCCAGAAACAAATCTTCCAAATGTTTCAGCTTCAGCAAGTAAAACTAAAAGTTCAAATTGTGCAAATGTGAATGTGCTTGTAATTTCATGTTATATATGTAGTGAAGAATTTTTTGATCACTATAATTATAAAAAGCATCTGAGTAGCAAACATGGAATAATACAATTTGATTGTATAATTTGTAATCAAAAATATTCGACTGAATCTAACTATCGCATGCATTTACAAATTCATCAAAATTTAACATTTTATGATTGTCCAGTATGTAAGAAATCTTATCCACGAAAAGATTATTTAGATCTACATATTAAATATCACGATAAAAGATACACATTGAATGAAAAAACAGGTAAATATTGCTGTCAAACTTGTCAGTTTAATTTTAAATATCAATGGAATTTGAATGAACATGAATGTGAGAATTTCATGCACATGTGTGATATTTGCGGAAAAACATTAAGAGAAAATAACCGTCATTGTCATGTCACATTTGATGATAATAAGTCGCAGCCATCTTATGCAATGGATTCAAGACCATTTCAAGGTAACAATTATATAGAACCATCTAGTTCATTTACATTTACTCAAAATGTTCAGAGTCAACCAGGACAAATGACAAACAATGTAAACGTTCATCCTATTTTCAATTGTCAACAAATTGTAACAGAACAATTAAGTAAAACAAATTCTAATATTCAGCAGCAAGAAATAGCTACAACAAATTCAACTGAAGCAAATTTGAATAATCAATCCCGCCAACAAATAACATATGATTTATCTAAAACAACTCCACTTCCTACTAGTACGATTGTCAATAATACTGAAAGTATTGTTCGTGATGAGTTTCCATGTCATTTATGTGATAAAAAATTTCCGATGGAATTTCTACTAAAGGCGCATCTAATAATACATAGTGCTATTTGTCCAATATGTAATTTAGTATGTTTAACTCAGGCTGATTATGACATTCATGTGCATACGCATTGAGAGCTGAGACAAGACCGTCGCAATAGCTGTAAGAAGCGTGTACGAAAGTTATAAAATAAAATTTTAATTTTTATAGAAATACTTTATTCTTGCATAAATTTTTTTTTACGTGTATATGTCTTTAAAATCGGTATCGGGTACCGCGCATGCTCGTCAACACGAGCGTCACAAAATCAGTTCCAATTTTTTTCGTCAAAAATTGCCGAAATGTTAATGAAAGTTTATTATTGTCTAGTTGCAGCAACTCTCACTCTCTCTCTCTCTCGTCACTTAAAGACATATTCATGTAAAAAAATCTAGCGACGTGGCCCGAGACAGCCTACCGCTTTTTTGTTTATTATTGTTCGTCTTGTTTTTTTGAGGATTTTTTTATGTTATGCAGTAGACACAGCCATGCAGAAGAATTAGATGTAAAAGTAATTAGATGTAAAAAAAATAAAAAATTATTTTGGAATTGCTAAGAAAAGTGTAAAATAAATATATCTTTGCTGATTATTTTGTACTTTTCAAAAACTACAGATTGCAATTATGCCTTTTTATTTTGATTTATATATTACTCTAAACTGATTTTATAAATCTGCATTGTAGTTTCTACTGCCTAGTTATTTAGTTCATTTGTTGTGTTCATTTTTGAGAAGAATAGTTACTATTTGTACTCTTATAGTTTTTATATTATTGTATAATATTTTTTATATTATTGTATAATATAGATTTTTTTTGAGAATTGTTGACAGTGGCGAGTGGAATATAAGGGAAGTATCATGAATTACGTACAAGAAAGATTAATTTATTTCTCTGTATTAATAAATTAATTTTAATGTACTATAAAAACTAACGTACGGAAATTTGAAAAATACTAAGTTTGTATTTTAGCAATATAAGACGCGGTGATCCATACTGCTTCCACTTATATGTTTATAACATAAATATTTTATTGTATGCTTCGTAATATTCGTAAAATTATTAATGTAATAGACTTTATTTTTGAAATTATTTAATAATAAAAGAATTATTCTAAAATAATTTTTTTGTACTAATATTTTATTATATTTATAACTTGCATTGCCAATTACCAAAAATTATATTTCAAAGAAACTAAAATGGAATTAGTTATTTGTTTGTACCATTTTTATATTAAAATTAAATTTATACGAAATAATAGAACACTAATAATGGATGTGAGAAATAGTGGCAGATATTTTTTGAGCGACAGCACGATTAGATTAGAACGAATATATCTACATTTTGAGAAATTTTATAATTTTTTAATGATATGGATATCAGCTATATTGCATGTGCATGCAAATGTGGTACAGTAATCATATATATATATATATATATATATATATATATATATATATATATATATATATATATATATATATATATATATATATATATA
Source organism: Clivina fossor (assembly GCA_963966155.1). NCBI lineage: Eukaryota > Metazoa > Arthropoda > Insecta > Coleoptera > Carabidae > Clivina > Clivina fossor. The sequence goes on from OZ014550.1 coordinate 77,431,014, forward strand.
TATAGAAATTATTAAATAACCGCCGTAAATATATTATCCATTAATTCAACTATATATATATATATATATACATATATATATATATATATATATATATATATATATATATATATATATATATATACATACAGAGTGTTCGTTCGCTTGGTTGATATAGGGCAATAACATGGGATTTCGATAATATGCAGAATACTACTTTCTGAAGTAAAATTCGAAGAAATACTTAGAATACTTTTCGATAAGGAATAAAAAGTTATATAATTTGGTTTTAGTTTTAATTTGCTAGCATGTACCGTTTGGGCGCTAGAATTTTTTTTAAATTTTCAATAATTTTTCCTGCTAAATCAATATGAGTTAGAGAAAAAAGTTACTTAGCTATTATGTAGCTAATTTTTTTCTCAATTTTACTGATTTTTTCAGATTTTTTTGAGCAAATTTTGAAGAAAGTCTTATTTCAAAAAAAAAACTTTTTTCAAAATTTGCTCAAAAAAATCAGAAAAAAATCAGTAAAATTGAGAAAAAAATTAGCTACATAATAGCTAAGTAACTTTTTTCTCTAACTCATATTGATTTAGCAGAAAAAATTATAGAAAATTCTGAAAAACATTTAAAAAAAATTCTAGCGCCCAAACGGTACATGCTAGCAAATTAAAACTAAAACCAGATTATATAACTTTTTATTCCTTATCGAAAAGTATGCTAAGTATTTCTCCGAATTTTACTTCAGAAAGTAGTATTCTGCATATTATCGAAATCCCATGTTATTGCCCTATATCAACCAAACGAACGAACATCCTGTATATATATATATATATATATATATATATATATATATATATATATATATATATATGTATATGTATATATATATATATATGTTTTTTTTTTTTATATTGTATACCTTAAATAAAAATTACAGAAGTTTAATACAGAACTATTTGTACAATATTTGATTTACGAAGATATGTATCTAATGAAGAATTATGAATATTTGTTAGATATTTGCAATTGTTTTATTATTTATACTTTTGATTTATTTTGCAATGACAAAATAGTAAAGATACAACGTTACTGTGTATTAGTTGATAAATCATCTGTTGACAATTTCTTGATTAATGTAACAAAATATAATAATTATTATAACTTTTATATCAAGTACAAAATAGAACAATATAGGTAGGTACATTTGGGTATAAATTTTATATAGTTCGAAATATGTTGCAACAACAAAAAAGCTGTTACAGAACATGATTATTACAAATACAAATATTAACAATTTATCAATCAACAATGTTTTTTTATTTTATAAGAAAACATGCAGATATAAAAAATAACTGCATAAAACAGTATTTTAGTAAAATTTAAATTAGTTTTTATAAATAATCGATTTCTTGCATCTCAATCTGATCGTAAATCGATTTTAAAAATTTCAATTTGTATCGATTCGCCTGATCAATATTTATTTGATATCAATATGGATAATATGAAATATATTTTATTTCAATAATCAATCTTTGGTATATTTTCGTTATTTTCAGAAAATCTGTATAAATATAAATATATATTTATAAATATAAGTATAAATTACGAAATATAATTTTTGAAAAACTATTACAAAATTTTTGCATTTTTTTGGGAAAACGTATTTTTATTTTAACACGTTTTTATTAACTCTCTTTCTTTTCTGTTTTGTTTGTTTGTTTATTCGGTACAAATTTTGCAATCGATTTTAAACTAACTTTTCAATGAGCTAGAGACTTGAAACTTTAAACATAGCTCAGAACTGGATGACAATGCAATATTAACTAATTAATAATACCCACCCAGCAGGGTGGGGATAGGAAGTTGGGGACGATTTTCAAATCCGGAAACAGTATTTTATGCAGAATTCAAAAATGCGATAAAAAGTGATCGTTTTTGCAAAAATTTTAAATTTTCCCTTTTTACACCACCAAGGGTGGTAGTTGGGGCAGGAGGGCAATTTGCAAATCCGGAAACAGTTTTTTTTATGGAGAATGCAATAAAAAGTGGGTGTTTCTATTTAAGTTTTAAAACTTGCCCCAGCCCACTTCCCAGGGGGGAGGGTGCAGGTGGTTTTTGCTTATCTTGTCTGAATAGATTTTCAAAAATAAAGAAACGTGTTTTGTAAATTTGTAATCCGATGTGTCATTCTCGAGATATTTAACCGTTTCCACACTTTTGAGCACTCGGCATATAATATGTATTTATATAGTATATACAATATAAATATGCAATGTAAATAAAAGTACTCAGCTATATACAATGTGTCTAAAGAATTTTATATACAACATGTTTAAAGGATCATCTATGCAATGTGTCACAAAAATCATATAGTTTTTATATAGAATTTGAATTCGTCCTATTTTTTATATAGATTCGACGTGAAACTCAAGCGAAACTGATGCCTAGAAACCTCAAACTATCTAGTATTTATTATTTAAATATTTATTATCATCAGTTCGTATTTATATGAATTACAGTTAAAAAAAATGTAATTATTTTCTCGGAAAATTGAACTAGAAAGCAAGTATGAATAGATGAAAAAAATATAATGAATAATTGAAGATTTAGTATTTACGTGATAATGTCAAAGTGGTGGTGAAAATCACCCCCAAAATTTAGAGTAAAATTGGTTTTTATTTTTTTCTCTCGGAAACTATGCATCCTAGAACAAAAGTGTAAATGTACGAATACCTTCTTTTTTTAATAGCTATCTACCAGTGGTATTAGTTTTTTTCTATACGATTTGTAAGTTATCCTTTTGCACCCCATTACACATATTTTACCCCATTTTTAATTGTTATGTATTTTTTTTCAAAATTTTATTTTATATTAAGATAGCCCAATTAAAAATAAAATTGACGTGTTTTTGATTTTTTTAATTATTTATTGTTTTAAGGGGTCACATACCCCTTATGTAGACACTTGTATGTACTTATAAGTAAGTTTGACTATTTATAACTCGTTAATATTAAATGATAGGATAATAGTATTAGTATTTTTTTATTTGTTTTACATAAGAAATTCTATAAAATATTTAAAAAAATTATTTATGAATTTTTAATTCTGTTCATAAGTGATTATGTCGTCTGGTCGCTTCAAGTGAAGACTTCGAAATATCTCGAAAAATAAGCATCGGACCAAAAAATTTCACAGACGAAAAGTTTATATTTTTGAGGGGGCATTCATTCGTACTAAAATTGAAGAGCTACTGCTTACTTTTTTTGAGGAGGGCAGGGAATAACTTTAAAATCTTAAATGGAAATTTTCATTTTTTATTGCAGATTTGAATTCGGATAGAGGGAAGAGGAGTTAATCGTAGGTGAAGTCAATGTATTTTTTCCTGGAGAATCCGAATCTGCAATAAAAAATGGAAATTTCCATTTAAGATTTTAAACTTACCCCCTGCCCCCCTCAAAAAAGGTGGGCAGTAGCTTTTCAATTTTAGTACTAGTGAATGCCCCTTTTAAAAATATAAACCTTTCATCTGTGAAAATTTTTCGTTCGATGCTTATTTTTCGAGATATTTCGAAGTCTTCACTTGAAGCGACCAGACGACATAATCACTTATGAACAGAATTAAAAATTCATAAATAATTTTTTTAAATATTTTATAGAATTTCTTATGTAAAACAAATAAAAAAATACTAATACTATTTTCCTATCATTTAATATTAACGAGTTATAAATAGTCAAACTTACTTATGAGTACATACAAGTGTCTACATAAGGGGTATGTGACTCCTTAAAACAATAAATAATTAAAAAAATCAAAAACACGTCAATTTTATTTTTAATTGAGCTATCTTAATATAAAATAAAATTTTGAAAAAAAATACATAACAATTAAATATGGGGTAAAATATGTGTAAAGGGGTGCAAAAGAGTAACTTACAAATCGTATAGAAAAAAACTAATACCACTGGTGGATAGCTATTAAAAAAAGAAGGTATTCGTACATTTACACTTTTGTTCGAGGATGCATAGTTTCCGAGAAAAAAAATAAAAACCAATTTTACTCTAAATTTTGGGGGTGACTTTCACCTCCTAAACCTTGATTACAGCCGATAAAAAAAATATGTGCCGCTTAGTTTTTAGTGTTCTACTTGATACCTGAAGCTCATTTAAATCGGCGTGTAACACCTCGATATTATTCGCGATTCTTGCAATTCCACAGTTTTCGCGTTGAAATTTTGTTTCAACAAATATAACATTCTAATGCCAGTGCTTTATAATACGCAAAAGAAACACACACATACACACACACACACACACACACACATTTTATATATTTAGAAGACGGTACACGACACAACACAATGCGATGCGACGACGGCTTACATACTTTTCTTTCGTTTCTGCGTTCTTCTTGTAAATTTCTTTCAACTGTAATTACTATGTTTCCCGTCTTTAATCTCACATGTTAATTACAGATTATGTAGTTGATAAAGATATCAAGAGATTTATATGTTATTCCAATATCATTAAAGCTTATTATTTCCAAGGGTGTGGCATCGACAAAACAAAATCGGTTGACTTCGACTCCAACTCCAAATTTTTTTTTATCATACTCCAACTTTCAGTTCGATAACGATTTTTATCTTTTATCATATTAAATTAACTACAGAAAATACATTCTGTGCTTATAATATTACATAGTAAACTAACATAAAATATTTACAAAAATAATTTAACTAATTATTTTAAATATTGCAAATGCAATGTGATGAATTTATTTATCAAAAAGATACAATGTAGTTCACATAGTGTTCAGTAATATTATATTAAAAATATTTAATATTATATTGTCTTTTGTTTTGTTCGTTTGTTTGGCTTTTTGTTTATTTGAATTTTCTGTTATGACTAGTGAATAACCAGCAGTGAGATAGTAATGTTGCACATATTTACATTTATCGATCATTGATAATGTAAATTGTTAGTGGTAACATTGTGGCGTTTATTTTTACTATTAAAAAAAGGAAAAAAAAATTTCTGTTCACATGGTTTTATATTTGTTAAATTTTTGCTTTAACGAAAAATGTCGGAGTTGCAACAAAAAAAAATCGATTCCGATTTAGGCTCCGGCAAAATTTTTCGACTCCAACCCCTATAGCCCTGATTATTTTACAATAGAACTTGTTTAGAAGCCAATCAACACATAGGTATGTGAAGATTATACCAATACTACACTAACACAAATAAACAAATCCTGATGAAGATAGATTACATAGTAGCAATGTAACGTAAAGTATACTGGTTGCATTGAGTGTACTTTAAACTGCTTCTAATCTAATTATTTATTTTTTTACCATCTGATGTTAATAGTAAGTGCAGTCTCGAGAGGCGAAATTTTTCATAATTTTACTTCCTTCTTGTATATTAAGATAGGATTTTTTTTTATTTAGACTATCACTGAAATAAATATCGAAAGCTTATATGTATTTAGAAAGCAGATTTAAAAGAGAAGAACATTTTTACTCAGATTTTTACAATTACATTTACAAGATAATTGCAAGTACGTAATGTAAAACAACTAATATAGAATGTGTTATGTGAACAAATGTTATCAAAAATTAGTAATAATATATTGTGCCACGAGTATGAAGGGGGCCCTTACTATAATATGTCCATAATAAAAATTAATATTACTATTAGAATGAATTTTTAATAAATAACACATTTTAAATATATTGTATATTTTATTTATCATTTATTTATTATTTTCACATACACATTTACCCATGAAGTTGATATTATGTAATGTTTTGACATGAATGTAATTAAAAACAATGATGGCTACTGCACAAAAATCTAATAAAAATATGAAATAATAAATGATTTTGCAATCAAATACATAAAAAAATAAATATGTGTTAATAATTAAGTAGACAAATGCATAATGACAAACACTTTCGTACAAAGTTTTACCAAAATTTTTTTTGTAGTTTTATACTTTTTAATACGCATTAATATGTATTTTATAGTGTATAAAGTTATCCTAGATAAAAGAGAAATTTTTCTAGTATTTCTAATATTGAATTTTTATATTAAAAAGTTAGGATTAAATTGATGAGGTAAAAACTGATTCCAACAAAACATTTCTTTTTCTACCTGTCTGGAGCGAACCTGGTCCGAAATAAATAACATTGGAACCGTTAGAACGTATAGAAAATCTGTTCTATGTACGATTCGTTTGCGGTGTTACGAATAAAATTACAATAATTTTGAAATGGGCAGCATAACGGCGATGCGATGGAAGCAAGGGCATACGTACTCGTACATACATCAGTGGATGCACAAAGGGCATTTGAAGGGAACGAACGTGATGCAATCGCATCACCATGATAAAATCCCTTTGCAGATTTGCAAACAAGCTGCATTTAAAATTTATTAATCGGATAATTGGAGCGCGTAATACAGTTTTCTCTATTCAATATTGTGCTGCTCTGCTTGTTACACTACTATTTTATTCACTTGTTTTGTGCATAATTATTATAAGTACAAATTACTCGCTTACCGATTTATTTAGTTTTCTTTATTAAATGCAATGATATTTATAAATTTTATAAATAATTTAATACATGATTTGCCAAAAATTTATTATCTATTATATAAATTCAAACAAAAAGATTCCGACAAAAATTTCACAAAAACGTTCCATAAAGAATTTTATAGACGTTTATAGTTATAAGCGTTAACTTTTTATACAAATCATGTATTCTACAATGCTTATAAAGAATATAATAAAAATAAAAATATGTGAAACAAATATACATATAGGTTACAAGGAATGCATGATTTGCTTAAAAATCAAAAGCGTTTAACAAAATATTATTAGATATTTTTTTATTATTAGAATTACGAAATAGAAATTTTGGTTAGTATTACATATGTATACTTGTAATATGTATTATTTTCAATGTTAATTGAAAAAAAAAGCAAATTAAAATTAAAATCTTAAAATAACATTTCTTATTAAAAAATAACATATTTGTATCTAATTTCATTTCGTAAACAAAAAATCGTATTGAAAAGAATTCATGAGTACAAGCTGTAATTTAACTTTTTTAAAGAAATTTTAAACGGCCTACACTGTAAAAAAAATCCAGTAATTTTACATAAAAACTCGGGGCAACTGATTTACACCAGTTTAATATGTAAATATACAGAAGTCACAGGAAAATTTTATATAAATTTAATAACTTTTTTTGGGAAAAAAACATATATAATATGGTAAATTAATTAGTTTACTTAAAATTACAAAATTATATTATTTTTACAAAAAAATTATCGGTTTGATGAAATAATATGTAATTTTTTTATTATGGTTTTTATGTAAAATGGCAACTTCTTTTACAATATACATTTGCTTCGGACAATTATCAAAATTCAAATTTTTTAATTATTTCCATACTTGTTACATAAGTAATAAAAACGAAAATCGTTTTGTAATTTTATATTACGGTACTCAATTATTACTACTTTGACTGCAAGGAAAAAGTAGTATAGCGTTTGGTACGGTGTCTGTAACATTTTCAAAAAAAAAAAAAAATTGTATAGAAATTCTTCATATAGCCTGTAGATGACGAATCTGAACTTAGTTTATGTGGGTGTATGGATGTGCGTCGTCAGCTCGCTCGCTCGCTCGCTCGTTCACTCGCTCGGTCGTAAGTCAAAATTTTGTGGGCGCAACTCCTCCTAGACGCTTCAACCGATTTTAATGAAATTTTCAGGATAAATTTGTCTAGTGCCCAAGATGGTCATGTGATTTTGTTTTTTTTCAGTGATGCCAACTTTCCGAGAAAAAAATTATTAAAGTTTTTAAAAATTTATATTGGCTACGTTATTTACCCGATTTTGATAAAATTTTCAGAAAAGATTTCCCTAATGTTCCCATTAATTATATAATTTTATTAATATCCAGTGTTGCCAACTTTCCGAGAAAAAAATTACTAAAGTTTTAAAAATTTTATTATGGCCATGTTATTCAACCGATTTTACTCAAATTTTCACAAAAGATTCTCCTAGTATTCATATAATTTATGTAATTTTAACAAAATACAGTGTTGCCAACTTTCCGAGAAAAAAATTAGTAAAATTTAAAAAAATTTATTTTGACCATTTTATTTAACCGTTTTTAATCAAATTTTCATAAAAGTTTTTCCTAGTGCCTAAATAAATTATGCAATTTTAACAAAATACAGTGTTGCCAACTTATCGAGAAAAAAATCACAAAATTTTTTAAAAATTCATTATGGCTACATTATTTATTCGATTTTGATTAAATTTTCAGAAAAGTATCTCCTAGTGCCCACATAAATTATAATATTATTAAAATACAGTGTTGCCAGCTTTCCGAGAAATGTCAAAGTAGTCTATATATGGGTTTACCCATATACTTCTAATCTTGTTAATTATTAAACTTGGTTAACGCCTTGTTTTACGATTTTTCCATTTCATATCGTAATGTCCAGGTTTACGAAACTTATTGCGTAATAAACTAGAAATACCTACTTGATAATCATGCAGACAAACAATTAATGCAAAACAAACTGTATGATATCTATAGTTAACTTAGTAGTTAATACTACTTACTCTTTTTAATAATATGTATTGTTATTAGTTAGTTAGCAATGTTTAAATATTGAGTTAGCCACAGATAACTGCGAATGCAAGCGATTGCCAAACTATTTTGACAAAATCGCTTCAAGAACTATATCGATTAGACTTCTTTTGTAGACAACTACGATGATGTGCCGTCATCAGCATTTCACTAATGACGTCATCAATTTTTTTTTTAAAATATAACAGTATTTTTTATTTTATATTCCATATAGAGGAGAGGAGCAAACTATCTTTCTGAAATGCCTTTACCTCGAATAAGTATTAAAATATTTGATTTTTTGTATTGCATTGTTTTCTTTATTATTTTCTTATGTCAACAAAAAATGAAAAATAAATCTTGAAATTTGCAAATAATATCGAAAAACCCGCAATATTCGAGATTTGTAAATACATTAAGTTGAATTTTTCAGGAAAGTTTTTTGGTCCTCTTCTATGCGCATATGAAATAGAAAATATCACGTTTCATTACAAAAAATGATGACGTTATTACTCAAAAGCCGGTGACGTCACATCATCATAGTTGTATTGATAAGGGCCTAATCATATTAATCGATATACAACCTCTTGAAGCGATTTTATCATTTTTATTTTTGTTGAATTTATTCTATTTGGATAACTCACTCTGTATATTAACAGTTTTTTTGTATTTTGAATCTGTTATCTAAATTATATTTATATTCTTCGAGCGAATTTTGATTATGCTATCAGTACATTTTAAATAGAACTGAGGCATTTTATTATACTGATATTATACTAATATAATACTGAAGCAAACTTGAGAAACTCAAATAATATATTTTTTCATATAAAATATAAAAGTAACATATTTTTAACATAGTAAAAAAATTTTTCAGAACTTATATTAAAATAAAAAAATCGATATTTAAATAAAATATTATATATACAGGGTGATTCAGGACTAGTGTAACAAACTTTAACAGCTTATTCCTAAGGTCCTTTATAGCCAAAAATGTCATATGAACATAGGTCCTATTCCTTCTAGTTACCAAAATACAAGAGGTTGAAGTTCTATAAATAACACAAAATTTTCTAATTTCTAATTTCTTCTTCTAATTTCTAATTTCTAGTGTAACAAACTTTAACAGCTTATTCCTGAGGTCATTTTAAGCCAAAAATGTCATATAAACATAGGTCCTATTCCTTCTAGTTACCAAAATACAAGAAGTTGAAGTTCTATAAATAACTCGAAATTTTCTAATTTTTGTAATCTAGATACTTTCGGAAAACAAGAGTTTTATTGAAAAGTCATACTTTATTTGTCATTACCTTACATAATCCATAAATAAAAATCATATCTGCATATTCAGCAGTACTATAACCATCCATTATGAAACAAAAATACAATCAAAAGTATAACAATTTTTAATTAAGACAAATAAGGTATGACTTTTCAATAAAACTCTTGTTTTCCGAATGTATCTTGATTACAAAAATTAGAAAATTTTGTGTTATTTATAGAACTTCAACCTCTTGTATTTTGGTAACTAGAAGGAATAGGACCTATGTTCATATGACATTTTTGGCTCAAAATGACCTCAGGTATAAGCTGTTAAAGTTTGTTACACTAGTCCTGAATCACCCTGTATATATATATATATATATATATATATATATATATATATATATATATATATATATAATTCTAAGCTTTTTATTTTAATATATTTTTGTTTGAAGATGAAATAAAACATTTATGCATGGAATAATTAAAGTAATTGTTAAAGTATTTTTTCTCTATATATGAGTGTTTAAAAATATATGAAAATGTTAAATTAAAAAAAAAACAGATTAGAAACATGTAAATTTATTTAGGAATAAATAAATAAAAACTTACCAAAAAAACAAATGAAAATAGAATTATATATTTTCTGGAGACATTTTTATAAAAAATACAAATATTTCAGTTATTAGACAATAATATTTTTTTTATTTATTTAATTGAATTTAAAATTGCACATTTACAATAAATGATTATTTTTACTTATAGTTTAAAAATTCTTTAAAATATTTAATTTTGTTTATGTGTTTAATATTTTCCGACGTCCTGTTGTTCCCACCATTGGTATGGCCCTACTCCCACGTATATAGTGAAATAAGTTATGTGCGATATAAATTGTTCGTAATTTAAATGAAAAATTGTTATATATAGAGTGTGTTGATAAAGTTCCGTATAAAATTAATATTTCTTTTATATAACGTTTTATCGAAATGGTCGTTTCCATAACAAGAGTTGTGCAACTTGATTTTAAAGTAAGTTTGCATCAGAAATAAGATTTATATTTTTTGATCGGAGAGTTCCAGTTTCAGTAAGTAAATAATATATAATAAATAATAAATAAACAATAATAATATATAAAATAGTGATTTTTAGGCTTTCACGGCCGATATCTATTAAATTTATAGAATTTTCTGGGCTGGAATGCCGTGGTATTTGCTCATTTTATTCAAAAATTTTAAAAATAGGGTTTTTTATTTTTAATTCTAACTTAACTTAAAAAAATCAGAAGTTTCTGGATGACCCCTATTGAATATGTATTTTTAAAAAATGTTATATAAGGTATTAACGTTTTTATACTGGCATATAATTAATAAAAAGATCTATAAAACCATTTAGAAAAAATGAAATTATCATTTTAGAAAAATACGATATGAAAAACAAAAACAAAATCGACGTGTTTGATGATTTTTCGATGAAACATTAAAGAAAGGAATTATTAATTTGGTGCGAAACTTTACTAGTATTTTTTGTTTTATTTCGTTTTATATGAATTTGCAATTTATTTTGTGAAAAAAAAAAAAACTAAAATATTCTTTAATAATTTATTGTTTCAAGCAATATAGTTAAATAACAAAGTCTGTAGTATGTAAATATTGTAAAGAAATACAGAAATAAGAGAAAATATAAATGCAAATTGGTTACTCTGGGACTAGTGAAAAATAAATTGAAAGATTGTATTTATTCTGTGAAATTCAATATTGTGTAAGTTATATCATTTTACAGTGATGTAGTTTAATTAAAATGAATTCTAGCAGAACCGGTGTCATTTTTGGCTTTATAGTCAGCGTCTTGTCTGCGACGACATTGTTGTTTCGTTAATGTTTTAATTAAATTTTGGTCATAAACGAAACGGTAATGAAAAATTAATCCGCAACTTTAAATTTACTTCGAGAAACATTTATTACATCATTCGAAAGTTTTATTGTTTTTAAGTGACCTGCAAGACCATTCTTACGAATAGTATTGGAAATAGTTACTTTGGAATATTTTATCATACGGTAAACATTTTCGTAATGTAATTACAGTATTTCCATCAATTGTTTAAAATTGATTAAAGATGCCATTTGTCATGTTATTAATGGTCTTAAATTTATTATTATTTAACTGATGTTCATATTACATACTTTTGTTTCAAAGAAGCCTATTTTTTTTTTTTGTTAACTAGTATATTATTTTAAGTTGGTGAATTTGAAGAACTAATTTTAGGTTAATTTGATTCAAATATAATATTTATAATAAATCATATAGTTATTTTGCAAAATATATTAATTTATTAAAACTTAAAACAATTGTATCAAAATTTACTTTGAAAAAAATTTTAATTTAAAGAAAACATTTGTTAATACATAATAAAATTTTATATAAATAACATATTTATCAGCAATGTGATTAATATTCAAGTGATATAATGGCACTTAAAATTAAATTGCAATTAATATTTCTAAGATATTTAAAAAATATCAAATATTTTTCATTTAAATTTTGTGCTAAAAATTAGTATCTATATAAGAGCAAAACTGTATAACAAAGTACAATTTTTAATAATATTTTTTTGGTATTTCAACAAATAATGCTGCTAAATTAAAGGATTTTTTAGAACTATCTAAATTAATTTTTTATACCTATACTGGAAGTTCTATTATGTATTTTTACTGACAGTCATATCACATATGACAAGGGAGGTATTGTAATTACACCAAATTTGACATATCGAGATTTTTACAGATAAACAAGAATTAAGCTTATAGTGACACGAATCAACTGTTTTTAGTGTGATGTCCGTCCGTCGCCGTCGGTGTGTCTCCTCTCGGTCTGTGAACACATGTAGAACAAATTCAACTGAACGGATTGTTATAAAATTTTATATTTATGGTTTGGAGATGAATATCTCAATTTCATGACCACAGCAGATTTGTGTATCAAAATAAACCTTTTAACAAGCATCAATAATATTTATTATAAATTTATTAATAAAAAAATTTCTTATATCGAGTATGACTAATAAATATCGCATCATATAGGAATATTTCGTATTAATTATTTTTTTTGAAAAATCTAATTAGGCCAATCGTTTGTGCTTGTAAATGAAACAAATTGGCAATAGTCAAATGTTGTCACGTGACTTGCGGTATATGGAAAAATTTTATAAAATAGAAAAATGTCGCGTGTATAAATATTTTGTAAATTTCCATTTTTTTTTGGCTGGAATTTCGAAATATATAAGTTTGTTTAACAATACAATAAATATTAATTTGAAACATTATTCTACATTTCTTTGCATGTAGATAAACATGAAATTATCAAACATAATGTTTTCTGAGAAACGCTAGATCTACATTTGTTTTTCATTGTTTACATTTTGTCATAAAGGAGATTTGTTTGTGGTATCTATATTAAGTACACAGTTGGCAACAAATAATTGCCAAAAACCTTGATAGTAAGGATTATAAAATGGATTGTTGCTAATTATAGTAAACATAATGCATATAAACATCTCAATTCTGTAACGTAGTTAAATTTTAGCAACGTTGCTAGCAACTGAATCAATCACCTATAGTCGTCTTAACAGCTTTATGGTTTATGGGCTCCTGATGGGTAAACACTCACAGAAATGAAATGTAAATGGCTTTATATTACATAGAATTAATTTAAATGTCAAATATATTTTTATTCAGGGCAAGTCAATTCACATACATAGATTAGCATGGGGCCACTTTGCTCTCGGGGCTCCGGGGCAAGTGCCCAGCGGGCTTATGCGTTAAGACTGCAACGCATGGCTGTAACCAATAAAAAACAAAAGTAACAGAAGTGATTTAAATTTTTTATTTATTGTTTACTACCATTATTTGTTAATGTTTGTTAGCAACGTTACTAAAGTAACTTCGTTACAAAATTAGGAGTGATTATTAATAGTTTAAAGAAGCATCTGTTGCTATCGTGTAAAATACTTAAAACTGAAACATAAAACCAGAAAAGAAAAATTGATAAATTAAAACGGTAAACCGATATGTTTATAGATATTTTGCAAACGTTACCCATAATCTTTACTGATGTGTTAAAATCTTTAGAAATTGGTAACCTTCAACTGAAAAAAAAAAATTTGGGGAACAAAACCGAAATATGAAACTATATTTAATAAAATTATATTTTCTTAAATAAAATTTTAAACTTATTATTACCAAAATCTACTTTTGCGAACATTAACATTAAACAATTTTAAAGCAGTTAGACAAAATTGGATCTTTGTGTTTACATTAAAGAAAGAATATTCTACTCGTATAATCTATAATCACATTTTGATTTTATGAAAATAAATAATGTTAATTGTTAATAATTTTACATGCCTTGTTTAAAAGCAAAATTTAAATTTAACTGTGATATCAATGAAATTTTTATTAATAATTAGTTTTTTTTTTTAATTTTCGGAAAATAATTTTTATTTAATTAGAAACTTCTAAACGGTATCTGATTGTTATTTAAAATGAATACATTTTATATTCTATAATCTGACATATGTAAATTGATTTAAAATAGATCAAAGTTATTTTCTATCTAAAATCTAGAACAGACAACACTTTATTATTTATAATAAACTTTCTTGTAAGTTTTATATCGAGATAAACAAAAATCATGAGACGAAGACCTTTAGGCGTTTTAATATTAAAACAACGGGAAACGGATTTCGGTTTTCCTGTCTGGAAAATATTGCGCTCGAGAGAAATGAAATCCTTGAAACTTTACGGAATATTCTAAGTGTTCCGTTTTACAAGCAAGTTAAACGGGTTGCGGAACGCTAGACATTTATCGAGAAGAGCTTTAAGAGCAGGAGACGACAGCTTGACAGCTTTGCGTTGTGCTTGCAATCTATGAATATGGATAAGTTTAGATACGTGTTAACTTTCGATTTACGCAAACAAATCCTTTTGTTTTCTGGTTTAACATCTAAATATCTGCGTGTTCTCGTTAAAAATTTGAAATAAAAACAAACAGCAGACTCATCTTCGTCCACTCAAATTCGTCCTAAAATAATATAATTATGTAAATGTCTTTTTTTGGATGATATTCGGGATTGCAAACAGTCAACAATATAATCTAGAATAATATTTTTCTTTATTACGAAACAATTACGTATGAATATGCAGTATGTTTTCATAGCGAAAAGCTTTCAGCTCACGCCAATTTTCCAGAAACTTTTTCGCAAAAATATATTTTCAATATAATCAATTATACAATGTTATATTACAATTAGAATTTTTATTAAAAATAATATATTTATATTTATATTTTTTTATTATTCTGTAACGGAATTTTATTTTTCTATTAAGTAAAAAAGGTTTTTATTATACTATTACGATGTTATAGTTGACAATTTTGTTCCCAATTCATAAAATTTGTATATTTTATCTTTTTCTAGTAAATGGAATTCTTCTTTTGATACAAAAGATAGACTATCTTGTTACGCTATGAGTCTTAGGATATACGAACAAAATTAGTTACGGAATAATAGCACACAAGCATGTACAGATCGTGGTCTGCGTATTATTTTAACAAGTAACATATGATTTTTTTTGTAATATTTAAAATGCAAATTATCAGGCAACTGTAAGGTTGCTACACTGAAAAAAATAAAGTTTATTTTTAATTTTTAACTATAGAAGCATGTATGTTTTTACATTACAAACTTGTGCTTTTATAATAGAAGTAAAAATATTCATAAAAACAAATAATAGTAAGTTGCAGTATAGCTATTTTTATAGCTTTGTACTATTATTTAAAATGAAAACGTTTTATATTTTATAATCTGACATAAGTTGATTTAAAATAGATCAAAGTTATTTTCTACCTAAAATCTAGAACAGACAACACTTTATTATTTATAATAAATTTTCTTGTGAAAAATTTCGCAAACTTTGCATACGTTTTTTCAAGGTCATTCAGATGAGAACCTAAGTTTCTATTAGAATTGATATTATTCTTATAAAAACACCAGTTTAAAAACATGTTTACTTTTGAGTTAAAAGTAAAAACGTTGGATCCAATGTAATTTTTTTTTCAGTGTAATTCATAGATAAATACATAATTTTCATATTATTTTTTTTGCACAAAGAATTTACATTGGCCCTGGTCTCAGCAAGTGTATGCATCCCTGTTTTAATGAGCATGTTATAATTTTTATTTTTTTGTTAATAATTACAGCAGATATTAGTAGTAATCATATTCTAATAAAAATATATTATTAATCATTAGAAGATAGAAATAAATTTATTGTTTTATTTTGTAAAAATTCCACAAATATTTTTTCAATTAGCAATAAATATTCTAAGTAAATTTTAACAACAATTGAAATTTAAATATATTTGCTATTTTAATGACGTTGTAACACCTGTATCCGCAATAAAAAAAATTATAAAAAACTTAGATAATATTCAATATTTATTTATTATTATCGTCGAGATTATTTCTAAATTATTAATTCTGAAACGTAACTCAAAATGTCAAAAAGAAATATTTCTTGCTTCGAGAATCTCCATTCATATTTTTAGTTGGTCCACTGAACTAAGTAACACCTAGTTTACATATTTTGATTAAATTGATATATATATATATATATATATATATATATATATATATATATATATATATATAAAGTTATATTCTATTTTAAGAATGCATTAAAATTTTTACTTTTTTAATGATTATGTAATGATTATATAATGATTGTATAACATATAACAATCATTTTATGCCATAGAGACTTGCAAGTTTAACACTTGCTTTTTGTTTCATATTCGGATAAATGAACTAACCAACTAACATAATAATAGTTAAAAATAATAATTATGATCTATTACATCTACATTTACAATAACGTTGTGAAGAAAAGTGGTGCATCTGATAAATATTGATTCCATGCAAAACTGGAATAAAAAGCTATTTAATTTTATGTTGTTTTTAGTGATTACAATATGTACCTATATATTTGGTACTTGATGCCATGGTAAATGAATGGGTTATAAATTGATACAAGGTTACATATAAAGATATTTCATAATTTAATCTGTCGAAGGGTCAAATTTATGAAAAAGGGAGACAAAGTATTTATCACAACGTTCAATGCCCCTGTTATATGAGAAGTTAGGTTATTACTTGGGATAGAATTTACATGAATTCATCATTTAATAGTGAATGAACGTTGACGCAGCTTGCTTTTACACTCTCTGCAGGAGGGGGAATGGTGAAAGAGGAGGGGGAAACGACGCGATGCGATGCAACAAAATAGGCAACCGAGGGAGCGATGCTGCGAGGTTGCATTTGTGCAGCAAGTACATGGCTTTGTCTCTGGTTACGCATATTTAGCAAAAGTGAAATGCACAATGCTCATCACAATGAATCTTTCTCTTCTTTTTTCTTTGCCTTAACCGACGAATACTAATATTATCAGACTATTGCGCAGTACCTCATCTTATTGTCAACAACGAAAAAAATAATAGACGTTCAAAATAACAAAATAAATTATCACAAAAATTGAGCATAGTAACTAAAATATTTAATGAAAAAAACATGTTTTAAACCTGTCCTATTTGTTTTAACAATTGAAAAAAAAAAACTAAATTTTTCATGTATTTTAATGTTCTCTAAACAATAACTAACCTAACCTACAGTAAGCTTTACCACTTCTTTCACGTGCGCCCATTTTACGGATTTTCAGAATTTTTCCTATTTCATAAACTGAGCAGTTACATAATATATAAACAACAATATAAAGAACAAAAATATATTTTGTAATTACAATTATTGTACTAAATGTACTACATATTATAATAAATGTTTAGCAATCCGCAATAAATAGTAATAAATAAACGTCGAATTTATTTAAGTGTTAAGAATATGTTACCCTCGCAATGAAACATTTAGCTACATTAAAATGTACACTAGTTTCATGCAACGTTTATGTATATTTATACATTATATGTATAGTTATTACATTATACACTACTTACAAATGTCAATTTGTTTGTTACTTGTTCATAATACCATAAAATACATATTAGTTATTGTCTTTTTATATTAGATAAAATTTCAGTTTAGTTTTATGTGGAAACTAAAGTTGATTTAAAATCTATTTTGTTTGTCTGTCTGACTGAAGAATTCAAGTACTAAATCAGAATTCTAACAATGAAATATTGATTACCTGGAATATTATTTAAAACAATTTATGCATGATTTTATTAAAAAATAATTTATTCAATAAATAAATTTTAAAAAAAATACTAATTTTTTTGATTATTTATTTATAAGATAATTAATGAAATTACGATTTTTTTTTAAACAAAATCATAATTATAAAATAAATTATTTGCTGTTGGTGAAACCAGGCATAAGTATCTTGTTGTCAGTAATACATATGTGTATTTAAAAATAGTAATATTTTATATTTTTCTGAAAATGGCATGTGTTGGCACGCAACGAGTATCAATTATAATATATATTTTATTTTTTTAATTTTTGGCACGTAAGCATAAAAAGGTTTGCCATTCCTTTACTAAACAGATATTTTAAAGTGACGACATATATAGTTTTGTACATGTTACCTTTATTCATTTTAATGATGTACGCAATATCAATTAAAATATTTTTATCAATTTAATATATTAGTGCTATTAAATACTAAGAGTACAATATATTGATTTATTTTTCAAATTTTTATTTTTATATTGCTTCCTTTCTTTCAGTTTTTATTATTTGTCTCCGTAATATTGTTTACAGAAAGCAAATACATTTTCTGATAATAGTCTCATTTGCAATGAATTTTACTTAATTAATATTGACAAACTTCTAAAATAGATATTTTCAGTTCTAACTTAATTTTAGATTATGTCAAATTCTGTAAAAAAAAACCTTATTTCATTCGCTTTCATTGAGCATTTATTTGGTGCAGCTGATACCTATACCAATGAAAATGACTGGAATGCACAGAAATGGAATGTAATGAATATGAGTAGGGGCGGGTGAAAAGGTTTCAATTGCATACAGGTTATGTTTGAATATAACATAATAATATATGAGTGGAGTATTATGTAGGTAGCAATTTGGGAGTACGGGACACTTGGTGTAGCGCAAACATGTTGTGTATAGTGGTGCCGATGCATTGCAGATTCCATTCATCGCAGGAAGAAAAACGAAAGTTCGTGTATTGCTCGTGCGCGGCGCTAAAATCGATTTCAGTAAAAGCTCGTTTGAGTGAGCTTGACGCATGCGCATCAGCCGCACGCTGATTGGCACGGGATGATGTCATTTTCGAGTTGAATCTATATATAGCATGGTGACTCACCGGCTCCACAGTATTTTCCCGACCTTAGGGGGTTTAGCACGTTGCTACTAAAAATAATTACACACACACACACACACACACACACATAAGTATTCCTTAGTGCGTTTTAGGTTAAGTAGTTAATCTACCTGTAATAATAGTGCATCTGAACTGTGTGTCCTGTTATTCGACTTTCTGCCACGTTTTCCGTCAACTATTCACGTTTTCATCGGTGAGTAATTATTAATGTTTATCGTTTTGCAACGCACATATTGTGCAAACGCTGACACGTTTCAACTATGATTCATGTTATCGTATTTCTACAAAACATTTCATAAATTGCTATGCGCAAATATTCAAATGTGCACACATGGTATTAGAAAAAAATACAATAAGTTTGTTTACTACGCGGCCAGGTGGGAAGCACCTGCTTTGTTCAAATTTCTCATTTATTTTATATGAATGAACATTATTTAAACACAATACAGTATTATTTTGTATACCTATGTATGTTTATTGTTTTTTATTGCTTATTTTCTTTCTGCGTATTCGTAGTCACATGATAGTTTGAATTATATGCGAAAACAATTAAATAAAACTATATTTTGTATGAAAACTTTATATCAACATATTTCACTATAACTTGATTTTTTTAAATATTCTTTGTGTCAAATTACATTGAAAATAGTAGGCAACAAAGGCTAGTAATCGAAAGTTTGCAAGGTCGATACTCGCCTTTTAACTTTGGAAGTGATATTTTAGTTAAAGCAGACTTTATAAGGTAAGGTAGTTTGTCGACTATTTAAAACTCTAAACATACCAGTTTAATTTTCCGCGTAATGAATGAGAAATATTGCAAATTGCAAAATCAGACTTTCTATATAATAATTGCGTTATGATTCTCGGAAATTTCCGCAAAGTTGCTGTTATTTATGGGATTAATAAGATAAAATAATACTTTTCGACCGTATAGGTATGTTATATAGGTAATGTTATTACCCAGGAAACCCCTAATCAAAATAAGGGTTGCGAACGTGCGAAACACCATCGCGCACGCAACATAGAACTGTTGAAAAGCGGAGAGCTTATTAAAAATTCATCTTTCGTCAAATTCCGCTTTTGGCAGCAGGTGTGGCCAAGATTAATTTTAAAAGTCTTAGTCGCATCTGGTAAATGGGCCTTTATCTCCCAGCATCTCATAAAAGGACACTTTACTAGGTATTTTATTGTAGTCCATACATTTTATATTCTGATTTTTAGCGTAGCTTAGCTTTAACTTCACTTTTAACCTACATTTGCCGTAAAATCTTGCGTGCATTTTAAGTGAATTCATACAGAAACTAAAGCCAGGCGAATTTATTCTTGTGGATAACAAGATACGGAGAAAACGAATTCGACGAATAGCTTTATACTCTGGCGAAAGTGAACGAGTTGAAAACGTGTTTCGAAATTTAAGCGAATCAAAAGTATCGCTTTTCTATTCAAGTAGTTTTCGATAGAATTGAAACAAACTTTAGCTAAATAGAGTTGTATGAGACTTAAACCACATTTGTCGATACTTAAAGAGTAAGTCATGAATCATCAATTGACAAAACATTGCAACACTGCGGAAGTAATTATTTTTAAATGTTCTTAAATAATACAAAACGATGTGTCATTCCTTGTATGTACGTAATAAAAGATATTTTTGCTGTTTTCCTACCTTACTTAATTAAATGTAAAATTATAAGCATTTTAAAAAGTTGCATGCTAATGAATGTATTTTAATCTTAAAAATGAATAATATTTTAATAGTCTATTTAATAATAAGTAATGAATAATAAATAACCAAATTTTTTGTATTCTAGCTAACACTTTTCTTTCTATTTTTACATAAATTAATAAATAAACTTTACCTATGTTTAAGTTTAAAACTTAATATTCATAAACTTATAGCTAAGGTACATAGTTTGCAATTTATAAACCGGGTACCTAACCAAAAGCATAGTTTTATCTTAAAACGCGGTAACATTGCAAATTAATGGATGAATATAAACATGAAATGGGAAACACAATTTTCAAAAATTTGACCGAAAATTATTCCATGTTTACGTAATAGAATTTTGAATGTTTGAACATTTAGCGAACGATAAATTTTTGCGCGTTATTTCAAACTGGGGCATATGTTGTGAAAACGAAATAAAACGCAATAGGGGACGAAATGCGATATTTTCGCAAACATTTTTCGGTAAATGTAGTCATATTTTGGATATTGGAAGCTGATGGCCGTATCGGTTTCTGAATTTATTTCGTATGATAGCATCATAGCATCATCAGGAGATCAGATCAGATCAGATCACATCACATCGAGGTATCGTTGAAGGCTGTACGCATGCCCAACTGTTGGGCCCTAATCCCTTGTCGTTCGGCCTTGCAGGATCACATAAAGCAAGGTTATCGGTATATTGTAACTTCGGGACAAGTTCAAGTGACAGAGCATTTGCTTAAATGCTAACCTCAAGATGAAGTCACTTTGGGATGGGACACAATGTCACATAATGGAATCTACGAGGATTCAAAATATTCAATTATCGAACTGTTTGAGTCCCGCTTTTACGAAATCTAATGAAAGAATTACCTTTGTCATTGTCTTTGAATTTGTCAAGTGAATTCACTTGGGCTTTCTTTAATATATTCAGAGCCGGTTTTCTAATCTTCTGATAAGTTTAACATTTTCAAATGTTATATAAATATTATTTTGCGATATTAAGTAGAAAATAAATTCATAATGATTTATATATATATATATATAATCTTTAAAAAGATTTGAAAATATTTGATTTATTTAAAGTTATAATGTAAATATCTTCCTTTTTAATTCAATGGTTTTGAAAAATAATCAACAATATTTTATAGTATTTTATTAAGATTTTTATTTGCTATTTGCTATTTGCCAATATAATAAAACTACAATTAATTAATTAAAAATACGAGAGTCGATTGAGAAATAATGCTCACATTAAAATATTTTGTATACGAAGATACACAAGATGTTTGCGCATTATACTTACGAGTAACTTTATGGATACTAGTCCTCTTAACAAGTTTACTAAGTTTTATTAATTTTGAAATACAAAGTCTCAACACAAAGTCATATTATGACGATAATCTCATAAAATTAAAATAATTAACAAGAATTAAATTTTTAATTTTAACTGTTTATATTTGTATGAAAATACTTTTGATAGTAAAGCCGATTCTGAAATTTCATGAATGCAAATAAGCATCAAAGGCAAATGACTGATTTAAGATCGGTGTAAAAGTGTATACTTGCAAATCGTTTTTGATCAGTTTCTGTGACATCTTCGATATCGAAGACAAGTTTGTGAATTGATTCAAATAATCAAATTATAATAGGTACCGTAAAGGCTTTATTATTACTGGCTTACTGGCATATGGCTACAAGATGACTTCAATTTAAAGTATATTGTTTCAAAATTAGTATAAGAAATTAATGAAATTTGGAATAATTGTAAAAAAAGTAAGGTAAGGTTTTATCAAAAGAAAGAAAAATTGATTTTAAATTTTATAAATTTAAATTGTTATATCTGAAACAAAAATCACTTTGATTAATTGTTCTTAATATTTTTTTTATTGAAATATTCAGTTTAATATCGCAGAATTAATATAGCTTTTAGCCTGTATATTAAGTAATTACAATACCCTGAGCATTATTGTATTTTGACAGGGTAATACCAATAAAGATTTTATGTTCGTCTGGAAAGCGTTAGTTACTTTGAAATATACATTCTGTTTTCATTGCAAATTAAATTAACTTGGAAATTATCTGAATATAACTATGTACATATAAATTTCTAAGACGTAATTAGACAATGAAAATTTTTGCTACACTCGCAATCTTCCAGTGAAAATAAATCAAAATTAAGTCTTTACTATTTTTCGTTATTAACTATATAGGGTTATAAATGGGGCTATTTTCATTTTGACTTGTATTTGATAAATTTTGATAAACATGTGCGGTTACAAGTGAAAATTTGCTCGTTTATCTGCGCCTCGATTATTGGCTTTTCGATTTAGAAGACTAAAATAAATGAAAGAGGTTTTTTCCACTCTGCAGTTTAGTAAATTGTGTTTTTGCGATACTTACTTGTCCACGCTCCATATAATAGAAGATTTCGCTTTACGGTACCTATTTGTAGCAATCTATTTACAATTTTAGGGGATTCGAAATTAATTATTCGCTTGTTTAAATTAAATACAAAATGCTTTCATTATCACTTTTCTAAATTACCAGTTTATAGTGATGGTATGGTTCAAGTTAACTAACTTTATTTAAAATTATAGAATTAAACTTATTTCGATGTTAATAATAATTTTCAGAGCTAGTTTAAATGCATAGATAATATTGAATGGTATGTTTTCGTTTAGAGATATGAGAGCAAATTGAAATTTTTATAAAATGTATTTTCAGAATTTTTCGAATTGTTTTTATCAAGTGCGGTCATACAACATAAAGAGTGCATAATGAAATTATAAAAAAAACAGTCTATTTGTCGTGTTTATAGGCTACAAATTAAATTATCAAATAAAGCAAATAAGTTTATGCAAGAAAATTAGTTTATAATTTTCATATCTTTATTATTATCCAACCCTATAATTATATTTCTTTTCAATAATAATACATTTTTACTATCATAAAAGTAGCAACATATTCTTTTAAATTTATATTTATATTATTTAAAATTATAGAATTAAACTTATTTTCATGTTAATATTAATAATTTTTATAACTAGTTCAAGTGAAGAAACAAATATTGAATATTATGTTTTGATTTAGAGATACGGGGGCATATACGAAATTTTACCTTATAACTTTTTCATTTGTGAATATTTTAAAAAAATAGTAAAAAGAGTTTTTTAAATAAACTTTATCACAGATTAAATTTGTTTTATTGGATTATTATTTCTAACTTTTTATATGTACGATTTATGACAAAAAAATATATTTAAAAAAGGTTTTTTTAAACATATTTCAGCATAGATTTAATATATTTATGACAAAATTATATTTTGATAAATGTAAACCATAATATATTTTGTAATTAAAAATACGTACTTTTAATCAATATTTAAGCAATTCGTATTTGTAATTGTAAAAAATAAAAACTGAAAAATTATTTAAATACATACCGCTACATATTTTTTCAAAATTTCTAAAACATAGAATTCAGTAGAAAAACAACTTTTTCAATGTTTAAAAATATATATGAAAACTGTGCTGTATTATACTAAAAGTAAATTTTTTTAATTTTAAAAATAAAATCAAAAATATTTAAATTTCAATTTGCTGCCATAGAAACAACGGACAATAATCATTGTTCATATCCACCCAAACTAGAATTACTGAACATTGGAAAACATCCAAGTAAGTTTTGTCCATAATTTTGAATAACACTAGTTTATTTACGTTAAACGAGAAAATTAGTACACAATGCTTAATAACAGAAAATAATGATGTCACAAAATTTACAGTAAGGTAATTTGTATAATTTAGGGAATAAATACACGAAATTGAGATCGACATCAAGATACCGTCATTGATAATTTAACTATGTACACACAAGGTTTGTTCATTTAAATTCCTGTGATACAATCAGAACAAATACGAGTGTTTCAATTCAAATATTAACCAATCAAAATTCTCAAAGTTATTTTAATTATGCAAATCGTTCAAATAAAGATATTTATTGTATATCAATTTCAAATTAATAAATTTCTAATGAGGAACTGTGATATAGATATTTTAAAATTAAGCTCATTTTAATTACTTTGATTCCTATTTTAAACTGAATTTATTGCTACATAAAATATTTTATTTTTAGAAGAAAAAGAAAATAAATATTTTTTTTTTTAAATACGAAATGAGTAATAAATATTTGCACTTGTACATTTTGTCGATTAACGATTTGTATTTTTATATTTCCTTAATTAAAAAAAAAACTAATTATAATTTTTACGAAACAATTAGTTTATGAATCTTTTTGAAAATGAATACATTATATCGTAATGAATTTGGTGTTCCAAATATTTCTTAAAATTTTTATCGATGATGGCTATTAGCAAACTTCTTATCTGAGTTTCAAATATAAAAAAAATGCTCTTAATAAAGTAGTTGAATTAGAGCAAAAAGGCGTCTTTAGGTGTTTATAGTTGACTGTCAATAACGATGATTAATTAATCTGAAAGTGACAATGACTTGGGAGTTTGATATAAAAAATGATTAGTTTCATTTTCGCAGTCCACATCCCAAGTTGCAGTTTGCTATCGGAGGGTTAATATTTTTATTGTATATTTTTTCATTTGATCGGGGGACAGCATTGTGCCCAGCTTCGATGATGAGTATTGTAGCATTGTACCGGTTTATTTTCATTTTGAACGTGTGGGAGCACAAATGAATCGTGTTCTTTGGAAGGCGGACTCGTCGCGTCGCGTCGCGTCGCGTTGCGTCAAGGGATGTATAGCCCGCCCGGCTGGCTAACAGGGCGAACGGGGGTGTTTATCGATTATTCTTGCAGAATCCTATAGCATGTCGATCTGACGTAACGATATTAGCGACAATAAGTGTGCGTGCGTGCGTGCGATTTTTATCTTTTGTGCCGCAGCGAACAGTGAGCAGCGAGATTTCACTCTCGTGATGCTGATGTTCTCGACCGAGGAATAGCGAATAAATAAATGGATCAACCGTAATTGACGACGTCTTGAAAGAAACCGAGATATTGAAAATAAAGAGCGACGGATTATCTCAACTGCAACTTTATTTTCGACCAAAAATATTATACGTTTGTCGAAAAGCTTTTTCTCGTCTTCTATACGCTAACATCGTTATTTATACGAATACGAACATAAAAAATACTTTTCAAATTTAGCCGCAGAATATTCAATTTACGAAACCTTCATTTATTATCTACTGTAGATTGAGTGCAGTCAAGTGTTACTTGATTAATAATAAAAAATAATATTTAAAAATGCGAAATTGAAAAATAAATATAGATCACATTGAGAAAAGTTAATTTAAAACATCCAGGAATATAAATTTTTATTGTTCTACGAAATATTTAAGTCGTAAAATATGATATATTTTAGTAACAATTTGCAGGAAACATGATAAAGCAGAAATAACTATTTCTAATGTTGTATGAAAAGATTGATTTTTGTACGTGTGCATAAGAACGGGCAAAACTTTACGGAAGATGTAACAGACAAGGGAAATGCTCGCATTTCTTATTTTACTATATTCAGAGAAATAATATAAAAACCTTTGTCAACGCGAGCGACGTATATGAGAAAAATGTCGATGTTGAATCACGTATCTGTGTCGAGCACCAAAAATTCTATATTTATTTCACATTTTATACTAAACTTGAGATATAACTTTTTCTTGAAAAATGAAAACTCTTAATATTGCTTAACTAACTGCGAAAGTATTTCAATATATGTTCAGAAACAAAAGAAACCAGTTATTTCATATAAAATTGAATAAAACAACGGAAGAAAATAAACCAATTTTTATAACTTTAACAAGAAATTAGCAAAGGATATAATTTGAAGTGACACGTAAGCTAGTTCTTTCATTTTAAATATCATTTATACTGCTTATTATAGTTATCGTTATTGTCTATATTTTTATTTGCATTATTTAAAAAAAAAAAAACATTATTACGATGCATATATAATTCATAGAAAACGCATTGTATACAATCATTTTTAAAAACATGTTGTACATAAATTTCGTAGACATATTGCATATAATTGTTTCTTACACAGCATCTCCCTGAAATAATACAGCTTACGTAGAAAGAGAGGAGAAAAATATGTTACTTGAATACTATAATGCCGTAAAAATATCGCATTAAAAAAATACATAAATATTGTAGTAGGTAGGTAGCTTCGAAAAAAATGATTAATGTTTTTTTCGCCGAAATATTGAATTTTGTCTTCTGAAATATGTCAAAATGATATGAAAATGATGAAAATACCTCTCATACAGCATTTCCGCAGTAAAATCTATTTATCTAGCGGTTAGGGGCTACGCTTAGTTACGTAGTTTAATGTGCGCCAACATAATATTCGTCTCTTTCTACCGAACGAAATGCCTAAATTTTATAATTGTAGAAAGTATAGAATAAATTACACAATTGTATCGTCACTACAACTTTTTTTATACTTATGTGAACGGCTAGCTGGGACTCAATGGTGTAAGTCAAACTTTTTTCGAAATGGATTTATTAGTATATTAATATTAAAAATATAAATTTTATGCTTTTTTACAACTTTTTAATGCCAGAAAATCAATGTTCAATAAATATTATGAATAATTTATGACTATCTTAAAATATAGTTGTTTGATAAATCACTATGATTCTATGATTTCATCTCATTTTCAATATTCTGAATATTATAAAAATTAAATTATATATTGACAGTATTTTAACAATAAAATTTATTAGTAAAATATTTAGTGAGAGAATGTTTTTGAAGCTAACTATAAATTGTCTAACATTAAAAGTTATTTGGATTTATTACTGTATAAAACAGATTCAATACCAAACATACTATTTATTAGGAGTATTAAATTTCAAAAATCTTTTGGAAAATGCCATAAAATTTAGAAAAACTTTCATGGAAACGCTTTTCCGAGCATTTTCCAACTTTTTCCCGTCGGATCGTTCTCGCTTCTCGAGACCTATCGACTGAGGTATTATAACATACTGTAGGAGTACGTTCAGAAAATTAAAAAAAAATTGTTTAGGCTTTCTTAAGTTGCTAATAAAAATGTATCAAAAATTAATAATTGAATCATAAATATTTTGGACAAGATTCGCTTGTATTTTTCTGATTTCATAAATCACTATATAAAAAATTTCATATTTATGTTAGGCAATTATTGTTTGTGACATTTTACATATATATATATATATTTATCATAATGTTTGAAGTTTTATAACTGAAATTTACTTTTATAATAAATACCCTATTCTGTGTATTCACAAATTGAAATCAGAATATTCTAATTTTAAGTTCCTAATTGCAAAATAATTGAATTTCCAATTTGAAGCGAAAACACGCGTTCTGAATACATTATTGTAATTCTTCCTGTCCAACATCTGCAAGCATGCCACATTCATTTTGTTATGCATTAAAATGGCGTAAATGTTCGAAACAATTTTATTTCTTTATTCTTTTGTGTATGCTAGTGCCAGTGCAATTGCAGTGTCTGCGCATGACTTCTATGCAGAAAGAATGCAATTTCTTAAAAAAAAAGTAAAGTCTGGCGTAGACGGGGTCATTTCTTAAACTGATAGAGTCTTTCAGTAGTAAACTATCATATGTCTAGGAGCATCTTTTTCAAGTGGCATCTCTATTCTTTGCCGTTTCTTCTTTGTAGTGTGCTGTTTCATGTTTACGTGTTATGCGGAACATATATGTATGTAAGTTAGTTCGAAACTGTGCAGAATGCAGCGCAATAACCAAAATGGAAGACAGTATATAAATGAGTCACAACTTATTTTAAGAGTTTCCGCTTATAGCATGCCACAATATGGTAATATTTCCTAGTCAAAATAACCCCTGTTTTATAACCCACAAAATAAATGTCTTCGGGAATGATTTTGCATATTAATACATGTGTTCTTTTCACACGTCATAAATTTACTTCATGTTTTGTTTACTCTACATCGAATTAACTGCTTCTACATTATATTTCTAAATACGGTTGACAAATTTTTGTTTTATTTTTAGTTTCATTCAAAAAAAAAAAAATACCCTAGTAGCATTTTACACAAGCGAGTTTTTAGTATTATGTGATATTACCTCAAAACTGTTGTTCAATATAATGATATTTAACGCCAGAGTTGAGAAAAGACAGATGGCAATAAATTGTAATTATTATATAAATGAAAAATATAAAAGATTGTACACTTTGAGAAAAACAGATTCATATTTTATATATATATATATATATATATATATATATATATATATATATATATATATATATATATAAATTACTCATCAAGATAATACAACATCGCAGTCAGCTTTTTCTATCCTTTCAAATAACACTAGTTGCCTTAAAGTAAATAAGGATAATTGTGCATTTTATACATATTAGGCTGCTATCTCTTACAGTAGTTTATTGTTAGATTAAATAGGGCCTTTTTTTCAAATTTGATTAAATTCCAATAAATTTTTATATGTATTTTCCTCTTTTAACAGCTATCTATTGAAACATTACATTGTGTACAATATACAGTTATTTTGAAAAAAAAAATTACAAAAATTAAAAAATTTATGAGTATGAAAACAAAAACCAAGAATCATAGTAAAAATATTTAATTTATAATTTTTGTAGAAAATTATTTTCTGAAAAATTTACGAGACGATTTAATTTTTATTTAAATATATGTTTAACTATTTTAAATTTAAATTGATATTTGGCAGTAGTGCAGAGTGGTAGAGCACAGGAACCTGACGATTTTTTTTAATAAAATAGAAACTTAAATTTTGAATTTTTTATTAAGATTTTTGTTTCAATATGAAGGCAATATGCTTTTTTCTTATAAAGGACATCAGCAAGATGTGTTTCATAACATAATTTCTTACACGCTGCTTTTGTCTACTTCGGATTTTATAGTACCTACTCTTTGAATCTTTTCATCAAGAATCGCTATAATTTCATTTTTTATTCGTTGTTTGCTGTTAAATACGTGAAACGTTGCGTATTGTTCCAACAATACGGTACGATTTCGCATACGGTAAAGACAACGTTGGTTATGCTACGAGAAATGTTTCCTGGACATTTGTTTTGACAGCAGGGCATAAAACCGATAGAAAAAAACGGTTAATTAAACCGGTTAACCAATATTTTTGCGAACGTAAACTGTATCCTTAACCGATATTTTAAAATCCTTAGAAACCGATAACATTTAACCGAAATAATAATACCGTTTTTTTTTAAGAACAAAACCGAAATATGAAATTATTTTTATAACGTATATTTTTAAAGCTAAATTTACGAATTTTAAACTTAGTTATCAAAAAAGGCGATAGCACAAAATTGGATTTTTATTTCTAAATTATGAAAAAATGTTTTATAACTTATAATTAAATTTAGTTACATAGCAAATATTAAAAAAAAAAAAAAAAAAACAGAAACAAACAGTTTTATTTTCTAAAATTTATTGGTTCGAACTGGTTTAGAATATAGAAAACAGATTAAAAAATAAACAACGATATTAAAATATAATTCTCGATACTGGTTAACCGTTAATCAATGTTTTTATCGATTACATGCTCTGTTTAACTATATGGCGATATTACTTATTCAGTTAGTTTTCCTGATTTATTTTTTCCACGATCTATTAATATTGAAAATTTAATACAACGAATGATAAATGAAAGTGCATCGATTTCTGTCGAAATGATCGAGAGATTAATAAGAAATCTTCGAGGTACAAAATAATAGTGTAAGGAATGATGGAATACATCTTACTGATGCTCTTTTTTAAAAATAAAATGGCATAATATTATTTTGGTATTAACAAAAAAGTTAATAAAACGTTAAAGATTTAAATTTTTATTTTATCTAAAAACTCATCAAATTTTTATGCTCCCCACTCTGTAAGACTTACAGTTTAGAACATTTAAATTATATAAAATATTTGATCACATTAATCAAAAAGATAAAATAAATAAAGTGGTTTCTCTCTGTAACTCAAAAACAAATAAACTGAAAATTTAGAAATTTTGTGTTATAAGTAACAACTTTTAGGCCCGGTTGCATAAGACATTGTTAACTTAATTAGTTTACTAGGTAACTAGATTGTCAATTGTTTTCGAACCGCTTCATTGATTGTACAGTTGGTAAGTTAACGATTAACTTACAAATAGTTGAACAATGATTTGTGTAACCGGGCCATAATATTTTACATGGATTTCAGACCAAACAAATCAAACAATTAATCTGAGAAAACAGTGGATACAAGAAAATTTGATATGGTATTACTCCAAATTAAACAGAACAAAATGCCTGGCAGTCTAGCTTTTATAATGTATAAGCTGTGTTTTTTTACATGCTACTCAAATAAATAAGTTTTGTAACTGAGCTAAACTGAGCTGAGTTTTGTTGAGTATTGATAAATAAAACAGTTTATTTGAAATTAATGTTTCAAATCTAACTACAACATATGACATAACCTAAAATATATTAGATGTATTTGGTATTCACTTAAATCTCATTTTAGTTACTAGGTGGCGAATAAAACAACCATTATTTCTGAGTTTTACGGTAAAAGAAAACACACTTATAGAGTTAAAACGACTGATTTTAAAAATGACGTTTTACTGAAAAATTAATACATTTATAATAGTTTCAAATACAAATGTAAATTTGTGACAACATTTAATTTACTCTATGTCGAATCAAATAAAACTGTTGCTGTTGCTGCCATAAAAAATTATTGTGCAAATTAAAACACTGCGTTGTTCTCAATAAATAATTTGAAATGTATGAATAGGGTTTTCAAAATAAAGCAAGATATACGAGTTGTTTTATAAAATATATTTTTTATAACAAAAGTGTCGCATATTTTAGCATAATGTGCGATAAATCAGTAATTTTATTTTTGCAATGTTGTATAAAAGAGAATTTGCATATTTACCTATTAAAATTTTGTGGTAATTTTTTTGTTTAAGGCCATACATGCAAATAAACGTAAATAAATAATTATTTAATGGTTACATAATATAGGTATAGTAGACATGCATGTATTCAAATGCGATTAAGTTTATTAAAATTTCAAAAGGTATCGATTCAAATTTTCAGATTAATGTGCTTTGTGATATCTGTCATTTTTGACAGCACATGTTAAAAATACAAAAAAGTAAGCTGATCATTTGAGTTAGATACATTCATATAAAGCTTTTTTTTAAATTTGAATTTTTTTCAAAAATTTTAGGTTTATACAGCTAACCAATAATAAAGCTATGTTTATAGTTTTGAAAAAGCGTAGGTAGCTAGTATTATCACTGATTTAGGCGTGTTAAGTCGGAGTAAAAATAAAAATAATTCACAAATTCATGTTGAAACTAATATTTAAAAAATAATATTTACTAAAAGATTGTTAAAAAAAACAACTATTGGCACGCAAACATTAATCCAGAAATAATATTTTTTTAATAACATTATTGATGTGCTTAATTTTATAATTTTATCAATGTGATTCAGACAATATAAAAACGTGACAACCATGCCTCAAGTGAGATTCAAATCCGGACCAGAATGATGAATAGGCCATGCATGTTATATACGTATTATGTTATGTTATGTTATATTAATTTATTATATAGGTATTGTAATTATATATTATTTGTGATTCATAGTCAGGAATTTGAATAAACGATTTGAAAATTTGGTGTCGAAAATTAAATTAAAACAATTAAAATTCAATAAAAAATGGAACGTTTTTTTTTTTATGTGAATTTCAATGTGGTTAAGGTTTAGGCAACGCAAAGACATTACAAACATCCATGCATCAAGCGGGATTTAAACTCGGGTTCACACGAGAAATTGAAATATTTAAACAAAAACAAAATATGTTCCTTTTTTGCAAGTATAGTTTTGTTATAATATTTGTTAATTTTATTTCTAGAAATGTATGCTACTAAAGATAACAAAAGTTATCATGAAAATTCAAATTTTTAATATTTTTAATCAAAACAAATTTCAAATTGTTTTGTTCATCTACAGAGTGTTTCAAAATTAAACACTAAAACTTAAAATTTAAATAAAGGACCTAAAAATAAGCGGACAAGTTTATGTAAGTAAAATCTCAAAAAAGTCGTGTGATGACGTTATATGCATCAAGATTGTTTAAAAGTGTTTCTAAAAGGGGCTATGAATACAAATCATAGTTTTTTTTTTTTAAATAAACAAAATTCATTAACATTGTAACTTTTTTTTAGATATCATTATATTACAACAAAACAGTTTTAGGTTGTAGTTTTGTATTAATTTTTATTAATAATCCACGTTTCGACGAACTCAACGTACATCTTTATCAGGAAAAATGATACAAATGATATTTACAGTAAATAAACAGAACATAGAAACAAATTACTAAGTAACAAAATAAGTAACTAAATCATAAAATTTATAAATTTTAAATTAAAGGAAGTCAAATTTGATTTAATTCAGTGCCTTCAGATTTATTGATATTATATTTTTCTTTATAAATTTCTATTGCTTCTCTTATTAATCTACTGTTAATAATAATGCATCTTGCAATTATTATAGTATCATCTAATAATAATTGCAAGACCCATCAATATTAACAGTAATAAGAGAAGCATTAGAAATTTCTAAAGAAAAAGACAACATCAATCAGTGTGAAGGCACAGATTTAAATGAAAATTGGGCTTTCTTTAATTAAAAATTTATAAATTTTATAATTTAGTTACTTATTTTGTTACGTCTAGTAACTTGTTTCTATGTTTTGATTTACTGTAAATGTCATTTGTATCATTTTTAATGACGAAGATGTTCGTTGATTATTATTAAATATTAATACAGAACTACAAACTAAAGCCGTTTTATTTTAAAATTTATTATAAATATTAAGTAAAAACATTTACGTTATGAAATAATATTCTAGATTTTTGTTTTAAATTTCGGTTAATGCAACCTTTTTAATAGTAGTTTTACAGTGCGGTATATTTTAATTTTTATTAGTATTCGTAATATTTGCAAACATCTATTTTTGTAAAAATCGGTGTATTATTAAACGAAAATGCAAATTTACAATAAATTAGAATAAAAAATATCAAACCTTTTGCAATATACCTCATATTGAAAGTTATTTGTTGATTACAATATAGATTACATAACGTTAATTTAAAGTTAAGTAAAAGGTTAGTAGTATACATTTTAATTGAAAAATTTAATAATTCGACTCCAAATAAATGTAAATTAAGTTAATTTAATACTAGGTTAAACGACTTATTGGATCACATTGCAAAATACATTATTGTTACAATTTGGCATCGTCATTTCAGAATACGCCAATTTTTCACTAGCTTTCTGAATATTTATTTCAAAGTATTTAATTCAAAATGATAAAATTGAACAGGAATTTTTTGAAATTAGCGGCATTGAAAGTAGTATAAAACTTGTAAAAGTTTAGATTTGTTTTTGAATGCGTCGAGATTTTTAATGAAATTTATCTGGTAATTCGACGCTTGTCCGTTTGAATTTCTAATTACAGTTCGGTGCATCTGTATCTACATAAGGGGTGATGTGCTACAGAAGAAGCAAAAAAAAAATGTCTATTTACTCTGAAAATTATTAATGAGATTTTGTTTGTCTGAGTATGAATCTGAGTCTGGGTGAAATTTCCATAACTGGAACGTGTTTGGTTTGGAAAATAAGTTTCCAATATTGACGGAGCATCAAAAATCAAATAATATTCTCATCTTTTTAGCGTCATAGCAGATCTAGTATGCAGGCAACACGATGTTTGCATTAATGTATAAAAAGGGATAGAAATAGAGGAAACCAAAATCGTGACAGAACAGGGTAGTTTCGTATTCATGCGTCGAAAATCACGAATCGGATTTTGGAATTTTATTCATACGGGGAGGCAAGCCAAGCCAAGCCAAGCCAAGCCACGTTAAACCAAACCAAACCAAATGTATCGACAGCTTGCTGCTTTCCTGCCTTTTGCTATTTCGCGCTGTTCGATTCTGTTTTGCTACTGTTGTACTGCTTCGGCTGCTGAATTTGTGCCAAGTGTAAATCGGAATATCGGAACTAAATATTTATGCGGAGTATATTCGATAAGGTGTGTTTTCAAAGCTTACACGACCGAGAAATCTTTCGATTTTCCCTGTACGTACACATGTATCGAAAAACGAACAACTTTCATTTACATAACGAAATTTATACGTTTTGGTCCGTGTGTATATGAAAGTTATGCATCATTATTTTTCAGTTTTCAGTTTTTTTGTTAATAATATATTATCAACTTTGAATAACTTCACATTAACCTATAATTTATCATAAAAACACGGAATCTTATTTCATATAAACCGTGTCATAAAAATATGAATTATTAAAATACTATTGAATAAATAGAATTAACTAATTTTGTAAGTGTTACCTGTTATCAATATTAGTTTACTTAAACAAACTTATTATTATTATTATTGAAATATATTAGGAAAACTCTTTAGTAATAACTAATAACACTTTACTGATTAAGCTCTCTTAAGTATAATTAACTATAAAATTTTATTGTACAATGAACTCTTCTAAAATAATTAAAATATTGATTTTATAAAACAATAGACTTTCAAAATTAGTTGAAATGAAAATTCAATTTATCTTGATTATCTAAAAAGTGTTACTAAAAACTTTTTTTTAATTTTTATGCTGACATATTTCTTATATTAATTTAAGCAATAACATTTGAATTTTTAAAAAAGATATATTATTATTAGTTTCAGAATTGTCACAAAGCAACAACTTAAAATGTTATATAATTGTATGATGTTAAAATTTTGAAAGTATAAGAATACTACGAAGTTACGCCATGAGTGGTTCCGGTACTAGCGGCATAAACCAGGTTTTTGCAAATCTAATTAATTAAACATACATATAAAAAGTGTGTTATTATAAAAAAATGTGAGTTATTAGAAAAAAATGTATGTCGAACAGTTAACCAGTCAATACATATTTGCGTTAATCGGGAGAGTGTATTGGATGAGTTGGGGGTATTACTGTACATATAATTTTGTTATGGTAAATTTAATCTTAATGATAAATCAAGATCAAGCAGAAATATTGTTACGGATTCAAATAAAATAAAAATTGCAATTTATTGTATTAATGCTGCATTATCTTCGTTATTGTCTCTGTTATTATCTCCGTTATTATCTCTTAAGACTTGTACGGTTACAAAAATTTGTCTTTCTCTATCAAAAGAAAAATTCTATTTACTAGAAAAATATCTCGAAACATGCTGGAAAATAGTAATATTTTAGTCAGGTAATACAATTAGTCAAAGTAATTTATAAAAAAAAACAATAGAAAGAGCGTTATGTCGCACCATGATAATACGTACAAATTGCAACAAATACTCTGAAAAAATTTAGTTCTTGGTGATTTTTACTTTTTTTAGTTCCCTCTATCATTGTATAGAGCAATGGTGGGAAATCTTTTACCTGTGGGCTAACTCCGGTCCTGTAATAGATTTTATCTAGCGCGACTAAAATTAAATACATGTAATGTTTTAATCATCTTAATGACCTAATGTAATGTAATATACCTACTATTTGACATTAAATAACTTACAAAAATTTATTTGTAGCCCGCCTATAAAATATACGATTAAATTTGACTAGACACCTGCAAAAGGTTGCGCACCTCTGGTATATAGAGAGTACAAAAATGTACAATTTTAAAAGAAGGCAAAAATGACTATTTTAACTCAATATCTGAAAGATTTTTTCACAAAAATATCATGAAATAAAATATTACAAAGAAAATAGAAGTGAAATAAAATTGTCATCATGTTTTAGATTAAATAAAATTAATCAAAATATTTGATTTTTTAATTAAAAAAATATTATTTATCCAACGATCTGATATTTAAAATGTTACAAATTTAACAATATAGTCAATAACAAAAAAGCAACAAATTTACTGATGAGACTTTAGAACAAGCTGAGCCAGTAAACATGCTCATAACATGCATAGTCTACCCATTAATTTTTTAACAGACTGATAGAAAAGAATAGAAAGTTATCGTAAATTATACTTTATTCAATATCGTAAAATTTTCAAATATCAAATAGAAAAGATGAAAGAAACGACAAACGATACAAAATGTTCAAATGCAATGTCGTTACACTGTTAATATAAATAAATCTTTTTACACTGTAATTTTTTTTGTAATATTACATGTAATTACGCTATTTAATTATACAGTAAATTAATGACGTACAGGTTGCGATAACTATCTAATAATTGTACAGACAAGAAAAAAATATTTTTGGTTACTTATAGCAATTAAATTAACAATTATATATATACCGGGTGTCTACTTTTTTTTTGTTACATAGGGAATACAATGCTAAAATTTTCATTTGGTGATAAATTTTCCCCTAATTATTATAGAACAAAAGTACAAATACAAAAGTTGTTTAGAATTCAAAAATGCATCAAATGATGCCAAATTTATCAATATAGGATGTTCCGATCAAGAATTAGAAGCAAATTAAAATTTCCATTTTTGCGCTCTTTACATCAAAGTGCCATGGAAATTAAACAAATAATTTCATTTCTTCTGGAGTTTGAGTTTGACAGATCGTATTTATTTTATTGTTACGTTCTGTATTATTATCATTATTATTGAAAATAATGAATAAACTTAAGGTAAATGAAAAAGTTCAGTGCGTAAAATGATATTTTACTGGAAATTCGATACGACGAGTAAGAGATTTATTCAGCGCTTTCTTTGAAAACCGTCCCATACCTTCCGCTATGACTATTCGTAGGATAATTAAACAATTCGAAGAAACTGGAAGTGTGTTAAAACGTTGTAAAAATTGTAGAAAAATCAACGCAGAAGATCAGGAGGAGAATTTAAATCAAAATGCAATTAAAGAAAATACATTGAATATACTTTTGTGTGTAACGGAAAACCCAAATGTTAGTGTGCGTCAACTTGGTGCTGAATTAAATTTGCATCCTTCAACAATACATAAGGTACTAAAAAATGAAAAATATCATTCTTATAAATATTCCACGCACCAAGAGATATTTGAAGCGGATAAAATGGCTAGAAGCGAATTTAGTAACATTATTATGGAAAAATCCAATTTAGACAGAAACTTCTTGAAATCTATTTGTTTTACTGACGAGTCTACGTTTACTTTACACGGCGAACCTAATACACAAAACTTTAGAATATGGAGCCAAACAAATCCTCATTTAATGGTAGCAACACGTACCCAATATCCAGAAAAAGTTAATGTATGGGCTGGAATTTTTGGCAGGTGTATAATTGGGCCATTTTTTATTGAAAATAATTTAAACAACGAAAAATATTTGGATATGTTGCAAAATCATATTGGTCCGCAGTTAGAAGAGTGTGCAACTCAAGATAATGTTGTCTGGTATCAACAAGACGGATGTCCGGCACATTACAGCTGCAACATTAAATTATATTTGGATCAATGTTTTCCAAATTCATGGATTGGTAGAGGTGGTCCAATTAATTGGCCAGCTAGATCGCCCGATTTAGCACCGTGCGATTTCTTTTTATGGCCATATTTGAAGGAGAAAATTTATAAACGACATATCAAAAATCTTGTTGATTTGAAAAATGCCATTGTTGAAGAGTGCAATAATATAACACAAACACAATTAAGCTCTGTACGTCACGAATTTTATAACAGATTAGGTTATTGTTTGGCAGTTAATGGCGATTTATTTGAACATTTAATTTAAATTGTTAGTTTCGTTTTTGTTCTCCTAGATCTTGTATTCATGAATTTTTCTGTTTTATAGGTATATTGAATATTGTAATAAATAAAGAAAGTTTTACGGAGTTCAGCTATTTACTATTTATTAAACTCTTATCCGACGTTTCACTGCACAACTTACAGCATCCTCAGGGATAAGTTTAAATTATTATAATAAATATATTAGGCATAATGCCAGTCATCTAATTCAAATGTATTGTTTTTATAACTTGAA
The DNA here is from genome assembly GCA_963966155.1 of Clivina fossor. Lineage (NCBI taxonomy): Eukaryota > Metazoa > Arthropoda > Insecta > Coleoptera > Carabidae > Clivina > Clivina fossor. The sequence goes on from OZ014550.1 coordinate 77,470,086, forward strand.
GTTAATAAATAAATTAAACAATTACTTAAAATTATAATGGAGACATTCACAATTTAAAACCACAGCTAGTACGTAGTGTACAGCCGAGTAAAATACCCTTTCATTGTAATAAATAATAAATACTTAATACTTTTTATACTTAATAGCTTTTCATTTACATTAAGTTTATTCATTATTTTCAATAATAATAATAATAATAATAATAATAATAATACAGAACGTAACAATAAAATAAATACGATCTGTCAAACTCAAACTCCAGAAGAAATGAAATTATTTGTTTAATTTCCATGGCACTTTGATGTAAAGAGCGCAAAAATGGAAATTTTAATTTGCTTCTAATTCTTGATCGGAACATCCTATATTGATAAATTTGGCATCATTTGATGCATTTTTGAATTCTAAACAACTTTTGTATTTGTACTTTTGTTCTATAATAATTAGGGGAAAATTTATCACCAAATGAAAATTTTAGCATTGTATTCCCTATGTAACAAAAAAAAAGTAGACACCCGGTATATATATATCAGAGCTGGGTTAAGTACTTCTAAAAAGTACTTAAGTATTAAGTACCAGTACTTTTATAAAATGTACTTAAAGTATTAAGTACAAGTACTACTTTAAGTACTCTAAGTACTTTATAAAAAGTACTTAGAGTACTTTCTGCGAACAAAAAAAAAGGTTTAAATTTAGTGACAAAAATTGATATATAGCAACAAAATTTTATTCAAAACAACTTTTTCTAATAACTTTTTTCATATTTTAACAAATAATGTTAAAATAACAAATTTTTTGCAACAAATCCTAAATTTTTCATGTCTGTGGAATGGGATAAATCAACACAACAATTTATAATTATAATTTAAAATTTTTATAGATTAATATTGTGATAATACATATACCACAAAGCTATAAAGAAATATATAGTATTAAAGTTAAATTTTTAGTTAAGTTTTAAGTAATTTTAACATAAATAAAATGTAATTTTCTAATTTATTTTTTCCAAATATTTTTTTTAATTAAGCGGCTTGAAAACTTTTAAAATTATATTTTGCTGTTTTCTTTCAAAACAACTAATTTTTCGAAATTTAAGTTACTCATCGTTTGACAATGAGGGGCATTGATTATTCCAACAATGAAGATGGGCAGAGGCGTATTAAATTTTATAAATAATTTTAAAATATTTGGATATTCTTGCAAAATATTCATCTGTTTTTTTAGTAATCCAAATATTTAAAATAATAATTATTAAAAATTAAAACAATATTGCACAAAAATTGTACGTTTCTAAGGCCCGGTATTATAAACATAAGAGTAAATGTCAAATAACTACTTCCCAAGTAAATTTACTTCCAAACTAAATAACTTTGACAATAAATTTCTGTATTATAAAAGAAAGTAGCCAAGTAACTTACTATCTAGAGAATTACCGATCGAGTAGTGATACACAAATACTTTAGTAGATGACACTACCTATCATTTATTAGTTTTTTCAGTTTTTTTAACATTTGAAGTTTTATACCTGTCAAAATGAACGAAATGAATAAAGTGCGGGAAAGAGGTAAAAATTATATTGAGCGTGATAGACCAGTTTTTAGAAATTATATATTATTGCAATATTGTGTAATATACATGCCGCTACAATTACAGCTGAATCAGTATTTAGTGATAGTTTTAAGCCTAAAGATAAACAGGGAAATTGTCTTTTCAATACCCCAAATGTTTTTTCTACACCGCACACAGAAAGGAAAAACCAGATATTTTAAATAATCAGCTCATATTTATTTGATTTCTTTCTAATGCTGTACTTGGCATTTTGATAAATCTTTTTCCTATGAAGCTAAAGCCTAAGTTACTTTGCGTACAATTTTAGATACTGTTGCTTTTGTAACATTGAAATGGTCGCCGACATTTATTTGAAATGATCTGTATGCATAAAATCGAAGTGTAATAAGAAATTGATTCATTGCTAATATTGAATAACTTCTTTGTGTAAACGGTTCAATTTGAACGTCAATTAAACTCGAGATATGTAAAACAGCTTCTTTCGTTAGTCGAAATCTATCTCTAAAATTTTTATCATTAAGGAATTCAAAAAAATTATTCCGTTTACGAAAACGCCGTGCTTGTTTTGGAATTATCATATTTTCGTCATATTCTACACTAGTGTCACTATCACTTGTAACAGTTATATCGGATATACTGCTTACAGATGATACGGTCGACATTTTTGACTAGAAATATAAAATATGGAAATAAATAATATTTTTCCCATGTATTTGACATTTGTATATTATAGGTTAGATATTTAAAAAATAAGTAATTTAAATAAACATATCCATATTATATAGTAATATAGAAAACAAAATAAACACACACTTATCTTTTTTCTGATAAAAAAAAATATTTTTATTATTCAATATAGATATTTAGTTGTGAAGTAAATTTTAAACCCTAGAAATTCTACCGAGTAATTTAATTGGCAGATTTACCACTAGAGTAAATTTATTTAGCCTTTATAATACAGAAATCTACAGAATAAACTCGTTTACTCTTAAAGTAAATTTTACTCCACAAGTAATTTAGTTAGTCAGCTTTTATAATACCGGGCATAAGTCTTTTAAAAATTTTGAAACAAAAAAATTGTTGTTTTTAATGTTTAAATGAAGAGTGGTCTGAATTAAATTACTTCCCATATTTTACAAATGAAATTATAACAAAATACACAATTAATTTGCTCTAATAATTGTTTATTTAAACATGCAATTAATTTTTTCCTTAATGTATGTTTTATTCGATCTAAACATAACATATAGCTATGAAGTAAATAAAACAACAAATATTGATGCGGCATTAAACAGTAGACGCAAGTGCGTCAATCAAAACAATGTATAATATTTTACGTAAAAATACTCACTTGTTTTATCCGATATTTTTAGAAAAATAATGCAGAATTTATCTGTCAATAAATATAAGTTCAGAAATATTACACACATTTGCAAAAATATTTGAAATGAATATTCAGAATCAGTATTTTTTAAATACTCTAAGTACTTACATGTACTTTAAGTATTTTTATGTACTTTAAGTATTTGCATGTACTTTAAGTATTTTTATGTACTTTAAGTACTTTTATGTACTTAAAGTACTTTTATGTACTTTAAGTACCACAAAATTACTTAAGTATTAAGTACTTATAAAAAAGCCTTAAGTACAAGTATTAAGTATCACATTTGAAAAGTACTTAAAGTAAAGTACTCTAAGTACTAAATACTTAAAGTACGTACTTAGAGTACTTTTACTTTAAGTATTACCCAGCTCTTATATATATATATATATATATATATATATATATATTGTAACGCGGCGAAATTTAGAATTAAATATCAAATTAATTAAACAACAATTAACAATTTTAAGTTTAGAAAACTTTAATTATTCCGTGCTTTTAGGACCCAACTACGTTATGTAAATGAATAACAAAATTTAAGTAACCCCAGTGAACTTTAAAAGTCGCCGAACTGCAAACAGGAAAGTACATAAAATGATTTGAAATAAAAGTCACATTTAGTTTAACTATGTCGATTTATTGTGCATGAGAAATTTGTAAAATTATATAATTATTTAAATATTTCAATATTTAGTGTTTGTCTGTATTTTGTTTACAATTTCATTAACAGATTTTGAATAAATGGTTAGTGGCGGCTCGTCAGTGCATTTTGTGCGCAAATAATAAATTCGATATAAAAACTCTAATAACAACGTAACTCAAAGAATCCTTTATTATACTTCGGAAGGTGTAGTGTATTCTGTGGGTTACCACAATTCAAATGAACGGGTCGGACGTATACTCAAAGAGATATACTGTCACTCATGAGGGTCGGAATCTCTGCCGACCAAGAGCTCGTGTATTAGTAATCATGTAAGAAATATGTATAAAGTACTCGCATCTAAATGCCCGAAAAATTCTATATTTCAATACGACGAGGTACCAAAACCAATGTACAATAATTATTAGTTATTTGCCAAATAATATGTCATTTTATACTCGTACGTGTAAGTGTAAGTGTATTTGGGGAATAGGGAATGTGAATACATTACGTAATTGGTGCGTGATCGTCTAGTGAAATCATGGTCGAATCGGTGTCCCTCACGGCTTCTGGCTACCTCAACCAGACGCGAGTCGCCCGGGCGTTGTAATATTGGTCCGCCGCGGAGAGTGCTGGCGCACCGGTTAGTGGCGGATACTATCGGCCGATGATTGGGTACGCTCTGGCCATGTTTTGAGTTTACACGTGAACTTATCTTCGTTAAACTTTTGTACAAGTATACTATGTTTTCTGAGAGTTTTAAGTTTTCACAGTTTGATTTCTGTAACGTCAGCTCCTTTTACATAGTAAAAGGCAGTCGCAATGGCACAAACTGCTAAACCGTTCGCACAACCCGCCAATCTCTCAGAATTTAAGTTTTCACAGTTTGATTTTTGTAACGTCAGCTCCTTTTACATAGTAAAAGTCAATCGCAATGGCACAAACTGCTAAACTATTCCCACTTATGTATCTTATTTCTGAGAGATGACAAGGTTACCTAGTATAATGAACTATACCATGGGCCAAGCTTTCCTGATTCTGATTCTAGACCAGAATGCCCACTCGTGAGATCGGCCAGCCTTCATATACTCCTAGTCCACGTTGACTTGCAACAAAGTTCGCATATACAAAATCATTAGTAAGAGTAGGACGCATTGACAAGATATAATATTTTACCAATCAAATTACACTTCTAGCATCCTTGTTAAAGAGTACTGGCTGAAAATGACATCATAATTTTCTACACCCAATAATATTGACTTTTAAAACCTACCTTAAAGATAATCGCTTTGCATTGGCTAGGATAGGAAACAGTGGGATGTGCCGAAATCAGAAAACAAATTCTTAAAAACAAAATTGTTTTCAAAATAAAGAACCAAAAAAATATAAAAGAATTGGGTCAACCTTTCATGTAAGATCGTGTTTATACCTAAACCATTGAATTCTATACCAACATGGAATGGCAACTGGGCGTGACTAAGTGAAGCTTCGTTCAGTTAGCATATCTATCTCTCTCTAACGCACAGGCCCGGAGTAGGAAATATTCACAATTTTTACAGATAAATAAAGCAATATGTTAATTGAAACTGGTTTCCTACTTCTTAAGCATAAAAAAAAGAATAAAAATATAGGTCAAAAAAAGTGGAAAGCAATAAGTTGGAAATAAATATTCAATCTCGTAAATGATCTTGCATAAACATATTTATTATTAAATATTGACAGATAAAATACATTAAAATTATAAAAATATTTTAATATTTTAACGCCACGTCTAAAATAAATATAATTAATAATTATACATACATCTTTTAACATAAAAATAATAATAATTCTAAGCGTCTAAAAGTTTATTGAGCAATAAATTAAATATTGGAGATGTGCTACATACTAATATTAAAGTTAATGATAATTGATAAATTTAATAGTAAAGTGTATATAACAAAATTTTTAATAAAATAAAATAGAAATAATCTAGTATAACAAGTTATAAAATAATTTAAATATTTCAAATAGAGTATTTTATATATTTTTTACATATTTAAATTATAGTTTTTTTTTTGTTATTTTGGTGTAAAAATAAGCATTAAAAAAACGTACTATAAATAATTGAATTTAGAATTTGACAAACAATTCAAATAATATATAAGATTACTAATATTATACATGTTTAAATAAAATTAACTTATTTAATTTAGTCCGAACGCTTGAAGCATTTCCATGACTTCGTAAAGTTTCGGTTTGTGAGTATGCATACCCTCTAATATTTATAAATATTTCTACAATTTTTTTAATTAATTGTATTTCATGAGCATCTTCCGTTATATCAGACACTAATAGATGTGCGGGTATAAAAATATGTAATTTGTCTATAAAATGCTTACAAACAGTTAAAATAATTCTTTGTCGAATATTTTTTTTTGCAAATTTTGTTTGAAATTATAAAACTACCACACAAAATATCCATAATCGTATACCGTAGTCAAGTCCAAAAATAATAGCCGAGTCAAAAAAATATAGAAAAAATTTAAATACGAGTAAACACAGATATTACAAATGTATCGCTTAAGACACTTAACAAAAGTGAAGTAGATTTAAATACTACCCTGTTTTGTGCCTTACCGAATGAATTCGAACATGCGCATTACAAGTAATAGAAAAGGATAGCTATACTAAACAGCTGATTATTTTGACATTTCTTAGCTTCACTTAGATGCATGTGTAAAGCATTGTGGCTCCGCCCAGTCGCCACTCCATTTGTGATACAACTCAATGACCTAAACATAACTATACCGTAAACGACCCTTAAGGAAATGTATTTTTCTCAATAAGCAAAACAACACAATAAAACTAGTAAAGTTCAACGTACCAGATGTGGTTTTTAAAATATAAGTAAACAAGTACAGTTGACATAATTATTATCGAAACACATTTTTAAAAAAATATTAATAGTAAGATAAATTAATAACATAAAAAATTAAAAAATTAGGTACAGATATTTGCCTCGTTTCAATATGTATATATACAGGGTGTACACTTGGTTTATGCAATATAGGAAAAACAATGTTATTTTTTTAACATTGCAATTCCTGCTTCTCCGTTAGTTATAGAGAAAAAATATAAGAAACCAAAATTGTTTACAATAAAAACTACATTATTTACGCTTAAAATAATTGCGATATTGCGTCTCAGTAATTAATTATTAATTAAATAAATATTAACAGTTTTTGGCAATATCAGACAGCCATGGACGAAACGCGAATGTATTTTGTTTACAACTGTCAATACAATGACATTTGTGAACAAAATACATTCGCGTTTTGTCCATGGCTGTCTGATATTGCTGAAAACTGATAATATTTATTTAATTAATAATTAATTACTGAGACGCAATATCGCAATTATTTTAAGCGTAAATAATGTAGTTTTTAATTCTAAATAATTTTTGTCTCTTATAATTTTTCTCTAAAACTAACGGGGAGGCAGGAATTACGATGTTAAAAAAATAACATTGTTTTTCCTATATTGCATAAACCAAGTATACACCCGGTATATGTATATATATTTAACTTAATATTTACATGATCCTTTTTTTTGCATTTGACATTTCATTCAATACATATGTGTTTATATAAATGTGATTTTGATCGATATGAAAAAAATGATGCAATTTATTCGAATGTTACCTGATTTAATTTGTTGTTAAACTATTTTTTTTAAGTGATTAATTTCCGCATACAGAAATCTGTAAATTCAAGAAAAGTTCAAGGATTTATGTCACCTTTTAATTTACATATTTGATTTCATTTCACAAAAACCAATTGTAATCTAATAATAGCCTGGTAAAATTTTTTTTCAGAACTCATTATATTAATAATATTCTAAAGTTGAGACATTTTCTCAAAATTTCACAAGTTACTCAGTCATTGAATCGGCTGTTAAGCTATGCATCAATGACTGGCCAGATTAATCATAGACACGTGTTTCGGTCTTTAGGACCTCGTCAGTATGGTGCTTTGATCAGTTGCTGAAAGGAAACTTGATACCGATGTTAATTCTGGCTGGCTATTTAAACCAAGTAAAACAACAGATAAGCAAGAGAAATAATAAATACTTCTAACGCCATCTATACAATAATGCAGTAAGCATCAATATAAATAAACAACATAGAACAAAATTGTTCATGAATATCACTTGGTGAAATTAATATAATAATAATATTCTAAAGTTGAGACATTTTCTCAAAATTTCACAAGTTACTCAGTCATTGAATCGGCTGTTAAGCTATGCATCAATGACTGGCCAGATTAACCATAGACACGTGTTTCGGTCTTTAGGACCTCGTCAGTATGGTGCTTTGATCAGTTGCTGAAAGGCAACTTGATACCGATGTTAATTCTGGCTGGCTATTTAAACCAAGTAAAACAACAGATAAGCAAGAGAAATAATGTGAAATTTTGAGAAAATGTCTCAACTGTAGAATATTATTATTATATTAATTTCACCAAGTGACATTCATGAACAATTTTGTTCTATGTTGTTCATTATATTAAAATAAAACGGCTTCAGATTAAAGTTCTGTGTTAATATTTATTAATAATAGATGTTTCGACGAACTCAACGTACATCTTCATCAGGAAAAAACCATACAAATGATACTTATAGTAAATAAACAGAACATAGAAACAAATTACTAGGTAACAAAATAAGTAACTAGATCATAAAATTTTATAAATTTTTTATTAAAAGAAGCCAAATTTTATTTAATTCAGTGCCTTCAGACTTACTGATATTATCTTTTTCTTTATAAATTTTTATTGCTTCTCTACTGTTAATATTGATGGGTCTTGCAATTATTACAGTATCTTCGAATTGACATTATGAAGATATTCTAACGCATTTTGAGCAATAGCAGATTTATCTAGATGGTTTAGACGTATTGACCTCTTGATTCAGTGTATAGATCTAGTTACTTATTTTGTTACCTAGTAAGTTGTTTCTCTATTATATTTATTTACTATAAATATCATTTGTATCTTTTTTCTTAGCGAAAACATACGTTCAGTTTATCGTAACGTTGATTATTAATAAATATTAACGCAGAACTATAACCTAAAGCCGTTTTATTTTAATAATAGCCTGTCTAATTTGTAAATCAAAGTTTTTTCCATTTACATTACAATAGTTCAGAAATTAAAATATTTTTATTAAAATATTATTTCTGGTAATTTATTTTTGTATCATTAACATAACAGTAGTTGTGTCTAAGGTCTAAATATAACCTACTCTAAGCAATAGATTTATTGCTTCACATCAAAAAACAAATGTAAAAACTGTTAATAAAGCTATGTGATTCAGAATTTCAACAATATAGTCTAACATTTTTTTATTTTGAAATTACAGAAACACATCTCGTACAAATCAAAAAGTATTTAAAGAAAAAGTTAGCAAGTGGAAATCTTTTTTTAAAATTATAATTAATTTGATTAAACAATTTATAGAATATAATATTTTGTACTTATATACAAAGACATCATTTAAGAATAAATAATTGATCATAACTAGATAATTATTAAAGATAATGAAAAAAATAATTTTAAAATCGTATTTTTCTATAAGCGTGGGCTATTATTATCATTGCTGGAATATTTTAAAAATATGTTTGTAATCAGTGTATCATTTGTTTTTCTTGTGCTAATGATTGTGAAATAATTTATTATTTTTAATACTTCTCTAACATAGTTACTAATCTTAAATATATTTTTCAAAGATTTTTTTTTGTATTTGCAGTAATGATAATACTTTTGTTAAAATATTAATTATTGAAAACTATATAAGTGGATGCTGCTTCAAATTTTGAAACCCAAAGTCATCATTAAAATACCAAATTATTAGAATCTCGAAAGACTAAAATTCCGAAAGGTAAATATCCAGAATATTTTTTTATAATATATAAAGTTTTATAAAATGTAATTCGGTTAAGTATTACCTTTTTTTGTTATGAAATTTGGTACTAAAGTAGGTTAAAGATTAGTAGCACATGCCTTTATTTTTACAAAAAAAATATAAGTAAAACAAAAATGCTACAAATTTATAATAATCTGTAGCGCAACTCGCAACAACCCTTCAAGGATCTAGGTCTATAATTAGTATTTTTATGAACTAAGGTTTCCAGTCTTATGCTCAACTAAATCACACCGAGTTACATTGTGTCTGTGTTTTTGTCTATATCTCGTCTGGAATGCTACTAACTTAATTTAATTTAATTCAGCATTCATTTTCATAAATATTTTAATTTCAAATTTGAGTTTGGTTATTTGGGGTGTTTGAGATTTTGTAGTGACTTTTTTAATAAACCCCATATTGAGAAAATCTTTAATTTTATTAGTGTATAAAATATACAAAACAAGCAAAAATGTATTTACTCCGTAAAAATAATCGGTTTTGTAACGTTTTCTCCGTATAGCTAGTGGCAGAAATGTGATAGAAATTAATACTAAAATTATGATAGTACAGAATAAATAAAATTGACATAAGAAATTTTCAATAGACGTGTGGGTAATGAAGTGTGAAACAGGCTATATAGAAGAAAGTTGACTTTGAAAGAAAAGCCGCGAAATTGAATGATGAATGAATGCGTGCTCGATAAGTTTGTTTGGTCGACAGCGATATCAGGAGCGATTTGTGCGAACTTAACTAGAAAGTGCGATTCATTTATTTGCATCGAATAGCGGTGAAAAGCGCGAAGAAAGCCCGAAGGAAAGCTCAGCTGATCCGCATCGTCTGAGCTTCGAGCGATTAACAATCCAATTCCATTTGTACACACCCGGAATCGGTCGCCCTACCCTACCGCCTATCGCTTACGGCCCGTTTCTGCTCCTCCGGTAAACTCGACAGCTTTCAAGCTCAGGTGCCCGTACATGCCGGCATGAAAGTTTAATCCGAAGTATGATTGTAATGCCAGCAAGCACAACATAATCTTTCGCTCGTCCCCAACAGCAAATAAATTAGCAGAGATCTGCGGATACCCATTCTGTTTTCGACAATATGAAATGGAAAAACGCTTACTGTTCTACAGTTCTTAAGCCTAAGTGAATGCATACGTATATACATATACATTCGTCCCTATCCCTAGTTTTTTCTACCCTCTTTATTGTACTTGTATATTATAAGTGCGTAAGTAGAAACAAAACTTTTACAAAACGAAAATTGTTCGGGATATTGAAATACCATTAATGAATCATATACTACTAAGTGCTGCCAATCTGTGATTTTTTTCCTTACAGGTTCTTCTTTGTAAGGAAGAAAATATAATAGAGAGACATTTTAGTTTCAAAATTTTAATAAAAAATAAATTAATGAAATAATTGGTATTCAAAAGAAATAGTTTTCATGAGTACATGAATATATAACACAGACTCATGTTGTCAGGATAACTAAGCAAAAAGTAATATAGTAATATGTGTACAATAATCCTCTAAATCGATCCTTCTCAAGTATTTTCAATATTTATTTTAAAATATTATATTAGCATGTTAATATGAGAAATGATCAAATTATTTTATGTTCTTATATACAAAATTTTATAATTAATATTTTTGTTAAATAAGCCTATAAATTATTTGTTTCTGGTATATTTTACATTTGTTTTATTTAAAAAAAATAATTAAATGACAACATAAACTGTAATTTTCATACTCATTACACCCAATAAAAGTGATATTTGTCTACCATATTTACAATTACAAAAAAGCAGAACTAGTTTTAATTATTGCTCAATAATCTTCTATAATTTTTTGCCAACTAGTATGACAAATTATGATAATAATTTTAAAAAAAATGAAATTAAACATATATTACTTTTTTTTGCACAACTGTATTCGGTGGCGAAGACTATAAACCAGTATATGCTTAGATATTACTTTTTAAAGTGTATTTGGACCGATACAAATACATCAGATACATCCCCAAGCGGGATTCGAATCCGGGCCCCGCACAGGTACCAGCGGCCTTAAACCGCTCAGCCATATCGGCCGACCATGTATAATACTTGATTTAGTCCCGTTCTCAATAAATTATTGAGTAAATAATTAAATAAAATTAAATTAAATTAATTATAAATTATTGTAATTATACCTTAAAATGAAAAATAATCTTTTGTAATTAATTTAATTTACTTTGACTTATGTTTATATGCATAAACATCAATAAAAATTTATTATTATTATAATTCAAAAACATCAATTTAAGCAAATCATTTCAATATGATTAACATTTAGTATTTTATTTTATTCTGACTTAACATATACATAAATCAGTGAAGATATTTTCAATTATTGTAATAAAATAACAGAAAGTATATTTAGATTTAAATACATATTTTTTTAATATTTCACAAATTGAGTAAATAAAAATTGTCAACGTTTTTGCCTGCAGGATCTCATTTTTTAGGTCGACAATTTTCACTTGAGTTATTTTTAATAGAGTTCGTTAATTTTTTCTTGTACAGTTTATTTTTATCATCAATTTTCTGCTACAGTTAAATTATACGTTAACAAACAACTTTTTGTTTAAACTTTTCAGTCTAAATTAAAAATTTATATTAAAAATTGTTCTCGGCGATTTTGCGCTGCAAATTTACATTTTTATTTTAAAAGCGGAAAAAAGTTTCAAGTACTAAATCTCTTTTGGTACTTTACATGGAATTTATCGGTAAAATATTTTTAAAATTCAAACAATAAATTTTTTATAAATACGATCGTATTTTAAAATAAAAGTGAAACAAAAATTGAAACATCTTATAATCTGAGAGTGTAGTATTTGATTTAATTATTTATATAACATCTCGTGCCAGACGTTAGTAAGAGTTGAACCCAATAAAATCAAGTTGTCTGACAGTTCGACAGGTAACGTACCAAGATATATTTATTTGAAAACTTTGAAAAGTAAGTAATATTTACGAAAACCTTCAAAGTGTTTTGCAGATCTATATACCTACTTATGTTTCAACTCAATAAATATGTTTCTTTAGAAGCAAATAATTGAACTTCAGAATATAGATTTATATCATATTTTAAGCGTAAAATATGTTTGAAAACATAAAGCAAAAAAGTTATAGGTTTAAAAATATCTTAAAAAATTATTTTAACTTAATATTTAATAAGAATAATTGATGGATTATTAGATGTAAAATGAATGATTTCTTTTCGAAATTTACAATTATTGTAGGCTTTAATTATTCATATTTCAAATAATATTTTTCAGAAAAAAAAATAATTATCTTTAACAGATATACCATGCACAAGGGTAAAGTTTACTTGCCAATATATTTTGATATCAGAACCTATCTATAATTTAATTGTAAAATATAAACATTCTCAGAAATAGCTAATTGATAAATAAAACTTTGATATGTATCAATTAGCTACGGAAAATTGTAATAGATATAGTGTTAAATTGGATAATCAATCAAATGTGCATAAGTAAAAAATATAATAATTATCAGTTCCAATTTTTAGATCTTCACATTGTTTGTTCACATTATTTTAACGATATGCATATTTGTTACATTTCTTTACATTTAATAATAATAATAAATATAGAATAAATTGGTAAAAGTGTTTCTGCAAAAATTTTAACAATATGTCAAAAATACACAATAAAACAAACATTTTTCTCAATATAAAAAAAATATTTTTTTAAACTATGATAAAATGTAATTTTATCTCACGAAGGCATTTATTTTTTTTAATAATGTAATACATATGCATATCATTGAAATCAAAAAAAAATATGCTATTTAACTAATTAACAAATTAAGTGCTAGATATGATTTTAAATCTGTTATTTATTTTGCATGAGCTGGCTAAATATTTACATTAACTCAAAATTGTATTCTTAGTTTTTACGAAAAATAGATATTAAAATCTACAATCTAAATTACCATTTGATGTCACTTTAAAATTGATACATTTTTTTAACTATCAATTTTCGATTATGAAAGTGATAGGATACAAAAAAGAGAACAATATTATTGTAGACAGAAATAGATAGATTAACATCTCTAAACTATCCATCAGAGAATGGTAAGATGATTTTACTAAGTAATAAAAGAAATGACAAATTTCGCATATTTATTTTTCTCCTTTATAGTAAAAGAGCTTTCTGTTTACTATTGTATATATTTAGTGTTTTTTAATTGATGATATTGTTCTTCAGTTTTTCAAGTTTTCAATTTTTTCATTTTGTAACACTTCTAGGACTTTCGAGACACGTCATAAAAATTGAAGAACTTAAAAAACGAAAAAAGAACAATATAAACACAAAATAAAATTGTAAAAATGTGTTTGTTTCGTCGTGGGCTCTTAGTCTAGTGATTTAGGACGATTAAAGCGAAAGCAAGAAGTCTCGGATTCAAATCTCGGCGAGGCCAATACATTTTTCCAAATTTATTAAATTTTCTAATTATATATTAGCTCACTGCGATTAAATGAAAATTAAAATTTTTGTAAAACTCTTAGTGTCATCTCAGAAAAATTTCTTTAATATCCTATTTAAGAAAACACCATGAATATCAATTTTACAAAATTTATAGCAAAATTTTACAAATTTTAACAATTTTGAAATAGTTATTATTTTGACAGTATTTTCGAAAAAAAAAAGTCAACGAGGTAAATTTGATATTTTAGCAAATCTATATCTAGGCATTCGAATAAGATTGACGATGATTTCGTTTCCAATTTACTGCCAGCAAATTCTCGAAGATCAATTGAAAAGATTGATAACAAATTATTCTGTGACAAGTCAATACATCTCGATATATTAGCCGTCGTATAACTTTTTTTTTACAATGAGTCAATAGTGAAAAATAATCCTTACTTTATATATAGCACTATTGAATAATCCGAAATTGATTTTGTAGTCATCTGAAAATACAACATCAATTTAAAAAAATATATTAAACTTACAGGTAACAATCTTTACGGAGCTGTTTCAGTAAACTCAATGGCTGATATTACAAACTCGCTTTTTGAGTGTTTTAGTACATTTAGCATTGTCTTAAAACCAGTATTAGTTAAAACTAACTTCAAAAACAGAGTTTTTAATAAGGGCTAATAATTTCTGAAGCATTTTATTTTACCGGAGTAGACGCTTGTTGAAACATTATATTAGTATTTATTAATATACATACATTTGATTATTTTTCAATTAGAGATGTTCCGAATTTTTTTTTAATATTCGTCCGATTACTGAATATTTCCGACCGAATACCGAATAGTAAAATAACTGACATTTATTAATAATAATAATAATAATTTATTAAATACAAAAAAGTGCATTAACTTAAGTCATTCAAACATGCACATACACACACACATACGTATATAAACAACTATAACTAATTATAATATTAGACATTTTATGGCAGTTTTACCAATATTTTCTTGAAATTCTTTAACATTATGCATTAAATGCATTTAATTACAATTTTAAATTTCTTTGTTTTAAAATGTATTATTACCGTAGGCAAATTATTGTACCATGCTGAATCAACATTATAAAGTAAAGTTTTTGCTACATTAAATATGTATACATAAATCCAATCTTATTTTATTTTTTTGTCTAGTATTGAAATCGTGAATATGTTCATTTTTTTGTAAGATTGTTGGTATTTTCTTTTACATACATCAAACATTCACTAAAACGATTTCGGCCAGGCCGAGCGGAAATATAGATTGCACATACGTGGTTGATTTCTTGAAGTTTTTAATAAAAAGAACACGAGAACAACTTAAAAGATAATTTTATTAAATAATAAATAAAATTAATTAACAAATGATTTTACAAAATAACTAAAAATTATAACAATATATGGACAGTATTTGTAACTAAAATAATTTGATGTTCTTCTCTTTGCTATCTATCCGTAACTAAATTAAACTCATTTAATTTTCGACTAAAGTGGATTCATAAAAATGCAGCTTAAACAAAAATCGAATGCAATCGAACTTTGAACGACGACTAAAAATGCTGACAGTCATGGATATGTCAACGTACTAACTTCCTAAATTCTTAAATATCAAATATCCATGACTGTTACAATATACGTAGATGGGAATGTGAGAATTTTTAAATTAACAAAATCTTGTCTACAAGATTTGTAACTACTACCAGTTAAAATTTTAATGGCTGCTTTTTGTAATTTAAATATGCTGTGGCTCTCAACCGAATTGCTCCATAATGAACATCTGTAGTTCAAATGATTGTGAATACATGCGTAGTACAATGTTTTTAATGTGTCAGATGTATTATTATTGTACATATATCATTTTTTATTGTTATTTGAACATTAAATTTTAAAATTTTAGAGTTGTGTGACACTAAGCACTAAAAATGTACAAATAAATTATTTTTATTTAATTGAAATAGTTAAGTTGCGTACCAAACGAAGCTTCCGTGGAAAGGTGAGACATGTAAGTCGCAATGAAGATATTTCGTTTTCATTTGAACATCATTGTAAACGTTTTAAATTTTTTGATCAAAATGTATGAATGTTCTATTTTCTAGTTCTATTTTTCTACAATATTAACAATAAAAATAAGAGGATATATTGACAATACATTATATTTTATTAAATAAAAATTATACAGTTAGGTAAACAACAAAAAAATCGGTTGTGAGACCATCGTTAAAAGTTTATAACAGAAACTGATTATTTACAAATGAAAATAAAATTTATTCAGTATAATTTTTTACCAAGCGTTTTGGTTCCTAAAATTGTCTATTTTCACTGCAGAGTTATACCTGTCACAGCTATAAATAATAGAAATAATAATTTTCATAACAGCATCGGATATTTAAGCTTTTATTTTCTAACAAAATTTTCATTATTTATTTAACATTAGGAAACCCATCCCATTCGACCCGACCCCACTTCGTAGATTATAATATAACTATATGAAGCTTATTTAAACTGAACAAACATTTAGAATATAAATTCGCTTAATTTTACAGCAGCGAGCAACCATTAAGTAATTCTATTGCACTTCTTGTTTACATTAACTAACTTAAATTTTGTTATTTAATTAGCATTAATCCTTTTATTAACTACAGTAAATCCTTCCTGTAAACAACTACTTAAAAAGTGAAATATTATCATCGTACGCAGTGGCGGCCCTAGACTTTGAAATTGGGGGGAGGGACAGCAATACAAAAATTTGGAATACATTTTTTATGAAACTATAGGTTACAATTTTTGTACGGAAAGGTAAAACAATATTAATTTTATTAGTTCTAACTGATCTAATTCATGACTGAATGATTTCACATACTATTACACTTTTATTTTACTGTATATACATATTTCATTGCGATCTATTAATTTAGTTATGATTTTTAATATTTAAAATTTAGCTATCAAAAGGTTGAGCAGCCCGAAGATAGATCTATATATTAGGTATAACCGATTATATTTATAGGGTCAGTTGCATAAAACGATATCTAAATTTGTGATTAATTACACGATTCATTTTTAACAATTTTTGGAACGTATGATTGATAGCCAATTGAGAACTTAGTGTCAAAAGTTAAAAGTTAAATTTATAAATTGATCAATCAATTAAACGTTTAGAATACAATTAGCTATCTAATCGCATAGTTAACCACTGATTGTAATTTGATGCAACTGACCCTTAATCGTATATATATATATATATATATATATATATATATTTATTTGATTCTTGAGATTTTCAGTCAGGCAGAATAAAAACAACTCAATTCATTATGCGCAAGCTTTCAGAAATATTTTATTTCCTTCCTCAGGCCCTACATTATAACACCTAAAAGTGTTGATTTATACATCGATTTGTCATCTTAGTGTTTGTTTTTTGGTGTTAAGGTGTTGCCAACACATTGTTTCTATTTCTATTTGCTGTCAGTGCCATCATATGGTTGCCGTAATATTTGGTTGTATTTATGTTTTTGTTTGCATGTCAAAACGTAATAATTTTGTTGTTTCAACTCTAAATCTGTTTCATTTACAATAATATTATTTATTAATTGGGACCTTTTATCACATGGTTTCTTAGTACTTTGTAGATAACTCTACCATTGTGAGTTATTTTGTTTTTTGTAATTACATTTTTTTATTTATTTTGTGTTATAATGTAGGGCCTGAGGAAGGAAATAAAATATTTCTGAAAACTTGCGCATAATGAATTGAGTTGTTTTTATTCTGCCTGACCCAAGAAACAAATAAATATAAATTTTTTTCCAGTCACTAAAACAAATCTATATATATATATATATATATATATATATATATATATATATATATATATATATATATATATGTTACCACGGCAACGAGCAAGTTACTGAAACCTATTAAAATAACAGTAACAAAAACCAGAAAGTTTATTAAATTTTTTGTTGTTGGCTGTTGCTAATAAGAAATGGATTTTTTGTAGTCTTAAAGTTGAGTTTAATTAAAGTTTTTAGTATAACACCGACCGTTAACCTAGTATAGTTAGGTTCGTTATATTTTTTTACATTTTACGTTTTTCAACAGAAATCTATGTCCTTGTCCTGTATTATGTTGATGCATTTAGTGAAGAAGAAAAGTGTTTTATTTCTTGATCTAATAAAACTTGACATCTGTCTTAAAATAACAAATTTTAAACTTTAGTAAATAGAATATACTTAAGTTTAATTTTAAATTCATTCAGGTTCATAATAAATACTCCTATAATTTTTTAAAATAAATTTAATAACTTCAAAAAAAAAACCTTATTATGTAAGATTGTCTATAATCATAATCATATGGCTGGTACTACAAGCTCAGTTTTTGGGTGTTTTAGTTCATTTGTTTAGTTCTGTTTTTATGACAGTTAAAACCAATATTAGTTAAAACCAATTTTAAAACCGGGCTTGTAGATTTTGCAACGTTCAAACATAATGTTGAATATACTGGAAATGGTGGTTATGAATGCAAGTCACGATAAGTAAACCGTTTTATAATTAATTTTAGGTGCGCGTTTATACCGAAAAAAAATTCCGAAAAACTATAATGGAAACAGTAAAATAAATCTATGTAACAATAATGGTGAGAAAACTTACATTTTGGACGTAGATATAATTTATAATTTTTATCAGTAATAAAATGGCACAAAATCTTAATTAAACATGTCTTCTGGGCGAACCACAAAAATCTCATTAATATAAACGAAAATGGGAAGAAGCTGTGAGCTAAGAGACGAGGGAAATGAGCTATAAAAATATTACTTTTCAGCCCCCAAGGAAAATATTTTTTCGTCAGAAAATCGTTTAAAACTATTGTACCTTTAAATGTTCATCGCGCATCGAGCAGCACCTGCTCCTTAGCGGTTAACGATTACCGGTTGCTGGTTGCCGGTTGCCGGTTGGTACAAACACTAATTGAGAGACAGACGCGTTTTTCGCCATTTTTACCAGCTATCACCATCATAAAAACCTTTCGGATAGGGATGCGGATATTTCTCAACTTCCAGATAGATTATACTGTAAACGCTAACACGTTTTTTATGATTTGTATCAGTCTCGAATATTAAAAAACTTATCAAATACTTTTTTCTTGTGACTTAGATTTTTGCTTGCGTTATATTAAAAATTTCATACACAATTTGACTTTTTACGCAGATAACATTTGAAACTTTTAGGCACATAAATATTACAAGATTGGTTTTCAAATCGGTCTTAAATCATATCATCCAGACCAGAACTAAACAATTGAAATAAAATATTCAAATTGAAATTAATAATAAGAAATATAATTTTAATTTCTATGTCTTCAAATTATAACCTAAAAAAGACACGACATGTACAACAATATTTGTAGCTAACCTGACGGTATGTTTCTTATAATTTTATTGTAATTTTCTGTATTAATTTATGTTATTTTAAAATAAAAACTATTTTAGGATCAGATTCTGTTTAATTATTTTATAAAAACGACGTTTCGACAAGACTGAACGCTTGTCTTCATCAGGCCAATTTTTTTTTATTGCTAACATTAAAGTAAATAAGAGTACGCAGCAACTAGTTACTAGGTAACACATATGTAAGTAACTAGATCAGAAGATTTATAGATTTTTTTTTGCTTCTATTAATTAAAAATCGGGTGTATCAATGAATACTTTTACGAATAAATTCCAAATCCGAGTTTGTAATACCAGTCTAATAGGTCTTATACACGTTGAGATTTGTATCGATATTAATTTGAAAGTATCAGTATTGCGATACAAATCTTAACATGTGCAATTGTACGATATAGTACATCAATACCGAGATACCCAAATACATATCGAGATTTGTATTGTAACTGCAACATGTATCAAAACAGATCTTAACGTGTATGGAGTCCTTCATTGATTTCAAACAAAAATGGAACACCGATTATTCATTATGCAAATAAAACCAAAATGATACAAATTTTCAATTCTTCTTATATTAATTATGTATAAGTTTCTTGATAGGTAATGTTATTCATTATTCACCCTAGTTAATTTTTTATTTATTACTCAACACCGATTGACTAATCAAAAATTGTGTAAGTTTACTAATCAACAGCTAGTGCGAACGTTAAACACGTAACAATACCGTACAATAAATTCTCATGTTATAAGTATTATGAATTTTCTTTCATGTATGGCTGAATAATGCAATTTTCTATCGTATATAGTAAAAATTTATATCATGTTAGTGCTAATTAGTAAAAAAGTAGAAAATTTTATTGGACATTTGGTATCAGAAATAGGGCTGGGAAAAAATCTCGATATATCGATAATTTATCGATATATCGATAATTGATATTAAAAATAAAAATTATCGATATATCGAAATATTGATATATCGATTTATCGATATATCAATTTATCGATATATCGATATATCTATATATCAATTTATCGATATATCGATATATCAATTTATCGATTTTTCGATGTATTGATATTTTTTGAATATCAAATGTCGATACTGAAATTCCAATATCGTCCAGCTTAGGGCTGGGAAACATACATACATACATACACAATCACGCCATGTACCTAAAAGGGTGTGGCACAAACATTCCTATCCAAACAAGCAACTTTCGCTTCATCCACATTCATAATTCCTCTCATACATGCTCTTTTATTCCTACTACTTGGAAACTTTCGCTCACGCAAAACACTTTCAATCATTCCACTCCAAAACAATCTCAATATATCGATAATTTATCGATATATCGATAATTGATATTAAAAATAAAAATTATCGATATATTGATATATCGATATATCAATTTATCAATGTATCGATATATCGATATTATCGATATTTTTTGAATATCAAATATCGATAGTGAAATTTCAATATCGCCCAGCCCTAATCAGAAATCCTTAAAAACCTAAACTTGTAATATTTGGTACCTATACATAAATCGATTATTATTACAGCAACTAGACTAAGAAAATGGATTTAATTTTGCGCCTTGAATCATTAATTAATTTGCACGCGTTAAATACATATACCATTACCTACTTTTCAGTCTACACGGCAAAACATTAATTTACTATTATCGTGCTAAACTGTAATTAAATTACAAAATGTAATTTACATTCTTATTTGCATTTATATGATAATAAATAACAAGATTGTCTGCAATATTTTTTCATTGTTTTTGTAAATGCCATTTTTGAAATAAACATCTACTTAGAATGACTCGGGTATGCATAATCTATAAATATATGGCCGATCTGACAAAGGGAATTAATAATGGGAAGTCTCGAAACTGGATAAACTAAAGAACAAAATATATATATATATATATATATATATATATATATATATATATATATATTATGGTTATCAAACAATACAGAAACGTGGTCAGTTGTAGAGGATTATTAAGAAAAGAACCTATACAGAAAGACAAAAATAATTAAAAACTTTATCAATTTAAGAATATATTGATAAGTTTTCTTGCTTAAAATATAACACGGCTATTTACTGGTAATATAATTTTTGTGTTATAAATATGAGATTAATTTTGAATACTTATTAATTTTTATATTTTTAGTTTGATGTTGACTTAAATTGTAATCATAAAAACAAACTTAGGTTTTTTTGCTGAATGAAGAATTTATATGATAGCATGTTGAAATATGCAAGAAATGACAAACAACAAACAATACAATTTTATTTGAAAAGTTTTGAAGAAATAGTAGATTTAAGTACGAATTTCAAAATGTATTTGTTTATATTGCAATTAATCTTTTAATAATATTTGTGTAGAAATTTTGGATGTATCTACTATTTTATTATTATCAATATTATTGCCGTCTATTACAATCAAACTTAAAAAGCAGGAAAGTGAAGAAGATTTCGTTTTACATTTAAAGGTTAGTTAGATTAACAAAAATATACAACAACAATATTAATTTTATTCATAATTATTAAAATTTATTTTAATTGTTTTAGCGTATTGAAGATTTGCAAGACACATTCCTTCAAAAAAGAAAAAAAAATTAGAGACCTGTATTAGCGCAAGCTATCTTAAATTGTAACGGATAAAATTCAACTTAATTAAAAACTTGTTTCTTATGTATATCATATATTTAATAACAGAGCTAAGATAAATTTTTATTTCACCAAATTACCAATTTGACATCAATTGTAGAAATTAAAAAAAAATTATGAACTAAATTTATAGCTTCTGAAAATTAAAAAAATATTTGTTGTAGATAATTTTTTTGTAATACAAATTAATGAAACAAGTTAATAAAAATACTTCAAATTGATTCTAGTATTTTTTTCTATGTAGCCCAATAAATATAAATTTATATTATTTTTTTACTTTTTTTTAATATACTAACTAGAAATTTATATTGTAAAAGTTATATATATATATATATATATATATATATATATATATATATATAAAGTCCTTTGGAGTATTCAGAAGTTGGTTACACTTTTAAACACTTTCACTCTTAATTTTAAAACAGTGGTATTAAAATTCGAATTGAATACTAACCATCAATAATTGAAAATATTAGTAATACAATTTATTTCGGGCATTTTTATGTATCTTTAATTTATTATTATTTAAGAATGTGTATAATTATTTAAAACTGTGTAAATTAGTTTTAATAATTTTAAAGTAAAAACTAAATTAGCTTACTTTATTCAATATAAGTTGATTCGACATAAAACACATGAAAAATAATGTTGACACTTTCAAATTCATATCACAACTAATTTGAAATTCAGTTATCATCAATTTTGTAGTTAAAACATTGTATACAATATTAAGTAGATATTTTAAATAAATGGAAAATTAAAAGATTATAATGAATAAAAATCAAACTGAATTATCTATCTATTACTCTATAATTTTTATATTCATAAAATTATATTTTAAAACATAATTTACTTGTAACTGTTACAAAAATTTAATTTAAGTAATAGTACATTTCATTCCTGCATAAAAAAATAATATATTTATTTTCAATATCTTCTAGAAAACTTAAAAGGTATATTATTTTCAGGCAATTTAAGTAATTTACCTGATAGGGCACATGGATTTACAAAAACTAAAGTAAAGAGATCATGAAAATCACGTCGGCCTACAAACTGTCCTTATTGTTTTAGATATGTTACACGAGCGAGAAATTTGAATTTTCATCTAAGATATTGTCGAATGAAAAACAAAACGGTCGATTCAAATGTACAATAAAAATAAAATTCCATATTTCATAATTAAAGCTAACCAACGAATACATCACTGACATATGATCAAATCGATCAGCTGATTATAGTCAAAATTCGAATTTTGACCATAAAAAAATACGTTTCTCTAAATTCAGCTGATGGATTCATCGGAAACCTTTTCTATGATATCACAAAAATTAGAAAATTAAACTTATATTAAATATTGCATATTTAGGAATGTAATTTGGCCCGTGTTCTCACCTCACTTTTAAAAGTGATTTTTATCAAAAATCCTTTTGAGGTTTACTTAAAATTACTTATTAAGCAATTTTAATTAGTTTTATAATATTAGATATAAAAAAAATATAAATGCAGGTGTCTATCAAAAACAGTACATGTTACGCCCCAATCTTGTATCTGCCCGATTTGTAAAATAGTTTTTTGCTCCATTCATTAACTGATTTTAATTTTAACAATTAGAAAAAAAGCAAATTCTTTATGTTTTGTAATCTTCTCTAAACAATAACAAACTAACCTTTTATCCTGACTTGAAGTAAACCCCACCATATAATATTGTATTTCTTCTTCTTCTTCAAATGTTTTGTTTATACACAAACATTTTTTATTTATTTTTATTTACAAAATATTTATTTAAATACCTCAAAAAATATTTTGGATTTTTAATAGAGCTTTTAAAAAAAGAAAAAAAAAAGGTTAATTAAATGGGGACTATTTTTTCCTTGATAAACAATTCATTGCACTGAATTTTAAATTTTAAAATTACAACAAATTTTTAAAAATATATTAAATTTTTTCAATTAATATAACAAATATTTAAGTATTTGTAACAACATATTTTTGTTGTCATAAATACTTAAATGTGTACTTTTAAAAATATTGAGTTTCTAAAAAATGGCTAGACAAAGTGCTAAATACGTTTTCGAATAGTTTTATTGTTCCATTTTAAAAAATATAGTGATAGTAATTACATGATAAGAAATAGCTGTAAGTTTACTATAAAAATAATTATTATTTTCAATTGGTTGCATTTATGTTTTAATACCAACTTATGTTTCAGTAAAAGACAATTTCAAGTAATATTCTTTCAAAATATTTATTTGAAATTTGTTTTTCATAATCTTATACTAAATTGTAAATTGTAAAAACAAAACCCTTGTTAATATTGAGAAAACAACTTATAAGTGAGACTTATACGATCATTCAAAGATCAAAACTGATGGACTGATGAATGGATTGACGGATTTCCAAATATTTTGAAAACCGAGCTTCAAGCGAAGTGGAGAAGAGACTGACAGTCTGAATGGTGTCTTCAGTCTTCAGGCTTCATACACACTCTGCGGTCCACTGTTCTCCTGCTGCCCAATGCCAGCAAGCAAGGTAGAGTAGAAATATAGCACTGCAAGTGATCTGAGAGCGAGTAAAGCGAACCAATCGAACACAAATCGAGCAATATTTCTGCTTTGAAAGTACCAATCGAACACGTTACTTTCAGTCAGAGTGCTCTCAGTGTGTCTTATGTCATTCAATCGAAAACGCTATTAGTTCTTTAGCACTGGTTTCCTGATTATTATTCCAATTCTGAAAAATCATTTATTCGTTCTTAATCTGTCGTTTGTTTTTATTTACAACACTCAATCCCTTCTTTATCGATGATTTATCGAATTCAATCGTGGCCGTAGTTCGCTCAACGACGAATTTCGTAAAAGTCATCGAAAATCGGTTATTGTTCCGGAAAATATTGATGCTGTGAGTGAACTGATACTGCAAGACCGTCCTGTGACTTATCGAGAGATTGGGGGCATTCTTGGGCATTAGTGGGACCAGCATACATTCATTCAATATTGCATGAACATTTGGCCGTCAGAAAGATTTGTTCGCGTTCGATTCCTCATAATTTGACAATCGGTCAAAAAAAGCTCGTTTGAATTGGTCAAAAGTAATGCTCAAAAAATATAATCGCGGTGTTTCAAAACATGTCTATGATATCATGACAGGTGTCAAATCGTGGATCTGCACGTATGAGCCCGAAAATAATCATCAGTTGACTGTGTGGGATTTTCAAGATGAGCTAAGTCCAACAAAAGTTGTTCGTGCACAAAGCACTTCGGAGCAAATAAATAGTCGCCTGGTTTTTCGGAAAAACTGAACATGTTACAACCCTACCATTGGTGCAATGTGGAACGGTCAATCTTGAATGGCACACAACCATTTATTTGCCAGAAATCTTCGGAGAAATAAGAAAAACCAACCGCCTAAGACGGATCATTCTCCACCACGACAATGTGAGCTCTACACATCGGCTCAAACAAGTGACTTTTTGAGCACTGAAAACGTCGATTTGATTGGTCATCCGTCGTATAGTCTTCATTTGGCACCCAATGATTTCCTTTTATTCCCGCACATCAAAAATAAATTGCGAGATCAACGTTTTTCGACACCTGAAGAAGCGATTGATGCTATGAAAATGCATGTTTTGGAGGTACCTCAATCGTAGTTGAAAAAGTTCTTCGAAAATTAGTTTAAACGCATACAAAAATCTATTGATTTTCATGGACAATATTTTGAAAAACGTTAAAGCCATTTTTAATGAAAAATATTTGATTTTGTTCTCTAATCCCGAAATATAAAATGTAACCCTCGTACTATAGTAATAATATTAAAAACTGTTTTTATTATTTTTTGACCTAAATAATTCCTAAATAAAACATTCCGCATTTTTCCATGTCATGCTTATTTTCCTACACCTCATAGTTTTTGTGAAAAAAAATAAAAACCAAAAAATCAAAAAAAAATTCTAGCGCCCAAACGGCACATGCTAGCAAATTAAAACAAAAACCAAATAATAGAACCTTTTATGCCCTATCGAAAAGTATTCTAAGTATTTCTTTGAATTTTACTCGAGAAAGTAGTATAGCGCAATTTATCGAAACTACATGTTAAACGCCCATACGAACTTAACGAACGAACACCCGGTATATATATATAATAGCAACGACAATATAATATATATTATATTATATTCTCTTTGATAATAATTAAAAACTAAAATATTAAGCGCATATAAATACTCGACTAAAAAAATTGACTGAAAAAGTTTGATAATAACATATTAACGCTTACGAATTCTTTGTCATGCCAAACATGTTCTACTTCTGCAGGATATTCTACATTTAAACAATAAAAGGATTTAAATTTAAGGATCCAATGCTGTTATTGGTGATTCGGTACCTACGGTATAAAATGTTATTTATTCTTACGTATGAAGAATGGATTTCATTTAAGTTTGATTCAACAAAATCGGTGTAGGTAATAATAATAATACGTTTATTAAAAAAATATTTGACAATATTCCGAAAAATAATAGTAATAAAAATTTAAATTCAAAAATTAACTTTCATAACATTTACTCAAAATATTCTGCTAATATAATAAACGGTTTTTGTCATACAAATCTGCTTCAAATTTCTATCTAAATTTGTTTTTTTTATTTTTAAAAAATATATAGTAAATATTCTATTAATTCAACTAATGTTTATTTCAACATTCCGTTTCATAAATATGGAGAGTCAATGTATTAAATTTCAAAGAACTTTAGAATTAATATCAAATTTTTTAAATAAATAAAGAAATAAGAACAAAATATTTAAATATAAATGAAAAGAAAAATATTAAACATAATTATCATCATCATTAAAATTCTAATCACCATTTTCACCACAAAAACAACATTCAATTTTTTTAACTCTAACACGTCTGCTTCTTCTTAGAGATGGTTTATAAGTTTTTGTTGATTCTTGCTTTTTCAGCTTCTCATCAACTTCATTAGATTTATTTGAATCATCAGGATTAGCTATCCCGTTCGGTTCGTCGTCACTATCTGAGTCGGATATAGTTATAATGTTGCTCTGGATACCATATTTTGTCGAATCAGGGTTCTGTTTAGGTTCTGATCTATTTTTACAAGAACTTGTACCTGTATACAGAGTATTAAATGTTTTATTTAGTTGTTTTATAGGTATTTCTTTATTTTGTTTAGTTTCAAATTCAGGGTTTTCTCGAATTTCTACAGAACTAGTCGATTTACAGGATTTATTTGTGTCGTTTTCTCCGACATTTTGAAATCAGTCTTTGTTGTAAATTCAGTTGTAGTTTCTGTCGATATTTCTTGAAGAAATTTTTTGAGCCAAGTTTTATAAAAAAATATTGATATTAACCCATGCCACACTAAAATTGAAATTTAAATGGATCACGAGTTAATATCACTATTTTTGATAAAACTTAGCTCAAAAAATTTCTTTCTTAATGAAGTTTTTTTAGAGAGTGCGTAAAAAAAATATTTTTTTTGATCGTGGCAGTTAAAACGCGTCATATATGAAATTGTCCAAAATCTGTTTTAAACTCCATTTAAATTTCAACTTGAGTGGGGCACGGGTTAATATTAATATTTTTTGAGTAAAACTTGGCTCAAAAAGTTTTTTTTTTAATAAAGTTTTTTTAGGGGGGTGCGTAAAAAATGATATATATATATATATATATATATATATATATATATATATATATATATATATATATATATATATACAGAGCGAGTGTAAAGTTTGGAACTATCGCAATAAATCTTTTATTAAACGTTTTTGAAAAAAATCCTTGAACACGTCAATTTTTATCTTAAATTAGACATATTTTACTGTAATCGTCACTTAAAGATCGTTTTTTTTATTTTGAGTTATGACGTAAGCGATAATTTTTTTAAATGAAAACCTATATTTTTTATTATTGATTTTGGTAGTACTTTTTATTCCGTTTCCAACCATATAAAATTTTAAATATGTTACATTTGAAAAAAATTGAGAAAAATAATCTTAAAGTTTTAATATTAAAAACTAATTAAATTGGCAAAATGAATCTAGTTATTAGTGTATAAAACACAAAAAAATTAGCTGCAACTGTAAGCATTAGGCAATTTATAAATATCATAATAAAATAAGTGTTACTATTTTGCTTTTTCCAAATTTCAAAAACTATTTTATTAATAAAAATTGTGTAATTGAGCGAAAAACAGAGAAAAAGCAAAATAATAACACTTATCTTGCCAATTTAAAATTTTATATGGTTGGAAACGGAATAAAAAGTACTACCAAAATCAATAATAAAAAATATAGGTTTCCATTTAAAAAAATTATCGCTTACGTCATAACTCAAAAACAAAAGACGATCTTTAAGTGACGATTACAGTAAAATATGTCTAATTTAAGATAAAAATTGACGTGTTCGAGAATTTTTTTCAAAAACGTTTAATAAAAGATTTATTGCGATAGTTCCAAACTTTACACTCACTCGCTTTGTATATATATATATATATATATATATATATATATATATATATATATATATATATATATATGACGTATCTGGTTTCCGGGATTGGTTCCGCGTTGTCGGTTGTCGATTTTGATGACGACGTTTCGGCACAGTCTCATGTGCCATCTTCAGGTCTTCTCATTAGTGCTTTTGCTCTGCTTCGAGTTAGACGTCTAACTCGAAGCAGAGCAAAAGCACTACTGAGAAGAACTGAAGATGGCACATGAGACTGTGCCGAAACGTCGTCATCAAAATCGACAACCGACAACGCGGAGCCAATCCCGGAAACCAGATACGTCATATAACGTCCGCGGAATTCTAAAGCAAAACATATATATATATATATATATATATATATATATATATATATATATATATATATGCATAATACAAAATGACAAAACTTGTAAATATATGATTAGTGTATACTTGTATATTTCGATACTCACGTTCTACCGCCATTGCGCGAATTACTTCTTTAACCATTTTCACCCTGTGCAACATCTTCTCTAGTGCTTCTCTACCTAAAGCCATAGTTGAATACCATACCGGACTATCTGGAACGCAAGAACGTTCTGGCAGTAAGTAGAACACATCATTTCGTGTTTTTACGCTTTCCGGACTGAAAAATAAACAAGTATAAAATTAATATCTGTTAGTATTTAGGTTATTACAATATTAAACATATGTAATTTTTAAACAAAAAATAATTCTACCGTATGTTTCCAGACTACTAACTACATACATACATACTACTAACTGAATATATAAAAAAAAAGTGTCACGTTACTATTGTGATTTTAACTAGTTAGTTATGTATAAACATTACCAACTAACGTATTATTTTAATCTTTTAAGAAATATATATTAAGAAATATATCTTATCTCATTTACATGAAATAGTAAAAAAAACGAAAAACGTACCAATTCGAAAGATAAAATTCATACAACTTAACAGGACATCTCAATGGATTTTCTTCATTTTCCTGTTGTTCATAAACTTTCTTTTTCCGAGAATTAGCATCTGACAAATAATAAATGTTACATTAATACTGAATTGAAATTATACTATTAAAATAAAGATTATCAACAAACCTAAGGTAGTTTGCGGCGGATAAAACCGTAATAATACATTTCTAGATCCGGGTATTTTCGCAGCACCAGGTTGATTCGGATTACGTTTCCAATGTTTCATTATATGAGAGAAGGATAATTGCATATGCTCATCCACTGTCTAAATATATAAACATAGTTTTAAATATATTATACATTTAATGATATGAATTATAACAAAGAACGTACTGTTAAATTAAAATGTTTCGTATTAAAGAACATTAAAGTGCTTAAAAGTACATGCGGTGAATGAGCACCAAGTTGTTTGCTCTCCCATAAATGTTCTTCTGTAATATGGGTTACAATAATATCTATTCAAAAACACATTGCTATTTCAAATTAAGTTTTTTAAATTTATGAAAGTTAGTTATTGTACTTACCAGGTTTTTCTAACTGTATTAAAAATTTTCGAGCTACCTCATCTAGACAATCAGTAAATTTCTCATAACAGGCGTCAGTAAAAATATTGTCTCTTCTACCATTTTCAAATAAATACTGCTGTATACCTGCAATTTAAAATATACTTTTTTAATAATTTTATTCATTTAATAAAATTTAATCGAACATACCCAAACAAAAATAATAAATCGTATCAGGAGCATATTCAGTTCCATTTTGTTTTCGAACTTCGTTTACAAATAAACATAGAGAATAATTTAATTCATCAGCCGTTAATGGTAAAATTTCGAATTCGGCGTTTTTAGTTGTAAACCATTGTCTCCACACATATAGGCTTTTTGACTAAATAAAAAAAAATCAAATGTTTTACCGACCCTCACATACCTATAGTAAAATAGGTGACATACCATGGCATCCGGGATTTTACTCGGTTTTGGTGGAGATACCGGTTGTGTAGATATTTTCACATTTCGACTTCCCTCCATTTCGATTTTAAATACAAATATGGCTATTTTAAATACAAATAAAATTATATAAATTATAAATATATAATGCAAAATAACTAAATGCAAATATTTTTAAAAATAAAATATATTTTAATAATTTATATTAGTTTTATATTTATTTTAGTGAATTTTGGTTTTACTATTTATCCGAAATTAATAAATTTTTTACAAAAAAATTCTTAGTGTCCACAAAAATTACATAATTTTACTACCATGCAAGATTGACAAATGTCTACAAAAAATACTTAGATTTTTAAAATTTTATTTTAGTTTTACTATTTATTTAAGATTAATAGAATTTTCAGAAAAGGTTTGCCTAATGTTACCAACTTTTACAGAAAAATATTCTAAAATATTTCAATATTTTTATTTAAGCTGTACTATTTATCAAAATATAATTCAATTTTTAGAAAATATTCACCTAGTTTTTATAAGAATTCCAACAAAACATTTTTATGCGGTATTGTTAACTTTATTTATTTAAATTTTTAATATTTTGTTTTGACTATACTATTTATCCGATTTTAATAAAATTTTTAGAATAAATTCTTCTATTACAGTCATAATAAATGTATAATTTTAATTTTTTTAACAAAAATTTATTTAATTTTTTAATATTTTACTTTAACAGAGTAAAAAATCTTTCAGAATTTATCACATTAAAATAAAAACTTTAGGATTAAGTTCTGTATATGTTTTACTTAAATAACGATTTAAACGATTTAAAGATATACAATATATACAGATCTTAATCCTAAAGCTTTTTTTAAAAAAATTTAATATTTTATTTTAGCTAAATTTTATTCAGTTTTAAACAAATATTTATGCTTGAAAGAATTAAATAATTTAATTATTATGCAATGTTGCCAGTTTTCCGGAAAAACAATTCAAAATTTATATTAAGTATGCGGTTTGTAAGATTGAAAGCAAATTTTCAGGATTAATGTATATAAAAAAACTAAGTCAAAATAATCAATATAATCTACAATAATATAATTTCATTATTTTTAATGTTGTCAACAAATGCTTTTGCTTTTACATTATAGAACGCAATAAAAAAAATTGTTTAATTACATACACTGTAAAAAAAAGAATGTACAATGATTATCGTTGGACACTTTGTTACCTAGGATAATCATGTAAATTTATAGCAAAATGTATTCTAACAATCATCTTTTTTTTAAATGTAAAATTACAATTCAAAAATGTAATGCATTTTGATAGTACCTGCGCTATTGTAAAGTTGTAAATGTAGCTATTACATTAAAATAAGACGGCTTTAGATTATAGTACTGTATTAATATATATATTAATAATCGACGTTTCGACCAACTCAACGTACGTCTTCATCAGAAAAACTGATACAAATGTCATTAACAGTAAATAAAACAGAATATAGATTTAGTTACTTGTATTTTGTTACTTATTGTTAGTAACTTGTTTCTATGTTCTGTTTATTTACTGTAAATGTAATTTGTATCAGTTTTCCTAATGAAGACACACATTGAGTTTGTCGAAACGTCGATTATTAATAAACATATATTAATACAGAACTATAATATAAAGCCGTTTTATTTTAATATAATGAGTTCTGAATTTTTTATACATGTTAATGATAATATTGCTAATATTAATTATACCTACTAATGATATGTATTTTTATATAATAACGTTGTATAATTACACGAAATAAAGATATAAATTGAAAAATATAAAAAAAAACTGTAATATTCCAGAATTATTACAATTTTTTCTTGTATTAATTGAAAATTTTAAATAAATTTACAAGAAATTTTAAAATTACAATTAAATATATAGTAAAATTTATACGAAAATTATTGTAAATTTACATTCATTTTTTGCAGTGTATATGAATATTTTCTTATTTAACTCACCTACAGCAAATGTTAAGTTTACAGTATTTATGTGATACGTTACGGTTAAATTAAAAAAAATATATATAGATATATATATTAAATAAATATTCTATAGTAAGTAAACAAACAAAAGCTGCAGGCCGAAATAATGAACAAGTATATAAGGATAAAAATATTATACGTACAATTCCTTTAAGAGTTCACACTAAACTAAATTTATATCTTATTATGGATAACTTACTTCCCTTGTTAGGTCAACATTGTAGTTGATTGTAGACAACATTGTTGCAATCATCATTCGTTCGGTTGTTGCAATTTTTGTCTTAAATATTTCACCAGTTTTATAAAACTTCATGTGATGTCATCTCGATGTGAATAAGTTCTGTACTAATAATCAACATTTCGACGAACTCAACGTACGTTTTTATTAGGAAAAATGATAATAATGATATATAATGAGATCTGAAAGATTTCTACTACGTTAAATAATTCAATGTTTAACTGTCACATACGTAACTATTTTCTTGACTTTTTTGTACCAAACATATTTGTAATTTTCATAAAACTGAAGATCAGAAATGTGAAATTATTGGAAATATTTAAAATCAATTACAGATAATTTGAATTTTACAATAGGGTCATTTCACATTTTTTTTTTATTATTTCAATCGAAAGATTTTATGTATTTATAGACATAAACAGCAACAACAATTTTTTTTTCGCATTATTATAGCCGTAATTAACAAAAAGATTTGCCCGCCAAACGGGTTCTGAAAAATCGACGTCGGCCATGTTATGACGTTTTCTAAGAACAATAGAGATGTTTGTCGTCATTGCAACGTCACCGTTGACACACGTGCTATGCATAGAATTGTCATAACGGTGCTCGGTCCATGGTGCTGGGGAGCAGAGGGGGTACTTTTTATTCAAGTGACAGTAGCCACCTAACTAGGTGCGTTTGTTTTGCAAGATTCATAATTTTCTACGAAAATAAACTTTTTCAAAATTGCTTCAAGATTTATTCTGTTAATTTAATTATACTTAGAATTAACTTTATAAATATATAAAAAAGTATTATATTAGAACTTGTATATTTTTTAATGTATATTATTAGTTAAAATATATAAAAAACGTTCTGAATTTTTTAGCTTGTATTTGCTAAATATTGTCAGCCAATCAGGTTGTAAGGCGTCATACTATAGCTCTTTTGTTCTAAACGGACGTCATCGTTTTTAAAATGATTTGAAAATGTAAACTGATTTTCAATTATTAATTAAAAATGAACTATAAAACTTTTGTTGCTTTTTTTGTTATGAAAAATTATGTTTCATATTGGACTTTCGATTGTGATGTGTTTTTTTTAAAAATAAATTTTGTGAAATGACCCTATTGTCGCTGATTTAAAAGATGCAGGGTGTTCAAAGTTTACTTGAAAATTGGCGTCTTTAGGTTTTTTTTAGATGGCGCTAGTTATATCTATAGTTTTTATCTGTAGAATTGTTGGCAAAATTAACCAAAACTATAAAAGAACGCTCTTTTTACTACTTTGACTGCAAGGAAAAGTAGTTAAGCGTTTGGTACGGTGTCTGTAACATTTTCAAAAAAAAAAAAAAATTGTATAGAAATCCTTCATATAGCCTGTAGATGACGAATCTGAACTTAGTTTATGAGGGTGTATGTGTGTGCGTCGTCAGCTCGCTCGGTCGTAAGTCAAAATTTTGTGGCCGCAACTCCTCCTAGACGGTTCAACCGATTTTAATGAAATTTTCAGGATAAATTTGTCTAGTACCCAAGATGGTCATGTGGTTTTGTTTTTTTCCAGTGATGCCAACTTTCCGAGAAAAAAATTACTAAAGTTTTTAAAAATTCATATTGGCTACGTTATTTATCCGATTTTGATCAAATTTTCAGAAAAGATTTCCCTAATGCTCCCATTAATTACATAATTTTATTAATTTTCAGTGTTGCCAACTTTCCGAAAAAAAAATTACTAAAGTTTTAAAAAATTTATTATGGCCATGTTATTCAACCGATTTTACTCAAATTTTCACAAAAGATTCTCCTAGTATTCATGTAATTTATGTAATTTTAACAAAATACAGTGTTGCCAACTTTCCGAAAAAAAAATTAGTAAAATTTTAAAAAATTTATTTTGACCATTTTATTTAACCGATTTTAATCAAATATTTATAAAAGTTTTTCCTAGTGCCTAAATAAATTATGCAATTTTAACAAAATACAGTGTTGCCAACTTATCGAGAAAAAAAATCACAAAATTTTTAAAAAATTCATTGTGGCTACATTATTTATTCGATTTTGATCAAATTTTCAGAAAAGTATCTCCTATTGCCCACATAAATTATAATATTATTAAAATACAGTGTTGCCAACTTTCCGAGAAATGTCAAAGTAGTCTATATATGGGTTTATCCATATACTTCTAATCTTGTTTTTTACAGAAACAAGTGACTTTTTTAATTACGATATCTCTATCCGTTTCAGAGATACTTGTTCTCAAAACAAAAATTTTTATTCTCAAAAATACAAATTTTAAGTATTTTATTTTTGTCGATTTTTGAAAAAAGAACGTTGAAGGATCAATCCGATATGGAATACAAAAATTAAATAGACAGAAAACATACAACAAGATCATATACGTCAGTTAAGATCTGAATAAAAATTATTAGACATTTTATTAATTTTATTTTATTTTGATTACAGTTACTTATAATTAACAGCTTTTTTATTATTTCTATTGATAAGAGGTTTTGTTCAAATTTTATTTTAATAATACGTCTGAAATAACTCATTTCATATTTTTGCTTACAAATTCAATTAAAAAATAAAATTTCTAATGAAATGACAAAAAACAAAACAATAAAAACTGAAGAAACATAACTATAATTATTACAATAATCAAAACACCTATAAAGTTTATTCAAGTGTTAAATAAATTTCAATGCACATGACCCTGTGTAAGAACAAAACGAAAAAAATTAAATTACAGAAATATTATTGTTTCTACAAAAAATATGTAACACCGATGCAAGACTTTTTGCCGATACAAGCCAATTTTTTTCCGCCCTAATAATACATACCATATATAGCAGAGATAGGACCGAAGCCAAATAATTATTTAGTATTTGGCCTATTCGGTTATGTTTTTACTGTTCTGTATTCGGTCGAGTATTTGGTTGAGATTTAGTCGAGTATTTGTTATTCGGCTATTCGGCTAAACTACTATTCGTCATATTACTAAAAAATACATATATACATACTCAATCATGTCATGTACCCATAAGAATGTTGCACAAACTCTTTCCATTTATGCAGAAATGAGTTTCCGTCAAACATTCCTATCCCGACAAGCAACTTTTACTTTATCCATATTCATAATGCCTCTCATATGTGCTTTTTATTTAAAAAAACCTATTTGTTATACTATGCATTCACCAATATAACAGTTAGTTAGTAATTTTTTTAGTAAAATATGAAATTAGAAAATTAAGTAAAATTGGGATAATAAAATACATAAAAGTGATCAATATTTTGGCGCTGTATGCATTTATATATTATGTACAATAAAAAAAGAATATAAACACTGACTAATTCTGTAAGATATGGGTTAGTTAATATGTCAATTCAAAAACAAACAAAAAAGCTGTATGTTACTTTTTTTCAATATTTCTTAAATTTAATTTTCATAAATAATAATATTAAACAAAAAATTAAACATGTTAAAAATATCCATATTTTATCGACAATAAAACGAACTAAGTATTGTAAATTTTAACCTAAAGATCAGTTTCATGTATGCGCTTATATTCGAAAATCTAAAATGATGTTAATATGAATGTGTGAGTCAGAAAATATTCGAACGAAAATGTTTTTGTGTTTAATTAAAGGTAGGAATAGTGAGTCTAGGATAAAATGCGAAAGTATTACCGTAATGGAGTAAAGAGAATACATGTGTAGATTATGCATTGAGCGCGGCACGCATGGCAACGATGTTGCCTAGCGTACAGGGGCTTATTTCACACAAGTGGAACGGCTAACTGCACGACACTGGGGATCCCAAGGATCGAGCGCCCATTGTGCTCGAAATGATGTATGGTGTTCATTTTGCGCCAACGGCTCGAGGCTTCGAGTTTTCATCCTACTCTACCCGACTGCATATATGCCAACCCTAACCATATACAGCGAACTAGATTTTACGATCATTTCAGACTACAGTATCTAAAAAAAAAAACAAACAAACAAATGAAAGACATTAATACGAATAATAATACACAGAACGTTTACGCAATTTTTTTTTGCTTTTGAATTAACATACATATTATTTTGCCTTCGAAATGTGAGCCTGTATCAAATAAAAGTTGGTATGACATTAGTTTTTATGCCATACATATTTTTTTATTTTTTTTAATGTTTAATATCAGTACATCAGAATTTATAATACAAAAACTTTATTTATAAGGTTTGTTCTACAAATATGTACTTCCAAAATATTTTTATATAATCTGACTTTATATGAATGTAGACAATTTATTTAGCGAATTATTTTTACTTATAAATTTTTACATTTTGTTATCACAAATATATAATTTATTTTCTTTAACTATTATGAAAAATTGACATTTATATTTTCAGTTGTCAACGTAAAGTTGATGGTCACTGAGTAATGAGCAATAAAATACTTTATCACTCGTCTCTTATAACAACAAGCGATAAAATACTTACAGTTCGCTTTGAAAAATACAAATTTTTTACTGAAATCTTAATTTATTGAAATAATACTTACAAAATTTAATATACGTAGATTTTTTACATTACACACATTATACATGAAGTTTGATGAGCAAGAAAATTATTTTTTTTTGTGATTTCTGAGCACAGTTTTGATTTATGTGTGGAAATTTTTCACAAACAATGATTGCTGGTAACAGAATTTTTAGTTTATTTGTTTATATCCAAATACTCCAAATATATAACCAAATACTACTAACAGTATTTTTTATAAAAATATCTATTTTAGTAATGTAAGTAAAATCGTAAAATTATACGTTCACCTCAAGCGTAAAGTAGGTACCTTTATTGCTCTCGCTCTATTGTAAAATAATAAAGATTCATTTTATTCTCTTCATACATAAGTATACAAATAAATATTATAATATCAAAATCAAAGACCCGTATTCTCACCTCACTTTTAATAGTGATTTTTATCAAAATTACCTACTTTTGACGTTCACTTAAAATAACTTATTAAACCATTTTAAGTAGTTTATTTGAATTTTATAATATTAGATATAAAAAATATATCAAAAATAGAAATACTATTTATATTTAATAAGAGGTAGAAGTAAAAATTTATTTTAAATCAAAAACAAAAGCACTTTTTATAAACAAAAGAGGTGGAAATTGTTTTTAAAAATTTGTAAAATGAGGATATACTCTTGAAAAGCAATTTAATTTATTTAATAGACCGAATTAAATGTTAATAATTTGTTTTACTTTAACCTTTAACCGTTCACGTGAATTTTTTGTGCATAAAAAATGTGAAAAATAAATGTTTTGCAAAACTTTACATGAACTAAATTGACACATTTATAAACTTTATTTACTAGCAAGCACACTTTTAATTAAACAAAAACTGAAAAGAAGGGATATGTTGAAAACAACAAACAAGAAAATTTACATAATTACGCATTTTATTTAAACCCAGAAGAGTAAAAAAGCAAATAAAAAAATAAAATCTGAAACAAATAAAGCATTTTTAGTGAATAAACATAAATATGTAAAATATTGCATATTATGTTCTAGCATAATATATAGAATATGGTAACGTAAACAGACATGTTCCGTCTGACAGACTGCACTGAACTTAGCTTGTAGACAAAGTAAATGCGTTGCAAATCGGATGGGTGGTAGTAGTCCAGTAATGTGAAAATTAAATTGAATCACAGATTTGGGGACTGGCTCGTATTGGATTTATTTATTAGAAAATCTATATTTGTAATATTTCATTTTTAATTTGTTGTTAATGTAAAAATTATTTTTCAATAAAAATACATTTATTAATAATTTATAAGTCCATTAAATTTCTGGAATTTTTATTTTAAGATTAAAAGTTATGCTTTAAAAAAAATTAAATGTATTAAACTAGCTAGCTTAACCCTCATATTTTAGTGAACTATTTAACAAAAAATTATCTGTGATTGAACTATGTAAATATAATTTTTATAAAAATATTTTCCTTTTAAATTTAGTTACATATAAAAAATGTTCAATTTTGTTTGATGTATAATTATGTATAGGAGTTATGTAGGTATGTGAGTGTGACAATGATATATAATTAAGCAATATCTCAAGCATACTTATTGATGTTCTCTATTTTGTATTATGTTTGTATTTGATCTACAATAATAATCATAAAATGAAGTACATAAGTGTCCTGTACAAGATTGGAATTGGTAATAACGCAACTGGTTGGTGGGGTACAGTAGTCGGCATTCGGCATTCGGCAAGCGACTCTTGTAGATGGAGTTAGACAGACTAAACTGCATATGCGCTACCCTAACACAACACCCCCCTGATGCCATATTGCATCGCTGTTTAGGGAATCGCCGGAGGGGGGGGAGGGGGATTTTCACTCTTTGTGTTGTGTCATTCCGTCATCATCGATTCGTATTTACGGATTTATCTGTTGATGCCGTTACCACTGCCACTAGTCACTGCCTCTGTTCGCTGTTACTCTCTCCTAACCATTATTATTATTATTTCAACTCAACAATGACCCTGTATTATACCACGTACCGTGGTGTTGCTGACGCTATTATCCCGAATAAAAATAAAAGATGAATTACAAATCCTTGAATCGGTAACGGTACCTATCGTTTCGCAATTCATTCAATATTTAATTAAATATTTTCGCTATGCGTAGGTACAAGTAAAGTAATTTCAAGTGGTCAAATATTCATTTCGGCACGTTTTCAATTTCGGACTGTCCACAACTTTTCAATTTGTTGGTAACGCTTCATCAACCAGATTTTTACTTTAATTTACATAGGTAGCTATATATCGCATAACATATTCATATCGGATTATTTTTGAAACCCTGTCTTAGCAATATTGACTGGTATTACAAGCTCGATTTTAAAATCGGTTTTAACTAATATCGGTGTTAAGACAATGTAACTGTCATAAGAGTAGAACTAAAACACCCAAAAACCGAGCTCGTAATATCAGTCATTATAACGTAGTAGGTATCTTTCAGAACTCATTATATAAAATAAAACTGCTTTAGGTTTAAATTCTGCTATAATCTCCTCGTCTTCATCAGAAAAACTGATCAGTTTTCCTGATAAAGACGAGCGTTGAGTTTCGTCGAAACGTCGATTATAAATAAAATTTTAATATAGAACTTGAACCTAAAGTAGTTTTACTTTATCAGTTATTATGTTTTTCTTTTTTTGGAAGTTTCACATAGTCACAATTTTTTATTGTAGAATAATTTAAAAGTTAATCATGATATAATGACTAGTGAAAAGTTGATAAAATTGAAAAATTGTAAGTAAAAAATACAAAAATGTAGTTATCACATAGTTGTTTCTACGATCATTCTACAACCATGAATGTACGATGTTTAGGCATGGTATTTTACATTATTCGTATCCCGAGAAATAGTCAGACTACTGACTGTACTGTATTTTGTTTATCATTTGTATATACATACATACTTATATGACGTGATTTAAAACTTAAACATAAGAAATAGCTTTTACTGAATTAATTTTGTTTTTTAATTTAGTTCTTATTATAATCTTTATCTAACATTTGTTTTATTAATAAATTTTCATTCACATTGCAGAAATAAAATTAAAATAATACATTATTTTATAATATGGTGACAGAGTCCTATAGATTCAATTCGTAATGCAATTTTTCATAGACGCGCTTTGTCAAAGAAAAAGAAAAACAGAAGCTTTATTAAACAAATATTTATCATATTCTCACAAATCTGTAAATATTATATAAAATATAAAAATTGTTCAATATTCATCTGTAATATAAATATACTAATACATTGTACTTTAGATAGTAGAAAAAAATATAGTTTATAAAAGGTACATATAAAAATCATAGCAAAATCAATAAAATTATTTATTTAGTTAAACCACATCTAAATACTTTGCTATTGATTCATTGTTCTTTATTATATTCATAAATTCATCACAAGAGTTTAAAATTATAATTTAAATTTGTAACAATCCGGGATATTTTTGGCAATGTAGATTTTTTCCGGGACAATAATCAATCCGGAAGATCCGGAACAGCTCTGTTGGATCCGGGACTGTCCCGCATAAATTTGGACCGTGCTAAACTGTTATTATTAATAATCCAATTTATTTAACTATTTAGTTATTTATACAATCTATTTACAAAATACAACTTATATTCCGTGAGTAGTAGTATAAAAATAAAAACAAAAATAAAAATAAAAACCTACATTACGTTACTTTTAATAAATTCTGCACAACTATCTAACTTATTAAATAGCTGAAAGCCTATATAATACAAACAATTTTGTGTATTTGCTTTATGTAAGTTTGGCAACAAAAAGTCATTTTTTTTTTCTTAAATTATAATTCGTAATTTCATGAAAGTACCGACTACCGTACGTTATTTGAAATATTTTGCTTGATGTTCATCCAATTTACTGCACTTAACATACTATTTACATTTGTATATTTATTTACATACTTTAAATGTATACATCTCATTGCTCTGTTTTGAATACTTTGCAGCCTTTGTAACTGGTTTTTATTACAAAGAAATAATATAGTGGCACAAAAATCAATATGAGGAGCTATTATAGTTTTGTAAAGTTGCACTGCTTGCAGATAATTTATTTTACTTCTAATTCTTTGCAATAAGTAATCTTTTTTTGCCATTTTTTTTACATACATAATCAACATAACAAAAACTCCTAAATACTTAATTTTATTAACCTGTTCAATTTTTTCATCATTAATTTTTATTATTGCATTATAATAAATTTTTGAATTACTTATCATTAATTTCGTTTTTTTCACATTTAATTTTAATTTATTTATGTTCATCCATTCTAATACATTATCTAATTCTTGTTGAATTATTTATATGAATTCCTTCTTGAACAGAGTCAACTGAGATAGATATACAATAAAGTATCGTCTGCAAATAATTTTAATTTACATTTACTAACAACATAAATAATATCATTAATATATACATATAATAAATAACATTGCTTGCTCCTAATACAGTTCCCTGTGACACACCGACCGATATTAACATCTGTTTGTTTTGATATACAATTATTAACATTAGTTCTTTGTTTCCTGTTCTCGAAATAGTTTTCAAACCAATTTAGACTAGTGTAATCAAACCCGTGATATTTTAATTTTTTTAATAATAAATTTCTATTAACCGTTTCAAACGCTCTTTTGAGATCAAGAAATACAGCTATAATGGTTTTATTATTGTCAATGTCATTTTTCCAATCGCCGTTTACTAAAAAATTTAATGCACGTTCATCTATAATGCCCGTTTTACACGACGCAACTTTCTGTGGGATTTTCTTGCGCAACGAAATTGCACAAGAAAATTGCTCGTGTAATACAGAAATTGCACACGCAATTTTGTCGCGGCGACAAGTTGCACGGATTAGAACACGCTGTAATTTAATTGCATGGCCTTGCAATTTCTAGTTACTTTTTAGTAACTTTCAGTCTTACCAACTTTTATTATGAAAGGCACAATACCAGTATGAGGTGTGTCATACATTAAAAAAATAAATTACAATAAAAATTATTTATTTATTTTATATATTTCGTGTGTTTATTTTGAAGGTTATACTGTTATGATATACTTTGACGGTTACTTAGTTTTTTAATTAGTTGGCATCTTGGAATGAAATAACCAAAATCACAGTGCAATTTTCTTGCATCGTGTAAAACATACATATATTTTTGTAATTTTATTGCGCAACTTTCTTGTACAATTTTGTTGCGCAAGAAAATCCCACAGAAAGTTGCGTCGTGTAAAACGGGCATAAGTATGTTATTATTGAACATAAATGTTTTTAATTGTTTAAGCACACTTTCTAGAACTTTTTACCACTTTGACTGCAAGGAAAAAGTGGTATAGCCATTGAATAACTATATACTATATAACTATAACAAAATACAGTGTTGCCAACTTTCCGAGAAATGTCAAAGTGGTCTATATATGGGTTTACCCATATACTTCTAATCTTGTTCAATTAAACTTACGTCATTAATAGGTCTCAATTCTTCACATTTGTTCGTATTAGGTACTTTCTGTACTGGCACTATTGTTGAGCACTTTAATACATCTGGCGCTACGTATACATATGTTAAATTCGTTAGAATATTTTGTAATATATATTTCATTTAATATATTTTTTTTATTAATATCATAAAGTTTTTGATTGTATATGTTATTAACATTATTTATTTGATTAGAAAAGTATGAAAATTTACACAGATTTATATGGCAGTATTTTGACGATTTTGACAGTACCACTTCGCCAAACGATCACAGCGCCGCAATCAGCAATTTCGGATGCCAATTATGAAATTATGTTAACCAGGGATGACCTAATATTAACCATATACTGTGCCACAATTTTATAACTTAATTTCTGCAAGATTTCAAATTCTACATGAATTAAGTTTTAGAATTCGTGACCTTGAATTTCTATCGCTGTCACTTGTCAAAAAAGTGTGGTTAGAGTAATATTTAATAACATATGTTTTTGGTGTACAGTATTTTGACAAACATGTAATTTATTTTTAAATTTACATTATTTATTAAAATATTTATATTTACATTATTTATTAAACTGTTTTAAGTAATGGCCTGTGTTTTATTGTGGTATTTAAATAATTGTCGTAATAGAACAAGAATTTACGGAAGCAGCGAAGACTTCATAGAATAAGTAATATATATATACAGAAGACTTCTTCGTGGAAGACTTCTTCGTGATTCATTGAATATCTTTTTGCGGAAAAATTTGAAATTTCCAGCAGAATTTACAAAATCGCTTGTGAATAAAATTCGATATGACGTCCATATAAATGGAAGGAAAAAGTGAATTCTCGTAGATTTGTAAACCTTGTCGAAATTAAAGTTAAACCCATAGACTATGTAGTTGCCAAAAATGTGAACACACAAGCAAATACGAATAAAACTATAAAATATAAAATATTGAGCAATCAAATTCTTATTATAAAAATATAAAGATTCCTTTAACATTTCATATATTGTGAAAATTTTATTTTAAATAAAAATATTAAAAACAGAAAACGAATGACCAATATTTATA
The DNA here is from genome assembly GCA_963966155.1 of Clivina fossor. Taxonomy (NCBI): domain Eukaryota; kingdom Metazoa; phylum Arthropoda; class Insecta; order Coleoptera; family Carabidae; genus Clivina; species Clivina fossor. Next base: position 77,514,073 of record OZ014550.1, read on the forward strand.
TTATGTTAAAATTTCTCACATTTTACTAGTGATATATAAGATATTCTGCAAATATTCATTCTCATTTCTAATACTTTAAAGCAAATAATATTACAAATTTATGTATTATTATAATAGTATTAAGTAAACATGAATAAAAATACTATTTTTTAAAACAATATTTCAAATTTATTTCACTGCACATTCTATGACAGCTACTCAGGAGTTATCACATATGCATATTATTGAATATTATAATAAATATAAATTTAGTGCTTTAAAAATTATCGTAGATTTGAGAATAGATCAACAATAATAAAAAAAAATACAGTTTACGGCTGTTTTCATATTGTAATTAAAATTAACAAGGATTATATAACAATCAATATATATTCCTACACAAATATTAAAATTGATATTTTGAGTAGTCTTAAAACAGTAATATTATTATACACAAATTCTCAAATTTATCTGATTGTGAACTAAATTTTTCTCAATACTTCATTTGGCCTGCGAACTCTTAAACGCAACGTGAAATTTATATCTTACATCAGTCCAGAATTTAATTCTGAAAATATGATTTCTATAGCTATGACCCATGAATATATAGATATTATAATATATAATTCTGGAGTTATAAAATATAACTTTTTTAATTGGTATTTAAATATCGAATATTGAATATGGAAGATTGTTTTTATCTATCTATCTTCATTTATCTTTATTTATCTATTATCTTTTATTTTATTATCTATATCTTATATTATGTTATAGTATCTTATTATCTATTACCTTATGCAATTATACAGTTATGATTTCGTATTTTCGACATTTCAAAAAATTAATGAAAGTTATACCTAGAGATCTATAAATGTTTAAAATAGATTCTATATAAATCAATAATCTGTTATAGGTGTGTTCGCATAAAATAATACCAATTATTAGAATGACAATTCATTATATAAATGGATATGGATCATGGATGGATATTACAGAAAACAAACTTGAAACTAATCCGATCCTACCAATAAGTGGAATTAAACCTTATGATTATTCTGTATTTGGTCGTAGATATCTTGCAAACTTTCATTATATGATTGTATTACAAAGTATAAATTGTCATGTTTCTAGAAAATAATTAACTATTTATTGTTTGCATATTATTATTATATAGTTAACTTTTCTAAATAATTTAATGTTGTTATTTTTACTTTATGCTATTTATTTTGTATGTATTATGTATTCTTGAGTACATTTTCGAGGTTTTGATTTTGTATTATTTATAAATGTTATGCAAAAAATATTCCTTAATTTTGTATGAGATACCTATATGATTTTCATCTTATAAATTTTATCAGTAAATCAATAAATAATGCTTAATTTTAACATAAAAATTACATTGAGAATAAAAACTTTAACAAGGTTATATTTTTGCAATTTTCTAAAATTCTGAATTTGATCATAGGGCACCACCTACACTTATTAGAGATATAAATAAAATAATAATTAAATTAATTTTTTTTAAAATTATATTATAGTTATTCATATTTAAATAAACAATGTTCTTGTTATTTATTGTATCTCCATGGCAACAACTATTTCCTGGTGTTCAATTTAAATCAACAAAGTATAATATTATTTTTCAAGATTAACAGAACCAGATATAACGTATAGGTAGAATAAAACTTGGAATAAAAATGGCTTTAATAAATAAAAATGTAACTTTTCTTCATGTAAATCAACCACATATGGGTCAAAATAAATTTATGACAAACGCAACACGTTGTTTGGATTCAAGAGGATTTGATGTAAATTTTGTTACTTTCGAAGAAGTTTCCTTATTTCCAAACATTGTATTAGAGAACACACAAGTTCATAAAGTGAGTAAAAATGTTTATAAATTGCATTTAATAATAACTGAATAATATGATCAGATAGGAAAATGGATACCAACGAAAATCGAACTAGGAAAAGCAAGCAATCAAATATTGTATATAATTCGTTCGATATACGGAGCTGGCTGGTTACTTTGGTACAGAACATTATTCAATCCATCAATCGTAATATCCAACGCTCATCCCATTTCATTGCCCATCATGAAAATATTAGGCGGAATGAAAGTACAACAATATTATGAAATTATGAAACACAGTAACCAAATAACACCATCTTTTTTATATAACTGGTGCTTAAAAAATGCAGATAAGATACTCGTGCAAAGTAGAAAAGCAAAAGATGATTTTAATCTGTTTCATGAAACTGTTTCTCGTCCTATAGTTATTATATATCCAACTTTAAGTATATATGATCTTGAAAAGAATAGTTCGGCGGCAGATATAGGACGTGGCGTACCTTTTACAGGATTATATTTTCTAACTGTAGGAGAACCTAATCAACGATCAAATTTTGTACTGACGCTTCAAGCATTCGAATTACTTGTGGATCAATTAAGCGCAGAAGAAGAGAATATACATCTCATTATTGCTTGCAATTGGTCATCTTGTTACAGAGACTATTACAAAGAAATATCTGATTTAATTTATTGCCATCCGTATAAATCGAATATTACTTTAATAACATATATGCAGAAAAGTAGATTACGAACTTTGGTTAAAAAATCTTTGGCGGTACTTCATACAGCTTTAGACGATTTTTGTCATTTTCCAATCTTAGAATTTCTCTATTTGGGCAAACCAATTATAGCAGTTGATTCTGGATTACCAGGAGAAATAATCGTTCCTAATATAACTGGATTTTTAGTACGTCCAGAGGCGGAAAATCTTGCGTCTTATATGAAATACGTTGTTAATAATAAAGTTAAAATCAGTTACATGGGTTATATGGGAATGGTTGATTTTCATAATAGATTTTCTTACATAACGTTTTCTCACAGATTGCAAAATTTAATAAGAGACTGTTTGGATGAGACAGAAAGTTCATTGATACTTTTCGAAGAGGACACTGATGTTAATCAACGTTTGTTACAGTATACTATGCAAACGTTAACTGAACATAAGATATTTGAATTAAATGGTTACCTGCCTTCTACAAAATTATTTAGAATTATCTGCGATTTAATAAGAACAAATGATACATCTGCAAATGAGGAATCAGAGGAATCGGATGTGAATACAAACCAACATTGCAATCTAGTTTTACAACGATGTCTAACATCTCATAGTAAAGTGTGCCCTAATAAAATTGTGAAGAAAATGAAGATTTAGTAAAATACAAATAAAATGCTACGTTTTTATTCTACCTCTATGTTATTTAAAAAGAATTAATTCAAATTTATTACCTATAATTTATTTAAAAAAATTGTTATTTGAAAAACTTTCAAACGTTTTTGTCGTCTATGTATTAATTTCTTAATACATTAAAAGTTTATTATTTCCGTCATTGTTTGTTTTATTTAATTTGCATTTATTGTATATTTATAAGAATATATTTTTTTTTACAAGTATAAATAATTATTTACAAGTACTTGTATATTTATTGTATAACACAAGTTTTAAATATTTAAATTTTATCATACTACACAACTGTACTAACACATAATAAATTCTGTACAGATATCTTTATGCGACGACTACAGTCTACCAGTTGATCACGTGTTTAAAAAGAGACCAAACAGTTTTGCCGCGCCAAGTCTTTCGGAATGGAATGTTTCTAGCCCTAACGAAGAACAGGTAAATATATTAAATTTATCGACTAAATCGTTTATAAGTATATTCAGGCAATTATTGAGATACAAATTCGATATCGCAATACAACTGAGTGCATGGAATTTTACTACGCAGAATGGAATTTTCTTTAATGTCCTTAATTGGAATTCCAGTCAGAAAATCGAGTTCGTGCAATTCTGACGAATGGACTTTGTCAAAATTTTGTTTTAATAACGTTGGTTAAAATTCCATTTATAATATGATTATAGTAAGAGATTTATTAGTTTTTGATTTTAGAATTTTGAATTGTAAATCAGTATACTAGATTTTTCTCTCTTTAAAAAATACTTTCACATGATAATTTTATCTGAAAGTTAATTTTATGTTTTCAGATTGAAATATTAGAAACTTATTCAAATCCAAAAGATTCTAAAACGCAATTAACTCAAGCTGAAGAAGGAGAACGAGAAAGTAAATATTATACAAGCCCAGATCGAGAATATTCTCAGCCCTATACAACAGGTAAAATTTAATATTACTATTTTATGCGTTAATAATTGAAATATGGAAAATTAAATTTACACTTAGTAGAGCAACTGTTTAACAAAAACCATTATCGCAGCTATAATCATTTACAACTACTTCATGATTGTTTGAAAGGCATAAAAATTAACGCTTTTGTAAGTTATGAAATAATAAAAGCCTTAAACACAAGTAATAATGTATTAAATCAACAAATAGAATAGAAATGTTCATCTAGTGTTAATAAAAATGTGTTAAACAACCTAGTGCATTAATAATTTATAATTCTAATATTGTTTAAATAAACTCAGTTTTGTTTTAATGAATAACATAAATTTGAAAATGAAGCCATGATATGATTATTTTTTATAAATGAACTGTTTGTAATTGATGCTTTTTTTTTTTAATTTTAAAATAAATGCAATAAAATAATTTTAATATGTTTCAGACGGTTCTTCAGAACCATCATCAGATGAAGAGTTTTTTGGTCATGTATCAGTATCTAAACCTTTGGAATTAAATTCGCCAGATAGTATAACTGAAGCAATTTTACCATTAGTGAATCTTCAATCTCCAGAAAGAGTTGATGTCAAACGTCATCCTTCCCCATATTATTATGCAGATTTATATAAAAGTAGAACTGATGAATCAAATGCTCCATCTCGATGCCCAAAAAGCACAGTAAGTCTAGAAGGTGGTGAATTATCAACATTATCTTCGCAAATTTATCACCAGCAATATAAATATAGAAAAAGCTGTAGCTTAGATGATCAAGATCGAGATGAAGAAATAATTCAGCAACCAGCACGACCAAGCTCAACTGCGACGGCTAAATACAGGAAAAGTTCAAGTCTTGATACACAGAGTACTGACTCCAGTAATATTAAAGACGTGTTAAATCATAATAATGAACAGGATTGCATTTTGATGCCTCCGAATCGACTTGTATCTCCGTGCAGCTGTCTTCTACCGCAGGATGGCATAGACGAGGATGACATGACGCGTCAAAGACACGTTTATGAAACTGCATTCGATTGTCGTATTAGTAAATCTGATGATGATCTGGATCAAATTGATAAGGTATCTAATCACCCAGTTCTCGTACAGCTTAATAGTGCAAGTAGGGCTGCTGGTGATATGCCCCCGCGGAGCGCTGGTCCCTCTTCCATTAGCAGCGCACGAGACTCAACACTTAAAGGAAGACGTCGTCAAAGTCCATCCAAGTTATCTTCGGCGTCACATCGATCTGGATCCATTCCTGTATCGTGTCAATCAAATAGTAGAGCTTTAGATGCTATGTGTCAAAATCTTCAAGACATGCACCTTAGTTCAGCAGCTGAGGAATCAGCCGGTGCTCTGCCAATGCTTGTATATACACCATCACCGCCGTCCACAGCTCCATTACCAACTAAATTTCACGGCAAAGAGCTAGTTATGAATAGCATTCGAAGTGCACCTAGTTTACCCTCAAATCAACATCAACAACAACAGCAAAGGTTCAAAGATATGAGGTTGCCAGTTAAATCTTTACGAGCAAGAATGTCTTCTTCTGTATCTGGTGGAGATGTTACAAATGCAAATAAATCAGAAGTAGGTAGTGAAGATCAGTTAACAATGCTTGAATTCAAAAACAGATTACTTATACATTCTAAAGATGATGCACCAGATACAGATAGTAGAGAACAAATACTTGAAATAAAAGATCGGCCAAGAAAAGACGCTTTGCGTTTTAAGAGACAGAAAGAAGCAGCAGCCAGAGATGCTGTATTGGAATATAAAAATTGTAGAAGACGACATAAATATTCTAGTACTGAAAGCATGACAACCAGTAGCAGTGGAGGTAGTATGGAAAGTTTAAGAAGTTCTACAAGTGAAGGTAACCGAAGTACGACAAGTTCAGAAAGTAGGCATTCCACATCGTTAAGTTCCCATAGTTCCGATTCAGGTGGCGTGGGTTACCTAGGTCATCTCACACAAACGTCCAGCTTTTTAGTACACGCCAATAAATTGCATATACTTAGTCCGATATCTGATAAATCGTCTCAGGAACCTGTATCCGAGACATCGGACAATAATAGAAACAATAATTCACAAAAGTGCTCACCAGAAGATGTATCGCCTCCTGAACCAGTTACAACACAAACGGGAAATAATAAGACTAAAAGACGTTTGCCGCAAAATAAAAATTTGTTAAGTTTGGCTGAAATTCAAGGCTCTGATAGTGGAATTTCAATACAGTCACGTGATGGCATTAAATCTAGATTTGGTTTTGCTTCTGAATTAGTTGCACCTAATCAAGATTTTTCGGATTTACCATTTGATATGCCTAAATTGAGAAGAAGACGATTAATACAGCAGCAAGATATTTGTACTTCAGGAAGTACGACATCGGTTGATTTGCGTGATTTACCATTTGATATGCCAAAACTTCGTCGCAGACTCCGAGTTCCACAGTCAAGTACAGAATCAAGTGTTTCTCAGGCGTCATCAAGTCAAAGTGTTTTAGAAGCAGATAAACAAGGTATTTGATACTTAATGTTAATTTAATTATATACAATTATATGATATATATATTTTTTATTCTAGTGGCAATATATAGACCAAAATTGACATTAAATCTAGGAGATAGCGGCGTTGGTGGATGTATTCCAAGACAACGACCTGGTTTAGTGGGTATGGCACTTAATTTAAATATAGGAAGCACTGCCACAGGACCGGGAGATATAATTGATACTTCTCTTCCACTTGAGAGACAAGGGTAATTTTATTTATTCCTAATATAATATTTGCAAATATTTCAATTTTGTATAATCTTAGATGGTATCATGGAGCGATAACTAGAGTTGAAGCAGAATGCGTTCTTCGCTTATTAAGAGAGGGAAGCTTTCTTGTAAGAAATAGCGAATCAACTAGACAGGATTATTCACTATCACTTAAGTAAGTTTAATTTTATCTAATATTATTTATGTCAAACTAAATTATGTTAATCACTCATGAAGTATAGCATCATCCTTAATGCAAAATAATGAAATGAAACAATGTTGCAGGAGTGCGAGAGGATTCATGCACATGCGAATTCAACGCAGTGGAGCCGATGGTACATTTATTCTGGGCCAGTTTAGCAAACCGTTCCACTCAATACCAGAAATGATCCGTCACTTTTCGTTGAACCGTCTGCCTGTGCGTGGTGCCGAGCATATGTGTCTTTTACAGCCGGTTATAGCACAGCTTTTGTGATAAGGTTTCAGTTATTGTATTAAAAATGATAATAATTATTATAATTATACTAATTAATAAAAATATCCAGTAGAGAAACAGGTTGTGAAAGAGATTCATACTGATACTGTACATTTGTGTACACAACTTACACAGTATTGTCTTGTAAGTTCCTGAACTGATCAGTGTTACTATTAGTTTAGTAATAATAGAAATAGTTAATATAATGATATCTTATAACGCATGCAAATTTTAAATTGTCATCAATGATTGCTTGACGAATTTTTATTGACAAAATCATTTTAATAATAAAAGTTTCTTTAAATTTTATTCTTTGTTACAAAAAATTGTATTAGCATTTTCAATGTTTTTCAAAATTTTATTTAATAATATAATAAAAATATAACAAACACACTGTTTTTTTGTAAAACAGAAATTTTTGAGGTCTTGCACTACATTACTAATTTTACTAGGAAAAATTTAATATACGTTTTTATTTCATTACAAAATTAATAGGGAATTGAAGTATTAAACAAAAATCAATAAAGGATCAGTGTAAAATTTGTATATTTTATTACCAGTTATGTTAATATTTCTACTATTATTTGTAAAATCACTAGTATTTACATATTTCAATTAGTTGGAGAACTTACTAAATACTGTGTATTATTCAGTGTAAGTAGATATATAACTAGTTACGTACGATTTAAAAAGATTTATACACTGACGTTTTATAAATTAGAAAACAGAAAGATTATATTTGTACAGTGTAGGTTTTAAAAAAACGAACCAGATTCAAAACAAGTTGGCTTCCAAAATGTAGTATAGTGCAAACCGTTTTATTTTTGACGTGCGTCGAAAAAAACGCCACTATTACTATTAGATATGTTTATTACATGCAGACAAACATCAATATTTGCGCGATTTGTAAACGTTCCAAAAATAAATAAAAAGCATAATGTTAACAATCAACCAATTTATTAATTATTAGCTATCTTGCCAAAGATGATGACTGTGAATATATATATACATATATATATATATATATATATATATATATATATATATATATATATATATATATATATAAATACATACTTACTTATTTTAAATGTTATATTATTAGTACGTAGATATAATCGTACTGTATTATTACGAATATTATTTGTTATATACATAAATTACAATTGTTATTTAATTTTAGCATTATGTTTTCCATAATAACACTTGTTTTATTTTTATACGAGAGCCTTTCGGAAGATATGATTCATTTGATTATTATAGAACAAATACGATATGCAATTTTTATGAAGTATAGAAACGATCTACATTATTAGTACTATTTTTCAATTGTCGAACAAATTTAAAAACACTTTTACTTAATTTTCTTTTAATTTCTGAAGCATAATAAAATATAATAATTTAAAGTTTAATCAATTGTTTATTTATTAATAAATAATATTTATGTTAGTTTAAGAATGATTTCTTTTATTATTTATTTTAAAATTTAAAAAAATCTAAATTATGTATCATCATATAATAAATACCTGAATTTTGTCGGTAATAATTATATAAAAAATAGTGTAGATATATATATGTGTTTTATAATAAATATTTTACATTCTATTTTCTGTTTTATATTAGTTAAAAGAAATGAATTTATCGAACGACTCCCGTATATACTAAAATATAAAGCAATACATGGTACTAAAATGCAGCTGCTTATATTTCTAAAAACAAAAAAATAGAAGAGAGAAAGAAAAAATTGCATTATTACTTATTACACATACATTTGAAAATATTTAAATTAAATTTAACCAAAGATATCATATAATAATAAAAATTTCAATGGACTTTGAACCGTTTTCTCATTAGAATTACATTAGTCTGAAATAATAAGTACTACTACCAATTTCATTATTTATCGAGTAGCTCTATGTGATTTAGATATATAACTAAATATCAATTGGACTGCAGCAAACAAATACAATTATACTAAAATAAATCGTTATTTTCTCCAATCTGTAGCATTAATTTCAGTATCAATAATTATGTTCATACATGATACGTAGAACATAATATTATGTGCCAGCATTTTGTTGCAGTGTAATTTGTGATAACTAGTATAGATATTTTTTGTACGTTTGTGAATAGATATATTTTAAAATGTAACATATTTTTTATTTCTTAAGTAACTATGTTGTAAAAGTGCAATATTAGTATCTTTAATTATTATATATTTGATAAGAATTAGGATAAGAAAAACTATGTTGTTTAAAATCATACGCAGGATAGAATGTGTGATCAATGTGTTACCAGATTATTAAATAAATTAGTATTATACAATCATTTTCGGTATTTTTTATTTATGCATTTTATTTATGACCAGGGATTTTATTATGACTTTACCATTCTTTAATTTCAATTTTTGTTTATTGTGTTAAGTATGATTATTATGTTATATGTGTATATAAATTAAAATCTAGGTTGGCGCATTTTTTAATTTTGTTTTTTCTGCAATCTTTTATTATTATTATTATTTACATATTATTGTGATTTACATATTATGATGATATTACCATGAAGCTAATTTGCAAGGTTAGTTTTTGTATATTTTTATTATTTTACTTATTGAATATGAGATCGATTCGATTGATTAACTTTACTCGTGTGAAATTAGCGCCCAAAAGTGATAGGAACTCAATTTTTGTTAGACGTCTGGATAGATTTCTAGAGTTCCTGAAAGTATCTAATCTAACCTAATCTAAAATACATTCAGAACCGTAGACCGTAGTTGGGCGCTACTTGATGTTATTTTCGTAAAACTGAAAAATGTGATTTTTATGCTTAATTCGCCAGAACTCTTGATAATACGTTTAGGAACTCTAGAACTCAGCTTTGCAATATTTTAGTTGATTTTTATTTAGTCTTTTTTCTTAGTCTTTTCTATTTCAAAATTTTAGGCGACAAACTGGACGAAATATAAAATAATCTGATGAAATAGTAAAATAAATGAAAAAATAAAATTGCTTTATGATTGATTTGAATTACTTATTTTGGTTATGTTTCTAATAAAGTTATCTCTATATTTTTATTTTCTATAATTATTTTAACTACACGATGATAATTTATTACTAAAATTTACAAATGAAAATCATTTTGTAAAATAGGTCTGTGACAGTTGCTAAAAAAATTAATATCAAAACAGGATGTTTTATTTTTTATAAAAAAAAATGTAACAATTTGTTTTATCATTTATGATATACATCCTGATGAAGAAGGACGTTGAGTTTTGTCGAAACGTCGATTTTAAATAAATATTAATACAGAACTTTTTAACCTAAAGCAGTTTTATTTTAATATAATGACTTTGAAAGATTTTTTACTATGTTAGTTCTAGTATTTTTTAAATAAATACCTTAAAATATACGCACTTTTATCTAAAAGTAGTGTAAAAGGGGCTATGAATACGGACCATTGGCCCCCCGTATTCATAGCCTCCTTTTATTCATATTCATATTAAATTTTATAATATTAACATTTTTAAACTGAAAGTAATAATAAAAGAAGCATATATTAATTATTATTATGACTTTACCATTCTTTAATTTCAATTTTTGTTTATTGTGTTAAGTATGATTATTATGTTATATGTGTATATAAATTAAAATCTAGGTTGGCGCATTTTTTAATTTTGTTTTTTCTGCAATCTTTTATTATTATTATTATATTACATATTGTTTTTGCAAAAATCAGGTATAAATTTGTGAAAATAATTTGTTATAGTGTGAAAAATAAAATTTCAAATATAGAATTCGATGAATAAATTATATTTATAAATAAATATAACGGTGCAATTATAAATTATCAGTAATCATCAAGTGACGAACGTGGAAGATTGTATTTGTACTATAGTACAAGTACAGTAACGCAGTCGGTAACTTGGGTCGCGTGTACGACATCAAAGTAACCAGTCATCTTTTGTAATCCAGAATGGCGGATACTGATCCAAATCTAAGTGAAACTAAGAAAATTAATATATATGTTAAAACACTGAAAGAAAAAGATAAACAAAAGTTCGAAGTAACCGAAGATATTACAGTTAAACAGGTATGGTATTTTATTGTGCATATGACGTGTTCCTCTAAGTGACACTTGTGATTCTAGTTCAAAATTATTGTGGCTGCCAAATTCGGCGTAGAACTAGATCAAATATCGTTAATATTTGCCGGGAAGATTTTGAAAGATACAGATACTTTAGCATCACATAATGTTAAAGATGGATTTACAATTCACATGGTTATTAAGCCGAAACAACCTACAACGACACCAGATTCAACTGCTCAACGGCCTTCATGTAAGTTTTTTTCTTTTTATTTAACACGTAATACAACATAAAACATTTGTTCTCCATTAATAATATAGATACAAGCAATTCCGGAGAAGTGCCTTTGGGAAATTTGGGAAATCTTGGATCGGCATCGTCTTTAAGCGGTGCTAATATTCCTTCTTTTGGTAATTTGGGAGGACTTGGCAGTCTTGGATTAAATAATTCTACTTTTATGGAACTTCACAGCCAAATGCAAAATGAAATTCTAAGCAATCCCGATTTTTTACGCCAGATTTTAGATAATCCTTTAGTACAGCGTTTAATGACAGATCCAGATAATATGCGAGCCTTAATTACAAGCCATCCACAAATGCAGGAATTAATGGAGGTTAGTTTATTTTGCATTTTATATACCTACTTATTACCTACTTTATTTTTATAATGTATGATTTGTAAAATGATTTTCTAATTTTATATGGTATAGTTTATTTAATATAATTGTGTTTTTCTCTTATTTTTCATTATTTTCTTGACAGCGTTAGATAACCTAATTTTTATTGTTTTTTGGAATTACGTCTTATTTGTAATGTAATGTAATGTTTGTTTTTAATTACGATAATTGAAAATATTTATTAATATAAAGGACGATAACATATTATTTTTATAATAATCACTATTAAAAGTAACATAATAAATGTACTAGTTTATTTTATGCTTTAATAAATTGAAAAAATATTTCCGTCGTATTTATGAAGAAAAATCTAATGAAAGATGATAATATTTGCAGCGCAATCCAGAAATAAATCACATGTTGAATAACCCAGAATTATTGCGACAAACAATGGAATTAGCACGAAATCCAGCAATGTTACAAGAATTAATGCGTAGTCATGATCGCGCTATTTCCAATTTAGAAAGTATACCAGGGGGCTATAGTGCACTTCAACGCATGTACAGAGACATTCAGGAACCAATGTTAAATGCAGCCACTGAACAGTTTGGCCGGAATCCATTTGCTGGTCTTGTCGAGAACAACTCATCATCATCAGACGGCAGTAATCCGCAACAGGGCACAGAAAACCGCGATCCATTGCCGAATCCGTGGTCTAATAGAAGTACAACTGGTAGTGGTGGTGGTAGCGGCGGTGGCGGTAATAATCGGGGGGCAGCACCTACTGCTACAGCACCCAGTCCGAATCTAGCTGCCGCCGCAGCTGCAGCTGCAGCCGCAACTTCTGGAGCAAATATGGGAGTTGGAGGAGGAGGAACTCAAATTGCTACTGCTGTGCAACAATTAGCAGACAATCCGCAATTATTACGCACTATGATGTCCTCGCCTCAAGTACAAGCTATGATGCAGGCTTTCGTTCAAGATCCTTCGTTAATGACTTCAGCCATTAACGAAAATCCCTTGTTTAACTCTAATCCTGCTCTACAGGAACACATGCGTAATATGGCGCAACAACTAAACACTTTCCCAAACATTTTTGGTGCTGGTGGTGGCGGCGGAAATCAAGTAAGTTTGATTTTTAAAATAAATTGGTAAAATATTTTTTTTAATTGTGATGAACTATGAAGGTTTTTCGATTAACCAGTCAAGTATTTCTATATATAAGTCTATTTTCTAATATTATTGTCGTCTTTTTCAAAATTAAAAAAATCGGTCGTGTCTATCGAAAAATCTTGAAATCTTACTATATATATTATATACAGTAATAATGGTAATTTTTACCCAAATCTAGGAATGAAAAAACAAAAAGAAAGTTTTATTGAATGATATTTATTACAGACGTCATTGACTGATTTATTGGACATTCAACGTGGCTTAGAAGAATTGCAAATGGCGGCGGGGGGCAGACAATCAGCGACAAATGTACCAAACACTACGCCAGCGTCAAACACAGGGGGAACTACACCTATTCAAACACCGACTGCAAACACCCAGCAAACTGCTGCGTCACTCGGTTCAAATCCAGCTGCTGCACGGGGATTCGCTGAGGTTTGTAAGCATTTTATTTTATTTAATTCTATTCTATTTGTGGTGTTTAACTATTGCTTTTATATACTTATTTCTTTTGCTAAAGTAGTATATATTATATTTGTATTTCAAAATTATTTTCAATATGCATTATATAGTATGATTCGTAGAAATTTGAAATTAAAAAGATAGGTTAATTTGAATAATGAACTGATATATTTATAGATATATAGATATGGGAAAATATTTTCAATATTTTCTTTTTCTTTAGAATTTGCTAAAGTCTATTAATATTTTGCTAGTTTGTAATTAACATTTCAAAGACTAATCTATAATTTAGTCGATAGATGTCTCTATATGTTTTATTTTTACGTTGTAATTTGCAATAAAAAGTGAATAATAATTTTATTAAAAAATATTAAATTGTCCTTTATTGAAAAGGTGTAAATAAATTTTTAGGCTTTGAATCAGCTGCTTGAGTTGCAGCGAGGGATGAGTGATACTGATTTGAGAAGTGCGGCGGAACGATTTAGTCAGGCAATTGGTACAGGTGCACAACAAACAAATAATAGCGCTAGTAATACTGCTGCAAGCACACCACCGCAAACGGCCACTTTACCCAATCCTACACCTGGCATGCAAGAGGTAATATCATTTTTAAATATTTCTTCCTTTATTTGAAAGATTGACATAGCCGATTAACATGGGAAATCAATCGACAATATACGAAATCATTCTTTCTCGAGTTCAATTTTCAGAAACTATCATTAGGAACGTTTAGATATTAAAAAATTCGAATGATTAAATATAATAAAACCATTCAAATAAATATCATTTAAAAAATGTATTTTAAATAAATTATTGATATTTGACATGATTATATATAAAAATCTTAGTAAATAGTTATTGAATGGTACTATTATTGAATATTGTGCTATTCTAAAATATTTGGTAGTTATTAAAAATTAAAAAAAAATACTAATAAATAATAATTCTGCGAATAGCTAGACTCGTAGCTAAATGGTAAATGGTTAGCTCTCTAATCACTGTACTATCGTGGCAGAACAATTGAATTCTCGCAATATGTAATAAATAGTAATGTGAAATAATTTATTTAAAATGTTTTTTTAAAATAATGCTAAATAATTAGAGTTTTATTGTGTATTTAATCGTTGTAAGTTTTTAATATCGAAATGATCCTAATGGTGATTTCTCAAAAGTCAACTTGAGAAAAAATATTTGGAATATTGTCGATTTTTCATATTAATCCGTTATGTCAATCCAAACCAACCGTGCATATACGTATTGATACAAATAGTTCAAGTTATACATTTTTTTCTAAATGAATTTCGACTATTTTTCAAGTTTTCAAGAGATTGTAAGATGTTTTAGGAAAGTTCATAAATAAATTTGTTACAGTTAATGGCTCGAATGATTGCGGGTATGGTCACTAATTCTAATAATCAATCAGACATTCCACCTGAACAACGCTACAGGACTCAATTAGAGCAGTTGGCAGCAATGGGATTCTGTAACCATGAAGCTAATTTGCAAGGTTAGTTTTTGTATATTTTTATTATTTTACTTATTGAATATGAGATCGATTCGATTGATTAACTTTACTCGTGTGAAATTAGCGCCCAAAAGTGATAGGAACTCAATTTTTGTTAGACGTCTGGATAGATTTCTAGAGTTCCTGAAAGTATCTAATCTAACCTAATCTAAAATACATTCAGAACCGTAGACCGTAGTTGGGCGCTACTTGATGTTATTTTCGTAAAACTGAAAAATGTGATTTTTATGCTTAATTCGCCAGAACTCTTGATAATACGTTTAGGAACTCTAGAACTCAGCTTTGCAATATTTTAGTTGATTTTTATTTAGTCTTTTTTCTTAGTCTTTTCTATTTCAAAATTTTAGGCGACAAACTGGACGAAATATAAAATAATCTGATGAAATAGTAAAATAAATGAAAAAATAAAATTGCTTTATGATTGATTTGAATTACTTATTTTGGTTATGTTTGTAATAAAGTTATCTCTATATTTTTATTTTCTATAATTATTTTAACTACACGATGATAATTTATTACTAAAATTTACAAATGAAAATCATTTTGTAAAATAGGTCTGTGACAGTTGCTAAAAAAATTAATATCAAAACAGGATGTTTTATTTTTTATAAAAAAAAATGTAACAATTTGTTTTATCATTTATGATATACATCCTGATGAAGAAGGACGTTGAGTTTTGTCGAAACGTCGATTTTAAATAAATATTAATACAGAACTTTTTAACCTAAAGCAGTTTTATTTTAATATAATGACTTTGAAAGATTTTTTACTATGTTAGTTCTAGTATTTTTTAAATAAATACCTTAAAATATACGCACTTTTATCTAAAAGTAGTGTAAAAGGGGCTATGAATACGGACCATTGGCCCCCCGTATTCATAGCCTCCTTTTATTCATATTCATATTAAATTTTATAATATTAACATTTTTAAACTGAAAGTAATAATAAAAGAAGCATATATTAATTATTATTTTTCAGGTTTTTCTAAATGTCATTTTTTTTAGTTTTGCCGGTAAAACATTTGATGAATGTTTTGTGATTACGTAAATTATGGGGAAATATTCAATTTTTTTTTTTTCGGTATAATATCTGTAAAATTTGAATTGGGCCATTACACGATTAAATACAGTATTTATGAGAAAAAATTTATTAATTTTATTTATTAATCAATTTGAATTATGATATGCATGCCAGCATAATTTATAACCTTAACCTTGTATTCAAAAGAATAAGCTTAATATTAATATCTCGTGACGTCATACCTCCTTTTATTATAAAATATTTATTTTGAAGTATAAAGAATTTTTTAATCGTATTATGTTTTTTTTTTATTTTGGAAGTAAAATGAAATTAGATTTTTTTCTGTTTGTAAATTGATTGATGAAAAAAATGTTGTTTTTTTTGTTACAGCCCTGATTGCAACCTATGGAGATATAAATGCTGCTGTGGAAAGGTTGCTGTCGCTAGGCCAAATGTCCACGAGCTAATCTTGAGGACTCTTCGTTTCCAAATTTGTTCTATTGTTCGAATGTTAATTTTTTATTCATTGAATTTTTAATTATCCCGTGTTTAAATTGAAATTATGTATATGTTTGTTATGTTCTGGTTACGATGCCGCATGGAAATTTTTTAATATTGGCACAAAATTCATAAGGAAATGACACATCACAGTTGAAAAAATCATTGAAAAAAAAACCCAACAAAAAACACATACTTTTAAACTTCACTTGGACGCGACACTACATTACAGAACATACACATACAAGAAAGACTATACACACTGTTTTATGCCTACATTAATTTATATTTAACATTTTTGTTCTCTATGATTGAAAATGTAGCAATTACGTTGTGCGCTCCTAATGTTCACAAAAATTATTTGTTGTTAAACAATTATGTTGAATTAATTAAAATTTGATTTCTTCGGCTGTATAAGTAAATATTGTTATTCTATTTGTATTCTTAGTGTTTAATTTAATCAGAGGGCATTTTGTTTGATTTTATTTTAATGAAAATATGAGGTTCCAAATTCGTTTGGAAAGACCCCTTTTCTTTATCTATTAAATATTATGCAATACAATAGAAAATTTTTATTATAATATAATTAAATAAATAAAATCAAATTCTTGTTGAACTAATCAAGTTTTTTTGTAATTTATATTTTTTTTTAGCTTTCTATTATTTGCGAAATGCAATCAACGATTTTCTATTTATTTTCTACACTAAATCAAGCAATTAAATAAAATAATCGCTTGTTTTTTAAATTATGTTATATAATGTTAAATAATTTTAGTGTAAATTTGATATTGAATGTAGGACGATAGATAATTTTCGTTGACAAAAAGAAATAAATGGCTTTCCAAACGAACCTCGTATGAGGGGGTATTGTTTATGAATTATTAGTTATGTTTATGTTTTATTCGGATTTTAGCGCATGACGGTGATTTGTTTGATAAGGATTTATTTATATATATATATATATATATATATATATATATATATATATATATATATATTTGAATATTTACCTAATGTACTGTAATACAAAGTGGCAAACGTAACTTGAACAATTAGTGGGAGTCGGTGAACTCCTCAAAAGGGTGCGTGCGCATGCGTGCATTAAATAAATACAAAAACATGAAGAAAACATAATTATGGAAAACACATGTAATATGCATGCTTTGTTCCTAAATTCTGGCTAAGGAATTTGGTTATTGTACGTTCATTCATTTAATACTTATTATATTCATTCTGGAAAAGCAATAGTTATTCTTAATATCGGTGGAATAGCGTATCTCATATAAATATATTTTATGTGAATATTAATGGATATATTCTAAAAGTCTTTAAAATTAAAAAAAGTATCAAATAAAAAATTTAACATTTTTTGTATATTATTTCTAGTTTATTTGTTGATTATTACAGAGAATTTAGTACATATTATTGATTGATGACCATTCATTTAATGTTATTTTATTTTTCTTTATTAGTAATAAATTTATTCAAATTATTTTAATTTATGTTTCCCATTTTATTTTCGAAACCTAATCAATCTTTTGAAAATTAATTAGAATAATACATAATTTATTATACATTGTTTTAAATACTATTCTAGTTATAAAATATTATTTCATCACTTTCTCTCTCTCTCTCTCTCTCTCTCTCTCTCTCTCTCTCTCTCTCTCTCTCTCTATATATATATATATATATATATATATATATATATATATATATATATATATATATTGAAATAGTTGAATAAATACACATCGATACTAATTTGAAAATTAAATTATATATATATAAAGAATATTTTAAATTAAGGGATAACTATCTAAATTAGTTTAATATCTTATTCTTAATTGGTTTCTTCAGGAAGACGATTTGTTTCAAATCAAGAGCTACAGTACGGTTAAATAAGTTATTTAATTTTTATAAGGAAATATAAAAAATTAAACAAATTATGAGAAGTTAGGAGAATTATTGAATAAAAATAACAAAACAGGTAAGTATTTTAATGTTCTAGTTAATAGACTCAAAATATATGAATAGTTTTTCATTTCAAAAATTTGTTTAAATAGTAGGTATTTTTATGTTGTAATTTCGAATTGCATTTTAATAACTTTATTGTTTTACTAAGTAAGTAGCGCAAAAGAAATAAATCTTTATTGGTAATTTATATAGTTTTCAATATAATATAAATACAGTGCTAAGTGTGAGTGTTTGACAGTGTTAACTTATTATTTTTAAGTAGTACTTCCTTATTCCGAAATTAGGATCTTTTAAAACAAATACATCACGCGATGATCGTACTGTTTGTTCGCTTATTTCAATTAACGTTAATTTTGTTATGTACTAGAAGCGGGCCAAGGCTTTTCTTTGTCAATTTTTATAAGATTAGCAGTTGTAAAGTGCATTACTGCTTAATTAGCAATATACTATTGCAATGTCTTTATCATCTTCATCAACAAAATTATATTTTATCTTACAATTCAACAATTTTATACTAATCTTCATTTTAATTTTCTGGAATTATTAATATGAAATATTGTAACGTCGTCGTTTCTCAATCAATGATGGGTAAAAAGTGAAATTTTAATGACAAGGTAGAAAGAAGTAAATGTTTAAATATAGTTGGTTGATGATAAGCAATAAGTTATCCGAAGTCAAGTGGGGTTTAGTAAGCAAGACACGTACGAAATTCATATTCAACTATGAATGAAATAATTGCAATATGGATAATTTAACTATACATAAAACGTCGGCAGCGGTAGCATTTTTCAGACCCAAAGCAAAAGCCGGTTATGTTCACCTTAAGTTTTTACGATGCCATCTAAAACAGCAAAGCTTTCTGTAATTTGAATTCAACTCTGTGAGTCTAGCCTAGCGTATCCAGCAACAGATTAGGCCGTGTGTTCAGACACAATTAGGAAGCAGTTAGCTAGCTAGTTGAGGAGCAGGAACAGAGGAATAATTAAAAAGGATTTTTTGACTAGCAAAGCGTTCGTCGGTTAGCGGCTAGGGTTTTGAGCTATCGAATCGGAAAGGTTCATCGCTGCTGAAGCTAACAGGCAACTAGATAGAGCATGCATGCCTGCACGCCACTGGTTTGCTAGAGCACTACACTATTGTAAGGTACATATTATTTATATAATGACTCCAGACGCAGTACATGGAGCGTGCATCATCGTATAAGCTTTCGTCTATGATTGCCTGTAAACCTGTTTACATTTCGGTGTTTTTCGGTGCCGTCGACAGTAGATTATTACTCAGAAAAAACCGGTGCAGAAAACAAGTGCTCAAATATCTTTACATGTGCATTGGTGAACCCGGATCAAAATTTCGTTACGATATATTATGATCGGGTAAGTATCTCACTATTGTACTCTAATTTAACCTCGTCTTACATTCAAATCGCTGCATGCTCACTTTACTAAATCAACTTACTATTTCTCCTATAAAACTTATTTGAAATACTTTGTTCTTCGTTTTTTGATTGCATTTTATGGATTTTCATTTATAGTTAATTATAAATAGCTAATAAAATAAAAACAAAGCATCATAACATTTCAATTAACGCATGTTGTATAGTTAACTATTATAGATTAACTATTTAAAAATATTTATCTTAAGTTTTTTATAAAAAATAAAAATAACGAAATGTAGTAATTACCAATTTATATACATGTTAATATTATTTTTGACATAGTTATGAATAAATTTAACAGTTTGTCGTGTGAAGGTAAGCTTTTATATATTTCTATAAAAAAAATTGTAAGTACAAAGAAATTAAATCAAATTAATGCCGAATAAATGAAAAAAGTCTAAACTTATATTACTTTTGAAAAACATATTAGTTTTTAGTGTTTATATTTTGTCGAGTTCACAAAGAAATATTTTTAACTATTTATTTTGTACGCTTATTGTAAAATAATCTTTATAACACTTGTAATTGTTGTAAAGTAAATATTAGAAGAAGACTTCGATTACAGAAATAAAATTATATTTTAAATATTAATTAGTCGAATTGAAAAGAGATACTAACTAAAATATAAAGTATATTTGATTATTTTTCATATATTGTTTGTGACATATAACATATAATTATTTTTGAATTTTCATATGTTTATTTTATGATTGACGTTGCAAATGACGCTAGCGAAAAATGTAAATAAAAATTGTTATTATTATTTTATTATAAGTTTCAAAACATCCTTATTTATTATTTAAATTTTAAAATGAAAGATAGCTTAAATAGCTTGTTAATTATTAGTTCAGGTAAAGAAAGTTTTATGTTGCTATGTAAGTAATTTTTTAATTGTTTGCTACCCGTACAACAAGCATGTTAATTTGGTTGTATTAACAGAAATATCTGATAATTTTGTACGGTATTGTTTCAATCCACATGTTCATATCGATATTAGAAAGACAGTTAGTTATAGTTGTAATCGTATGTTGATTTGAATGTGTATGATAATAGTCACATACAGCTCGGACAGGCTACTGTCTCTAATTTATTCTACGAATTAATGCGGTGCGGTGAAATGACATTAAAAATGGCGGAAATATCATGCCCGAAATGACATGGATGATTGTCATATCTACTGGTCACTGCCGCTGTTTTCGCCTATGAACTTGAGCACCGCGATCAATGCAATACCTAAATGATAAGTTCGCGTGAACATTTTTTGGGTATTATGACATATTTTCAAATTTTCGGATCATGAGACATCCGGTTTAGTATGAATCATGAAATTTATCTTAGTTTTAAGCATATTGTTACAGCATCCAGTGTGTTTATTTATTTATAACTCTTATTTTAAGCGGGATTTGTTATTGAACTGTAAGCAAAAGTTTTATTTCTATCTTTTCGAATTTTAATTTCGTATTGATTTTTACAATTATTCTTCATTTTTATTCAACTAATTAATTATTGTTTATTGTTGGCTTTATAGTTCTAAAGCTGTAACTAGCTTATATTATAATTAAAATAATAATTTTTATTATTGTTGCTTATTTTCATATTCTTTTTTCATTTTAATTTTAATTATAAAAATAAGTTTATTTTTTATTTAAAATTCATTTAGTAAATTTTCCAAAAAGTTTTATTGTGTTTAAATATTAAATACACATGTAAAACTAAATTTGTTTGTAATTTTATAATCAGAAATAGTATATTATGTTTTATTTGTGTTTTTCGGAATTCAACGATGATACAAATATATATTTTTTTTTCACTTTTTATTCACTTCATTTGTATATTATGTCACTAAATTTCAATTGAATTCTTAGATAAGCATAATTAAAAACAAATATTATTAATGTGGTATCATTTAAATAGAAGTTATTGGTGATTTTTCAGTTTTTTTTTTATAAAATGTGACTAATCAAATAACAAAAGTCCTGATTAAGAAAAATTTAATTTAAACATAAACAATTTTTTACCAAAAACAATGTGTAACGTATATAGTTAGTTGTTAGTTTTTTAAATGAGCGAGGGAACATTAACTCGGGAATCAAGACTGTCAAGTGACAAACGCTTTTTTGCTGTGTATTTCAAAGCATTAAAATGATTTTATTTAATATTATTAAATTTTTCCCCATTTTATCGTCTAGTTTGCAAAACTGGTTTTTCTTTTGTTAATTTTACAATAAATTTCAATGATTGTCATTGTGAAATGGAAATAATTTATCAGATTATTGTTAACTCATGTATGCAAACAAATTAATTAATTTTATTTAGAATAAATTTTAATATCGAATATTTAGATATTTTAGCAATTGTTTTTAAATTTGAATTTATATAATTAAAATATTTTATATTAAATATTAATATTTAAAAATTACAGACAAAATTGACTTTTGTCCTTTTGTTCTAGTGGATTTTGTCTTGTAAGTTTATTTTTAACAGTAATATGAAAAATAAAAGAATTTGTAGAAGGTAAATTTTCCGATACATGTATAATTTTAAAAATATAATATATAAATGTTATATTTAAGGAATTTTCATTGTATTAATTTAGGTACTATAAATTTATTTTCCTTTCACATGTTTACTTATTAATATAATGTTTAATTTGCATTTGTAATTTAAAATATAAAAAAGATAAGACACTACCTGATCAAATTTCAGTTGTGTAGAAACCTACATGCACAAAAAAATTGATTTTTAATGACAAATTTATTTTATTTTTTAATTAAGAGTGCATCCAAATATATTTGCAAGTAAACTATTTATCAAAACAATAAGACGAAAATGGTTAAAACGTTTCAATCTAATACACTTAGCAACAAAATTTAATTAATTATTATTTAAGGGGAGGTTCTTTTATAATTGTACCAAAAGTACTTCATATTTGACAATTTTTTTTGAGGAACTGAAATGACTTAGACATGTGCGCTTTTTTGCAAAATGTTTATTCAGGTTTTCTGTACAAAACAAAATTTTTTTAGTTTTGGATATTTAAAAATGTCGTCCAAAATGGCGGTTCCTGGAAACGATGTTGTAAAAACAAAACTTATCCACGGACACGACACAGGTCGTAATTCGTCACCTAGAAGCATGAAACCAAAACGACTTTAAAGATTATATTTCATAGAGGCATCTCTACCTATATAACATGAAAAAATTTGTTATAGAAATAAAATGGCGGCCACTTGAAAATAAGGTATTGTTTTTCCGCATGATTTTTCCACTTTAGCCTGCTGTAAAAAATCGTTAATGATCAAAATGTTGCAATTTTGTTGGTAGAGATGCCCGAGGATTTTGTTTCCTTCTAGGAGGACAAAACGCGAAGTTGATTGGTTGAACGGTTCAAAAGTTACAATGCCCGTGGATTCGAAAAATGTAGTTTCGTATAAAACGCGTTTAAAGTTTTGAAAACGGTTTTTTCTTGTACAATTTGAGTTACTTGATCAATTTGTCCAAGAATAAGTGAATTTATAGGTTTTTGGGGTCGCTGAACACGAATTTGAGGTCAGATTTGAAAAATTCAAAATGGCGGATCTAATATGGCGGCCAAAAAGTGATCTTAATCAATTTTTATGAAATTTTGACCACAAGGATTTTCGAGAAGATTGAACAAAAAATCGAGATCAGTTTTGAAGAATTCAAATGATCAACTTACAATCAACTTACAGTAACTAGTTGGGGAGCGTGCGGCGAATTTGCTGCCTGAGCGCCCGTCACCGTTCAGGACATCGGTCCCTTCAAAGCCGTGTAGCGACGGAACTAAGTCACGGATCGCCTAATCATTTTACCCACATATTCTAGACAGTTATAGCATTTGATTTATGCAATAAAAAAAAATCAATTTTTTAAAAAAATTATAAAAGAACCTCCCCTTAACAGAAAAGATGAAGAAGTACGTTGAGTTCGTCGAATCGTCGATTATTAATAAATATTAATACAGAACTATAACCTAAAACTGTTTTATTTTAATATAATGAGTTCTGAAAGTTTTTTACTAAGTATGTTAGAAAAAAGATTATTCAGTGAAATATTCTTGTAAATGTTATTATATATTTTGTTATAAAAAAAATTGAATATTATAATGAATATATTGTAAATGTATCTTGTAAAAAATAATATAAAAAAATTAGAATTTCAGTCAACTATAATAATAATTTAATTGTTAAGAATATGTAATGATAAACTGTTAATGACCCCTAACTAAGATAAATACAAATTTGATAAGAAATAGTATTGAAATAGGAAAAATGATTAGGATTCTTGACTAAATAAGTTGTTTTTTTTCGTTATGTGTTACAATATGTACAATTGGCTTGTCAACTATTTTTTTATCAATAGAATTTAACAATGGACCTTGCAAAGAGGACAGTACTCTTTCAAGCAAATGCACGGTAGCAGATTACAAGATATTATTTGTAATGCCTTATCAGGCAGACGATAAGATCTCTAAGAAAACGAGAACTATATGATGACAGATTATAATTGTTTATAAGATTTGATAACAATTTATTGTACAGATAAATAAACAACTGTAAGACATCAGTCTGCTGAAAGTTTTGAAAAGTTTCGCTAAATAAATAGTTTTAGTCTAACAAATTATTTTTACACAAATGCGGCAAAAATTTGTTAAATCTTGTGATTCATATCAAATGGATTGACTTATTGTATTATTTGTGCAAAATCTGAGTTTATATTGTTTTAAAAATGGATACAGACCCGGTAAGAATGATTGTATATTATAACGTGTACATATAGATAAGAAAAATATTAGGCAAATACTTATATTGTGTTATAATTTAAATAGTTTGAATTCTGTCTTGACACTTCATATTTATTTTGGATTATTCAATTTTTATTGTGTCTGCAATAGTAGCGATGAGCAAGCTAGTGTGGCCCATTTGCAAAATAATGCATTTTTTATTTAATTCGTATTTATTTATTAATTACATATTATTAATTGAAATTAATTATGTTTTTTTAAGTTAAATATTTATATTTCATTTTAACTTCATCCGATTTTCATTCAACTGGTCGGTGCCAGTGGTTTTTTTTTTAAATTTACTTATTGACTAAAAAAAAAAACAAAAAAATTATTTATTGTAAAATAAATGGCGTCGTGATTTTTATTTCCAGTCGCATAAAAAGAAAAGAAGAAGAGTTGCATGAAAATCGTATAATATTTTTTTTATATTATTCAATAGAAAAAATTTTCAGTAATGTATTGTAATATAAATAAATGTTTATAGTATTTTAATTTATAAATAATTTGCAAAAAAACATTATTATTTATTTGTTTAGGTGTATGAATTTGTTTACAGTCTGATATTGCAAGCATGCAGATTTTAATATATTAAAATTAATATAACAATGTAATTTAATTTTATAATTAATTATTACAAATAAAACAAATAATATAGTTATTTATTTGTTGAAGTATTGATTTCTATTTACAAAAATAATAGCTGCACTTAACATTCCAAAAAAAATAAATTATACAAATAGCTTTCAAATATAGTTAATGCGAATATTTACATGAATTTCTCTATGCTCATTGCAAAAACTCGTGCATAAATCACTGAAGATGTTAAAAATTTATTAAAACAACTTATGGTTAACTTAAACTTTTATTTTATCTTAATCTAAATTGTTGCAAACATGTAGAGTCCGCCGGTATAGTATGTAAAAACAAAAAGTAGGTCCCTTAATATACACAGTTTGTGAGTTAGACATCTTTTTAAAACACCACTATAGTTATACAAATATATTAGTTTCCACTTAATCGCATTAAACTAATATATAATTAGAAAATTTAATAAATTTTGGAAAACTGTATTGGCCTCGCAGAGATACGAACCCGGGACTTCTTGTTTTCGCAGCAAACCTCTTAATCACTAGACCACGAGCCCATGACGAAACAACCACATTTTCCCAATTGTATTATTTTTGACTGATCATGACTAAGTCATGCGTCAATCTAGTCAGTTGTATTA
Organism: Clivina fossor; assembly: GCA_963966155.1. NCBI lineage: Eukaryota > Metazoa > Arthropoda > Insecta > Coleoptera > Carabidae > Clivina > Clivina fossor. The sequence goes on from OZ014550.1 coordinate 77,540,298, forward strand.
CAGTAATATGATATTAGAGCAATATTTTCTGCGATGACACTGTGAGTTTCACATTTTTCCAAATTTATTAAATTTTCTAATTCTATGTTAGTTCACTGCGATTAAGTGGAAATTAAAATATTTGTAAAATTCTTAGGCTGGTATTACAAGCTTGGTTTTTGGGTGTTTTAGTTCATTTGTTTAGTCCTGCTCTAATAGCAGTTGCATTGTTTTAAAACCTGTATTAGTTGAAACCAATTTTAAAACTGAGCTCGTTATACGGGCCTTAGTGTTTAATTGCTTTAATATCACTATAGTGTTTATATATATTTTTTATAAAACTTGAAATTAAAACGAGATATCCAAATTCCACAAAAAGCAGGCTATATATGTGTCAACTAACTATATTTTGGCTTTAAATACTGCGGCATCTCGCAATTTGAGCAGTATAGAATATAAATAAATTGAATTATAATCGATATTTATAAAATACTTGTTTAAAAATATAATAATTATAACAATTAGTAGTGAAAACATTTAATAGTGGAATGTTCAATATACTGTTTATTATTACAATATGCACAATGCCTTCTGAATTTTACGGTATAGCGTTCAAAACGTACGCCACTAAGAATAAACATCTTTACAAAAATTTTCAATGGAAACACAATATTTGATGGAAAAATAAATAATAATTTAGAAAGATTTTTGTTATCAAAATATGTCATATTTACTTTATAAGATTAATTATTATTTGAATAGATACTGTTAAGTGTTAAATTTCTATTATATACAATTATCTATAAATGTAAAATATAATATTTTTGTATTGATTGATAACAATGAAATTAGTGTTAAAAATAGTCTTCTGAGATTTAGGACAATTTTTATATGTAACTATGCCAATACATAGTTAAGATATGAGAAACTAATTCGGTCATGGAAATATAAAAGAAAAACATTTCTCGCAAAAAAATATATATTAAGACTAAATCAAAACGTAATCTTGCTGAACATATATTTTATTATAGTAGTTAATGAATTAAATTAAAATTTGATATAATAAATGAACACACATTGGTTTATAACCATTTAAATTCTTTTCTAACTTGCAAAAAAAAAAAATTCTATACAAATTGAAGTTAAAACAAAGAGATACTTTAAATTAAAATAAAAGTTATATGAACACTATATAGAGATGCAGATCAGTGACGTAACTACCGGTGTTCCAAGTGTTCAGTGGAACATGGCCCCCGGAGGCACTAGGGGCCCGAAGGCAATTGACAAAAATAATTAAAAAAAAGTACTAAATAAATTGTTCTAGCAATCATTTCAACTGAAAATGAAGTTGCCTAAAATCTTAACCTATCTGAAATAATTACAATTTTCGCTAATGCCTAGCACGAAAAAAATAAGATAATATACCTACCTACTTAATACCTATTAATATGTACGTAGTCAATAGTTACTTGTTTTTTTTTTGTTTAGTTTTACATTCTACATAGGTATTTAGATATTTCTATTTTTGTAATAAAGAGTGAAAATACTTTTTCTTTTAACGGTGCAATTTTTTTATTATTAAAATTATTGAGTATGGGGGCCGGGGGCTAAAGTTTGGAACACAGCTGAATTTCTTCGCATTGTCACATCAGTGATGCAAATAAGTTTTGAAATAATATGGTACACTGTAAAAAAATTCGGTAATTTTACATAAAAACCTGGGCAATTGATTAACATCAGTTTAATATGTAAATTTACAGACGACAGGAAAATTTTTACATAAATTGAGTATAAAAAATGTATATATAGTAAATTGATTATTTTACTTAAAATTACAAAATTATATTATTTTTACAGAAAATTTGCTGAAATAATATGTAATTTTTTACTATGGTTTTTATATAAAATGGAAAGTTTTTTTACAGTGTTGTTTTGTGGAAACACCTCATATTGTTTGTTATTTACTTTTTTCCATATACTTTTATAGAACATTAATAAATATCTATAGGAAAACATAAAAATTTTTGTCAATATATATTATATATATTTGTAAATGTAAATCTATATAATTTAGATAGTTATTTATGTAACAAATGTGTAAAGATGGGTTTTAAGACATGAGTTTGGAAATTTCGTGCCGACCGTAGCTAGTCCCGAAAATGTCTGAACGAATATTATAAAACTTAGTTTAAAAACAAATAAAAAAGTTTTTATATAAATATGTTAAGTTTTCTGAGCAAATGTAATTTAAAATAACATAAAAATCACTTTTATTAATAGTTATATTTACTGTAGATTCCATTTTATTATTATAATTAATTGGTTTACAAAAAATATCAACAAATAACAAACCGCAAAAACACAAAAATACAATTCTCGTAGGTTAGAGCAAACTACGGGCTGCGGCTATGTGCAGTAATAATGAGTAACGATAAATAACCAGGAACAGTGGTGACAATTAAATTGTCGCTTTACTTTAATAGAATTCTCATTATTAAATTATCTGCACTTAAAAATACTATAAATATTTCTTCAAAAAGATAAATGTTAACACACAATTAATAATAAAATCATAATAAATCTGATCTGATTTCAACAGCATTACTGATATTGGCAACACTGGTTACTTTACTTTCACAGTATCAATAGTGTGTAAAGTGTAAACTTTAATTAAAATTTGTACAGAATTTAATTCTAAAGTCTTTTTATTTTAAAGTATATTTATTTTAAAAATAAATGTGCTTTATAAATTTTGCAATAATAGGCTACGTTGTTTACATTACTGGTTTTTATTATAACGTTCTGCAATTATAATGATATATGCAGCACAGTAAATATAGTAAATATAGCAATATTGGTGATAATTTTCTACATAATTGTTTAATAATTACGAATTAAAGGAGTATTCTAGTCCAGCAAAGCTAAAAAACGCGCACAGCTCAATGAGGAATTCATGTTTTGGAATGAGATAAAAAGTACTTTATTCCTTGTAATAAGAAATATACAATAGTCCTCAATAAAATAATAGTCCTCAATAAAACATAAAAAAAAAGTTTCCAATAAACTCCCTTGAAAATTAAAAATGTGGCTATAAACTATCGATCTTCGATTTTTTTTTTTAAACAAAATTATGGCGATTTCTCTGAAAATCTCCAAAAAAATTTTTAAAATAAATAAATCGAAAATCGAAGGCCGACAGTTTGTAGGCAATTAAATTTTCTGCCTTCACAAATGGCCATTGTTCAAAAATATTGAAAATTGCTCGAGTTATCACCGAGCGCCGTGAGGAAAAAGTGCGTTGCGAGAGAACGAGCTTTGAAGTTTTTAAATCCTTATTTGACGGCCTTATTGACGGCTCACATTTTTGGCTATTTCTTCGAAATTTTTGCGAATTTAGAAAAATAATTTGGCCACACATTCTTCACACAATAGCATTAATTTTATGCAATAAAAAATCGATTTTTTCAATCCAGTATATTGGAATACCCCCTTACGAGCCAATGGTGATGTGATGTCAGCATCAAGTTTTTGTTGAATAATTATGTGAACGGTTTATTTATATGACTTTATTGTTTCGACGATAGAAAATGACACGTTCACCTTGAATAGTTCACGAACTTTCGTATTCAATTCCAGAATTTTATGATAAAAACATCTAACCTGTAATATCCAGAATGAAAACGCAACGACTGTAATTATTATTGGCAAATTGGTTTTTCCTGTTTGAATAAATAAACAGATTCATAAATAAAATCAGATTGACAAGTAGTTTACATAGTGCAGCCAGACAACTCCTTTCCACTACTTCATATTTTAATTCATTTACTTACATAAATGCAAACGAAAAATTACTATGTTTACCTAACGAGTGCGATATTTCCCAAGAAAAAATGACTAATATTTATAATAAGTCTTATAATAATAATAAGATGGAACACGTAACTGAATTTAACAAATAAAATTCTAATAAATATTCATTTGTTTACTACAATACTGGTTAGAACCATATTTAATAATACATCTTATTAAAACAGAAACCTATATTTTATATTATACCATTTTCATTAATTTTGGTTCGTAGAATTGAATTCAGTTATTATTATTTTATAAACAACAAATTTATCAAATTTATTATTTAATCTAATCTTTTTAATTGATACCCCTCTGCTTCTCTCATTCTATTTTTATTTTCTAAGAATTTATTTGTCATGTAAATTAGGTATAAGAAAATAAATATTGGAAATACGTAAAATTTTCTAAAAAAAAAAAGCAATAAAATATTAATATACCGAGTGTTTGTTTCATTTAAGCTGCATAAAGATCTCGAGAACCTTAGAAGCTACAAACTTCGATTAAATTATACGAAATTTTTCTCTGTACTTAAGCTATATAATTTAATACTTAAATATTGTATAATTTTTACACTTTAATTATTAATTATTGTTGAAAATTTTAAATACAATTTTTTAGGAAATTATTTTATATAGATTGCAGTGGTGCACAAATTAAAATCAGTATTTTGTAAATAAAATTAAACATATTTTTTTTAAATGTTTATATTTAATGCCAATGTTTAAGTTAAAAGTCCAAATTGAAATCGTGATGTCAGACCACCATTAATTACGTTGATTAAAAGATACGGATATTTTGCATACTTTTCAATTGTTAATTTTATTATTATTAATTAAATAACTAACATTAATAATTAAAATGACAACATATTGAATGTAACATTTTTAATAATTTTGTAATATTAATAATTAGCAATACTTATTTGGCGTACTCTACTATATATTATTTGACTTACCGAATATAACTGAAACTTATCCCACGTTTACAATGTGCGATTTTCATGTTTTTGCATTTATTTATTAATTTAAAAACAAATATTTAATATAAACTGTTTTAGGATTAGATTCTGTTTTATTATTGTATAAAAACGACGTTTTGACGAAACTGAACGCTCGTCTTCAAGTTTTTATAGCAGCAAGTCACCAGTTACTTATATATTATCTAGTAACTTGTTGCTATGTACTTGTTAGTTACTTTAATGTTATTGATAAATTTTGACCTGACAAAAACAAACGTGCAGTTTCGTTAAAACGTCGTTTTTATACAATAATTAAACAAAATCTAATCTTAAGACAGTTTATATTTAATACAGTAAGTTCTGAAAAATATTTTACTATGGTAACAAATATTTACTTTTACATTAAAAATAAATATTGATTTGTTTCTTTATTGTCAAATTAATGGTGTCGCAATTTTCATCTTCAGTTGCATGAAAAGAATGCACCCTGATGTATGAAAATCGTACATTGTGAACACGTCACATATCTCAACATACAACTTCAACCAAATCAATTTATATACGTTAAAATGACATTTCTGAACGTCAAACTGACATATTTCTAAAAGTACTGAAAGTATGATACATTTTAAACTTCCATCTCTTTCTATATTATATCAATTCCCATAGTCATATCTAGTTCTTTAGTCATAACCAGTCGTAACTTAATCCAGGGAAGACCTGATTTTATTCGTTGGGTGAGTAAGCTTGGGCGTGTGGCGTCAATATGAATTTTTTGCAAGTAAAAGGAACATATTTTTTTGTATATTTTATAATTTTAGAAGATTTGCTAATTTTTTGAAATATCAATGTACGAGTACTAATTTTACTGTTAATTATAAAATAATGCATTAATTTAATTTTTATAATAAGTATTAAAATTCATTAATAAAACAAATGTTATATAAAAATTATAATAAAAAATAAATTAAATAATAAAATTAATTTAGCAAAAGTTATATCCCACGTGTGTTTCAAATCCAGACTTCGTTTATATATATACAGAGTGTAACAGAATAACTATTCCTAATTTTCAGAAATGATAGAGGGCACATAAAGAAACATTTTTTATTAATAAATTAGTGTCCGGAAATTATTATTATTTTTTTTTTCGGCAGTCGATTGTACATCGTTACAACTTGTGTATCGAAAATGGTGGTCGTAACTTCGAACAATTTTTATAAAGTTTAATGCGCTATTATTTCTAATAAAATGTTCCTTAACTTAACTACTCTTTGATGTTTTGATTAAGATTGTTTTTAACGATATCTAGTGTATCTTGGCACCGAGAAATTTCCGGGCACTAGTTTATTAATAAAAAGGTTTCTCTAAGTGCACCATTTCTGAAAATTAAGAATAGTTTTTCTGTTACATCCTGTATACTGAGTGTCTCATTTTAATCCGCCATACTTGCAAATCGTGCATCGGACAAAAAAATGTTCCGGATGAAAAGTAAATGGTTTCGAAGGGGACATCTGATGCAGGAACCCTTCTCTCCCTCGGACCTCCTGGGGGGCGGAAACAGGGGGCAACTTTAAAATCATAAATAGAATCCCCTATTTTTTATTGCAGATTCGGATAGACCATTAAAAAGTATGCAAATTTTATTTTAAAACTTTTTTTTATCTTTGATAGATGGCGCTGCAAACAGCATTTTTTTCTCAGTTTATTAGTCTTCAATTTGAAAAAAAAGTTGTGTAACTAATTGTAAGTACGATATTCAAGTTCTTTTCAGTTCTGTGGGTGGAGAGGGGGCAAGGGTCACTGCATCAGATATCCCCCTCGAAACCATTAACTTTAAGTTATTCCCCTGGGGATAACTTTAAGTTAATGGTTTCTAGGGGATATCTGATTCAGTGACCTTTGCCCCCCTCCTCCCAAAGAACTAAAAAGAACTTAAATATTGACTTAGTTACACCTTTTTTTCAAATTAAAAACTGATAAACTGAGAAAAAAAATGCTGTTTGCAGCGCCATCTATCAAAAATAAAAAAAAAGTCTTAAAATAAAATTTGCACATTTTTTAATGGTCTATCCGAATCTGCAATAAAAAATAGGGAATTCTATTTAAGATTTTAAAGTTGCCTCACGTTCCCGCTCCCCAGGGGGTCCGGGGGAGGCAAGGGTCTCTGCATCAGATGTCCCTCTCGAAACCATTTACTTTTCATCCGGAACATTTTTTTGTAAATATAAAAAAACAATGTGCAAACATTATGCAAAGAAAATAAATAAAGATCAAATCAAAGCGATCAAATATAGTAATACGTAATTAAAGTCTCGTTTAGTCATATGTCTAATTAATAACAATAAGTATATTAGTTATTAGTAAGATTTCTTGGAATCATCATTTGATTACCACAATTACAAATAATAATTTTATATAAAAATTTAATTAATTTTGGTCGAATACAATGAATGTATCAGTATAAGAGATAATAAGAGTCTGTTTTAACCATATTTTTTTTTGTGTACAATTTATATGGAAATTATTGTTTACATCTGGTTTTATAATTGCTATAAATTAAAACATTAAACCCTCATAATTGTACACGTGACTGTGACAGAACTAGTTGTAGCCATGACGTCTTATCTTTTCTAAAATCGTTTCGTGATAAGTTTCAGAAGATCTTTACTTATTCTATTTTTATTTTTATGATATTATTGTTTATTAATATTCTGTTTTTGCCATTGTTTGTATATACATTATAATAGACTTATAATTAATATTGTTATAATTTTAATAATGTTTACAATATATCTAAATTTCAAAAATGCATTAAATTAAATATATATATATATATATATATATATATATATATATATATATATATATATATATATATTGAAAAAAATTATTCTTGCTCAAGTTTTTAAGACAAATGTTTGTTTAAGAAAGTGTATTTTGACTTCTGAGTCGTGTTTCAAAGTTTTGAATTTTTTAATAACACATTTCCACATTATAATTACCAAAAAATATATATAAAAAAACTATTACAAAAAGTAAAAATTTGCTCTGGTAGGTCAAATATATATGTTGGCCAGAGCCATGCCGACAGATTTTTAACACTTGGGTCCATTCTGGCTCATTACTAGTCTGCATGCGAAAAAAAATTTTGCGTTCCTATGTGGATGTGAGAAAAAATAACATTACATTTATATAATCAAAATTTGTATTTTGTAAATATATTAATTTATATTTGGTACGACAGTCGTAGGAGAGCTTTAACCTCAAGTACCACAGTATTTGTTCCGTGATCGTGACGTAATATTTATATCTAATAGGTACATAAAATTCTTGTGTCATAGTTTTAGTGTTTATACTCCTCCGAAACGGATAGACCGATTTTGCTGAAATTTTATATGTATATTCAGTAGGTATGAGAATAGGTTTATAACTAATTTTTATATCCCTAAGTGCTAAGGGTGGCTCACTCTAAAAAAATTTTTTTATTTTTTGGACAAATTTTTTTTTGGTTATTTTTTATGGTGTGCCATTAAAAAATACATTTAGTCTTAAATTTTTACCCTCCTACCACCAACCCCTACTTTTTAATAGCATTTTATATTTTTTAACCCCGGTCGATAGCTGATCAATGGGGTTCCGTTTAGCCAAACTCAATAAAATAAAAATAAATAAATAAATAAATAAATAAATAAATAAATAAATAAATAAATAAATAAATAAATAAATAAATAAATAAATAAATAAATAAATAAATAAATAAATAAATAAATAAATAAATAAATAAATAAATAAATAAATAAATAAATAAATTTGTAACTTTGGGAAGTTGTTGAGTACACTCCCGCAAAGGATTCTAGGGCCCCCGGGAAGGCCCCAGGAAAAATATAGAAAAGTGTGATTGAAAATAATTATAATATGAGAAATGTAATTGATTTTTTTTTGTAATACAAAAAAAAATTCATAAAAAATTTAATATACACATTAAAATAAAGGCAAGACAACGTTTGCCGGGCCAGCTAGTAAATACATAAAATATATTCTCATATAGATATTACCAAAATAATTAATAATAATAATCTATATCAAAAATCTAAATCAAACAAGCTTTCGTATTTAATACCTCTTCCAATAAATTTTGAAAGCATACAAAAATTTAAATAAATCATTATATTCATTTAAAGTTCAAAATTGAATTACAATTAAGGCATTCTAAAATAAAATTTGATATTAAAAATTTCTTTCAAATCTGTTAATGTTTTGTCTGTACATTTATAACTAAAGTGTCATATTTTTGTGCAGTACATCTAATATCATTTTAACAAATATAATTTTATTTAATAAATATCTTCGTCGATTCATTTTTTAGAATCAGGGTTTTGCAAAATTTTACTTGCATATATATTTTTGATAATACTTCATGCGATTGAACAACATAACATATATAATTATAAAATTTGTTTCTTGCATTAATAATGAATTATTCTAGCAGTATGCTTTGTTTTATATCTTAAGAATTATCTTCTATTGCAACGTTGCGAAGATTAAAAAATACATTTTGTATAGAGTGGTTGTCACTCATTAGCTTAGTTCAGTCAGTAACGATAAGTTTAAATTCTTTTAGATTCTTAAGCGACTCTAATAATAATAAATAAGCCAGTAAAAAGCCAGTGATTGTTTTATCGTATTATTTATTATTTGCTATGTAAGGGATATAATTAAAAATAACATAGGTATAAATACAAAAAGAAAACTGATTTTCGTGTTTGTGGAGCAACGTATGCTCTTCACATTTTACGCCTGTGGGCGGGCACGTATTGCACGCCTGTTAGAGCCGGCCCTAGGTAAATCTCTAAATTGCGCTCTCAAATTTTTCTAAATATATATACATATGAAAATGTTTTTGAATAAAAATATTTATTTCTATTAAATGATTATATTTTTTAAGCGTCTGCTCTATTTATTCTTTTGAAGGCATGTTATTGGTAAATATTGTAAAAATTTCGTTTATAATAACTAAAAAGGCACAAATTCAATATGTAAATTGCTACTAAAATACAAATTTAAAATATATACAGTTTAACCTATTCTAATTTAACATATGATCTAAAGATCCCAAAATAGGTGTAAATAAAAATGCATTTAAGTATTTAACTTAAGCAAAAATAAAACATGTTTATATAAACATAACACTGTTAAATTTTATTATAGAAATAAAAAACTTACAAATTTATTATAAATAATTCTGTTCCAAACAAATAAGCTATGTTGCTATGTTAGAAAATTATATTTCACAAATTATTTCAAAAATAATTTATTTATTCTTAACTAAACTAATAATATAAATTATGTTAAATAAATGAGACGAAATATACCTAAACTTTTTGAAGAGAGCCTGCGTTATTAAATCGTTTAAATCAAAAACACATTGTATAATGTAAATTTAATTATCTTTATTAACAATAAGAACTAATTGTTTAACAACAATCTTCTATAACGTATAAAAAAAATCCGTAACGTAATTTATAATAATGAATCAACACGGCTAATATAATTTAAGTAATGTATTTAAATTCCAATAATTGTTGTTAGATTAAACAAATTAATATAATGAATATGATCAAAAATTAGTTTACTATATTATAAAATAGTAAATTCTGTTGTTCTTATTCCGGAAATTAGAATCACTAATAATTTCGAAAGTCCAAAATATGACCCATATTTTATATACAGGGTGTAACAGAATAACTATTCCTAATTTTCAGAAATGATAAAGGGCACATAAAGAAACATTTTTTATTAATAAACTAGTGTCCGAAATTTTTTTTTTTTTTCGGCAGTCGATTGTAAAAAACACAACTTTATGTTATAACCCGAGAATTAACGGAGATTTATAATATCCGTTAAGACCATTTCATTCTACTCAAAAAAGTGCCTTAAGAATGTGAAAATTATTTTCATCTAATTTAAAATACCATCGAGATATCGCCATTTATCAAAATACGGAAAAAGCGAACTTTTCGCCATAACTCGAAAACAAAAAACGATAGCTAATTTTTGTTTTCATAATTGAGTTTCTCTCAAAAAAGGCGATCGAGGATGCGCGGTCCATTTTTCCATATCTCTTATAGTTTCCGAGTTCCCCTATGAAAACGTCCAAATTTGCCCACCCTGTACATCGTTACAACTTGTGTATCGAAAATGGTGGTCGTAACTTCGAACAATTTTTATAAAGTTTAATGCACTATTATTTCTAATAAAATGTTCCTTAACTTAACTACTCTTTGACGTTGTAATAATTAAAATTGTTTTTAACGATATCTAGTGTATCTTAACACCGAGAAATTTTCGGACACTAGTTTATTAATAAAAAATGTTTCTCTAAGTGCACTCTATCATTTCTGAAAATTAGGAATAGTTATTCTGTTACACCCTGTATATATATATATATAAATAAGACTAATAATTAATTAAAAATTTCTTTTGCTAGTACGTTTATTTAATCAATTAAAATTTAAACTGAAACGAAATTTTTTAATAACAAGATTAGAAGTATATGGGTAAACCCATATATAGACTACTTTGACATTTTTCGCAAAGTTGGCAACACTGTATTTTAATAATATTATAATTTATGTGGGCACTAGGAGATACTTTTCTGAAAATTTGATCAAAATCGAATAAATAATGTAGCCACAATGAATTTTTTAAAAATTTTGTGTTTTTTTTTTCTCGATAAGTTGGCAACACTGTATTTTGTTAAAATTGCATAATTTATTTAGGCACTAAGAAAAACTTTTATGAAAATTTGATTAAAAACGGTTAAATAAAATGGTCAAAATAAATTTTTAAAAATTTTACTAATTTCTTTCTCGGAAAGTTGGCAACACTGTATTTTGTTAAAATTACATAAATTTTATGAATACTAGAAGAATCTTTTGTGAAAATTTGAGTAAAATCGGTTGAATAACATGGCCATAATAAAAATTTTAAAACTTTAGTAATTTTTTTCTCGGAAAGTTGGCAACACTAAATATTAATAAAATTATGTAATTAATGGGAGCATTAGGGAAATGTTTTCTGAAAATTTGATCAAAATCGGATAAATAACGTAGCCAATATGAATTTTTAAAAACTTTAGTAATTTTTTTCTCGGAAAGTTGGCATCACTGAAAAAAAAACAAAATCACATGACCATCTAAGGCACTAGACAAATTTATCCTGAAAATTTCATTAAAATCGGTTGAACCGTCTAGGAGGAGTTGCGGCCACAAAATTTTGACTTACGACCGAGCGAGCGAGCGAGCGAGCTGACGACGCACATCCATACACCCACATAAACTAAGTTCAGATTCGTCATCTACAGGCTATATGAAGGATTTCTATACAATTTTTTATTTTTTTTTGAAAATGTTACAGACACCGTACCAAACACTATACTACTTTTTCCTTGCAGTCAAAGTAGTAATAAAATAAATAAATGTAAACAAACACGTTATTCTGTTTAACTTAATTAGCCAAATTCAGTTTTAGAAAAGTCTATATTAATCGAAGAAAAAATTGAGATAAAAATGTAATAATTTGTTTAATAAATAATTATTATTATTATTATATATTATTATAATAATTATTATTTATCCTAAATATCAATTTTTTAAAAAAATTTATTTTTAAAAAGTGTTAATTTTAAAAATGACTAAGTATGTTAATTTTTTTGTATTACATGGTACAATTTTCTCTTTCTGTGCAATAAATAATAAGTAACAACTTTTAAAATAAATTAATTTAAAGATATTCTTCTAAAATATCAAAAATAATTTTTTTAGTTTAAATATTAATAAAAATTAATCGATGAATATAAATAAATTGTATTTTTTTTTTTTAATTCAATTTGAAAGTTACAAGATAACAATTATTAAATATTTAAAAAATCTGTAGAATATTTAATAAAAAAATAATTACAACACAAAAATTAAAACAATTTTCCAGAATTAAGGTTGAAATTTTTTTCCGAATCTTAATAAGAATGACTCGATAAATATAAATAATTTTTAAGATTTACAATTAATTTGAAAGTAAGAGAAAAATTAAAATATTCTAACTAAGGTAGAAAATTTCTTCGAATTTTAATAAAAATGACGTAGATGATCGTAAGGTTGCGAAATCGAGGAGACTAACTAAGTTGAAGCTGAAGCAACGGTGAATCTCTTTTGTGACGTATATGTAGGTTATTTGATCTCCGATTAAACACAAACATTTCGGTATATAAATGCGTGCACGACCAGATTCGGGCAACCTTGTGGAGGTTGTGTTGTCACAACCGCCACACTTAGAGAGACAAATCTATCCATCTGAGTGAAGTCCAGGTTAGTTTTTATTCTATCTTCTTTTAATTTTATATTATCATTAACATTTTTAGTCTGAAATGTAACGAAAGTTAGCTTACATGAACAATACGATTTACAGATCAACCTTTAGGGAAAAGCAATTAAATTATTAATAGATAACTTTTAATAGAAGAAGCAATAATGGTTTTAAATATTACTGCAAATTTTATATTTTGTAAAGAAATTTTTTACTATAAATACTGAAATTGGTTTACTTAAAAAAATTCAAAAAAACAGGTTTAGATATTGTTTTATTTTTATATAAAACTTTATACTTGAATCAAAAAGCGTTTAAAATTTTAAACAATTTTTGTTTAAAATTTTAACCAATTTTTGTTTAAAATTTGTTATAGTTAAATTCCACTTATGACAGTAATATTAAATTTATAATTTGCAACAAAAGAGACGATAATGATCTCAAATTTTACCAAAATTTTTCAATGTATTAAATTGAAAAACATTTTACTGTTTCAAGTTAAAAAAAAAAAAACAAAAAACATTAAGTAGAGCTAATTTATAATTTTTTTATAATTACTCTAATTTAATATGGAAATGTGAGTTGCGTAGTAAAAACCATAATTTGCTGAAAGAAAGTTCATATTATTAAAATTAAATTGAAATTTCAAAGTTAGAAAAGGGAAAAAATTCAATAAGATATTTTTTTTGAAAATTAATGAATTTATTTTTGTCCGAGCTAAAAAAAACTTGTTTTTATCTAGCAAGAGTTATTTAAATATCACTGTTAAAAAAAAAATACCCTTATTAGTGCCTATATAAGTCCGTTCCCTGAAAAGGGTATATATGAATACCCTAAATAGGTAAATTCAAAAAGAACACTTTATTATTCCAGAAAAGGGTAAAAAATATATACTATTTTTAAATCAATTCAATTAATTTTTGTGTGTACTATACGCATGTTGGACCATGCGCAGTAACAAGAAAATTTAAAAAATACTCAAAAATGGGTAAATTTTAATGTTTTACTCAAAAACAAAATGAGTGAGCAGTTATTTACTCTTATTTTTCGTATTTGTTGCCCTTCCATGAAAGTAAAAAGTCAAATATTTTAAAATACGGAAAAGCAGGGCAATTTTTGCTCTAATAAGGCTACAAATTCAATTACTCTCGAAAATTTTTACTCTTTTACCCTACTATTTTAAACAGTGTATATATATATATATATATATATATATATATATTTTAAAAGTTTATATTAAATTTACAATAGAATTAATACAAATAAAGTACAAGTAAAAGTATAAGTACATGGCACTGAATTTATAACCTTTTTAATAAGAACTTCTAGGTAAAAACCACTTTTTGACATTTATCATTTATCTAATATAATTTGTTTTTTATATTTGATATTTTTGTTACATCTGATATTTACAAGTCTTTTAAGTAAGAGTGATAAAAGAAATGGTAAATTGTAAATATTTTCAAGCTCTTAATCTCAGTATAGTTTGAAATCAGCTCAAAACTTTTCGGGGCATGCGCAATATGAATTTAGCTTTTAATTTACCATACTGCGCATACTTTGTACGATTTCGAACTAGTTTAGAATTTAGTTGGAAAACACCTATAATAATGATAATAATAATAATCTATAATTTAAAAAACAAAAATAAAATATTTGATATTATTATATTAATATTAACCGTTTGAGTGCCACGGGTTTTTGCTTTTTCCCCCATCTAAAAGTGCCAAAGAGCGCTTTTGCGCTTGTCTTATTTCCTATTCTACATTATTTAGTTAATTATATTATTATAGAAATCGTTTTTTATAAGAATAAAATGTGTACACGTACAAAATGTGATATCACCCAATTTTACTTTTACTTAAAA
This sequence comes from Clivina fossor, assembly GCA_963966155.1. NCBI lineage: Eukaryota > Metazoa > Arthropoda > Insecta > Coleoptera > Carabidae > Clivina > Clivina fossor. Next base: position 77,555,318 of record OZ014550.1, read on the forward strand.
CGGAACAGTAGCTGTAAAGTCGGGCATCGACAGAAACCGAACTTGCTA